>OX392452.1:4122623-5322623 GCA_947623535.1 Coelioxys conoideus | reverse complement strand
CGCCCTGTACCACCAACCCCGCGGTCGTCTGTCGTGTGTATGTGTGTGTCGGTCTAAATCGAAACAAAAACGCCCCCTCGAATCATTTCCGGCAACAAAAGCGATACAAAAACAACAAAAAAAAAGAAACGGAGATAAATAAAATAAAATTAAAAAAAAAACACGAACGAAGGTGACTTAAAATGCCTGCCACGCGACTTTTCGGGTCGTGACAATCCGCGAGGGCGCGGGAAGTCGACCCTAATTTCGTTCCCTTTTCGCCGATCTTTGTTCCAGATTGCCGTTTGTTGCTCGCTTTCGCGTCTCGGCTTATCCGTGTATCGTGTGCGTGCGTGCGTTCGTGTGTGTGTGTGTGTATGCGCGCGCTGACGAAGAGGAGAGGGCGCTTCGTTTCGAGCGGTGGAGTAAATTCGGGGCAGGTGAAACAACGCGTTCGCTCGTCGACGAAACGGATCGTTAAAACAAGGACGACACCTCGTGGGGTCTCTAGCGCGTTCTCTAGTTCCTTTGTTCCGCCTCGAATCAAAGGCGAACGGACCGTCGAGGATGATCCCGGGGGATGACACGCTCGCTCGGCGGCCCCGGCCCCAAAAACTACCCTAAGTGTTCAATAATCGAGGTGTTCTTTGAGGTGCCGTACACGCGTCAACACGTTCTTCCTTTCGCCGATCCGATCGTTCCGTTCGCGTATCGATATACTATTCGCTCCGAGGGTCACGAATTATCATCCACCCACTCCTCTTTCATTTCCGTTCGTCTTTTCTTTTTCGCTGTCCTTCGTTCGCGCGCGACGGGCTGGCCGAATCGTTCCACTCGATCTTTTCCACGGACGAAAACAATTCAGAACGCCTCTTACGTTTCCCGTCACGAGACAATGAGACAGAGAGAGAGACCGGCGAAACGTTTTAAGAATCGTTTGTTCGAGACACGCGGATCGCCGTTCCAACATTCCAATCACCACGCAACATTCTGGAAGAGACGAAGAGATTTTGGTGTACGGGCGTTGCTCGTCGAACTCGGATCCCGATTTCACCGACGGGATTTAAAAAACGTCCCGAATATTCTCACTCGCCAACGAACAAAAACACGACGCTCGAAATCGGTCGTTCGCTGAATATGGGGTGGAGAGGGTGTCTTCGATGTCGCATCTAAACATTTCCACTCCGCGGATGATTTTCCTATCGTACGTTTTCCTTTTGCACGACACTTTTGCGTACACGACGGTCTCGATGAATATCGCCAACGATTCGTTAACACTAAAACTATCAAAGGGATCAAATGTCTCTTCTGTAAATTTCCTATTTCAAATTTGTTAAGGTAATCTTCTTGACATTTATGCTAATTGTCATGATAAAGATTCTATAAGTGTATTTATTTATGTTTCATCGTTTGTTCATTTATTTTTCAACTTCATATTTTACATCAAAATAATTGTGCATTATATGTCGGTAGTTTCAGTGTTAACGCTAGAAGTGCCGGCATTAAATGCATGCTTAATTCAAAGCTGAAAATAAAGTAGAAAAATAAATAAATAAATATTGCAGCATTATTGAATATATACAACCATTCATTAGCTCAATGAAAACATTTTGACGAATGGACGGCAATAAAATTTTGTAATAAAAAATGCCAAACCCGAGACCAGTCATTTTGACTGGTTAGTAGTTCTAGTGTTAACAGAGGAGGTACCCGTTACCGGTTTCCGTTTCCGATACCTTTCGACCCTTAACGAAAGTGCGACGAGTTATCTCGTCGCGGTATCGTGCAGGGTGGATTTCGCGATATCGAGACACCGTGTGCAGTTCCAATGGTGTCTGTGTGTTAGGGAGATCTATCGTCGTTCCTGTCACAACGAAATCGAACAAAAACTAGATTGCCTTCGGCGGATCCCCGTGTTTCGAGGTTGTTGGACGCGGACAAAAAAAGGATTTAGGGTAAAGGGGAGGAAACACGGAACGAGCGTTGTTGGGATTACGGGGGATGAGGACGCGATCGGCTCATTCGTTTCTGCGACAAAGATAAAGAGAAAAAAAATAGAGAGAAATCGCTCGCGATACAGCGCCGGAGCTGGATTAGCAGGATCCGTGGTTTGTCGACAGGGTGTTCCGTGCCCGGGGGGCGTAGGAGCCCAAAAATAAAAAAAAAATATGCTTTGCCGTCGTGCGCCTCTTTACTTTAGGCTAAGAATTAAAACATTAATAATAATATAATAATAATAATAATTATTATAATATAATACATGTTACAATAAGATATTATTAGATGTAATTATTATATATGGTTTAGTCTAGATCGTGTTGTTGAAGAAAAAAAACAAAGTACGTATAAGCGAACAAAAAAAAAACAATGACGATGAAGAAGATGACGAAGAAGAAAGATGAAGAAACAGAAGATACGATAAAGTATGATGGTGTGGAGAGAGCGAGAGAGAACGAACGTGTGAACGAAAGAGAGAGAGACTGAGAGAGAGAGAGAGTGAGAGAGAATAAAAATCAAGGAAAAGTGACAATGAAAGGAAATTTCGGTCTAAGACCACAAATTATTGCGGCGGACTGAGCGGGACACGGACGAGTATCCGCGTTTTTTGCTTTTCGTGCCTGAATCGATCGTGTTTTCTCTTAGGCAGCAGCTTCGTGCGTCACGGAAACGTCCAAAAGGGATCCTAGGGGATTCCCTAGCTGGACGGTAACCCGTACGCAGCTAGGGGAAACCCTGGATCTCCCTTGAACGTCTCCCGTTCATCTTCGGCACGTCCGGTAATCAGAAATCGGTAATCGCATTCATAAAATCGCATCGTGCTTAGATGTTCTTAGATTCCCGTCCCGTAAGATCATGTTATTCTTTCCTTTGTTTTTCTTTTTCGAGTTCGTTATCCGACGAAATCTTTAACCCCCTCGTTTTATGACCGTCGCGCTTACTCGCTTTCTTTCCATTGGCAAAGAAAGTCGCAAATCTTTTCGTTGTCTGCGAACGAGTACCTCGATCGTCGAGCTAACGATGTCGTAAAATGATTTTTCGGGTGAATCGGCGTAAGAACGTGAGAGAAAGTGAACGCGTGAATGCGAGCGAGCGAACGCGGTGAACACGTGTGCTTGAAACAATAACGGATCCGTTCGCTTTTCGTTTAACGCGATCGGTGATCAATTGGCGACAAAAACGTTTCGAAATCGACCGACAAATTAACGCGCGAACGTCGTATCGATAATACTTAAAACGCGAACGAAAGAAAATACCGAATACCGTGTCACGAGAATTTAAAAAAAGAACAAAAAGAGAAAAAAAACACTGAAACGTCACCCCTGCACAGCCCGCCACACTATGGCAGAATCATTGAACGATTAAGAAAAAATATAAACGGAAAACGATACAAAAAAATGAAAATGACAAAAAATATGAATGATGTTTTATTAATATTGTAAATATTTTAAATAATTGAAGACGGACAAACAGATCATGCGCGAACGGCGAACCCACCGGAAGTCGGTCCCGCTTGGAACAGGACCGTCTTTTGCGTTCGGGGTCCCCTTCTGACACTTTTTCTGTTTTTCGTTTTAGCGTCGCATATGTTATTACACACACACGCGCCCACACCTTACACACGTACACATCTTTACACGCGGCAAGAGGAATGAAAACCACGTGCGAACATAGAGAGAAAAAAAAATAAAGACACACGTACACGCTCAGATAAAATGTACACCGCTCTACCAAACTAATCTCTTTCTGATTGACGATTCCTTTCATATTGATTATTCTGTAAGTTCTGTTTTCACACGTGAAATATATTAAGAAAGAAACGAGAGACATTGTCCAACCCAAGTGTCATTACTTTTGATGTTAAATAAAAAATACATAATTAATAAAGCACTCTTTATCGTTTCGTCCTGACGCTTCGTGCTTAGATACAGCGTCGGTGAGCAACCCGTTAAACACAAAGATTTTCGTTCGATTCTTTACAATATTTATTATTCTTATATACAATTATAGTTATTTTTGTAACATTTCATTTTTGCAAATGTTCATTCAATGAATACTTGTTGCCTTTGATAAGAATTATTTTATTCCGAGTTAGATGCCAATCTCTGTCTATCCTTGCGAAGATTTTTCTTACGCAACCGTTGAATGTGCTTCTTGAGTTTGCCAGAATTTTTCAATTCCTCGTACTGGGATACCAAGTTCAACACCTTCTTCTCGGCTGCAAGAAAAAAAAATTATATTCTTGGTTCAGATATGATATTCGCATATATTGTATCAATTGCTTACATTTCTTTTTAAACGCGGGTTTTTCTCCCCGTTTAATCGCCTCCGCTATTTCCTTCTTCTCTTTGCCCTTTTGCTCCTCCTCCTGATCCCTTCTCTTCTCCTCGCGTAGCTGATTCTCTAACCTTTGTATAAGGTATTTGATTTTCTTAATCATCTTTGGATCTGATGCCTCTTTTAATTGCGTTTTCAGTGCTGCCAGATCATTTTGCTTCATTTCAGTAAGGAATCCGTAAGATTTTTTAAATGTCTTTTGATCAAATGTGCCGCATAAGCTGTCGAATCTAGGATCTCTGACAATGGTCTTTTTTGTTGGTATAATTTCTCTGAATCTGGAAACAGGTCTCTTTGCAGACATTTCCCGTGGACGGTTTTTGTTTTCCCTTTTATACTCGACTCTCTTAACCTTTCGAGGACCAAACATTGTTTCCTTGTAAACTTTAGTTCCTAGCTTGTTTTTCAGCTTCTGCAGATCCTCGAAACTCATCTGAGAGAGTTCTGATCGGATCTGTTCCTGTTGCGACAATTAACTCGATTAATTAATTAATTTAAACGTAATTTTTCATTCAAAAGAAATATAAACATAACCTATCACGATCGAGAAAACGAATGTATAATATACCTGCCAATTAAAACATTATATTAAACTATTCTGTGCAAATCTCTACCTGATCTTTATCTTCGCTAAGAAGGGTATTTTCGTCATCGCTCATGTTAAATAATAAAAAAGCCTTTTTAAACGAACAGCCGTCCTGACTGATTCACGAAGAATCAAAATGGTCGCCATTTTCTAATGTAAATGAGTGTAGCGATAGAGATGGGTGCTATCGAAATAATTGTAGCATCTACAGTCTTTTCCGAAACGGTTACACTTTTAGATCAGTCCAAAGATAATTGGTGTTGATTTCTGATACATATTATTCACTATTAAGACGCAAAAATACATTATTTAATAATTAAATACAAAAACGGTAAAAGTGGAGACATCTAGCGGCAAATGCGGGTACTAGTGATACATAAAATTGCAATTTTCTGCAATATAAGCGATTTTTAAGCAATTCTAAGACTAGTATCGCACTCTGTGATCTCCATTACATCGAAATAATGTCATAAATACCGCCTAATAGCGTTAGAAACGAAAATAAAAAAATGTTCATTTTATGGACCAAAAAATCCTTAGCCATCTAGCGGTGGACGGTGGGAACTAATTTAGACTAAATCCCGAAAACAGTATTTGCAATTTACTGACTTTCCTGACGTGTAATTTCATATCAAGTATTTGGAAGGTAATTTGAATCATTTTTGGAAGCCATTTGACGAATATTCTTGAGAATTAACGCAGAAAAATCAATATTAATTAGCGGCAGAACCACTGCATGCAGTTCCGCCATTTATTGCTAGATGGTACCGCACACATCATTTATGTACATATTTAATTAAGAATGTCTTTTTTCCAATTTAATGAGCATTAATGAGCTTCAAACTATATGCTAGACATCTGTCGTGTGAGTTTCGAACGTAAACTATTTGGGAACGTCAATAAATCCTGAAAATTTTAGCCTGATATTAGTTCCATTAGTTCCCACCTTTCACCGCTAGATGGCTAGGCTTTTTGACGTCCATAAAATGGAATATATTTTATTTTCTTTCCTAATACATTTAGCACATTATTATTCCATTTCATCGATTATATTGAGGATGTAAAATACTTTGATCGTCTCAAAAAATCTCGAAACTCTCTAACTTTTGAGAAAAACGCAATTTTCTAAGTCATTAGTTCCGTCTCTCGCCGCTAGGTGGCTAAGGATTTTGTGGTCCATGAAACTTTGTTTATTTTTACGTACAAAATTTGGCGCTAATGATAGAGTCATTTTTCTGACTTTAATATGTTTGAAAAATAAAGTGTAGATACCAATAAATTGTAAAAATGCTTGATTTCACGAAAAAACGCAATTATTTTGATGGTCACCCGGGTGACTGTTAGTAGTCCCATTTTCAGACAACGCGCGCGAAAATATAAATTTGCATATTTACTGTAGGAATGTGGCTTTGAAAATACTTCAAACCTCTTGTGGAAGTTACTATACTATAAACCATTATTTTTTATACCGCTCTTGCGATTTAAATCGCCTTAACACTGTCATTCTGAATGTAAATGTGAATGTAAAATTTCATAAAAATTCCGCAACTATAATGAAGAAGTAAAGTAATGAATGCAGTTGTATAATTACTATGATCACTTTTCCCACGCGTGAACTGTGTAATACAACTTGACAAGCTGTAACTACATGTGCGCAATATCATAATTTTGATATTTCTTTTTATCATGTACTAATCGAACTATCCTATTTTGAATACCGTATGCAAAAATGGCTGCGTTGTGTCGTCTTGTGAAAAATTTAACACAAATTGTATCATCGCAATGTCATCATAGGAATATATCCGTGTCTGGGACAGCTTATCTTAAAGAAAGTAAATAATATACACAGAAGTTTGTTAAACAAAAATAATGTCTAATGTTTATTTGCGATTCAGCATTCATAACCTCTACCATCTAACTGATATTGTTATATTGTTTGTTTTGCAGTCATCGAGAAAAAGGAAGGAAACACTTTAATTGTTGAAGCTGTAATAAAACCGGATAAAAACGAAGAGCGGTTGTTAAAACCTAAGAATGGAGCATGTCCTCTCTGCTCTGCTGGTCTTGATATTAAGCATACAGTATGATCTATATACTTCGTCACAGATTTTATATTGCTTTGATTTATTAGAATTCACATTAATTAAGGATCAAATTAATTACAGGATGTTCTCATTTTAAGCCAGTTTACTAGATCAGATGGTTGTATATTGCCACGTAGAATTACTGGTCTTTGTGAAACACAACAGAAAAGAATTTCTTCGTTGATTATTATGGCACAATCTGCAGGTTAATGATATATAAATATCAATTTTAAATATCAATAATTTAATAGAACATAAATAATAAAATGATGTCGTTGTGTCTAGGTTTATTACCAATGAGAGGTCCCAAAGGTGATCTACTTCATCCTTTACAAAGACGGAGATGGAGAAAATACAACACGTACTTTGATGAAAAAACTATTAAAGCTAGATACAATAATATGTAAAAGAATTGAATAAACCTTTCCACAATATTGTTACAGTTTATGCCGTCTTATTTCATTCAACGTTAAAGTCAGAAGTAATATTTTTTGGTTAACTGCTTTATGTAACAGTATAGGTTAAGAATCATGCTGACATGTTATAAAGTAATAACAAGTGCATGGTGCAAATTACAGAAAAGGTACTTATCAAACGGTTCAGTGGTTGCGAAGAAGCAAAGTAGAAAACATGAGGTTACAGAAATTCGAAATATCGGAATTTTGGCACATATCGATGCCGGTTTGTATAATTTTAATACACTTTGTAGTATAACCTATTGAATGCAGTTTCCATTTTATTAGAAACTCATAATAAACGCATGATTTTTCAGGAAAAACTACTACTACAGAAAGAATGTTGTATTATGCCGGCCTCATTAAATGTATGGGAGAAGTACATCATGGTAATACGGTAACAGATTATATGGATCAGGAACGCGAACGCGGTATAACAATTACCTCCGCAGCGGTAACTTTTGAGTGGAAAAATTATTGCATTAATTTAATAGACACTCCAGGACATATTGACTTCACTATGGAGGTAGAACAAACACTGAGAGTATTAGACGGTGCAGTTGTTATATTAGATGGTAGTGCAGGTGTGGAGGCACAAACATTAACCGTTTGCAGACAAGCAGACAAATACAACATACCAAAAATTATTTATGTAAATAAAATGGATAGACCGGATGCCAATTTCGATATGAGTTTGAAATCTATTCAATCGAAACTAAACACAGAAACATTGCCAACTCAATTCCCAATAAAGAATAAGGGCATTTTACAAGGTATTGTAGATGTTGTTTGCTTAGAGAAATTAATTTTCGATACAAAACATATGGGCATGAAAATTGAAAAAACAAAATTAACTGAATCAGAAGACAAAGAACTATGGGAAGCAGCAATGGAAAAACGTAGAAGTTTAACTGATAAATTATCTAACATGGATGACAAGTTGGCTGACATAATTATAGAGCAAGAATCTTTAGATGGAATTCCTTCTCAGTTACTACTTGACTCGCTATATAGAAGTACCATAAGTAGAAAAGGTGTCCCTGTACTTTTAGGTAGTTCTTACAAGAATATAGGAGTGCAACCATTAATGGATGCTGTGCTATTGTATTTACCATCACCCAATGAAAACAAGTACTTGAAGTATTACAACTGTTTCAACAAAAATCTTTCTGCCAGAGTATTTAAAGTAATTCATGACAAACAGAGAGGTCCAGTTACTTTCCTCAGAGTGTATACTGGCGACATAGAAAGAAACAGTAAACTGTACAACATTCACAAAGAACAAAGAGAGCAAGTAAACAGATTATATGTGGTCTGTGCAGATGAATATGAAGAGGTATCCAAAGTTACGCATGGTAACATAGCTGCAGTCGCGGGGCTAAAAACCACCACAACAGGTGACCTAATAACGTCCAATGCAACAGCGGCAACCGATGCAAGAAAGAATCTCAAGTCCCTCAAGGACATTGACCAGAAGGTCGTGAATGACTTTTTTGCCCCAAATTCAAAAGCTTTAGAGCCCGTTTTCTTCTGTTCCGTAGAAGCACCGTCACTGTCAACGCAGAAAGCGTTAGAGACTGCACTTCAGCAACTGGAAAGGGAGGACCCAAGTTTAAAAGTAACTTACAGCAACGAGACAGGTCAAACCGTGCTAGCAGGCATGGGTGAATTGCATATCGAGGTCGTCAAGGAAAGAATTCGAACCGAGTACAAAATCGATGTCGACGTAGGACCCCTACAAATCGCTTACAGAGAAACAATCAAGGAATTCGTCAAGGACACATATACTTGCGAATACAAGATAGGAAATGCAAATCCCAGAGTCACGTTAATTATGTCGGTAACACCAAACTACGAAGGAAACGAGATATTGAAGTTGGATAGAACTGCAGAGTGCGTCAACAACATCGACTCCATTCCATTGAAATCTATGGAAGCGATCAAAACCGGCGTTAATTCGGTTTTAGCGAACGGACCGAAGTTAGGTTTCCCGGTAGTAAATATGGGCGTTACGTTGCATTGGTTCGAGGTTGGTCCAGGAACTATGACATCGATAATGACGGCTGCTGTGACCCAGTGCGTCAGAAAGGTGAGACTAATAGAAAGTTACGGGATATAATGACACGTATGGATTTTGGGGATAAACAATATATTAACAAATGACAAAATGTAAGACCGGAGTCTAATTAAAGATGGCGGTGTTCTCGTTCTATTTACTCGTTTCCCCGCTTGTTTTCGATGATTCTGAAGTACTTGTTTTTGCAGAGTCAGCGTTAATTTCTGACAGAAAATGCAACGACTTGCATTCTAACATGGTCCTCTTCAAGTTCTGCTTCGTCCCATCGTTACTCTCCGACAATTTATCATGAGGATGGAGGTACCTGTGTTTCCAGTTGTCCTGTATATTCTTCACGTCAGTCTTTTCCTTGCTGTTTTGATTATCGTTGAACGTACGAAGGACGTTGATCCTTTTACGAGCTTCTTCTGCGATTGTACCAGGACTCGGAAATCTTACGTTCGTCGTAGTTATCGGCAGAGCGTACGGCTTCAGCTTCGCGCTCTGTTTCAGTTCCAGAACATGCGGTAATTTTGAAGGTTGTCTATCGAAGAAGCTGTTGATCAGTATATTGGTTTTGATCTGCAAGTTCCTCAGGAAGTTCTCGTCGATCATTCTTCGCCCGACAGAGTTTCTCCCAGTACCATAACCTATTTCATCGTCGCTGAAGTTCTCGACACTGGAGCGTTTCAAGTTGCTCTTCAAATTATTGCCGGCCTTGACTCTACTCTTGTTCCGCCTGTTGCAAGTCTGCGACGATCTATCCACGGTGTGGATGCCCCACTTCAGCATGTAAGAGTCGAGGAATCTGTGATACAACTTAGGACAGATCTCCTGCTGATCGTAATGCTTGTCTATGAAGTACACCCTACGGAGACGGCAATTTCCGCTAATCTGTATCCTCTGCGTGATAGCGTACTCGCACTTGAAAGCGGCTTCGGTCAGAGTCGACAGGTTCAGTTCCAGTTTGTTCCAGCCGCTTTCCAGTTTTATCTTCGCGCGGCATATCACGCCTTTGGAATTCTGCTTCTCGTCTTCGGCGTTGGTGAATTGGAAATGATGTAGACAATTTTGAGTGTCCGCCACCTAGATAGGGAATCGAGAGATGTGGATACTGATTAATTTAGAGATTTTTGAGAACTTGAGAATTTAGGACTTGATATGCATGGACTTGGATCATTGAGAATTTGATAACTTAAAGATACAAAATTTGGGAGATCTATCATTGCTATATTTGACAGAACTAGGTATCCCCCAAGTAAAAGCTTCTATCACATTGAGACACCAATTTCGCACGAGACTTGTATTATTACCTGCAGCTGCAGTCGGCAGGGTAAATTAACATTTTTAATGACCACGGTTAGAATCGGTAGCTCGATGTTGAGAAATTGAGAGGAGTCTGAAGGGCACAATATGGAAGTGCCATAACTGTTCGGTTGTTCGAAGTCCTGTATTTCAATAACCTGTTATTGATTTCGATAGAAATGAACATTAACACAAGATTCGATTTTACTCGACTTCAGATTCAACCTTAAGAACGTACATTTTCTAGCAGATCGGAATCTAAGATCTTACGTATGCGACCCGACTGGGACTGTTGTTTCGTCCAATATTCTAGGGGCTTGTCGCTGACACTGTACAACAGAGACACATACCCAGCAACCATGAAACGATAAGATTATTTCGCGAAAAATGCAGGCATTGATGCGTGTCGATACTTTGGAATTTACATGATTCCGTTTCGTTTGTTTTCTTCGGGGTCAACTTCAAGCCGGAACATTTCACTTGGAACTATGTTCCGTCGTAACCGATTAAAATTACTAGACTAAGGAATAATTATCTTCATGATACAATAAGTATAGGATATACATATTAGGAATCTGTGAACCTATTGTCAAATATTTGTAAATTCAGATGAATATGTTTGTTATACGAATCGTTCTTTCAATAGCTGATGCGGGACGCTGAGGTAAAGCTTCTGGAACCCATCATGCGGTTAGAAGTGGTGGTACCTGAAGAATACTCGAGTGTCATTCTAAAGGACCTATCCAAGAGGCGAGCTGAAGTGAAGTTTATAGACGTACGTGGAAATAGCAAGGTACTTCAAACTTATTTTTTTATTCTACTAATAATAAAAGAGTTTCTTTGGTGGATAACATTTGATCGATGGAATTGGCATACTGATTCTGGTATATGAGACTATTCATAAAACTAGCGTGCTTACTTCACACTGTACAAAAATACTAGTTACACCAATGACACTAACTCAGATTATAAATTATTTAGACCGTCGACAAATATTCTTTTCCTAACATCTAAGACGAGTCTAATAAAAATACACGTTTATAAAAGGAAAATGATATATGCAGGTGATAAATTGTCTTGCTCCACTGGCTGAGCTACTGGGCTACTCAACGGCAGTGAGGGTGATCTCTTCGGGTCATGCGACATTTTCGCTGGAATTTGATCACTACGACATGATGGATTCGATGGCCGAAGCGGATGCGATTAAAAGGGCGACAGGCTTCAGTTAGGGAAACGTTGAACAGGAACGTGATTCTTTGCGACATGATATTGTAAAAAAAAATCATTTCTTTTTTTTGGTTTTTGTATTCAGAAATCATCGATTCGACTGTACAAAGATATAAAATTCGACCATTTACGCTGTACGAGTTTATTTGCACGTTCTATCACGGGAACGTTATCTGTTCCAAAGATCCATGGTGTTTACGGGGTGTAAACAGCCATGCACGCAATATCCCTCAACTTACAGCTAGATGAAGTTTACAATTATGATACACAATTGAAACACATCGTTATTATTCGTCGACAATTATATAATGTTTAGCTGATTTACTCGTTCGATCCAATCAAAATATATTGCAGCGTTCATCGATGGTGCGTTACAATTTTATCTTAATTAACGATCGTTGATCGCGACCACCGATCACGGGGCTGAAATCGAGCAGATCGTAAAACGATCTACCTCCTCTCTCTTGCTAATGCTGTATGTATATATTATAATAAAAAAAAAGAAAGAAGAAAGTCTTATCGAAAATATCGGCCAGCCTCGCAAACAGCAGCCGCATATAAATATATTAATATTGCTTAAAGATCATGCAAAAATGTCATACATAGTAAAATATATGTATGTATATATATTATATGTATGGAGGGATTACATATTACGGGAAACTTGCAAACCACGTCATTTGCTCGTAGAAATCTTTTCGTTATTCGTAAATGAGCGGCATCGACACGAATCGAAATGCCAAAAAACAATATCCGCTTCTCGCAGTCTGTCACGAATGCGAGAGAAAAGGCATTCCTCGAATCATTAGAACGCGCGCGTACGTTCATACGGTATGATCCCGTTATATTGCCACATTCGCGCATATCGGCGACTCTCGCTGTCGCCGTAGGCTACAAATTCCAAAATTTCAAACTTGCAACATTAAAAATTTACAATTCTCAAATTCTTTTAGCGACAAATTGCTAGTATCGGATTTCGACAAACAAACACCGCGTCCAAAGAGCGTCGTTTATATGGCTTATTCCCAAAATATTCATCCGCTCGCGAATCTCCGTCAGTGGCCATACAACGAGACTCTGCTGTACATGATTCATCGTCGAGCGTATCGCGTTTCAAAGAGAAAAGATGGCCGCCTACTTTCTTAACCTATCAGAGAGTTTTGAGCGCTAAGATGATCATCCCCTAGCCTTAAACGCGCGAAACTTGCTTCCTCGTCTTCTGTACAAAGTATCGAAAGGTCCAAGACACGTCGATGACACCTCTTTCATTCCGGATCGTCCTCGTTCGATCCGTAATCGAGGTCATCTTGGCGTCACAAGCTCACCAGCTTCGGTGGATTCGCGTCCGGGGAACTGAGGTCGACGGCCGACAGGTTGTTTCTCTGCTGCGTCGAGCAGGATGGTATCAGGGGCGTGGAAACTGGCGTGAGCCCGGTACCACCCTCCATCAGAGACTCGAAGTTGAACGGTATGCCGCTCGTCGGGGTGGTGATCGGCATCCCAACGACGTCCAATGTCGGTTTCATGAATGACGGTGTCTCGACGGTCTTAAACGTGAGCGAGTCCGGTCTTTCCTTCGATTCGGTGAAGATCGACAGGGAGTTCGGCCGGTTGTTATTGTCGAAACCGACCGGCAACGAGTTAGGCCGGTTCGGTCTTACAGCGGCGTTCAACGATTCGCGTTTCGCATTGTCGACGCTGGCAAACTGATGATCCTCCGCCGGAATTTCTGGCTTTATCACGGGCTTCACGTCCGGCGGTGACCTGGAACCGAGCCGACAGACCGCTCTGTGAGCCTCCAGGATGAACTCCAGCTCGTCTTTGGCTTGTTGCAGCTGATGGATCTCCTCTTGCAAGCTCTGCTTCTTTTGTTCCAAACCCTCAGTCTCCTGCAATATACGCATACAGTTTATACTCTCTGCTCGTCGACTTTTAAGACAGTCGTACAGTTTATGCGTGTTTATGAAGTAGGTAGATCACTGAGAATTTGTAAATCTCCAAATTGAACAACTAACTAATCCTTTCATATCCTTCAGCTCTTTAACATACCTATATACAAATTCTTACAGGGTGATGTAGTGGATCTATCATGTCCAAATTGAGAAACTAACTACACCCATTTCATATCCTATAGCTCTTTGACATCCTTATGAAGAATATCTTAAAGGGTGAAGTGGTGGATCTACCAAGTCCATAAAGGAGTGCATTGATACAAATTTTTGCAGTAATTTTTTAGGACCATAGACGGTCACTTACTTCTAACAGGGCATTGGTATGATCCATCCTTCGCTTGCGACATCTGGCTGCTGCCATTTTGTTCCTCTCCCTGCGTATCTGTCGTCGTTCCTCCTCCTCGGGCGTCATCCCGATCGTTCTCGTTGGCCTTCTACCGCCCATGTTGCGTCTGGTCGGTTGCTGCTGTTGCTGGGTCTGTTGGCTGTCCACCAGGGTGGTATTCGTAACCACTGGGCCGTTCGACACGTTGGTGACGATGTGATGGGCCGACGTGTTTTGCGTTTGTGCCGGTGTCGGCTGCGACGGCTCAACCAACGGTGGTACGAAGCCCGCTTCGCGACTGTGCGACGCTGACTCGCTGGTCAACTCCAGGAACGTCTGCTCGATGCTGCGGAGCGTCGTCGGCGTCAATGTTGGCGTCGTTCTCGTCGGTACTCCGCTATGCAAGCCGTCCAGGGAAACGAGCTGTAACATAAAACAAAGCCGTTCGTTAATTTACCATTTCCAAGCTTTCAAACTCTACATTATCTATACTCAGTCACCCAGGAGTTGGCGCATCGACTCATACGTATTTTCAGCGGTTATTATTGGTTTAAAAAACATAAACAATTGGCAGTCATCGATCGGCATCTAGCTCGGATGATTTACGGTAAGGATAGGCGTATAGCACGTCTATAATGAAAATACGAATGAATCGATACGCCAACTCCTGAGTTGTAGACAGTACTTCTTATGTTTCATTTCGACTTCCTGACGCGACAATTCCTAGGTGACTGTAGTTGTAATCTAAGGGAACGATGATGGCTTTCGCATGTTTCTCAATATTGACTTTCGTGAATAAGTAAACGAATTTACTCGAAAGTTGTCTAGTTACATCCAACTGTCCTACTCTGAACCGTCTTATTCCGATACGTTTTTCTTATCGGTAACTTTAGCTAACAAGAAATCGACAAGGAACGAGGTAAAACAACACAGCCGATACATTTTTCATGGTCGTTAATATCGTCCACGCCCAACACCTGCTGCGTAGTGACCATGTAAAAAGATGGTTATAAATCGTAACAACGCCAGACGCGATAACACGTCGAACGTATCGGAAACGTTGTTCGGGTTAACGCGAGCAGAAGGTGATACTGCGCCTTAGATCGTCGGCTTTATTACCCAAACAGATAAAAAAAAAGTTTGTCGTGTGTATCGACGTAGCCGGTGAGGCAACGAGAACCGTGCGAGTTTCAATAAACGTTTTCGTACCGAGGAAAAGAAAAAAAGGAGAGGAACGTTGCGCAACGGACCACAAAAAGGCAAAGAAAGGAAAAAAGAAACGCGATAGACGATAAAACGCACGGCGATATACACCTTCGGCAAACGTTATCGTTTCCTTTTGATATCGCGAATCGCTAATCCGACGAGAGATGTCCCGATAAAAATACCCGGTGATCCAATAGACGATAAGCTATCACCGCGAACCAGATCGTCAGGGTTGTGTTTCAAGGTATGCGTGCATCACTGACGTCACTATCATCATCGCTAAAATTACGACCATTATCGCCGACGTTCCCAATAATTATCCCTACCGATTTCCCTTATTCTTTGTAATCTTCGATCTTCGATTCTGTCCACGCGTTATCGCGAGTCGTACGGTTTCCTAAAACGATCGACCCGTTTTTTACCCTTTGTCGTGCTATTTGTTTGTTGCATGTGTCGGTCGAAACTGTTCGTAGCTATGATATTAAAACGAAGTATCTCTTCAATTTGAAAGCAGTCGACATTATTGTAAGGAGACTACAAGAACAGACAAGAATTTTCAAATTCTTGATTTATCAGTTTCATAAATGTTTAGATCCCCAAATTTGATCGATTTTACGACTTTTAGAAATTTCAGAAATTTTACGAATTTTACAAATTTTGCAAATTCTACGAATTTTACAAACTTTACAAATTTTGCGAAATTTACGAATTTGACAAATTTTACAAAATTCCTAAATTTGATAAATATTTCAATTTCTCAAATTTCCAAATATTCGAATGGCGAAAAACTAACATGTCCCGTGATCGACCACCTACGCCGCCATTTTCCCTAGAAACCCTACCGCCGCACAACCGTCTACAATCCACTATTCCCGCGCAACGTAGCGAAGGTGCTAATTATGATATTAGAACAGCGAAAGAGCGATCCAACGATCTATCAATTCATCGTAATCTCTCTGTGTCGAACGAAAGAGCGCAACGTGTAAATTCCTGTGCAATGATGCTTGAACTCTGGCTGGGAATCGTGTTCGATTTCTCGGACGTCTAATCTATCCGTGAATCGGCCTTCGTTAACTATCAGAACGTATCGTAATTTTAGAAATGATAGACTCTGTCGTCTGTTTATTGGTGGTGGTTCGTTGTCTCCTCTTCGTTTAGGTGAACGAAGGACGTGCTTTTCTCCTTCCTGCGTCCTTTTGTGCTTTCTGGGAAACGTGTGTGCTATGTCGGTGCTATAATACGTCGCGGGTCCCTCTCACCCGTCTGCCGATTGGTCGACGCGATAATGGTGAACGCGAGGCTGTCGCTACGTGAGCTGTGATTCGAGCCAAGTCATTAATATCGTCCGTAGCTGAACGCGTACACAACAAACTTTTATTGTCGATGAAATCCATCGACGGCTGCATGACAGACAATTGTTTCCATGATCGACCGCTCTTCTCTTCGGGTTGCGAAACACGTTAGATTGTTTCACTTTTAAATTTGTAACCGCCGTCGGTGGATTACGTGTGGATACATGCAGATCGACCATTCTTCGGAAGAACGCACGCTCGTCAATCTAAGTGCAATCTATGAGGGTTTCTCCGCTCAAGGAGCGATCTGGGGACAATCTAGGAACAGTCTAAAGACTTCAGAATAATCTTTCGGAAAATACCACGTGATTCTCTTAGGATAATTCAAGTGGATCCTGGAAAGTCCCCAGAATCTAGGAAAAAATCTATAGAATATGGGTGGAACTAGGAATAATTCAGTTAGATCCTGGAAAGTTCCTAGAATCTAGGAAGAAATCGAAGAAATGTGGGTGGACCCTATAGATTAGAATTTACGATAGCCCTAGAGATTAAGGAATTTAGAAAAATTCTAGGGAGACCTAGTGACAATGTACAATTTAAGAATCTAGAGAGTTTAAAGAGTCTAAGTAAAACAGATCATAACCTAGATATTTTTTTCGCATTTTTTACCCAGTAGAAAAAGTGTACATTGCTCCCGAGCGTACACGTAACGATGTTTAATAATTAATGTTACAGAAATAGAAAAAAAAGGTATTACTAACGTAACATAACTTTCAGAAGGTTGATAACTGTTTTGCAAAGCACGAGTTCATTGATACTTATCAGAATGTGTACGAATGCGTTTTACCGGTTGAGTGTCCCGTGACCGTGACGCAACTCTTCCAATTTTGTGCGAAAATTTGCATTCCATTTACAATATATATATATATTTATAAGATGAAATAACGATACATAATCACGAGACACGGTTACGGTTTCTCGTGTGTCATCGCTAAAATTATTTAGCGCACGTACCCGACAAACAACGACTTCGGTGTAACAGTAATCATCCACTGACAAAATTCGCAGCCCACCCATTTAATGTTGTTGCACGCAAGAATTTCAGGAATGTCCGGAGCGATAAACTTAGGCGTTACCAAATCGTTTTCGCGCGTCACTGATTTCTGGAATTTCAGTTTTGGGCCACCCCCCTCCTATTTCTCCCCTTTCTCCTCACCCGAACGCGAAAATTCCGCCATTTCAATTCAATTTCTTCGAATTTTCAATTCGCCCACCAATTCGATTTCTACGTATTCTCTTTATGTACAAAGATTCTGGGTCCGAGACGAATTGATTCGGTTCGAGCGAGTTTGCAATTTATTACGAAGTTCGACGAAGGCACATGCGCAATAACGCGTAATAATGCGCATGCGCAACAATCGATAACGTTTATTTGGAAACCGCCCTCCCTCGGTTTGGCACGATTCAAAATTTATAGTCGCGACCATCTTAAATATGTTGTTCCGTTATTGTTTCCGTGATTAAAAGGCGTGATAAATTTAGAAACGTTGTACGAATGTTTACCGACGCGTGCGAAGAATTATCGGTTCGTATTTACTTGTTACGAGCGTTGCTTTATTGGGCCGAAAAAGCGCAATCGATCGACAAAGGTGCGGTCATCGCGCGATAGTTATCCTTTCAGGAAAGAAAGAAAAACCGATGTACTCCATTTCGTTTATCTACAGAACAGGAAAAGCTACGTAGTCGTGTTTGCGGTAAAGAGATTATCGACCCTTTACGATCTCGTTTTTCAAGACTTATCGTTATCTACCGCGAAAACGTTAAAATCCAACCACTTCTCCTTTACATTTTTCGTAGAACACGGTTTCGATAAAAATTGAACAGCCCGGATGATTACGAACACGAAACGACTTGTTGGAGTTAAAAAAGTTTTAACAGCACGGTCGGTATATTGAAGATTAATAAAAAGGAAATGCTGGTGCTATCAGTTTTTTCAACTGCCACGAGACCGCGATTAATACCACGGCACATTCGTTGACCGACGGGACGTTCACCTTGCACTGCATCGTCACTTTGAATACGTCAGGCTATACGTTGTGTTAGTGAACGAACTCTGTACCATTTTGTCTGACATATCTGTGTTCAGGTTCCGACATGTCAGAGCTTGTCCGACGGAACACACCACGACATGCTTCGTAGACCGAACGAGCCTTATCCTTACACAGTAGTGGGAACCCAGATTTTAATATTTAACGAAAATATTTTCCCTTACATGTTCCTTTTCCTCTGACTTAATATTTAACCTACTCTATATTCTACATAGATGTAGAACCTAGATTTATCAGTTTAAAAACAATATTTTTTTTTTCTGTTACGTTATAGTTAAGCAGAACGTTGTTTCCTATTAGCATTTTGCAACAGTAAAATACATATATGCATCGTTTCTAGAAATAGCTGTGTATCCTACCCTGAATTCTTGCATCTCTCGCATCGTGCATCGTTCACCTAATCGCGATGCAAGGAATGCAGAACATTCGTACATGCCGTACGTGTTGTGTTTTCTTTGCAAAATATGTATAAAAAAAAATAGAGTTATAAATCAGACAGCTTTCATTTCTTCAACAGTGGGTAAATCGATCGATGAATCTATGCCCCGCTTTAAGGTATACGCCCCATGAGTGTTAGTCACGTATGATAAATGATATTACACCGTATGCGTATTTCACTGCGCGATCCGACTTTACGATCCAAAAGTTAGATACAAAGAAAGTCAAACATGATCTGCTCAATACGAACAGTATCGATATGGATCAGTGCAATGCACACTGACGAAACCAGAACCTAGGAGATCTCGAGGAAAGCCAAGAACAGTGATGCACTGACATAGCATTTTTTCTTACTAGGAGCCAATGTGCGCATGCATAAGTAGCAGCTGCTGTAACGTCGCTTGCGCATGCGCGCGCAGACCCTAGCGAGAAAAAATCTTGAGGCAGCGCATCACTGATCAAGAGACGATTTAAAGCTCAGAGAAAGTCTAGGAAGAACTTAGTATAATGCACACTATAATGCAATTGGCAATAACTGAAAACGTACCGCGATGTTCTTACTACATAAAGTTGCAAACAAATCTCCAGTTTTGACGCTTTCAATAAAGACGAGGAATCTGTCCTAGCCCAAGCAAAAGACGTTATGCCAATGATAACGAAGGCTACACGCAATATGATGTATTCAACAAGTATTACTGACACGCGTTTGTACGGCATTTCAATTATCGACACAGGGTACCAGAGATCACGATTTTGAAATCAATCAAGCTTCAGTCGCAAGGTCACGAGATCGTGGTACACGATGGACGGAGAAACAAAGATAAAAAGGTTACACAGCGTTCGTGGCTTGGCGTCAAATGTCGTATCACCCTGGCAACCGAGGCGGACGGGAAACGTTTCGCGCAGATGCACGATGGCGCCTTTTTTTTCAATATTCGACGTTGGCATGCACGCTCGTCTTCCGTTTTGCGATGCAGTCGTTCTCTTTCCTCTGTCTGTTGTACTCGCGCGCAGCGACAGACAGACAGACACACGGAGAGATACGTGTACGGATGCGCGCGCATACACGCGAAATCAACGCATATCCGAGCACTACACACGCTCGCTGCTTCTATAAATAAATGCGTTTGCTGTTTAATCTACTCTGGGCCCGTGCGAGCGGACAAAGGCCGTTATCGATAACCGAAAAATCATTATAAAACACCAGTCGGTTACCCGACCTTGTATATTCTCGGAAAGCAATAAGATTTTGAAAGGGAAACAGTGATTAGAAAATGTCCGTAGCGAACTGAACGGACGAACCAAATTTCTGCGCAGCGCGCATGCGCGTAACACTATACCGCGAAAAATAGATTCCTCCTAAAAACAGAGTTCACCTCGACATCGAGGACGATAAAGTGATTATAATCGTACATCTTAACCCTCGCAGTGTAGACACGTTTCGATTTCTTTTTAAAGAAAGTCATTAACGGTCTAGCCTTTCCACGAAGAAGGAAAAACGTGAAAGAAGGATCTAACGTGGAATGGCCGTCCACCCAAAATCAAAAGCAAGTGGTGGAAGGCTCCGCCCTCTGCTTTAACCCTTAGCTAAAAGAAAGTTATGTTGCGGTCAAGTGTATCTACGTAGAACGATTCTTGTACCCTCCGCGTAACGCCGAATATATCGCGGAATATTTTATACTTGCGTGCACTGACTCGTTAAAGCTTCTACATGTACACATACATAGCGCATAAATGATTTCGCGCGCATTCACAATCCCGATCGGCGGAGGTTACTTTTTTCCTCGAAACGTTTCTCTAAAGGTAGACTACGACGGTGATATACATAGTTTCAGCGGTTTTTACGAGAACGTAAAAATATTCGTGCCGTGGTTTCATACGCAACTCTCTGTTCCTTTACGATCTGTTTGTTTCACCGAAGCGGGTGGAACCTCCAACGATTGTTGCACAATGTTGCACAATTCTTGCTCGTCCACATCGCAATAATGATCCCGCATACGTTAACAGGCTCAATAGCACGCGTTCACGCGTCGAATAGAGACTTTCTCCTTCAAGTTCATCCATCCGTCGCGCGCGACCGCGTGCGCCATATTGTTTTTTTTGTTGTTTTCAGTCTCGCCCCTTGTTTGTATTCATCGCTGTTGGGGATAGCGCGTGCTTCGAAAGAGACGGGAGAAAGGTGACAATTTTTCATCCTTTCGTACGCGATCTTTTTGCAAACTTGGGTTAACTGTCTTCGCATAACTTTTAATCAACATCGATAATATCGTTAACACGTCATTATGATTAATGGAATTTCCAATGGATAATTTAGTGTCAGGTTGTACTTAGGTTAAATTAAGAATAAGTTAGGGCAAGTTAAGGTTGTATCTAGAGTTCAAACAAGAATAAATTGATTTGACTAAGATCATGCACCATGACGATATCTGAATATTATCGATATATTAAATTATTGATAGCAGCATCTCAGCTTTTAACTCCACACATAGAGTGAATGAAACACTTATTTCGAAGGCCTGCCAAGTGGCATGTTTATTTTAGACAGTCGCTTTCGATGCCCCATTCGGGCTCTATTATTCTGTTTTCTTCAAGTAAGAAGCTACTTTCGTGAAGGAAGCAACATATATAACCGAACGTGATATTAGAGCGATGCTGACACTTCAACAACAACGCACGTCATCGATTCCATTAGGTATATCTCCGAAGATCCGAGTAATCTATATTTAAATCTACCACTTTCACATCGAGACGAGATTTAGCGTGAATAAAAAAAAATTTCTTTTTTCTAGTTCTCTGCTACCGTGAACCTCTAGCGACATCTTTTGTTCTATCGCGAAAGTAACCCAGTTTTTTTGTCATAGGATTTCGTATCTTTTCCGAGGCCATGTGTTCGATCCTTCAATGTCTGGATTTATTTGTTGGAACAAAGAAGAAAACATGGCGCGTGTCGAGTGTCTATCGCTTTCAAAATAAATCAACCAGCTGTTTCAACAAGCCTTGCTTAATGACACTAGCCCATTTGTATTTGATCGTAAACAAAATCAGAATATATTTAATAACAAGTTCCAGAATTTAGGTTTCTTTACTCTCACGATGACAGCTCCAACCTTCGTGGAGGTCCTCACCCTCCTAACCTACGATATATCGGAACAGCGTATCGATTTAATATATCGATAGTATATATTTATAAACTATCGTACGACACCGTTGGTTAATACAGATGTTATCAAAGTGTGGATCACACGAAACGACAACTTCGGAGGAGCTTGGAAATTTGGGACTCTGGGACTCGGGGGCTGTGGGACTCTGGGACCCAGACAATTCGTACGTAAGGAATAGAGGGGGTTAATGTACTCGTTATCGATATCTCGAAAAAGCAGAAACATTGAAATACGTGAATACAGCAACACATGTACGGTTACCTGCTGATAAAGCAGTTCCTGCGCGAGGATATTAGCAATGTCGACTGGATCCATGGCGGTTGCTGCCATAGCTCGAAGTATCGGTTTATAATTCGTTCAGTAATTCGTTTCGTCGTTGAAAATAAAAAGGAAGTAGCGAAGGAAGGGAAAGTTGTGGGAAAGATAGGAAAACCGATGGTCCAAGGAGAGGAATAACGAGCGTGCTCGTGTTCGAGGGAATAAGTAGGGAAAATAGGGGGTTTTATGGTAAGAATAAAAGTAATTTCAGTCGATCGTTCGTTCGTGAGAGATCGTTTCGGACGTCGGTGTGCGCTCCCCTCCCCCTCTCTCTCTAATATCTCTTTCTCTCCTCTCCTCGATTCTCTCTTCCCTCGTGCACGCTCTTCTTCTCACTTTTCGAAGAGTTCGTCGTCACCACTGCGTCCTCCACCGACGCCTCTCTTACACTGAGCTTCTTCGATGCCGCTCTGTTCTTCGTGGCCATACGCGACGAGGAAACCTAATCTAAAAATAACCTTCGAATTTCGAGTATGTGCGCTTGACAGAGAGAGAAAGAGAGACGAGCGAGGGGAGTAAAAAGGTGGGAGCGATTTCCGCGCCCTCGTCCAATTTGCAACATGGCACCTTCGTATTTTTCGCCATTTTTATCATTCGTTAAATACCACCGCGAAGAACGTTACGGTACGAGCCCAACCATATCGCGTGACGAGACTTTTTCGCGTAAGACATCGGCGTTCGTATACAACGCAAGTTGGTGCGATCTAATCTAAAAGGAAATAATGTGCACTCGATTACGGCAGACTTCCTTTGCGTACGATTTGCGGAGATTAATTGCGTAAACTAAAAGATTTGAAAATTGTCGAGTTTGCAAGAATGTTGCTTCAATAATTTGAAAATTTTTTCCTTTCCGACTCGGTGAACACAGTAAACGATTATGTATTAGATTTCGACGGAGACGATTATTATCCGTCGTAAACGTATTAGAAGTGTGTCGGATTTATGACTTAAGCGCGTGGCCGAACTTTATGGCCGGGTCGATAAGAAAGGGGTTGTCTTTACGACTTTCTCCATTGTTCCCGCTCGGCAAGATCGACATTCTTTTGGAATCGCGTAACGGTTCGAAGTTTCCAACTTAACGCGTTCCGGCCGATTTGTTTGCGACGGTCATCCAAGATTTATATTAATGCCGCAAGATTTTTTACTAGCCGCGAAAATACAAAGGACGGACCCAGACAGGGTCTTCGATCTCCTAATGGCGTATCGTGAAAAAAATCGACCCTAGCAACGAACAGACGGAATGCTCATTACTATCCTACATCGCTATAAATCATTTTTTAACTGCATACTTCATATTTCTATTAGGGTAAGTAATAAATCGTAATGTATAAAATTAGACGTTCTCATGAAAATCATATACGTAATCGTTTACAGAAAAGTAAATTTTTATAAATTAATCTTGATATATTAATAAATTAATAAACTAATCTCCATAAATTAATAATAAAATAAATCGTATAAATATAATGTCATAAAGATATTAATAATTGCAATAAATTTTCTACGGTGTATTTATAAAGCGCGGAATGTTAGGAAAAACAAAACCTGTCTCTATCGTCACGAAAGAATGGAACAGGAAACAACAAAATGTCTCCTAACCTCAAACGAGTTTATTCGCAGCCAGTGGTTTTTCCCCGGCATCTGCGCGTTGAAATTCCCAATTGCGCGGCCGACTGGAAGATCTTAATTAACTCGAGTTCTAAGTTTAAACACCTGTGGAGCGTCGTCGTCGGTTTCCCCCGTAAAGATTCGTCGCATTGGAAAGCGGCCAAGAACCCATCGCGAGAACTCGACCGAATCGCCGAAGAGCTCATTCGATTCGAGTCCTATTTCGGATCATCAGACTAATCGATTCGCCGATCGACCCGGGTGTAATCGCGACGCGATAAGATTTCCCGGAATAACCTTCAAAGCCGATCCCCGTGGCTGAAACGAAGAGGCTAGGCACGAACAACAATGTTGCCTCGTCGTTTATCGCTCGGAACATTTCCAGGATGTGGCTTCCTTCGCGTATCGCGACATTAAGATGCGTATACGGTACCACTTCGCCTGTTTCCTTTCCCGCTGGAAATATTCTCCACTGCGTGATCACGTGACGCGGATCAAACGCGACATTATGGACACAAGTTAGGTTAGGGCCGACGTTAAAACAATTACAGCCTTATCATAACATTATATCCAGGGAACCATAAATTACGAATCATGAATGCGAACGATAAATCTAACGTATACCACCCCGACTCGGCAGACTTAACCTAACCTAACGTTACAGCACGCGACACCACTGTATGTATAGTCATCTCTATTTTCAATGTTTGGTATGTGAATGATAGCGAAAAATATTATGGTAGTAAATATATCACAGTGGATATTCAGTAGTAGAACATCAAAATGTGAATTTAATTTTTTCGCGAACATTTTCGAAGCTGAAGTCGAGCGCCGGTTAATGTGAATAGAGAAAAGTAACTCGGAATGTTCTCCTCGATAACATATTTCGAGGTCATTAAAATCGGTATGTTCTTTCCTGCGTAATGACGAGTTCTCCTACCTTCCTGTTTTGTCAGAGTTAATTAAACGTTGAAATGTTCACGATCCACGCAACGAAAACAACGAGGAAATAACGATAATTGGAATACGTAATTCAACGAAAAACCTGTTCCCTTTTACGTCAATCGGAAACACACCAACTGACGGCAGTTACTCGCTAAATATGAGATGGACATTCAAAACCAGCTTATCTCCGCGGACTTGATACGAAAACATATGGCAGCCAGATTACAATAAACAGCGCACGGTGTTTTACTAACCGGCGATGGTTGTGTGTGGAATTCTCAAACATCAAACATAGCTCGGTAGGCGTACCATCGTTATTAGGTTACCTGTAAATAACAATCCACGTCTGACGAAAAACGAATCCGCGTATCAGACACTTTGTAAAGTATATCGACCGAGAAAAATGAAGAACAGATATCCGATCTCGTCTTGTTGAATATATCGAAGTGCTGATTAATTTATGAAGCCAATTCAAGTACACTCCTCTTGCGATAAATAACTGAATATTAAGAAATTTTTGTTCATGTACTAATTTTTCATTTATTCAGAATATCACTAACGAGCCTAGAAGAAACTACTTGCTGTCGTATCAAGGTATATAAAACGATAGACTATCGGCAATCAAAATAGAAATAAACATTACCTAGAAATTCGCTAAGGCCTCCTCTCGGTATAACCTCTTTCTCCACCTCCTCCCATTATCCATATTAATCTAACTGTGCCAACCCTCTTCGTATATCTCGACGTCTCCCTTCCACCTACGCATCAATTTCGAATTCCAGGAACTGCTGGCATATTTCACGACCCCGATAAGGACGTAGAGGGCGTTCGATTAGCAAGTAACTAGCGCAGATTCGACAAACACGAACCGTTGCCGTGCACCGAGCTTCCAATAATCGTGCGTTAGCGATGAACACGGCATCGCGTTAGCGAGAGAGCCAACATATTAATTATCCATTTGCATACGTTACGAACTGTCAGCCGGTGCAGTAGGTAAAACCAATTACGCGTCGAATTAACCGTGGAACAACGAAGAAGAAACTATTTGCGTGTAACACGACCGCGCTACACATCGATTAATCAGGAATTCATTTGCATCGACTATTACACCGACCGACAATATCGATTCACAACCGGATAATTTCGGTTTACGTAATAAACTGAAGATTGACCGTAAAACCGGTACAAGGTAAACGTCGATATAATGTACTGCTGGATGGCTGGAATCCGTTCTAAATTCTACGCCGTTCTTTTTTCCGCTCGGACGCTGCCAGCCAGCAATCTTCATCGAGTAATTATGCGACCAGGAATCGAGGATTTCGACAAGGCGATCTCGTGCGCATGCGTGTGCGCATGCGCGCTGCTTAGCAGAAATTTGAAAACAAAAGGAACGAAACGTGCAATTTTTCCACGAAAACCTTTTCGTCGGGGGGCATTGAAATGTCAGGCCAAGATCACTGGAGCGATCAACCCGGTCCGTGGGCGACTCAAGGACACTGTTCCCGAACAAACAAACTGCGACGATCCTTTAACGATTAACAATACTTTGGTCGTTACTTTCCGCGGTTCATCAGCCACCTTCCGACGAAGAAAATGAGTTTCCTGAGATAAAATGAGATAATGAAGTAAAATTAAATTATATGTTATTAACGAACCGATGGATAATCCCGTCTCAATGAATAAAACGGTTTCGCGTAACAAGCTTTATTGTCGTATTTTCCCGGCATGTGCGCACGCATATTTTTTCCCTGTTCTATACCGCCACTGTACGCCGACTGTTATTACGAGGAAAATAATAAAATTACATCGACATTGCCAGAACCAAGATCAATATCGTGATACTTATCGTCTATTAAAAATGAATCTCTGTACGAATAAAATTTGCAAAGAAAAAAGAACTATAAATAGTTACATTAAAATTCTTTGACATGGTATCAAGAACATCGAGACAAGATTAATTCCGTGAAGAGGTTAGGAAATTCCGTTCGCCACTCGACTCGAATGATAATCCCCTTTGTCCGATCCTCTTAGACGCGGAAAACTTAATAGCAGAATAATTTCCTAATCATTTATTCCGCTCGGTTCTCCGTTTTTCAACCGCGGACTCGATAGGAAAACAATAGTAATACTATGCGCAGTTTACACGAACTTTGAAAGTAAAAGTGAAGATATCGTTCTTGCATATAGAACCATATCCGAGTAGCGTATTTTATCGACGGAGTAATCTTTCAAGTAATGTCTAAATTAATCGTTAACTACATGTTTGTAGTTGGAGATTAATTTTCATGTTTCTACATCGATCGTTCACACTCGAACAGCGATGATCATCAACTTTAGCTAATAACGTAGAATTACGGCTTCGTACGATTATTACTACACACGGAGTATATATCTATATCTTAAAGTAATTACTTTTGATTTACGGACTCATGAAAAAGATATAAGAATATCGTTACACGCGTGAAAAATTGTTAACTTAAGAAATATTAAATGAAAAAAGAAAAGTAAAAAGAAAGAATATATTCTGTGAAAAGAGAACTGACAGTTTCTTTTAAAGCAAGTAACGGTAAAAATTAAAAATTTAACTCAAAAACGGGTCATGATTGCATCATCTTTCTCGACCCAATGCGCAAGTAACGACAGCCGGTGTCAATGATGAAATTTTTGCAATGAACGACACAGAAATGGCAACGAGATCGTAAAATTGACCACCAAAGAAATACCGCAAACGTGACAGGAAAATTACTCGATCGGAACAGGGGAAAACGGTTCGACGTATAAATTTAAATCCGATCGATGAAAAATTCGTGAGAAACCAGCGTGCAAGTTCGTTGCAGCGAATGTTGTCGTCGATACACGATGCACACGTGTGTTTGTAGCGAGGGAACATCGAAAGAACGATCTGGCGCAAACATGTCGATGCATCGCATCAGTCTCGGACAAAGAACAAAGAATGTAAACACGATAACACGTAGCAACGATCCAAACTGGACGCAGGAAGAACTATCCCCGTTTGTTAAGCTTTTTCCCATAGATAAACGAGCGGCACAATTGCATAACGTGCAAGTCCATTTTCTTTATGCGACGGACTCGGTACCTATCAAAAAGATAGCGAAATGTAGGCCAGCCCGTATCTTTATTTAAAGAATTTCGAAATTTTTCATTTCACGAACTTTCTAATTGAAGATTTCGGTAATATAATAATTAAGGAATTGGGAAATTTTTAATTATCTTATTTAGGTATCCGGCACCATATCGATTTGGAAATACAGAAATTGAAAAATATGATAATCTCTGCCTTCACAAAAGTAAAAATTATAATTTTCGAGCTACGCATCACCGGTAATAAAAAATTGGACGATCGAGAACGGAATAAAATTTCACACTACCCATTCCCCACTTTTCGCTCCTACAATTCCGCCCAGAGTCACGTAATAAGATCTTTGTTATGACAAAATGATGCAATTGTCTCGCAAATAAAATATGTTTGACCTCAAACAATTAGTGGGTCAAAAGAGGATTACGCGTCGTCTGGTGAGTTACCAACGGTAAGCCATGTTCAACACATTTCCTGGAACATTATCAGCCAATAGAAAGATAAGGGTTTGAAGTTCCAGCAGCGATTCTAGTTGCTTGGAGGCAATTCGTGAAAGCTCACGGTACGTGGAACGAGGCACGTGTACGAAGCGAGCTATGACGAGTCTAAAGTGCAGCGAGCGAAAGAAAACAAAAAGCACAGGCATCGCCTATCAGCCAGGGAACAAGATAAGAATGCTATTAGGAAAGAAAATGCAGCTACTAGAGTACCTCTTTGTTTAACGTGCACAGCACGAAGCCGTCTCGGCAACGACCTTGTTTTCTTTTTCTCGCTGCCCATTCTCGTGTCTTCATAAACGGTTCAAATATATGCACGCGTATCCTTTATAGCGGTGATGGGCAAATTAAGTGCACGCCGCAGAACTCACGGATAACGATATATATATATACATAGTATGCGGCGATGAGGTCGTCCGAGGTTCAGGGAGCTTTCAAATTTTTGAAACTTTCAACGTGACTAAAATCTTCAACACGAGAAACTGGCTACTCATCGCTACTCGTCAGCGCACGCCACTCGTAAGCTCGATTGCTCGTGTTTTACAATACTATCGCGATACACGCAATTACGAGGCAGCTCAACGATCATTTTCGTGCGGCACCAAAAATGGAAACGAACTGAAGCCTGAACTCACCTCGAACAACCGCTTCTTCGTGTTCGTCGTTTCACGAAAACCCGTCGATAATTATATGGCACGCAATTCGACTTAACCTAAGTTCGTGCAGGAAAATTGAATCGATTATCCCGCGAAACCAGTTTCGATCTACGCGCGCGTCAGAGGTTGTCGGTACGCGGGGGAATATTCGGAGATCGTTCACCGACGTGATCGAGCAAAAAAATTAGAAAAGGAAAAAAAAAAGGTATAGAAACGAAGACAGCCCGACGGACGACTGCACGGCGCGGCAGTCGTAGTGACACTGACAGTGCTTCTGTCATCGCGCTATCACCACATGGTCGCTCGTGGATTCGGCCTCGCGGCTTCGGCTATCTTCGGCCGCGTTCGGCTCCTTTCTCGAGAGGACACACGATACGAGACGGAGCGAAGGAGAATCCTCGTGGATGAACAGCGAGAGATACAGAAAAAAGATTGACCACCGAGGGAAGGTTGCATTAGCCGGGATAAGAGATGACTTCATTCGGCCACCGAAATACGATCGAACCACTTCTCCAGAAGAAAAAGAGAGAGAGGGAGAGAGAAAAGGATCAAACAAATCCGTTAAACTTCGAAGGACCATCAGAGGCTTGTTCTTAGAAGTTTGTAGACGCGTAAGCAGGAAAGAATATCCGGCATTTCCGATCCGTCTGTATCCCTGACACGATCTTTAGTCGATGGCGCTAGACGTCGATTATTATCGATATTTTATTATGTAGATTATCGGTACCTTAACGACAGATCGATAATATAGTTAAGATATTGTTACAGGAATGACTTCGTCATTCAAATGTATACATTCTTATGTAAATCTCAAACGGAATCTAACTTAATCCGAAGTATAAATTTACATATTGAATTCTATTTCGTTCACACCAGTTCGCTCCGTACTCGTCTTACCGATAGTGTCGATAGATCGAATTATCGATAACGCCTCGATGTATTTATCGATACCGCATCTCGACGTTCGTCCTTAATCATTTACGGCTGGTTCGAACGCGTCAGATTTCACCGTATTTATTCAATTATTTCAAATATCGTAAACAACGTTTCTCGCGAAATGTTTATCTTGATACAACGTTATCAAACACGGAAACACAGGATTCTTTTATGAACGACAGAAAAAAAACACAACGTATCGGTACTTATCGATGCGAGAAACGGTTCGATATCGACAAAATAACGAGAGATCGAGGGGATTCAAGTAGATGCGACAAGTGTAATATTCGCGCGGCTCGCATTATGCTCGCGATCACCGCGTCCGATTAAACTAGGCGCCAACTACGAATGAGTCACAGGAATTCGATATCAAAAGTCACAGAATCATTGTACCAGGAAATTCAAAATGAAGCACGTGCCGTTGCGTCATTCGTCCCTTACCGTCGCGGAACGTACCCGTTCTGTGTGTATTCGTGGATTCCACGATCGTAAAAAGATTATCTCGGTTGTCGAACCGTTACCTCGATATTAAAAAGGTGGAGAGCCTCGAGAGGCCCCGGTGGTATCGAAACGTTCACGTACTAGAAGCCGATTCCCGAGAAATCCGACTGAAACGAGAATTATTTTTCTTCCTGGTATCGTCGTGCCCGTTTGCGCAACCGCGTTTGTATTTCACGGGAGCAAACCGAATTACTACGTTGATCTCCTAATTGCTTCTTTCGAAACGGCTATTTCTGTCTTGGAACGTTCATATTTTAACCGACGGAAGAGAAAAGACACTTAAAATTGGATGTCCTTGTTTTTAGAGTTTCGTGTGCGTTATCTCGTCCCCGCGGCCTTTTCGAGAATTCCGGAAGTCGGATCGCGATATTCTAACGCTTTCGAATTGTTCAACCAGACGCTATATAGATAAAGTTACAGGAGCGTATACTTTAAAATAAATTTACCTTGATATTCACACGCTCGCTGTATACTCGATATCGCGCGCTTTACGACCAACGCCATATATTGCCATATTTATTATAATATTTACATATTATAATAAGATAATATTTTCACAATATGTAAGACAATATCTTCACAATATTGATGCATCATCATATTTATTATAATAACATTGATATATCGTCACAATATTTATTATCATAACACCGATACATTATCATAATATTTATTATCATAACATTGATATGTTATCACAATATTTATTATAATAATATTGATATATAATCGCAATATTTATTATCGTAATTAAAAATTATGCGACGGTAGAATAAGCCAATAATGGAAGGTAAATTCGAAGAACAAACTTTTACGCGTGTTATGGTAACCGTAAAAAAAATATGGGCTCCTGTGGATCGTCTCGCAACGAGCCGGCTCTCGAACGGATTAAAGCATGTACTAGATCCGCTCGGTAATGCAACTCCTCTCTTTCAAAGCTCATTTAAGTCAGGCCGACGTAGCCAGCCTCTCTTTACCGCGTCTAGGGCTCTTAATTGAAGTCTGGCCTTTCCTGAGCCTCGGTTAACGATTACCATTGAACACACTACTCCGTTGTTGGTCGCACGCTGCCTTTTCTATGGGCCTTTCTCGAACTGGCACAGTCGACCGATTGTCTTCTCTCTCTCGTAATGATCATCTAACACACCTTTGTACGCGATCGAATCGCGCGATTCTCGAGAGTACTTGATTTCCTTGGCATCAACTACGCAATACTTTGTCGGGTACCTTTTTTGGGGAGGGGATTCGGTAATTCGGTGATTTCGGGGATTGGAGAAAATTTGGGACTTTGGAAATTTTTAATTTTTAAGCATTAGAATTTTTTGGGTTTTTCAGTCGGATTTTAAGGTTTTGGAACTTTTGAGTTCTGAAGTTTTAGTTTTGGGATTTTGGAATTGGTGTTTTGGGTTTTTAGTGTTGGCGTTTCGGGATTTTGAGGTTTGGTGATTTAGGGTTTTGGACTTTGAGATTTCGAGTTTGGAGTTTTGGGGTTTTGAAGTTTGGGGATTTTGGAGTTGGGGGGTTTTGGAGTTGGTGAGTTTGCAGTTTGGTAATTTTTTGTTTGGGGTTTCGGAATTGATGTTTTAGGGTATGGGAATTTTGAAGTTTGGGTTTTTGGATATTGAGATTTTGGGGTTGGAGTTTTTGAATAAATCTTGATAGAAGTTTGCCTCCCATATTCATAAAGCGCGCGACGTATGAGGATCGCACGTCTCGCGTTCGTATGTTTCTCGATTAATTAATTAGCGATGTTCAGACAGCATCGAGAGAACGTCTTCCGAGCGAAAGATCGCAACATGCACATAATTATAATGTACATGTATTTTCATATATTTTATAATAAATAAGTCACATAATTCTAACAATACTCAACAATATGTCTCACTCCACAAACGAAGAATCCCAATCCTAAAATTGTCCCAAGGAGTCCAACAAGTGATATTTAAAGAGGTAATTGTTCAATACCTTAGAATCCGGTAAGAACCGCGAACGAGCAACGTGTAACGCGTTTCTTACGGATGTCCCTGACAGACACCATACATCACGCTGGTAACACGCTCGAAAGTACTTGGACTGGTCTGTCGGTAGCCGATAAACGCGAGAAGATAAAGACAGAGTGCTCTGCTGCTCGCTCACACTGTTTTTAGCATCGAACTCGGACACAAAGTGTTCAGAGAAGGGGGATGATGCGTGTCCCTCAGTCGCGGTTCACGATCAGAGGTGAACGACACGGGGCAATCTCGTTGTCTTCCCTCGAGTGTAATTTTGGAAATTCCCCGCACGTCATCGGCCATGTCCCCGTTTACGTCCACACAGCCGAGAGAGTACCGGAGAGACCGGTGTCGTGTCAAGGCTTTTCGTTTCGAGCCTGCTCGTTGTAGGTCAGTTCTATTATCGATCGCTAAATCGGTGATCGGCTTTGCTCGACCATTTCCTTTGTATCGGTTCGAATCTCTCGAATAAAACACCTTTCGTTTTCGCGTTCTCGGTTGGATGCGGTTAACCAGCATACGGACATCTTTGTTGCTTTATAGAAAAGCCGCGAATACGAGTTACGGTAGATATCCTTGGTTTTTACTTAAAACGGCAAGGTTTTCTGTACGTGTCATTCACGTACTCGACACAACCGAAATTTAGTTGTTATAAAAATTATAAGACTTTTATAACGTCAATCGTTGAACACTGTTGTTCTTTGATATTATCTTCTTAATATTTAATGTAGTCGTTTGAATACATCTCATTAGTATCTTATAAACATCTTATGAGTATCTTATAATCACTTTATGAGTATCTCACGAATATCTTATGAGTATCTCATGAACATCTTATAAGTATCTCATGAGCATCTTCTTATCAGTATTATACTTTGCATCTTGCAGTATTTTGTACCTAACAAACTGAAGTTGCTCTACAGTAATCATAGTCGGTAGCAACAGACAATAAGTTGCAGTTGTTACAGAACAAATGGAACAAATTAGAAGGTGAAGGAATCCGGCGTTAATTTTACAATACGTCTATCCAGTCGGTGATAGATAGGTAGATCATGTAATAGATCTTTCCTGATGCAGAACTATGAGAGTTGCGAAATCGGTTGTCTAGCCTCGAGGCTTTTTAATCGCCCACTTTTCGCCTCGGATGATCGATTAGCTTCGACTGATCGATGAACACGCTCCGTGACGCGCGTAATCGCGAGTCACGGGATAAAACTGCCGCGATTACGTTCTAATGGTGTTCGGGAAACGCCGCGTTATGCGGACACGATTTTCAATGTACAAAAAAAGAAGAAAAAAAAAAATAGAAACGAAAGATATCCGGTGTTGTAGTTACAATTTATCGATAAGGATATTTATTCGTCATCCTGTAAGTGGAAATCGAGCGCGGTTCGCGTATTCATAAATATTTTCCTGGTAACGTTGATTCACCGTTTAGAAAACGGATTGTGTACCTTCTTATTAGGAGCGTGATACGGCAATTTGAGCGGGGTACGGTATTTTGAGTGATTTAGCGGGGAAACGGTATGCGATCACGCGAATTTATTGCTCGATAATCTCAAGGTTACTGCTAATGAACCTATTTGCCACTCGAGTTTCTGTTAAACGAAATACCCGTTTGATGTTGGTACCTCCATTTGCCCGATGCGTTTTGTGATGTTTTCAGGACCGTCTCTAGCTTAATGATGACATGAGATACTTGTACTGTAGTTAATTTCAAAGGGCAAGTGTGTATGTAAATGCGGACTTCGGGTTTTAGAGTTCGGGATTTGGATTTTGGGATTTAGAGTTTTGGGGTTTGGAGTTTGAAATTTGGGGTTTTGGAGTTTTGGAGTTTGAGATTTGGGGTTTTGGAGCTTTGGATTTGGGGTTTTGGAGCTTTGGATTTGGGGTTTTGGAGCTTTGGATTTGGGGTTTTGAAGTTTGAAATTTGGGGTTTTGGAGTTTGAAATTTGGGGTTTTGGAGTTTGAAATTTGGGGTTTTGGAGTTTGAAATTTGGGGTTTTGGAGTTTGAAAATTGGGGTTTTGGAGTTTGAAAATTGGGGTTTTGGGATTTGAAAATTGGGGTTTTGGAGTTTGAAATTTGGGGTTTTGGAGTTTGGGATTAGGGGTTTTGGAATTTGGGGTTTGCAGTTTGGTGTTTTGGAGTTTGCAATTTGGCGTTTTACACTTTTGAATTTTGCAGTTTGAGATTTTGAAGTTTGAAGTTTGAAGCTTTGGAGTTCGATATTTTGCAGCTTGAGGTTTTGGATTTTGATATTTGGTCGTTTCTGAAATAAATATTTGGTATAATGTGTCTGCACGTCGACCGCAGTAAACTGGTTAAGAAAAGTCTCGTTGGTACCCGAGCGTACATTAAACGCGATTCACTCTCTCGAACAAAAAAAGCAATTCGCGTAAGACGAAATTTTCCGAGACCGTAATAAAATGCAGTCTCTAGGTAAACGCGATTTTGGCGAAATTTCAGTAACTGATCCTTTGTTACGACGATATTGGCTGAAATTGGCTGAAATTGTGCAATCGTATCAAGGATTCCCAGGCAAGGAGAGCGCGTGTCCTTCGACGCGCCGATTTTGGGCCAGCTTTTTTTAACGATAGTACACCGACTAGTTTGTTACCGTTGAGCAATAACGAGAGCCGTTGAGAAACACGGACCTCGATCAAATTTATCCGTCACAGAACTCGAAAAAAAAAAAAAATGTTCGCATGTAATATAATCATTGTAAAGATAATTATCGTAACGATCTGGTCGAGAGAAACGAAGTCAAGTTCAATCCGGTAGCTAATACGTCGGCCATTTTCAAGGTCCGCGAGTCGAAATCGAGAAACGAGTGTAAAACGAAGATGCGTGTGCACGAAGAGGACGTTAAGGACGAAGGATGGAACGGAGAGGAAAAAAAAGAAGAAAAAAAAAAAAGGAACACACAGGCGTAAAAGAAAACGCTTCGAGGGCAGAAACGGTCCGTGAATTCCTGAAGAGTGACGCAATCACAAAGGCATTTCCGACTGGTTGCACTTCGGCAGCTTATACTCCCCCCAACCCACCTTGGGAATACCAACATAATCGCGTTCATAATGCAGCTACGTATGTGGACCTCACGTAGAGTCCACTTTCCATGAAACACGTTATACTTTTTGACCTCGTCAACTTTTTTTTTATTTTTTTGGACGAAATAGAGATAGTCGTATGCTCGTTGAATTATGTTACGGGTATTGTCTAATCATTCTCCACGTTTTGTATAAAATATTTAAATTTGTATTGCAAGATGCGATGAATTGGCAGATACCTAGGTCCCTAGTTTTCTACATTACTAGAGCGCTAGACTTACATCTCTAGGTCTTTATATTCTTGCATTTGCATATCTTTATACTTGTAAAAACCCTAGATCACTACAAATATCACCATATCCCTAGATCCCTATCCTCCTAGATCCTTGTCCTAGATCGTAATACTCCTACATCCCTATCCTCCTAGATCCTAATACTCCTACATCCCTATTCTCCCGAATGCAACTAGTCATTACCAATAATCGCCCTTACATCTCAAACTATCCCTAGAAATAAAGATATAAATTATCACGCCTATAAAATCCATCACCGATCCTAGTTGCATCTCCGACGAACGAAAGAAAAATCCCCAAATCCCACGAAAGCGTACCGTTCGGTGTTCCCATCTATCCTAATTTCGAATATATTAGATCATAATGAACTGGTTGATACGGTGACACGTTAAAAAGGCACCCACGTCCCTTTTGTGTCCCAATTCCGTTGGGGGGCCCCATATAGCGAGGAGGCACCGGGCACAATGCTTTCACGAAATTGGATACACGTATCGTCCCACGTGGGTCCGAAGACGGGCCCCGACGCAGACGGGGTTCCACGACCTCCTTGGCCGACGAATATAAGTTGTACGTGGAACCACCGTCCTTTATTAAAGGGACGAGGATACGCGCCATTGAATAGGTGGAGCACTTTATCATAACATCAGGGTGGAAGAAGGACGACGAGGATCCCCTTTTGAATTTATAACCATCATCGTGAGACTCGGTGGACACGTTACATTCCTTCGGGACCGATTCTTCTTCGTTTCTCGAGCAAGCCACGGTTTGTACGGGGATCAACGTGAACGTGTATGGACGTGTATGGCCCCTTTTTGGTTGCCGGAAATCAATTTGAAACGGTCAGAGGATCACGCGCGATAGACAGTCTCGGCTGACACACGCGGACGGCTCACGGTGTTTTCAGAAACATTTACCTTTGACGTAATGGCTATTCTACGCGTGACAGGGCCCCTCGCCAGGAATGTTAAATATTTTACCGGAGCTCGACGGCGAATGATATGGAAACATTGTTCCCGGGGACGGAAATCTTAGATCGTTAACGAGATAACATTTCAGGTGGTACGGTTCGTTATTTTCGAGAAGAAAAGAGAATAGTTCGGTCACGTGCACGGGGAATGGTACCGTTATTGAACTTTTCGAGAACGAAACACGAGGCTGGTTTTGCGATGATCGCAGTGTTTTGTGCACATTATCGAGAGTCTTCTCTGTTAACCCTTTGAGCTCGACGGCACTTTTTTGCCGTTGACAAACAGCAATTTTTCAGGCTGCGAAGTTTAACATTAAACCTAGCGGCGTATAATGCAGCCTCATTCTGTAATTAAAAATGTAGTGAAAAATGAATAAACGAACGATAAAACAGAAATTAACGTACACGTTCATTCCTTATCTTGGTGAAAATCAACTTGTATTTCAAAAAAGCCATTTCAACATACTTTCCAACTTAAAATTACAAATTTGTTAAATGGTCATTTTGATCGCTTTGGTAGGTTTAGTGTTAATGAATTTCTTTGGAATTATTATTTTGTTGTTATTGACACGCTGATTGCCACGCGGAAGCGACTGAACATCGCATCAGGTAGTATTCTCATTTTTAATCTCACCAGTTATTCTCGAGATATTCCCGTGTCAAATTCACCGCGTGCTATATTGTCACGCGTTAAATCGCCGCAATTTCTTAAAAAGATCGCGGTAGAAAGACGATATAATCACGAGAATCATACGACAACGAAAGAAAATGAATATTCGTTACGCAATAAGGAAGACTTTAAATTGTCAGATTTTACGAGGGGAGAATCCCCAAAGGTTACCGAAGACGTAGAAGAGGTCCATGCATAGCATATCGAAGGCACTCTCCAGGGGAAAGTGTTAACGTATTGACGTCACTAGTACGCAAGATATCTTTCCGTGGAATCGACCTCCTTTCGAGGCCGACTACACCGGATTACCGACTCGCTATGCTATCCACATAAAAAAAAAGAATCTTACTGACGCGGGGAAGCCAAACTACGCTCTAAGACCTTTCTCGAAATCTACAGGTCTGCTATAACAGCGGAACACGTGTGTGGGTGTATGTTACATCCAAACACGTATCGCTAAATTATGAGCTTACGATATTCTCATATTCTTGGCTTTCTGCATCCCCAAATTCTATCCCTAGATTATCTAAAAATTGCACTCGTTTCAGATTTCGATTGAGCTTGATTGAAGTAGGTATTTTTAAACAGTAGAATCCCTATGTCCCAACAATCTCATATGTGTACCAATGCTTTTGATCCCCAAATCCCAAGAATGTACGTTTTGCGTTGCAATATTCCTAAATTCGGTATGCCCGAAATATCCCTAGACACCAAATATCAGTATGCTCGAAATATTCCTAGACGCCAAATATCGATATGTCCGAAATATTTCTAGATACCAAACATCAATATATTCGAAATATCCCTAAACTGCAAATATCAATATCCCCAGGAGAATATCCCGAATATCCGCATCATCGCCAAATATCAATATTAAAAACCGAAACATTGCTATGACACAATGCCTCAGCATCCCAGTAACCATAGATACAAATATCCCCAGATCCCGCAGCCTTTAGATCGAAACGTCCATTAACCACAAAACTCAATCCAGCAGGAAGAGGATCTCGCGAGAGAGGGTCCGGTTAATGCGAACCGGAAGATACCGGATCTGGTCGTTTTCTCGGTATTCAAATCATAGCGTGTACAGAGTTTCCTGGTAGCCGGACGTTGAAAAAAGAAATCGAGAAACTAGTTCCACGCGGTGACGGAAGAACCGCGCCGCACACAGCGACAACCGTCCGCGTTCGACTTGTTTTTCCCGGTACCGATGTCTCACGGCGAACGCGTAATCGACGTGTTTACGCGGCGTCGCGCGAATAATAACGGCGTGGCGATCTTGCGTGTCGCGGTACAACCTGCGCCGCACGCGACACGTGCGTGGATTTTCATTCATAAATCGCTGGCAAAACTACGGGAGAGGCCTGACGCGGATGAGTCATTCGCGCGCTGCTCCGCGCCGCGCACGAAACCAAGTCTAAATGCTGGCCGGTGATAAAAATCGACGGTTAATTATGCTAATTCGAGCGGTGACCGTTGATCGATCCGACGACATATCGGTCCGCAATCATGAAAACCGTTTTCGCTCGCGCCCCAAGTCGATCGGTCGCGGAACGCGCGAACGGTAAAATGGCGGAAAACGATACGATTTCAAAAACGAGACCGGTCAACGGTTCGATAACGAGCCTCGCGGTGTTCGAATATTTGTAACTCACGAATCCGACGAAACGAAACTCGAAAATTTGATAATCGATGTTCCAAGTGAACATTTTTAATAACCTGAGGATAGGACCCGTTTATGGATCGGTTGGGACCTTCCACGCCCGTAACTTTAAGAACAGTTACGAAAGTAACCTTAGAGGGATGGCGCCATTTGCTCAGTGCGTAGTGTCGGCGACTGCCAATCTAAGGACTCGGGTTCGAGTCCCGGCTGTGGTAGGAATTTTTTCTGTATTTATACGATTCCTTTAGGTCTAACCTTACTTAGTCTAACCTTAAAAAACCTTATAATCGGGAATTAATTATTTCGGTTACTACTAATGGTACATTCAGTGCGCCTTATAACGAACGTCCACTTGCACCACGGCAATGTACGCGTGAAAAGCTGCCTACGGCTCTTTAAATATTGTCGTAAAGAACGTATTAACGGACATATGAAACTATAGAAACGTTAATGGTGAAAATTGTGAAGAGCGTTTGAAAGAAAGCGAGAAAGAAGGCAATGATCTTGGTCACGGAGCTAAGGGGCAGCAGGATGACACCTCTTGCCTTATGACCCGGCGTTCATATTGCTCCCACTAAACTTAACCCCAGGCCTTCGTTTAACTAAACCCTCTAATTGGTGGGTTAACAAGCGTTAACTCCGGGCTTCCTGTCAGATTTAACTGTTTTCGTTCGGTGTCGTGCACACAAAGCATTCTTAAATTTGCCAGAGAATGCTTTTTTCTCCACCCAGGACAACACACGTCAGGTTCAATGACTGACATTTGCGGGCAAGGTAAGAACTCGAGATCGGTTTTTGATCTCTTTGTTAACGTTTTGGCGATCGGTATCGCGCTTCCGTGACTTCGATACGTAACCGATGTTCAACTTTGCCATTAACCCTTTGCACTCGAAAACACTGTATCAATCGTCAAACTTTCTAACTGCAAGGTTTAATGAACTTTTTTAAAATGATTATTTTTTTTATTATTATTTACCAATATTGCCTGTTTCACTATGGGCAAACGTTTATAATACTATAAATTTAGTTAACATCTATTTATTTAAAATTGTTGCGTCAAATGGCGAATGTGTCGCTTCTCGAGCGCAAAGGGTTAAGTTAAATCGGTTTTAATATTATTCGACTATTTTCAATTTATTGTAACCATTGCGTTTTCTTTCTAATTCTATTTTATGAGGCTTTGTTTTTTATCATTCATGATAAGGTTTGCTTTAGATAGTATCGCACTTATCTTTATTCTTGGCCTATTCCGAACGGTATTAATTGATATAGTTGATAATTAATGACACTAACTGATGCAATCAAATTTAGAGAAAAAATGTATGATAACATAGAAATTACAAGCTGATACGTGTATAACGTTACCATCGTTACTTGTCATACCTTCTATTTACCTTAAGTACAAGAATAAAGTAAAAAATAAATTGAGCAAAAAAGATATAAGTATAAATAAAAGAAAGATAATGTATCGGCGTAACATTTTGGGGAAATAATATTCGACCGAAAGTCAGGGTAAATGGTTTCCTGAAGAAGTCGGAGGTCTTAATGACATAACATTAGGCGAATAATGTGTACTGCCTTTGGAACCGCGTAAAACCACTTATATAATTGCACGCAATGAATACGGGCTTTTAAGATCTTTATCTAGTCTGCGCAAGACAATCTTATTGAGATAAAAATATTTTAAGGAAATGACATTAGACAAATTTTTGTATACCCTTTTTTTAAATCCAGTTTTCATACATGGCACTCAATTTTCTCGCGAATGTTATTTCCTGTGAATGTTAAGTACCAACTTGTCTGTCTGAAAATTCAAACGAAACTCGCAAAAGAATGAAACTATATCGACAAAAAGTGAAACGCTGAGATAACGGAATAGTATGGAAAAAAAAAACGGAAACAAAATATGAGGACGTTCGACAGGTAACAAAATCGAAGATTTAAAGCTATAACAGGCTTCTTAGAAATTTCAAGCGAAGACGTCATCGTCGACACGGCCTCAATTACGGACTCAATTGTTCGCTATCGCCGTGCAACACACTCCACTTTCAAGCTTAATTTTTTAATGAACGTTTACGTCCTATCTCACGTATACCAAAATTCCAGGACCAACAAAAATGCTCGAACGTAATTCGAAGTACGTCAAACGACGTATCGATGCAAACAAAAATTGCAACAATCGTGTGTCAGTCATGAAAGACAGATAAAATTGTTACGTGCGAAGTGCGACTAGGTTCACTAACGATTCTTATTACAAAATTAGGACAATATCGATCGACCTTCGACCGTAACACCTGGATGTACACACGATCGATGTTTCGTTTACATCCGTACGGCAAAACACATGTTTTTTTTTACCAAGAGCTCACAAACCATTTGCGACAAAATAATATTCTAACGTTCCGAGTAAATAAGCGCAAAAATTGAATGTTATCAAAAGTGTTTTCGCTTACCATCGCCTTTTCCTCTTTCGTCAGCTGCCACGGGTCAGAAAAGTTTGACGTCGGATACATCGAAAACATCGTGTAATTGTGATCTTCAACGATCGTGTCGTAAAAGCCTGCGCTAGGTACACGTTGCGTCATCTGTGAGCGGTTTTGCTTTCAAAACTTCACCACAAGGCAAACAAAAATGCAAAAAAAAACTGAAGTAGCAAGTTGCTCCTTCGCGGAAGAGTATTTAACTCGACAGTATGCTTTGAAGGCGAGCCAAGAACACTCGCGACGAAACGAAATGGCACGGCACCTTTTTCTTGTTCACCGATGTCACGTTTCGTAAATGCGTACTATGACCACGTCCGATCCAACTGATCGGACACGTATTAAATCGATACAGTCTTTTATTTTCCTCGTCACTGTCACGTACAAGTTCAACCATGCAACAACGAGTCAACAACGTAACCGTCTAAGTGTCGTGCGTGCTTACGTATCCCAACTGAGCCCGCCAATGTAACTGGGAAACTATATAGAAAGACAGTCGCTCGACCCCCCACCAATCAGCGTCGAGCGACCACCACGTGACGTCATCGCCATCTTGATTGCTGATTCGCGCGATAGCTCGCGGCCAATCAACGTGTCCCGTACACACCGAAATACTGTTCGTATCGCCGCGACTTCCACGGAATCGGGTAACGCGCCACGAAGAACTAGATCCCCTTTTCTAGGTATACTGATCGTTAACTTCGCATAATTTCCCGAACATATACCTAATCGAACTAATCTTCATCGTTTAACGGGATATACAGGTTAATCCGAAACGATTCGCGTCGCTCATAGAGCGATTCAATTTCGAGCGCTCGAATCTGTCGCACACATGCGAGAGATCTCAAATGGCGCGTTAGAGGCGATGATTCGAATGTTTGAAAACTGTAATGGATAAATATTAATCGATGTATGTAAAACAGTAGTTGCGTTATAATATTTTAACTTTGTAATGTCTTTTTATTCAGTTATACATGTGCATCGATGTTGTAAGGTAACGTAAGCTTTAATTTACTTATGTAATACAAAACTGTACAGTTTTCTCACTTTCGGACACTGCACCGTAACGATATTGAGAAACATATCGGGCTTCGTACTTCGCGTGTGAATATTGTTCCGAACTTTTATAAGTACAGTTGTTATTATAGCTATTGTGAAACACGTGCCAAGATAACCATCGTTGTCTCAATATGCAGTCAAAAGCAAAATACCTACATTATATTGATAGATATATCGGTTGAAATTTATACAATTCGGGGAACGAAAGATTTTAAATTCGTGAAACGAGTTTAACCGTTAGTTAAATAATAGTTCGCGCGATAAAGATTCAAACCGTGCACGTGTTTTATTGCGCAGCACAGTCGTAGCCAGATGTGTGCAACCGCGAAAAAATAGGAAAAATTATTGCGACTCTGAGAGGCTATCGTCGGGAGAGCAACAAATGCGGTTCTCACTTATTTTGGTACGGGGAATTCCCTGATGTGTGCACGCAGTGTTCGTCTCTTTGTTCTTGTTTCGATATGCACACATACGTGCGGATACACGTGCAACGAACTCGACGAACTCTGCCAGTCCGGTGCAACGTACGTGTGAACGTACTTTGCCCAAGAATTGAAAAAAAAAAGAAAGGAAAACGCTACTGCATTCGTGACTGCGCGTAGAGTGGGAAGAAAGATCATAAAAGCTGTTACTAAAAAATAACGCATAAGCACCATCTACTCAATGAAATTTCATAATTACCTTTGCAATTAAGAAAATTTTTTGCCTTTTTTTTCTTTATATCTGGAATACCGTTTTAATTAGCAAGATTACCGAAGTTAGTACGTTTAAACAATTTTAGTTTTAAACGTTCAAAAACTTGATAGGATAAAAGCAAAGTTTATATGTAAATAACAATGGGGTAAAAATTGGACACAGTGACCGACGCGGCATATGTATGAAAAGTGAAATTTGATTCCTGTAAACAAATTCATTCCCCGTCGATAACTTAGCAATGACTTAAGGGAGTTAAAATTTTTTTACGGGAGACACATACCTGTTTATCTTTATTATAAGTTCGTGCCCGCCTTTAATCGGCACGTTGTTAGCATTGTAGGAGGTACAGGTATGGCTATGCACACCGAGAGCAAAGGGATTATGATTTACGACCTTGTTTTGCACGCTCGAAAAACAATACCGTGATGGAGTAGAACGGAAGCAGCCCTTCGACGCGTGTAGGGCGAGAAAGTACAATATCGGTTCCTTGAGCAATGTATACGATCTACCTAAAGAAAAACACTGATCCCGACAGATTTATGATGTTGTTTTGGCAGAAAGTCGCATGAGCAGAAAATGTCTACGAAAACCATGATTCATAGGAAAGCAGAACTTGTCTATCGTAACACGTTCGAACCGATATCTGTCTTAAACCGTTTCAAATTTTTATATTTCGTGTAAACAATTTTTTTCTGCGCGAAACGTCGTAAACCGACTGTTTCTGAAGAAGATAAATCCTCGTTGGAATTCGGTCTAATTATCTCGGGTCTAAACGCCTGTTTCAACTGGATTGCTTTTTAATTGCTATTCGAAGGTTGCGCACTGGCTAAACACGTCCACGTTAATTACTGGACATCGGTCAATTACTGACCACTGATTTTGTAGCACGATCAATCCACAGATGTAAAGTTGCAGGAAGTTAAGAGCACAGGGATCTACATGATTAGAGATATAGGATCTAGATTTCGATCGTGCAGAGATACGGTGTTACAGGAATTCAGTAATATAACGACGTAAGGATATCAAGATCTAAACGTATAATGGTCCAGGGACTCGGGTCTTTAAGAATCTTTTTATGCTTTAAAAATATGGTTTACCGTCGTTCCGGCGTAATTCGTGGCCAAGGACGGTCGCATTAAGTGAAACTAGCGTATCCACGACGGCGGCGGCCATTTTCGGTTATATTGGGCTTAGGGAGAAAGTATCTGTTGATGGCCTAGATAAGTTTGGGTCTGTGTAACATTAGTTCCGCATCGAATACCGCTTTTTCCCCTCAAAACCGTTTTTCCCTTAGAACACAACCGAGCAAATAGAAAACTCGAATATATCCTTGAAGGAAACGATGCAAATATCACGTGACTCCGTTCGAAAACGAAACGGTAAAAAGCAGATAGAAAAGTTGTACTTTGACCTCCCGTCCCGGTGGTTTTCAAGTTTTCCTGGAAGTCGTCTCGAGTAAGCCGTTCGATCGGCAGCGAAGTCACGAAGGTCTAATCTTGTTCCCTCGTCCATTGTATCTTCTTTTATTGTCGACGCATAATGCCGGGTTCGTGTTTTATCCGTGGCGAGAGTAAAGGCACACGCGGATCCTTTGACACGCATACGAGACAACCGGCCGTGATTCACCCCGTCGCATCCGATTACTTATTCCTCCTTTGTTCGGCTGAATATTCAGAAATACCTGTTGCCGCTGTTCACGGTTTTCCTCGGTGGAAAAAGGCCGATTGCATCAAGCCTTCCGCCTTTCCCTCGCATCATTTTCGGCGGCCATTGTAATGCCACGCGCCGGCGACGCGCGGCGTTTTTGGTTTACCCATAAACATTCGATTGACCCTCTCATTAAAATGACTCTTTGTTTCACGGCGAGACAAAGCTTGAGCGGATCCTTTTCAGGTCGTACGATCTTCGATTTTCTACTCCTTTGTGTGCCTCACGACGTGTCGAGTCGGCATCGTTAACCTTTCGAGTCCTCGATTTTTCTTTCTACGTGATCGACGTACGTAACGTCCACGTGATGTATTATATTGCCATGCATTATATTGCCACGCGTTAAATTACCATGAGCCGGAATAGCTACGTGTCGAATAGTCACGCGCCCTATCACTACGTGTTATATCGCTTTAGATTACTACCGATCGAATTACCACGTGCTTATCGCCACGCGACGAACTGTCATGTGTTATATCGCTACGCATCGAATTACCACATGCTATATCGTCACGAGTGCAATTACAACGCGATATATCGCCACGCGTTATATTGCCATACGTCGAGTTAATATCCGCTATATTGCTACACGCCGAATTACTATTGACCACATTGCCACACTGCTATTAGATTACTACACGTTATAATTACTACGCGCTTTAACACTGGAACTACCAGCGTCAAAAGCAAACTTACTTTTAAATTGAAAGTTAAGTGGAAAAATATATAAGTGAATATTAGAGTGTCAACTAATACATAATAGAATCATTCTTAATCTCAATAATATATGGCAACATTTCGACAAAAGTACTGCAACATAATTTTGCAATATAAAATGCTAAACGTGAAACCAGTCATTTTGACTGGTTGGTAGTTCTAGTGTTAATATTATAAATCCAAAGCTCAAGAATACTTGAATACTTTAAGAACACATAGTTTCAAGGAACACTTGAAACGAGGAAAAAATAATATCGCGAAGGTGGCAACCACGGACAGCCACACATTCTTTCCCCGTTTTTCCACGAACTCCGGATCGTACATAAATTTTTTGCGCCGGATAGGTCATGAAATATTCGCAAGTTTGCAAACAAGTTTCTTCTTCGTCGTATGTGTGTTTTGCATTTTATCGGTTGATTTCTTTGTCTGAACCCTACCGTTAATGGCGACGGAGATAATTAGGTGACAACAGCTGGCTTGGCCGGCTATCTGTTCGTAACATTAACGCTGCGCAGTAACACTATCAACGGTACTGCGCACAAGAGACAAACATCACGCGTGGTTATTCTTCGTATGTACATACATACGTACATATATGTATACGTGTGCGGGCGTTGTTTGAGGTTCGCGCACACGTGCATCAGTGCAGGGAACCGCGTGTTTTTAAATGACCATGGCTGTCACGCGAACAACGTGTACGGGTTCTTTATAAAACAGCTGTTGGGGGCAGCAGAAGCCATGCCAGTCGAAATGCAGCTAGATCAATACCATCGTCTGCCACAGAATGTATACTTGGGGTGTTATAGGGGAAACCGGTGGACGAGGGTGCGCGTTAAACCCTCCAATGTCGTTGTCAACGATCCGAACGGCAAGCTTTTGTGTCCAAGAATTTTATAATTTCGTTAATATTTCCAATTTTTGCATAGATACATTTTTACCGATATCGTTCCTAAAATATTTCACGGAATGTTGGACGGATTCTAATCCGTTTGGGCAGAATTTGGGATAAACTCCGTGGTAATCGTGAAAGAATCGAGAAAGAACCGAAAGAGATTAATACAGAACCCAGAGGTGTTATTATCCGTTATCGATACCGTATCGGTAAGTTACTGATACTTAATGATCGAATGGTGGGATATTCGTTTCCCCGTCATTTCTCCTCAACCACGGGAAACCTAAGTTGGGATATACACTGCCTACCGAGAAGTGACGCAAGTAAAAGAAAATGGTAATTAGCATAATTGTACGCTTCTATAAATGCATTCGACGTCAATGTACACACACATCGTATCGTTAGGAACCTGTTTCGCCAGGCGTGTTCGGCAAGATTTATAATTCCACGTCTCGTCAGATTATTTATACTTAAAAAGTATTGTTCGTTTCTCGTGAGAAACTTTAATCGGAGAAACATTTATCAAGCTGCAAAGTAAATGATTAAAAACAGTTGTTACATTACTATGTCACGACGTGGATCATTGATCTGTAAAGAGCAGTGAATGGACGTTGATATATAAGATAGCGTTTCATTGGCTAATTCTATAGTAACTTGGAAGTTTATTGGTCATACTAATACAAGTAACGAGCGCTTTAAATGGTTACCTAGCTCGGTTGAGGACAAGAATGAAAGTTGTTTATCTGAACGTGCTTTATTAGCTTGAATACGAATCAACGTTATCGTCGCACGGATATTATTTATTCCTCTACTTAGATAACAATTGTTATCAGAATAGTGCGTGAACGTTGGGAATCGTGGAAACCGAAAATCATGTTTTCGCTTCGAACAGTTTATAGCGATGACGCCAGGCGACTTATAAATTTAGATCTCAGCGTGTGTACAATCTTCGAGTGACGAAACGATTACATCTTATCGTCTAGACGACTGTCAAATACGCTACTTAAGAATCACAATTTCTAAGTTTCTAAATTTTAAACACGAACTACGAATATATTAATATCGATACGAATGGATACGCGGTACGCGTTACTGAAATTGTTTCGTCTCACAGAAATTTCTTCGAACAAAATCAAAAACTTGTCAAGCATCGTAAAGCTAAAACATTCCCCGTAATCGTTTGTCAAAACATCAAGCTTGGCACGACTTTTTGTAGAAACGTACCGCTTCCCAGTAACAAAAGTATCGTTAATAACCAAATCCTGTCATTTTGAATAACGCTTAATCATTCTAAGAAACCCGATTACGTAACGACATTCGGTAGAGTTTATATTCACGGTAATGCCCGATGTCTCCCAGAAGTTCACGGATTGCATTCGGCCAATCACGCGAATGACGCTTATCAAACCACGTATGCATTCTATACGTGTACATAATTGCGGTTGCCATATTTAAACCGAGAAAACTTACGAAACACAGGTTGTTTACAATGAAGGTAGGCGTAGAGCAGCAGGGATACTTACGTTGCTAGGTAGCATGGACGAATTCGCGATGCTGGAGAGAAAATCATGGCTGACGCGCGAGCTTTGTGACGTCCCACTATCGCTGGACACGCTCGAGCTGTCGTAAAGTACATCCGACACGTCGAGCTTCATGTTTACGTCGTTCAGGTGCAACGGTTTCTACCTGCTTCGTTCGTTCCCGCGAAACGAGGAAAAATTGACGACCGATCCGATCTTGTGGCGTTTATAACCTCTCTTTTTTCGAGGGCTGCTACCTTATCCGCTTGAAAAGGTACACGGTGATCCTCGTTACGAAGAACTAGAAAGCAGCACACACTGATCGCAGGTTCCTTTGCCCGAAACTGTGTGAAACTGCGACCGATGACTCATACCGTGGGGGAATACCTCCAGGTTCGCGCACGTTCGGTCCTCGGCTCAACGATCTGCCTCGATCACGGAGTCGAGGCTCCACGAACGCATATGACGTCATCCGCTATTCCCAACCGACCAATCGCGACGCGAGCCGTGCTACGCTCGCGACACTCCGACCAGGGACGACGATATCCACCTTATCAATGGGTTCTTTTTATAAGGGCGCTGTCATTAAACTGTAATTACTACAACTCATTGGCGTAACTACGTAGGGATCACATTCAATCCATCATCTCCCTCATATACTGACTTACAGTTTCCGCGTTGTGCGATGGATACTCGGATATTCATTTTCCAAATTCTCAAATTTTGAGATACCTTAATACTAGAACTACCAACCAGTCAAAATTACTGGTTTCGGGTTTGATATTTTATGTCATAAAATTTTGTGGCCGACCTTTTGTCAAAATATCTGTCATGTTTTATTGGGTCAATGAATAGTAGTACATGTTAGGTGATGCTACAATATTTATTTATTTTTCTACTTTATTTTCACTTTTGAAGTAAGCATGCATTTAATGCTGATACCTCTAGTGTTAATTTTAATATTTTCAAATTCTCAAATTTCCCTAGATTCGAAATCTTCAAATATCCAAATCCACGAATCTCTGAATTAAAAATTTCAAAATCGTCGAAGCACCAAAATGTTCCAAATCCCAAAGTTTTTAAGTTTAAGAATTCTCAAATGCCGATACTTTCACTTACCCGAATCCCTTATTTATGAAATTTCCGAATACCTTAATTTCGAAATTTCCGGATCCGGAACTCCCAAATGGTGAAATTCCAATTTTTGCGTAATTATATTCGAACACCCATTTTGCAATCGTTCGAATGACATACTTGCCTCGAATCCTAAATCCATCCTCGTTCCTCCATCGCTCCAAACAGATTACGATTTGTTTTGCAATTATTTCACCGGTGACCGAGTCGCGGTGCTATTACAAAGTCATTTCATTGCTGGTTGCCTCCCATTGGCGGTGCGCGTAACTGTTATTGCGTAATCGATAGTGCCATTGGAGCGGAACTTCCTGACTAGTGCAGAGCAACGTCGAATGTTCAAATCTATAGACGAAGTTTCTATCTAACGCAAATAAATAGGGCGCACCCAAAGGAATTTCCAACAGCGATGCTTAACGATAGAAAAGTCGCGTGCGAAAATCTCGAAGTCCCAAATCTAACAAATTTGCAATCATCAGAATTTGAAAATTAAATAATTCTAAGCACTGAATTCACGATTTGTGCAATTTTGAAATTACAACATGCGAGCTTTCAAGTCGTAGAATTCAGTCCAGTTATTTCAGAATTTCGAAATCTCAAAGTTCCGAAGCGCCAGCATCTCGAAGTGGGGATTAGTGGATACAGCGTCTGGCGTGCGTACGCATAGATCCATAGCCTTAAGTAAATGGAGTGGCGGCCGAAAGAAACCGCAGTGGCGTCGCTCGACGACGAAAATTTCAAATGAGCGTAGCGTTCCGTTTCCAAGAATCGTCGATGAGTCATGCCGTGGCAGGTCGTGTGGGCGGTGAACGGGGTAGCCGGAACATATCGAACAAGACGCGTGACTCACCAATCTGATATGTTGGATATTCGCGCCTTTAACCTGCTCCCTTTGGATGGCTAGACGTTCTTCAACCTGCCGTTTCCTTCTTGCACAGACACACGCAGGTGGCCACCTGCGTAGCGAAATAACCGAGATAAACTCAACGAAGCTCTGTGTTACTGGTTCCGTCCTGTCTCATTCTCGGTTATTAGTTTTACGCATGATCAACCGTGAACCGCGACGAGCGATGCTGATCAGATCGTGGAGCAAGATAAATCAGTCATTTCTTCAAATCGAGATATCCAAAGTAAACGACAGTGAGTAATGGGTTCTGTTACCGTATGGGATCCGAGGAGGAAAAGGGCGATGAGATACTCGACCGTTGCAAAGTTGAGCAGTTCATCGAGTGTCGGATAAATATGGGCGCTTATTGATCTTCTGGATTTTTAGATCTTTGAATTTAGGGGCTTGAGAATTTTGGATACTTGTGAACTGGGGGATTCGAGGTTAGGGACAAGTGAGAATTTGGGGATTTAAAAATTTGGGAAATATGGAAACTCGAGGAATCGAAGAATTTATGGAATTTTAGGAATTTTAGGAATTTTAGGAATTTTAGGAATGTGAGAATTTGAAGATTTGCAAATTAAAAACTGTGATAATTTGAAATTCTGATATTTTGCGGACATCAAATTTGCGGAACTTAAGAATTTATATAAAATTGGGTAATTGTATAAATTTACAAAACAGATTAAGGAGCTGTCATTCTTCATGGAACAAAATGTATCCAAGGAACACACGGTTATGCCTCCAAGATATGTCTCATTACGGTCATGAAGGGACTGACATTCACCTGCTTAGCTTCGCACCATGATGAAATTCGAATAGACAGCCGGTCGTCGTCCTTGAGCTAACTTCTGCCTACAGCCAAGGCCTCGACTTAGCGGCCACATTTGAACGTTACCCGATTGGAAAAATTACGACGCCATGGAATGTCATTGCCGTTTAGTAAATCGGTGCCGCCGATCTGCCTCGCATGTGCTCGGGGAATACACGCGGTCTCGTTGTTTCGCCTGTTTCTCGAGGAGATCTAGGTTAAGCCATGTTCGTAGTCTTTTTCGAGGTTGATATATCATCCGTCGATCTTCCTGATGCAAAAAAAGCGCATCTATAATGTACAGAGCTATCAACATGCAATGGCGCAACTACAATTTTTTCTTGAAACAGAAATTTCGTGTTCTTACATTTTTTAATTTCTGTACCCCCTAAATTTCATATCCCTAGATCCCTGCACCTCTAGGCTGATGTAAATATACATAATTGGAAATTGACGCTATCAGAAACTGTGATATTTCCCTGAGGAAACTCGTAGCAGTTTCTTTTCTTATCTTATCTCTGTATAATATGAACAAAAATGGCAGTTATTTTAGTATATACTAATAATAACGATTGCGAATCAGCAAATATACAACGCAGCAACGGACGACATTCTCCATTCTCGATCTGTTTATTGCTGTTTTATAACGTTGCAAATAGTCGTGCAAGTGTTGTTTTATTTTTCCTGGCAATCACCTTTGAGACTAGATAACGACGGATATCTGCTATGCGCAGCACGTGCAAGTGCAACGAGACGATCAACGATAACTTATCAATCGTGCAATATCGTTCGAGGTCCCAACGATGAGTACACTTATCTGCAACCTTATTTGGTGTTGCAACTCTAAACTCTGATATCCCGAAAATTCAAAGTCTCGAAATATCAAAATCCCAAAGTCCCAAAATCTCAAAATTACAGTCTTATACTAAAAAAATCTCAAAATTCTGAAAACTCGAAAGTCCAAAATCCCCGAAGCGCCAAAGTCCCTAGTTCCGAAATTCCAGCGCGACGAAACGGTTCCCGATACTCTCGTACACCGATCGATACCGCAATAACGCGACGCCGCGGCAATCGATACGTATCCGTGTTAATTAATCGTACGGGGTACGCGAAGAAATTGGTACCGTCGCCGGCTGTAACGAAATACGGAAAGAAGTAATCAAAAACCGATTTTCTACACGTGCACCGCCATCTCGGATAGCCTCGGCACCATGCCGTTGTTTATCATCGCGTGCCTTTCCTGGCGGCTACACAAAGCGCGCGATAACGTCACGTGGCTGCTGACATCGCAGCATTTTCTGTAACAAAGAAGGAAATGCCTAATGCGAAATTGTCGCGCAACGATTTGCGAACAATACGGGACGAGGAGAGGAAAAAAACGGAATCGGGCATGGACTCTGCTCTCGCCGCAGCAGCTGCGAGACGTGCACACAAGAACCAAGTTTTAAAACGACGCAGCCGTGGAAGTTGCGCGAAATGAGTCAACACCCGCTCCCGTTGCCTCTTGCAAAACGCACGTGCGTTTCGGTTCGCTTGTGCGGTTGCAAACCGTGCGAGATAAAACGTGCTGGCCAAGAGGATACAGGTCTCGCGACCGTACTTACACGTATAAACATTATACACGTTGCCTAATAAATCGAGTACGGTTAACCGTGCAAACAGCCTGATTACGTCCGACCGAGTTTCGTACAGCTGTACGCCATTATCCTCGGATTCGTGCAGTTAATCCTTCGCGGTCTATTTATTCTCTACATTAGATCCAATTTATCGCGGGATTTAAATAATGCCGGGGTCAGTTCGAAAGTTTTAAGGAGATTAGGGAAAGTAGCGGTTCAATTACCGGTTCACAAACGATTTCAAATAACACGGTATAATGGGTGTATCTGTATAACCGGTACGGACGCAAACAGCAATTAGGTTAGGTTATCTTGCTTTCGATTATCGCTACGTTCTTCGGATGTCGATTGCTAATTGTATACTTTATTGAATTCTCGATCGGACACGGTGTTGACACTTTGACTGCCACACGGAAGCAATCGAAAATTGCGTTAGTATTTTTATTCTTAACAAATCTTACCAAATATTTTCACGATACTTTGTTATATTTATTTTCCGTTGTTGCAAATAACAGATGCGAGTATTTTCAGTTCGAAAAGCAAACAAATTTTGAGTAATAAAGCTGTTAAATCTGTACATAAATTGTCACATAGAGAGTCACTCATATATGGGTTATATTATATGGAGCTAATATCCGTACATAGAGTGTTAACACATTTACGCTAGTGTGCACCACTGGTGTCTCACGGCTGGATCAAAATAATGTACACATATGAAAAATATGTCGGCGGGAACGTGTTAATTTATTAATATATGTAGTGTTTATAGTGTTAACATATTCGTGAGATAATGTTTATCCCGAGGTGCACGGGAAGTACCGTGTTGGTCTGTTCGGTCGTTTACACCAACGTATTTTTAAGTTGAATTTAAGTTTTGGGGTAAATTCGAGTATCGAAGTGACTGGGATTTTGTCCCGTTTTTTCATTGCTCAATGTCGGTTCGATAAACAGGAAGTTCAAATTAAAATTGCTATATACGAGCTTCGGTGTTTATCCACTTTTGTATTTGCCAAGGCTGATGGCTAGAAGGATGGCAATATAGCATCTGATGGAAAAACGGAACAAAGGCATTGTTTCTGCCTGAGAGAACGATTTCGTTGGAAACATCGACAAGAATGTAAATTGCCAAGGTCGTTACGGTTGCATTAATTGCAACAGAACATTCGAGCGTTGTTAAAGACACATTTATACCATTACTGTCAAAACTGGAACTAATTAAAATTTCTGGTTCAAGATCTTCTTATCTTTTATTATAAAACTTATTAAGACGTTTTAATTAAACTGTATGTTGATTTTTATCTAAAAATAATTTTTTTTTTAGATTTCTATCTACAGGAAGAATGATTGATACGTTTTTTATTTATTTATTTCTCTGTTCACCTAATTACAAATTTAATTGATCACACCAATACCGCATGTTAACTCGAACATTATAAATTAATTAAGTCTATATTAAATCTTTCACTAAACTAAGTGACAAGACCACGAGAGAAACAATTTGTATAACTAACAATCAACGACTTTTCAAGGGGCGAATAGGCGTGTTTATCGAGCATACCGCATTGTGGACAACTCCTCGTGTGGGCGTAAACGGTCGGGCGCCAGCCAGGGAATTATAAATTTTAAGATGGCGAAGCTGAAAATTTCGTTAATCTCTGTTTCGTATTCGTACACGGCCCATGGGTAGAGAGACAGAACGCGCGATTCTTTTCTGCGAGTGTTTCGGTAAGATGTCTAGTTCAGTAAACTATTGTATGTAAAACAGCAGACCTCAACAATATTCTCATCTTTGAAAGCGCTTTGTTCGTGCAACAATATCACCGTGGGAACCTAATAAAAAAGAAAGGAACGGTTCATGGTTAGATGTTCGAACATGTAAGAAATCAAGTGACTTACTTCAACGTATTTGTTTATCGCCAGTAGTTTACATTACATCGAGTATGCAATAATTGCTATATGATTTGTTGTCGGAAACACGGACAAGTTGTAACATTCGAGCGTTCGGGACTGATTGCGTACTGTATCTCGAGTAGATCTGAACGTACACGAGTAACTTTGTTATTGTTTAAAATTTATTACCGATCATGTCACGTGTCAACACATGTCACGTTTGTCATCGCAGAAAACCATGGACCACGGTTGTAATCGCTGGCGGAAAAAGAAAAAAATGAACGACTTCAGGTCGTGTTATATGTTACGATTATCGCCGCAATTAGTCATATCACTATCACGAATGAGTAAGATGCAGGAAATGTTTCGGTAGACCGAAGCCATCGTGTGTGTACGTATGTGTGCGCGTATGTGTGTGCGTAGTCCTGTAAGAGATACTAACGCTTAAATGCCACGAGATAAGAAACCGTTTAACACGCGTTTAACATTGTGATTTCTATTTTCCTAAGCTCTGCTGTGTGATAAACCGGAAATTTAAAGGCGGTCGCCGATAATGGTGCACCGAGTTTGATATTTGAGTACTTACACATATGCATTCAATAAAACGCTCGATCGTACCCTGAACACGGATTATGTATCCCACAATCACAATAACAAAATTAAACTGCGATTATGGAATTAAAAAAAAAACGCTCGATTGTGCTTCTATATACTTCGTTTAAATATTTACTATTGACGGACAATTTAAGTTATTGTATTTTTTATACAAAATAATTGCGGATTCGCGTACATAACTAATTCCTTAGTCAGTTTACCATTTGGAAAGTTAGATATTTAAGAACACGGAGACTGTTGCAAAGTGTATACAAAAAGAGAAGAACATATTCTTATACAAGAAATAATCCATCAAGTGGTACAAGATGAAGAAACTATATGGCTGTTGAGAAATCCGATGTGTTTAATTCAAAGTCGTCTAAAAATACATCGATGACACGTGAATATGGTATTCTGCTAAAAAAAGAAGTTCAACCGTTTTCCACGTCAATGTCACGATAAATCGCGAATAAAAGTACCAGAGATAATTGATTACTTGCCCGGACTTAGTTACTTTGCGATACCTAATCTTTTCGTAAACCTTTTCCTCCTTCGTGTAAGTATTAACAACTGTAAATCAAGTGCTCAGCAGGGAACGTTCCTTTACAAGTTCTGGTCACTAAACTAGGGGCAGATTTGGTTATTTAAAACAAACAATTGTATTTAGACTTCAAATAACAGATTTAAACACGTTTTATTTTCACTTATCAGGACACGGTGGATATTCCTTTTTAAGATACGTCTATGACATCATTTGTGCGTTATTTTTGTATGCTTTCTAATTTCATATTATTGCGGCCTTTGAAAGTATGACAACGTTCATCAACCAGCCAGACACATTTATTGTCATCAACCAGATTTCTAATTTATCTTACGTTGGATAATTTTCTGATTCATCGGTGTCGTTCCTTTATTATTAAATCAAAATCAATATTGATGCGCTATCTAGTGGTCTCAGGGACAATGCATACTTTATCCGTGACAAAATATGTTATCGTATGTCGGTAAAACAGACTAAGAGCGGCATCTTTCAAAAAAATTCAGTTTCACTGTTTCATGATCCACAGCGATTATTTGTCAAAACTGATACATAGAATACTGTATCGATGGTACGACAGTGAGAAAAAGTTTTGGTGAAATACAATTAGGCGCATGTGTTTGTTTCCACGTGTGCTAAAGGCGAGGAGAAAGGGAAAAATAAATTAAATGTGCAACGATGATGTCATTGCCCCGACAGGTTATGAGCAGTACGCGCCGAGGATGTCAAGATGGCTGCCACGTACATCTGATCGGAGGTGTGTGCGCTCGCGAAATTTGACGCCAAACTGTGATAAAAGGGGCTGCCTTTTTCGAGTCCCTGACATGGTGACAGTGCAGAGTTAGTCGGCCTGTATCCATGAGCATCACTTTATACACCATCGATGATAGTTCTTGTCGTCGCGGCCGCCGGCGGCTCGCATTGAATCATGTTCAGTAAAAAACTTCATGTAGACGTCAAAAAGTCAACACTGAAGATTCAGGATGTTAAAAAGGATAGCGCAACTCGATTTAAACATCTTAAAATTGTACTAGGTGAGCCAATGTTCCTCTGCCTCGTGAATCTTGCATTCCCTTGATATAAGCCAACGTTAATTCATCGTGAAAATTAAGGAACAGTTTCACAGTAGTTAATGAATACGAAGACAGTTAAAGGAGTGGGGCGGCAATTTTGTTAGCATTTGCCGCCTACACATAAGCAGCGAGACAGTTTTAATGCTGTCGTAGAAGTTCTGGAATTTTTCGTCAAAAATACGACCAGATTATTTTTCGCTTTTCCTAGAAACTGTTCCACTTCTGGTACCAACAGCTGTAGTATCTCAGTACCCTTTACTATAAACATACATACTTTTTTTAGTTTAGAAACTACCAAAATTAAGGTTGATTGAACAAATTTTAAGATTTGATTCAATGTTTATGCATAATGTTTGATTTGTAATGTCAGATACAATAAATATATTTATATCTCAACACAAGGTTAATTTTTAAGAATAGCTTAAATAAGAATAAAATAGGAATTTCACAGTGAAAAATAAAATTATTTACTCACACGCATTTGTATTTTAATTGTTGTAGTATCAAGTTATAGTATCTAATCACTAAACCGCATGACCATGGTAATCAACCTACCATGGCCTCCAGTTTCAGCTAATGTTACAATATTATTACATGCATATAATATTGTACATTCATATGTATAATTATTAGCAGTCATTAAAAATTCTCGCTGCTTGTATGTTAATTAAATTGTTCACAAAGAAAGTTATCAAATATGATTGCCTGATTCTGAGAAACATTTTTCTTTTATTTCTTATAATAGCATGTTTATGTGTATATATTATAATAAGGACCAAGATGTTATATAAGATAAAGAATACTAACAGTTTTTATTTATCCTTTTAATCATTATTTCTGTTTACATATTTATGTATGAAATAATTTTTATAATAGTTTTATGAGCATATAAAAGTATAAAAGAAGTTTTGCTGCACAAGCATAGGTGCTTGAAATCAATGATAATGTAACAGAGGTTCTATGACCTTTCCTGTAAATAAAAAATCTTATGAAAAGAAAGTATTTATTATTTTGATAGCATAAAAGATTACTGTTTTTCAACATTTCTGATCATTAATTCAAATTAGGAAATATTTGAAAAGAAACATGTGAATTTATTAAAATGCATAATTTTTGTTTGTGCCTATGTTTTATAGAAAATGTGGATACTGATGAAGCCAAAGGGTTTTTTGAAGGCAACTTCAGTCATGTGTATTTTATTCTATATGATTGTTTCGTATCAGCTGAAGCAAACCTAAGGCAACGAGGTAAAGATGATAATATTGTTACTTTATGATCTATTAATATAAAGAATTCTTGCATTACATACAAATATGAATATGACTGCAATTTCTATCGATGTAACTGCAGTTTTATTTATGGCAATATGTTTGTGATGATTATATTAAAATTAAAATTACATATAGTTTGCTTGATTTCTTTCTATTTTGCTGCCAGAACTTTCATTCCACATTGGTGAGTAATAGACAGGTGACAAAATAAATATCCCATGCATGTTGAAGTTTGAATTGCCATTAATCTGCTCAGTACTTCTGGTTACTCAAGTATAATAGCTTCATGATTGATCTATATATATAAGTTCTATGAACTAGTGCTTCTTTATTGTTTTTTGTTTATTAGTATTGAAGTATGAAGATTTCATAACATATTAAAAAACAAATTTTTTTTATAGTGCATAAAGCACATAGGGAGGAATTGGAACAGGTATTGCAGCTTTTGGAGAAAGTTTTAACACTTCTCCCAGAGCTTCTTAATAGAAGATGGCAATGTCATAGTTTGGCAAGGATTTTGGAGAAACTTTTGCATCCTGGTAATAGTTGGAAACTTAGAAGAGAAGCTATAAGGTATGTCAGATTTAATATAATACATGTATTCTTTGATTTTATGTTTATATTGATTAAAAATTTCAGATATTTTATTTTATGGTATCAAGCACTTGGTGAAAATGCACCCGAACACATCCATCAAATGTTTGCAAGCTTGGTACCAGGCTTTCCACCTCAACAACCATCTCCTTATAAATCAGAACGCAAGACAGATGGGAAAAAAGATAAACTTGCAAAAGTAACAGGTTGTGATGATAAAGATAAGAGAGAATTTTATGATACACAGTTGTCACAAAGTACTTTTCATGATAATGGTTCCAATCAGTGCCCTGTCACTCCAGTGGACAATGGACCCATTTTACCTCCACAAAGTGGGGAAAAGCCTCTTGATAATGAGACTGTTCGATTTTTAGAAGCATTACTTGAATTTATGGTTACTCAGGTATACATGCATGTTTAAATGTTTTACCTTGGTCTAATTTTATTTTTTTTTATTAAAATCAATGTTGCAAAAATATCTCATTTTTCTCTGTAGGTTGTAAAAATAGAATGGCGCGATAAATCTTCACGACAGCACAAGACTTTTCAATTTTTATTAGAGCGTTTTAAAGCTACGTACCTTCGTTATATTTGTCCTGAGTTTGATGATAATTTTTCATTATACAAACCGAATTTAGAATTGCCTACAATGCGTAAACCAACGAATCAAAGTCAAGATAATTATGTTTTGTGTAAAGTTGCTTTGATTAAGTGGATCGCTAACTTTACCCATGTCACTCGAAAAGATGCTCGTGTCGCACATCTTTCGCATAGGTATTATATTGAAATTGGATGTCACGTTTTTTTCATACATTACCGCGACTCACACGTAACGCTTAATTGTTTCAGCACAACTCCAAACGAAGAAAATACGGAATCAGACCTTCGTCGTGTTTCGGTTACTCAAAATGCAACTGATTCCACGTCGCTATCTCCTGAATCAAATGTGTCTCAACAAGAGAATCAAAATCAGGAAGATAGTACTGTTTCAGCAGTTAGCCTTGTTAGAGAGGTTTTATACGGTAACAGAGATAATGTAAATTTTGTACACGAATTGTACAGGCAAGCATTTCTGTTGGATTTCAATCATGCTGGTGCTATAAGGAAAGCTATAGCCGTTTATAAAGATTGGATTCAAATGAATGTAAGTTTTCCATTAAAATTGTTATGTAAGGTAGGCAAAGTATCCTTGCTTTACTAAAATTTGGGAATTTATTATTATAGGAACTTCCCCCATTCATGTTAGAACCATTGGACAGTCACAAAGAAAGAGATTTAGAAGATAATACCAAAAGGGATGTAAATGATATGGATAAAAGTCCATCAGAAAATTATCGTCAAACGAGATTAAGGAACGACTCCTACCTTGGTGCTATACACAGAGAAAATTTATTTATAAGAGCGGGATTACAAAATGTTTTACAAATATTCATCACGCAAGCTTCTAATGTTTTTTTCCTCGAAAATGTCGGACCTAATGCGTCCCTGACATTACTGGAAGAACAAACAGATAGTTGCAAAAGAGTTTTGAACGTTTATCGATACGTCGTAATGAATTCTAGATTAGAACCTGCTACTTGGGAACAGTTGCTTAGGTAAAATCAAGTAAAGTTTTTTTTTCGTTTAAATGACAAAACAATCGAATAAATTAATATTTATATATGATATTTATTTATCAGGGTATTGCTGCAAATAACATCGCTCGTTTTGAATGAGAAATCTTCTCGGCGTAAAGTTCAGGAAAGCATCGGTGGCAAACTCGCACCTGCCATATTTCAGACCTTAATCGTTACGTGGATTAAAGCTAATTTAAACGTTGTTATTTCTACTCAGTTGTGGGATCAGTTTTTGGAAGTCTTGACGTCATTGACACAGTGGGAAGAACTGATTCGAGAATGGGCGGTAAGTTGAAATAAACTTTACGTTGTTTATATGAGCATGATAACGATGGAATTATTTTTTACTTGTATGACGTTATCGTAGAAAACATTGGATACTTTAACAAGAGTACTTGCCAGGCACGTATACAATTTGGATTTGAATGATCTGCCATTAGATAGATTGAGTGAACAAAAAACTAAAAAGCGTCGAGGTGTCGGAAGCCGTGCTGCTTCTACCGGAAGCGTTCAACCACCGCGCAAAGGAAGTGTTGACCAAGATAACAATACTGTTTCCAAAGAAAATGTTACTGGTAAAAAAACAAAAAAAAAGTTGTTTAAAAGTTATTATTATGTTCGATCGCATAAAATACTCCTTTTCAACAGATCATCCAATGCGAGATTTAAGAAAGGTTCGACCTCTTCCACGTAGCGCAAGTGATAACACGATATACAATGGGAAAGCGCGTATAAAGGTTCATAGACATCGTGCACATACTGTACACAGTGGTATTCCTGGTAAGCAATTCACTGATCATCATTCCATTTCTGTTTTCACTATAATTCATTAATTCTATTACTTGGTAGTGCCATCTATGTTGCTGACAGTGCGTGCAGTTTATTTATAACTTTGTCTTTTATTTTTTTGCTTCGACGCTGACTCTTGGTTTAAAAATAATTAGTTTGGCCTCAGCCAGACACTTGTCTCGTCTCATACCTTTCTTTTTATCTTTTCACTGTCCCCTTCGTTTGTGACTTCATTCTCTTTACTCGTGCTTTCACCTAATTTTACTCGACGAGTCATCAGTTAATTCAGTTTAATATAAACATTTCTCTCAGTGGTTGTGGCTTATTTGTGTACTAAGCGTAAACAATTTCCACGCGCACAGTACTCCCCCTATCGATAGAGCAAGACATGGCACGGCTGCTGTCAACTGGTACCACATCATCGTCAGGAGTTGGCCGGAAAATGTTACCCAACAGACGCGCTAAGTCGTTGGACAGCGTTGTTATAGTTGATAGCGAACCACCATCCCCACGTTGTCCTTCTCCAACGCCTAGCAGCGGCGTTGACAGCAACAAAGATAGTCCGATACAGATAGAAAATATTGACGGAAGTAGTATTGGTAAGTATATCATTTGCCATTATTTCATATCTTCATCAAGATACGAAAGCATCATTTTTAATTGCGTAACAACATGTAAACATTTTTACAAAATCAGTGTGTTTTTCTTTATTTACTACACAACGTTCATAGTGTACAACTAACAGTAAAGTGCATTATTATCTAAATAATAATTGATTGTTTCGCTTTGCTTACATTTTTTTTTTGTATATTAACGATTTTATTTATACCAACATTGTCACCTATTTATATCATATAATTTGATATAGTTGCATAGTAAAATTATATTCAGATGCGTATTTTATTTATGTTCGTATGTGATGCGATTATTGGCGTAACTAGGATTTTCTGGAGTAAACCAGATTCTCTTGTTTTATTATAAGTATCAACTACGGATTGTTAGTCGGTCAGTTGGTGCCAGGCTCATACTAGCCTTATCTAGTTACATCAATGAATGCGATTACTAATAAATTTTTTTATTTTAATACATTACGTTTTGATATACAGACTGTGTGAAGTGCACTTCAATTTCTTTATTGATTTATAATTTCTGGTTTTGTATTAATATACCAATAGAATTTGAAAGGTTTGGTTATGGATTATTCTTTTGCAGACACTAATGATGCATCAGAAAGAAGATCTGTTATGGCAGGTGGTGGTGTTCGTGGATGGTTACCTGATGTAGCGGTTGTATTGTGGAGACGTATGTTGTCTGCATTAGGAGACGTGAATAATATTCAAGACCCAGTTCTTCACGGTCAAGTTATGGATTATCTCGTTCAACTGACGCAAACCCTTCTAAAAGTGCGATGCCGATTTTATTTTGTACACCTTAAATATAATAAAATATTTATCATTATATTTAACGTTGTATAGATTCGTTTGAATCAAGGCGTATCTGGGGACAATCAGGCAACCCCGCCAGCTCCGGAACTTATACCTCCGTTAACAGTAATTGCTCCATGGTGTTTCAAGGTTTTACTACATTGTTCATTATATTCGAATTATTATAACATTCTGGCATTATTTAAGGTTATTCTGTTTGTAGGCAATACAACTTCCTAGTCAGTACGAAGTAGGAAAATTGGCAGCGTACCGTTTGATCTGTCTTTTGACAGTACAGCCGCAGGATATCAATTTACCAAAACAACACTTGACACTTTTTTATCGTGCGGTTCATAACGGTATCGTTAGTAACGACAGTAAAGTATTACACGTACTTGTCAAGTACACTGGTCCTAGATTGTTCAGTTTAAATCTTCCTGGGTCTAGCCTTTTAATCTTGGATTACATCCATGCTGCTAATGTAATATTGAGCAGTCAGGATATCGGGGTATAATATAAACATTATAGTCACTGCACATAGCACGATATTATAAAAATTCGAAGATAAAAATAACATCATTGCAGGCACCACGGACAGAGGCTGTCTCGATAATCGGATCGTTACTGTCGTTACCTGCCACAACAATTAAATTACCTGTGTTGCAACCTAATTCGACGGATATCGTAACCATGACATGTCCAGACGCGAAGGTGATAAAATGCATCATTCATTTAATATGTTACTTATTTACTGGAAATATGTTGATACAAATTGTTTCGTTTTAGGAGCACATAATCACGATTCTTTTGAGAAGTTGTAGGCGAGAACCAACCGGTATTGCAAGATGTGTGGCACTTTCAAGTATTGCTATGTTTGTGTACAGAGAGCTGTGTTACAAAAATCAACATCCGAGGATACCAGAATCTGTGACGGTTCTTCTTTTAGCACTCAGAGTAAGTTTTTCACGTTTGTTCTTGGTAGACGGTTATGGATAAAAAAGATAAGACCATTTTGACGTGAAAGGCACTTTTGCATGTCATATCATTTAGACCAGAATTATATCTATTTAATATTCTGTACTTAAAATATGATTTCTAAATATTTAGTACTGCATTGTGTAGCCTTAAAGGTTGTAGCTGCAATCTTTTAAATGGACAAGTTTATCTAACAATGTTTGAGTTGTAAGTAGTAGTAGATTTCATTGAGTTTGATTGGCAGCGGATGCAATGGGCAGAGCGTCGCAGAGCTGGTTTCTGTTATCCGCTAATGGATCAGGTAGTTTTTTTTGGATCAACTAACCTATGTCAAACCTTATTTCGTGTTGTTACAGTATATACTTGTCGACCAATGTCTACGTGTCTCCTTAAGGATATCATCAATATTGCATGGTTTAATATTGCACGCTGATGTGTGTAAAATATCGGATGACATCTTCGTATTTTTTACCCAATTATACTTTGCATTTGTCAGTGATTAACATGCTTCCTATGTATTATACTAATCGACATAAATTCGATGATCAGAACGATAACATTATGCATATACAATATTTGAATTAAAATTGTTCTCTGTTGTGTAGGCCAACCATGCTATTGTGGCTCAAGTGGCATGCGATTCTTTATTGTTGCTGTGCGATAAGGCAGACACACTCTTGGAGTTGTATCCAAATGTGCCATGTAAAATTATTCAGGTAAGTTGGTTGAATAGCTGATGTTTTGAAATTAAACTTACGCAACACATCATTTTGTATTTATTTATATTTAGATTTTGTCAGAAACACTTGGATATATGAGTACTCGGGAAAAACGCGGTCCGTTGATAATATCGATGTTGTTCTGTTTGGGCGAGTGGGCTATGCATCTTGGTCCATTTGTTTTGTTGCGTGTGTTTCAAGGAAAACCATTATTAATGACTTTATTCACGGTTAGTAGCACGTAACAAAATATATTTAATGAGACTTGGTTTAATGTAACATATATTATAAAAATGTGTACTTTGGATGCGTATAGGTTTTGGATAATATAGTGAAAGATAAAATTACTAAGGATGTTGCACAGTCGAACAAAAATCATGAAGACGAAGATGATGATTTCGATCCTGACATAACTTTGGATAACTTGGCTGACGAAGCTTCCATCAAATCACCTCGACGGGGAAACATTCAATCTGTTCAATTGGCAGCGAAAATGGTGACATATCGTAGATTTTTTTCTTTCCTCTCCTTTTCCTTCTTTAAAAATGTTACTTATCATTTGAGTTTCATCTCCATAGGTAATGATGCATTTGATAAATCATTTGGGACATTTTCCAATGGGTATTGGAGCAGCACGGTTATCTTCATTAGTTGTTGAATTAGATGATGTACCCGGTATCGATGGGGATGAGCTTTCCTCTGCCATTTTTCATGCACCAAATATACAATTATTGATGTTATCAAATTCCGTGATAATGTCACTCGTTGAATTAGCGGCATTGGATGCACCTGGAGGAGGTGTAACTGCAGGATTAACAACAGCTCCGTCTTTGGTCAGAGTTTTATTGCGAGATTTAGCAGGAAAAGCATCTTGGGACAGTTCTATTTTGTATAGTCAACCCTTCATCGAAGACGATACTCCAATAGCATTTACAAAAGACAGTAATAGAAATACATCATTGAAATTTAAATTTCTTTTTATGGTACAGTTTACTTAAAATTTGTTCATTTTTACAGTCCAGTGGAAAGCAAAAATGCAACCAGAAGATCTTAACAGTGTTACAACATCTCAAACTTGTACACCTCGGCATACGATAAGACATCGTGAACCTCATATATTGCCTACATTTGCAAATGCTGCAAGCGATATGGATAATTTGGATGATGTACGTTTACTTATTTTGAAAAAACTAAACTAACGAAGAATATTATGATAATTTTAAACTTGTACCTTCAGCTCTTACAATATATCGGACATACAAGTCCAGAAGTATTAACTAATCCAGAACTAGCTCTAAACGCTCCTGCTAATCCACCACAGGGTCAGTATCTTGAAAGTGAAACTATTGCAACTATTCTCAACCAGCGGAATGCGGAACAAGAGCATATCAATAATTGGAGTCAACATATTAGGTAGACTATCTGTGGTATTTGATGGTGTATTTGTACTTATAAAAGTTATTTATACAATTGTTATTTCAGCATGTGCGCGTCGGCAATAAGCCCACCATCGTGTCGCCCACCTCCAGCACCCTTTCATCACTGCCGTCTTTTATTTTCGCACTTAGGTTTGTCAGGTTGGGAACAACGTACAAAATTGCATTTGTTATCGAAAAATGAAAAACTTCTACGGGAATTGAGGAATCTCGACAGCCAACGATCCAGAGAAACACACAAAATAGCGGTCATTTACGTTAGTCAGGGACAAGAAGATAAGAACTCTATACTGAGTAATGTCACCGCTAGTAAAGAGTACGAAAGTTTCGTCGCTAGATTGGCTTGGGAGGTCGAGCTTGAATCGCACACAGGTTTTCTTGGAGGTCTTATACCTGGAAAGGCATCAGGGGTGACAGCACCGTATTTCGCTACATCTTTCACGGAGATACTTTTTCACGTCGCGACGAGAATGCCTTCTGACAGTCCTGAAAGTTTGCTGCAGAAAGTAAGTTTTGTTTGTGTAGATTAATAATGGGCAGTACTCGCCGAATAAATTGAAGACACGGATATATATCAAATGATTTCAGACACGGCACTTGGGTAACGATGAGATTCATATAGTTTGGTCCGAACATTGGAGGGATTATCGCAGAGACATCATACCAACTGAATTTTGTGATGTTTTAATAGTAATTTATCCCTTGCACAATAAATTGTACAGAATTCAAATTTCTCGTAAGCCAGAAATTCCTTTCTTTGGGCCTTTGTTTGACGAGTGTATCGTGGAAGATAAGGTTCTGCCTGGATTAGTCAGAACGACTGCATTAGCAGCAAGTAGAGCAAAACGGTCTACTCTTACATTGTATCAACATTAGTAAGCACGATATCATATTTATTTGTTACCAATTTTATTTAACACATTGATCGGCGTTGAAGTTGTTGAAATTATTATTATGTATTAATGCGCGTTAAACATTAATATTTATATGACACATTTCAGTTACGAGGAGAGAGCAAGATCTATTGATACCGTTATGCGAAATCATAAAGAAGCTACTACCTTTGAAGAGTTTACAGCTAACGTATATTCTCCGGTACAACCTCCAAGTCCATTCAGTGGGACTTCTTCCGTGTCTGGTTAGTTTCCACACGATAATAAGAAGGACAAATAAATGTTATTCTATACCTTCGCAAACACTTCAATTTGAAACAGTTTAATGGTTTAATACAAATCATGTTTATTTGCAATTTAATTCATTGCACAATTTTTTCTTCATAGCTATTAAAAAATAGTCTTTCTTTTAGAATATTTCACATAGAAGCTGTGAACAGCTTATAGCCGAAAATTGAACCTTTTTCAATAGTTTATGCATGAATTTAGATGTCAGTCATTATTATTATCAATGTCACACTGTCAGGCTCTACAACAAGCGTGCAATCCACAGCATCGTCAAACCTCGCAGCAGCCCTTATAGATTCACATCAAGGTCGATCGGGTCTGCGAAGTTCTTCAGCAGCCAGCAGCGATAACCGCGCGAATAGAGGTGACTAATTCAGTCCACTAACCCCCACCCACCTTGTAACACCACCCAACAAGGTAGTATTATAATTTATTTATTTTTTCTTTGCTGTTTTCTAATGTTTTTGTCAATATTGTGTATTCCATTTGTTTCATTTATTTTTTTTTTCTTTTCATAGATTACCTGATAGTTATAATATGTTCGTAATTATGCGAATTTATACATTATTTTTCAGTTTTACCCAATAAACTCCGACCTATTTAACTACATATAAAAAATAAGTACAATATTTTACACTCGTTATTAAAGAATACAAATACAACGGTCAATTGAAAGGACGACATATAGGGCAGATTAGGGAGGACAATAGAAAGGAACAAATGTTTGCTTAAATAGAGTAGTATTAGTAATACAACTAAAGCTCTGCACAAAATTTATTTATTTACACAGAAGAATTAAGATATAACGTTAAATAGTTAATTCAATATACGCTAATGCCAATTCTGTACAATACTTAAATTTATATTAAGGTATACATATACATATATTGTGGAACAAGACTGAAGATAAATATATTCCAACTATTCATCACGTAATGTCTGTATCTCTTAACTATATTTTTGTTTAACAGTCTTACACAATCTATTCAGAGGTAAAATTTACTTCTTACATCCATATTAGACATAGATGGATAATATCTCTTTAATATTAATCATATTACATGTCTCATTTTCGTTAATGTTGCTTAATAGAACGAAATAATGTACAGTACTGTACAAGTGTAGTATCTTAGAAGGCTGTTACAAATTGTAAGTTCTTTTCCTCAGACATTTTCATTGCACCTTGACACAAAATGCATTAATTAGAAAAGGAAAATATTAGTTCAGTCTTTTAAGACTATATTTGCATGGCACTGTACATTCTAACTAGCTTTCTGTTAATCACATAGTTGCAAATGAATGTGCCTATTTTTCAATACAGGCATTCATCCTCCCATCAGTTTCAACATTAAATGTATATAAATCTTACATCAATTTTTTCACATAAAAGAATTATGCAAACAGTTTGACACTTTCATTTTTTTAGCTTATTTCATTTTATGAAATTAGCATTTTACGTTATAAAGGAAACTGGGAAAGTCAAAATTTTTATTAATTTTTTTTTCTAAATAACATAGATCAATTTTTATTTATATATTTTTTTCAATCAAATTGCACGTTGATTTACGCTATTGTACATTTGCACTTCTAATAAACCCATTGTTTTTTTGTATTAAACTTAACTATTTCCTGTATATAATTTCAAACATATAATATTAATTAACAAGCGTTTCATTTTGTTTCCAGTTTCTGATGGCAGTAGAGTTTGGTTTAGTAATGACACTCCAGACAGTACAGCTCTACATGGAATTTCTCCCAGACCTGTGAAAAAGATGTCATTTAAAACTGGACCGAAACAACGGGCAAACACACAATCTACACCCCCAGATAGTCCGAGATACAAATAAATAAGGAATTTTCTATCAAATATCATAAAAGAAAATGAACACTTTTGCACAACAGGTTGTTTGGTTATATCCTACAAGTTGTAATTTAAGAGAATTCTTTAAAACGCTACGATGTATCGTAATGGCAACACGGTTCACTGCTCCATACATCAATAGAAATAGTAGACACGTTAAGGGCAAAAAAGTAGGTTCAGAATACCTACTACTTTTGACATTTTGTCAGCAGCGGGTATGAAATATCTGAATTAGTCTTAGCGTTTTCTGTTTTCCGTCCTTAGGTTTAATTTTTATATTAAATGTACAGATCGTTGTTTATTTGTTGCAACGTGAATATTAATTTATTGGAACGTAAATATACGAGAAGATTTAACTGATCATAGATATACAATAGTACTAGATTTGTTATATACACCGATTAGCGTCACGAGACAGCTATTTCCATTGTACAGTACTTTCTTAAGATCAGTTTACCCTTGTACTTGAATAGGTAAGCTTAAACGATTGTATCAATTAAAGCTTCTATCTTAATTTATATTAAAAATAATGAGCTCCTCGATGTTATATGCCTTCGTGAACGAAAAGATAACAAAGATAATTCGTTTCTTGTAATGTAGTTGGGCGATATAAGAAGAAACATGATTACCATGTTTACCGCATAATGCGGGACTGCGGAAAGGTCGATAAGAATCAAATATTATTTTTTAACGTCAAAGTTTTACGAATCAACGTCATGTTTCTTAATGATGTAATAACCTGTACTTTACCTCTCGTGTCAGTTTAATTTCGGTGAAATACTTTGGTAAACGTGATGCAATCACGGTCTTTTAAATGTGTTTACACATTACATTCCATGCAACAATCTTTTCTATATGTTATTCATTATTGGTCATTTGAGTACTTTAGATATATCTTTGAAGAAATATAAAAGCATTCCATTTACGTTTTTGTATTCAAATTCGACAATCGGATATTCAATCGAACTTTACACGTCAAGTATATGAAAGATTGTTTAATTTCTGTACATTATTGCGGAACAAGAATCAGTTAGGGAACAGTTTTGTTATTACACCAAAATTATAAGTATTTGGTGCTTTACGATACGTAAAATAGAAGTATTTTAAATACTGTGTCAAAAAGTGTTTACGTAAAAAACGCTAATGAATATGAGAAAAAGAAAGAAGAAAACGAAGTAGTAATGAGTTTTGAAAGTAAACTAAGTAAGAATAAAACTTTGGCTTGAAAAAATAATTCATCTTGAACACAGTGATAATAATCAAAGTATTAATATTATTCGTCGCTGTCGATATGAGCGGAGTTTAGAGAAAGATGATATATTAATAACGGTATTCAAGTTGAAATTGTAATAATAAACATTTCGAGTTTTTTGACCATTTTGATGATTATCAGAAAAAAGTCGCATTCGAATGTGTAGGTATTTAGCAACGAAGTTGTAGGAAAATAATATTATCAATACGCAGACCATGGCCAAAGCAGCATTATTTTTTCACTAATTTATAACGAAGTAGACTGGGAGTCGTGTATATGTATTGTACATAAATTGTTAAGCCAGAGAATGACATTGAAGTCATTGATGAAAATTATTCTTTGCAAAATATTGTATCTCTACGTTATTGAACAAAAATATTGGTCTATATATGTATGCATATATACGTATAGAAATGGAAGAGAACTTATTGCAGTCTTGTGTAAAGATGCTTTTACGAAACATATTTAAACATTGTACTTAATGAATTATCTTCATCGATATTATTATAACAATTGCTCGCTATTATTTATGTTATAAATATACAAATTGCTGTTAATATTATTAGCACAATATTGAACTATTTTTCTTACTGAATACTTCGCTTGTGACTGTCTGAAACGAAATTTAGCGAATGTAAGCTGCAAGAAAATACAAGAGTAGCATTGAAGTGTTAACACAAAAGAAAAATATTAAGGTGCCTCTTCTGCTCGTAAAATTGCTTGAATTTACATTCTTTGTTTTGCCAAGTTTTCTGTTTCCCTTTTACTTTTTATTCTTTCTTAACAATGATTAAATTATCTGTGTGTAATAACTATTACAAATACGAATATTAATTGTTCACGCAAGATAATCTGTACTATATGCTTTTTTCCTACTTCTTTATTCGTACGAGAGTGTTACTTTGTGTTTTAACGGGCTGAAACAGAGAAAATGTATGTACAAAGGATACGAGTTTGCGATTCGCCATGTCTTTATCAATACAGAACAGAGTTAATATATAATATGCATAAACATATAATTATTTTATACAATTGCAAGCAAAATTTACATGCCTCTTCATTCTGATTTATTTACCAAATAGAATCCTGCATAGATCTACTTAATTTTCTACTTACGTGAATTGACGATCGTTGAAAATTTTTAGACTAACGGGAACATTTTTAGCAGTAGCTGCGAATCGTAAAGTAACAAATAGATTTCTCGGAATTTTCAATAAGATTTATGCTGAAAAACTGTGTGTTAAATGAAATTAAAATTTCGTAAAAGACTTTGCAGAATTTATAGTTGGTATAGAAAATGATAGCATTCGAATAGAAAACTTATAAATATAATTACAATTCGTAAGAACAAGTTAGGTGATTCTTTTGTAGAGGCGGTACAGTGGAGTCTTGCTACTTGGCCTTGGACGAAACTGTAGAAACGAACAAAATTGTGTAAAGGGCCATATAAATAGAGCTGCTTTTATGCATGCGATGATATAATGTGTGGCGATATAACGAATGAGTGTTCAATAAAGAATTTTTATTCGTATTCATTCATAAGTAAACAAATTTGAAATGAGAGCCATATAGCGAGACTGCGCTCGTATTTGGAATTGACTCAAATCGCGATTCTTCTATAATCGAAATTCGTAATTTCTCTGATGTCGTGTTGATTGTACACATTTCTGCGATGGAATGTACATTTTATTGCACAATAAAATTATAACAAATCAATTTTAACTGCATGTGCTTATCAATTATTCTGCATGTTTGAAAGTTTGTTATTTGAAATTGCGTCCTCCTTGAGTTTCTCGTTTTTAACAATAGAGGACGAGACAATGAATCACCTCGTAAAATGGCTGCCATCAGGAGTACGGTTTATTTGTAACATTGTAAGCATTATCAAATGATCAAAAACTTTTAGTTTTCGCAGTTTCATAGTGTATAGCTTCCTAAGAGTGATCCTTCATATACAGAAATTAAGTAGGTATTTTTATATCGTAGTTTTTTAAATGTAATCGAATAGCATTGTGACGAGAGCAAAGCGCGGAAGTACAAAAAGAATAGGCATAGTGGGAGCTGTCAAAGGATTCTTATGTCAATTTATTTACAAGCATAAGTTTTAATGAATGTCTGAGAGTGATATTTACGATTCGGCGGACGAATACACAAGCCTAATGGACGGTCACGTTGCGGAATCTCGCATGGACGACCTGGGCTTGGTCACTGGTCGTAAAAGGCGTTCGCGGATTAGTAACGAAGAGGTAAATTCATTGCTTATAAATCGCTTTATTTAATTTCCATAATTTTTTAAGATAAGTTGACAATTTAAAAAACTTGAATCCACGTTTTAGTTCAATAAAATATGAATTTGTAGGTTGAAAATGGTGTTCCGGAAGTACATGTTCAAACACCAGGTATATCCAACAGTGCCAGCTCAGGTAGGAGAGGTCCACCAAGTAATAATGGACAAGGTAGATCAAGAAATTATAGAGACGAAGAGGAAGAGGAATTAAAATATGGAGCAGCACATGTTATCAAATTATTTGTGCCTGTATCTCTTTGTATGTTAGTCGTAGTTGCTACCATTAGTTCTATAAATTTCTACACAACCAAAGGAATGTATTTGTAAGTTGAAGAAACTATACATTTATCAAATCATTTTCTTTTAGACACATACCTGTTTTTTATATAGACATGAAATGTTTATTTTATAAATGAAATCTATGTTTTAGGGTATACACTCCGTTTCATGAAGACAGTGCTGACACGAGTACCAAAGCTTGGCAGGCAATTGCTAATTCTTTAATACTCATGAGTGTCATTGTATGTATGACTGTGATACTTATCGTCTTATATAAATACAAATTTTATAGAGCAATCCATGGGTGGTTGATAATAAGTTCCTTATTGTTATTGTCTCTCTTTTCCATTCTTTTCTGCGAGTAAGTATAATCATTTCTATGAAATTAACTCATTTACCTATTATCTGACAATAATTTTCCTTATAGGCAAGTATTAAAAGCATACAACATTCCAATGGATCTGATCACATTAGGTATTGTTTCGTGGAATTTTGGAGTAGTTGGAATGATATGTATACATTGGCAAGGCCCTTTGCAATTACAACAAGCATACCTTATTTTTATCTCAGCTCTAATGGCACTTGTTTTTATCAAACATTTACCAGAGTGGACAGCATGGGTTGTATTAGGTGTTATCAGCATCTGGGGTAATGTGTATTTAATATCAGAGACATAACGCTTTGTATACGATTTTTCATGACATTTTCTATTTAGATTTAATTGCTGTGTTAACACCAAAGGGTCCCTTAAGGGTACTTGTGGAGACAGCTCAAGAAAGAAACGAATCTATTTTTCCTGCATTGATTTATTCATCTACGGTTATGTATACAACCACCATGACTTACGCTGGCTATGTGCAAGCAGCAACAATGACTAGTAGTGATTCCGCAGCTGATGACAACGCGGCATACCCTATACGTAGTCAAACTGACAATCAAAATAGTACTGCAACTGGAGATGCAGAAGAAGGTGGTTTTACTCCCGAATGGGTAGAAACACACGGTAATGATAAATTAAATCTGGTTCATCTTTACTAAAATTAACCTACATTTTCCTGCCAGGTGATCGAAGTGCGAGGAGAGCACAAGAAGTACGGGAGAACGCTGCATCGTTAACTGAAAGTGCAAGGCAACAAGATAATCGAACAGTACGCGATGCACAAGGACAACAAGTCGCCGTTACCGAGGAAGAACGAGGAGTGAAGTTAGGGCTAGGCGACTTTATATTCTACAGCGTTTTAGTTGGTAAAGCTTCCAGCTATGGTGACTGGAATACAACATTGGCATGTTTTGTCGCCATTTTAATTGTACGTATTATTATTTGTTTTTGCATAAATAACAACATTATAGTTATTTCATTACCATTATCTTTTTGTTTTCAGGGACTTTGTTTAACTTTATTATTGCTGGCTATATTCAAAAAAGCATTGCCAGCATTACCAATCTCTATTACATTCGGTTTAACGTTTTATTTTGCTACCAGGGTAATCGTTGCGCCGTTTGCCGATAATTTAGCAAGCGTACAAGTGTTCATTTAACTGTAGGTATGATCAACATTATCATTATTCATCATAATTTATTACAAAAGAAATAGTGCCTATTTACTCTTATGATCGTCTAGCTTTCGTATTTCATTTAAATTTTATTGATCGTATTCGTGATTCTCAAACTTGTATCTTGGATGTGTCAATCATCCTGTGACATGGTACAAATCAACTTGAAATATGCGTTACATCAGTGATAGACAGATCAAGTGTCCGCCAAAGCGCACATGGGCATTTGATATCACTGCATTATACGAACTGGATGATCCAGTATTTTTTAACGACAAGTATTCATTGTTGAATTATTATATCGGATAGGAATCTAATGTCATGAAAATGCTCAAGAATACAAATTTACATTTGTAAGCTGAATAAGAGAAATAATAAATTGCAATTGTATTTGTCTGATATTCATTGATTGTTAAATGTGATACTACTCTCTTTTGGTTAACACGATTTTTATTGTACAATTTATTTGCATTAATGTAGGTAACAAACAAAATAACAATTAAGAACAATTAAATGAATTGAGCTACGAGAATTTATTGTGTATCGTTACAGTAAGAGAACATAGATCGCATAGATCAAGTATAAAAAAAGCCATTGATGATCGTCATTTCTTTCTTTTTCTGGAAACAATATGAAATATGAGGTACAATATTTATCTAAACAATTTGCTAACTGTACAGACCTCGCGGCTACATATTACTAGGACCATTAGCCGTTCAGCATAATTCCTTGGGGTTTGAAATCCGTTTATACACAGCCATAGAATAAATATCGTTCGTCATCAATCACAAGGGTTCAAGATACTCACTTCAATGATAATAAGTATTGTTATGAGTTTCATTCGACGTTAAATAATAGGAATTTAAATATAAGTTTTGATAAGAAATATTCTCTCGTTATTCAGAGAATTCAAGGCAAAATGATGATCTGTGGCCGTGCAATGGAAAGACATTATCTTTTCTTTTTTTTTTTTTTAATTTATTGTTACAATATAGTACTTCCTTGGTTTTTAGAAAAGCATATATATTTGTTTGCATGTCGTTGAAAAAGGTAATTCCACGCCGTTCGTTTATTTATGTGTTGTCAAAAAGCGCGTTTATAAATAGCGGATAAACATTTTGCCAAGAATAATCGATAATGTCAAAGTTAGCGTTCACTTTTCCATATCATCAAGCATTGCACAACTGTTTCGTAACTTTTAATCTCGCTGTTCTTTGTTTACAAACTTTGCCGCGAAATGCAGTGTATACATATACAATATACAATATATATATTTATAATATAAATCCCCGGAACCGGAAGAACTTCAACAGCGATATGATATTCTTTGCACTTCGTAAAATTATGATAATTCAATAAGTTTATAACTACGTACTAGGAGTTCACTTCTTGTTTTTTTTTTCTTCTATTTAATATCTAATCGAATTTCAGTCATGACGATGATGTGTAAAAGACGCTGTTCCGACGAAAAAATAAACGCGATCATTTATGAGCTCTAATTATTATCACGAGCATAAGCGCCCGACATATTTATGGTCATCGCGGTTGTGCGCACAGCAAATTATCTTTATTTCGTGCGTATCTTGTAACAATACTGGTCTAGCTACGTATATTATCTAGCGAGTAGTCGCGCGAATTTTCAAATTCAATGAACCCAACAATTTCATTCGAAACCGAAGCGAGAAAGGTACACTTGGAAATTGTCAATTCTAACGGGAGAAAAACATTAGGAAAATATTCGCAACACGCACTAGATTAGTCAGATCATAATACGATTCCGTCGATTGTTAATAAGTAATGATTTTCAGTGGAACTTGTATCGAAAATAGAATTCGATACTTATTGGCGTAACTAGGACTTTTGTTAAGGGTGAGTCAAGTCCCTAGCATTATTAATACTGCGAAATGCCTATTAAGTACATCTTAAATTTAATATAGTTTTTATTCAAGTTTAAAAATCTTTGAAGAATATCATTTGTATCGTTTCAATATTCTAATAATTTCTGGTAAAAGAGGCCAAATCCACCCTGGCCATAATTACGCCAACATTTAAGATTCAGTTTCCTCTTAAATATTATGATCTCGCGGCACCTTTTGCTAATTCTACAAACAAAACAATTATTAAATATGCAGTATATATGTCTATACAATATATCAGTCTTATAAACAATAAACTTTTGGAAACGTATTTTGGTAAATATACAGTAATAATTATCGCAAAAAGTGGTAACTATACTTTGCTAATATTTTTCCCACTTTAGCTTATCTTCGGTTTTCATCATCATAAAAAAATACGTAACGAATTATAAATATCTCCTATACGTTCGCTCGAATTTGTTCGTTCTTCGACGATCGGGGAATTCTTCACGATTTTCTTCTTGTCCTTCTTAACTTGTCCCGTACTTGCTGCTTTCAAATGTTCCACGTCTGAAGAACGAACTGAATTCCAGCAACGATTGCTTATCTATGTTGCTTAAGTTGCCGTTGTACTTGTAGAGAGGTTTGCAGTGCGGCAATTCTGAGCATACCTGAATCAATCGTCGTAGATATTCCTCTAATCGTTTTCTACGTTGTCGTGCGACAACTTCATATTTTGAAAAAACTTGTCGGGGTGGAAAGCGTATTGCTGCTACCTGTACAATTGTTAAAACATTCTAATTATTCTTCCTCTTTCTGAACAACCTGTTGATAAAAGGTTACTTGGTGCCTAAAAAGGTTTCTTCGCTTAAATTAAAGATACTATTTACCTTGCTACCATACTTTTGTCGCATTGAAATATACAACTCTCGGAACCGTCTGTATCTACGTAGAAGTGTCCAACTATCATCTTGTGCCACGACACGTACCTCGTATTCATAATGGCTGGACTTACCAGCTCCACGTATCACGTAAGAGGGTATACTAACGATCATATTAATCACACTATCGTAATCAGCGTCGTTTGCTATCAAAGATGGCAGAGACCTCGTGATTGTCAGGGAATACGGGCTACTCAATCGATCGCCCCGATTTTGACTCTAAAAATCAAACATGTTATGAGTACGTAATACCCATTATTACTTTCAAGTTGAATACTTAGTTAAAGTTGCAGTTGACATTGAAGCATTGCAATTAACACTAACATGACAGAGTTAGTTCTTTATGAGTTCAAATGCACACTCGGATGCAACTTAGCTTTACATTAATTGTAAAGAAATGGATGTGTAAGGGAAGTGCTATCACATAACTTATGGAAGATCACCTCTTTCTATGTATGTTCATAATTGAGAGAAGCTTAAATTGCGTCCAAGTGTATACACTACATAGGACTGCCATTTATTACCGTGAGATAGACTGTAGAATATCCTCTTCCCGATGATAGTCGAGGCGCAACCGATTCCGATAGATTCTCGTCGTCGTTGGTATTAGGCCTGTTGTTCCTGAGGATCGGAGATCGCGTTGTGGCTACGGTTAGCAGCGTGGCGGAGCTATGCGTTGACTCCAAATCGCAACACGTGCTGTTCGTCTCCGTATTTTGTACAAGATCATTTACATCTACAATTGGCGACAATCTGTCGCTGTTGCATTCAGACTTGGATTGCTGTCTAACGTTCTTGCGTTCATCCTCCAATAACGATACCTCTAGCTCGATCTGCTGCTTCTGGAGGTCTTGCAAGATCGCTATCTGCTTGTTCAGATCATCCTTGGAGGGCGAACTTGCTTCCAGACACCTCATCACCATCATTCGTTGACGGGCGATTCTTTGGTTCAGTCGTTTCATCGCCGGATTCTGTTGCACCGGTGACTCTACCGAACCTTGAGGAGTATCTTCCTTCGTCATCGAATTCGTCGGTGACTTAGACCCCGTTTTCTCGCCGTTAGCATTGCCATTACATTTATCCGTTTTTATTTCCACGGGGGTCTTTCTGTTTAGGTTCAGTGAACTTTTGCCCTCCGCTTCGGGTAGGTTCGTCTTGTCGTTCAGTGGATGAACCTCTTGCGGTACCTTCTGCGATTCCTGAGATTCTCTTTGCTGATTATTATCTAACGCTACGCGAAATTCTTCCGCCTGTGGATCTTGAAAGGGTATGCGAGGTTCTGGCGAGTCAGCCGCAGCTGTGTGAAACGTGTCAGCAGTCTCGATAGAGCTTGGAACATCTTGTGGCAGTAGGCTCAAAGCAGAAGCTATTAGAAGTTTCCTGTTACAGGCATCCTGGAAGAATTGAGTCTCTCCGTTGGAGAAAGTTTCTTCGCCGCTAGAGGAATGATCACCGGGTGACGCGGGTAAAGCGCGTTTCAGGTTCAACGAAAGACTCTGTTTTCGTTGCAGGATCTCTTGTAGCTGTTCTTGTGAACGTTTTGCTAGAATCACCTTCTTCTCCGTGTTGCCTTCTCCCTCCAACTGATGCAAAGATTTATTATTAGCTTCGGACGATCTAGGGATATCGAATAATTTTTAGACATAGTTCACTTACTTCCAAGTTGATCATGTGCTTCTGTTTTCTAGCTATCTCGATCAATTCTTCTTCCATCTTATCCACTTTACTCTGATGCTCGTTCAACGACTTCACCTTGTTTTGCAACTCCGTTTCCAGGACAGCCAGTTCTTTTTTCTGGGAAAGAAAGATTTCATTCTCACAAGATGTTCTTAATTAGCGTTCCTTATTTATCTTAGACAGTGCACATCAAATAACCGATGTTGTAACATAGAAAGCCTGACGTGAATTGATATCATCGGGCAACACCTATGTAATGTCAATTTGTAGACAAGTTTAGATTCACTTACGTGATGATTAACAAGTTCTCGGACCGCGTCAACGCATTTATCATCGTTCAGGCTCGACCAGGATTCTGGCAAGCTACCATCGCTTCCAGCACCGTCGTCCGTCTGAAATGGTACAGTTACTTTTTAATCGAAAATCCGCGAGCCTCTGTTCTACGGTCGAAAATGAACAACGAAGAAAGGTTGAACAGACAAAGAAAGAGAAAAACAAAAAAATAGAGCAACGAAAGAAACAGAAATAGGAGAGCCAAGATGCAGCTTCATGATCGCGTGCGATTAATCTATTTCTATTTATTTTACTTTTTTTTTTACTTATTTATCTTTCTGTTCCTGTAGCTCGTGCTATTAAACTACAAGCTACAATCATCGTGCTGTGAATATGTTGGAATTTCCTTTCTGTCGAAAACTCTTACCTTCTCCCACGATTGACGGAATCTTTGTGCGCGTTCGTGATTGTTCATGAACTCTTGAAACTGACGATGCTTGGATTGCAATGTTGTACGCAGAGAGGCAACTTCCCTACACAAACTTTCTACCTGGTACCACACACACACAGATATCGATGCATTAACAAAAAAGGATAACTGAAAGAAACATAGTTTAAGACGCGTTCCCGTTTTCATTTTTATTTTATTTTATTTTTGTTTTTTTGCCGCTTTGTACGATATCTCCTCGCACTGCGTCGACACGAGAGAACAACGCTTACAGAGCAACGAAACTCTGAGTTTCACGAATCATCGTGTACAGATACAGTTATCGGTTACTAGAAAAAGAAAATAAAACACAGACAAGAGTAACTGGTCGACGGATAAAAATGTAAGAATGGAAACATGCCGTTTTTATGCATCAATAATAACACAGTCGACTCCCGTTATAATGCCATAAAGGAACGGGACAACGGGGGGAAAAAATTCTTGAAATTGACGTTGCAAGAAGAGCTTTGTGTATGTGGAGTAAAAGGAGTTAGTCTAATAGTTGTGCGAACAGGAACTCGTTCAACAATGTGGCAATACGACGAGAGTCTACTGCAATATGAAGGGTTGTGGACACGGTTATTAGAGGGTAGTTCGTACAGGGTTTAATGGAGATTTGTTACAATACAGTATGTTAACCCTTTCAGTGCTAAATGTTTCTGACAAATAAACCAAGTTGAAGAATGATAAAAAAAAAATCATTCGAGAATCAGTAAGCTGTTTCAATTTTTCACTTAAAGGGTTAAAAAAAAGGAGGGTACAATGAAGGATAGAAGTCCATTTATTTGACTGAATCGAGGTAATAGAAGTTTACTAACATTTTCCTCTTGAATAATGCGAGCATATTAATTTGAGAATGAAGTTTCTTTCGTAAATTAAATGAGGCGTAAGTAACGAGCACGGTCGACTTTCTTTTTCTAAATAAATGGAGCTCTACTGTAAATGATCGCGATAATACATTACCTTAAACGTTTTCGGTTAGTTTAGTCGTTTAATTCCGCGTCAGCACTTGAGAGAAAAGTGCACGTGCGAGCGTACCCCAAATTGTTAACAAAAGATGTACACTGGGTTTGTTAATTAGGACCGTGAATTCTCGACCGAGTATTGTTACACTTAACGATTACCAGACAGTGAGAAATATTAGCTGCATAAATTAATTCGGTGCCCTTTCTCTGTTGCGCCGAGAAGATGAGAAACCTAATTATTTTCTTTATGGACGTTCTCCATTTACTTCGAACGTAAAATTGCATGACAATTGCAAATGTTGTGTCGCGCTTCCATCCAATAAATGATGCAAGTCATTATCAAACTGACTGGATTCATCGATCAATTCGGAATTTCCTCTGCAACATTTCTACCACCACTTTTCACGTATACGCTACGGAATCTTCGTTTAATGCTTAACAAATCTTTACTGAATACATATTCTTTTTAAATTCAGATTAGATAGCGATACAGCACCTAAAATGCAACTTATTAACAACAATCGTAAATACAATCGATTTTTACAGTTATATCAATGAAGGTGTTTTTTTAAGAATAGATAACGTCTTGTGAAATACAATATAAGAATAAATAAATGTAAAGGCACCAAACTAATTTATACACCTAACAGAATAGATTATGTGCGTGCAATCGTATCGTGGAAGATCGAAGGCCAATTTTTGTAAGAAAAATTTATTAATCAACAGTTTATATATATATATATATATGTATATGTATAACAACAGTTCTTTCTCTTCTTTCTCGCATAACAAACCCATATAGACGTTCTATACAAAAAAAACAAGCCCAGATATGTACATAAAAAGAGGTTTTCCTCTTCACCTTAACATCGTCTACAAGGTACATTAACTTATAACATTCCACAGAATGCCATTTGTCCGGCAATATCTCGTCAACACTGGCACTTTTTTTTATTCCTTTTATACATTCAGGCAGCTTATGCAATAAGCTTGTCTGTCTAATTTATTTAAAATAAAAAAAAAACTAGGCGTTATAAGTGTGAAGCGATTCTGTTACAAAATTAGACGCATCTCTCGTTGTTGGAAAAACCCGTAGTACTTGCTTGGAAAGCGAACAAATATACGGGGGAAATATTTATACAATTGAAAACGAGTTCCTTAACATTGTACTGGATAAATTATTTTCTCGTTTAAAGAAGCGATTTTTCATTTTTTTATACATTGTTACATATGTTACATACTCAGGAGAAAATCCTGATCGACTGCTTTTAGAGCACCATCTTTTTTTTTTCAGTTTTTTTTTTTTTTTTTTATCTAGTTTGTTATATCTAAAAAAATCGGCGAAAAGTTTGAGGTCACCGTCATTTAACGTATCTTTAATTAAAGTTAATTAATCACGAGAAATTAGTAACTTTCGTTCGTTTCAATTCGTATAGTTTTTTTTTGATAATGTGCAGTTTTTGGCGGATTCTTTTGAAAATATGAAGTTTCAACATACGCGACGTAACACTGAACATTGACGATAGTATAAATGTTAAAAAAAAATTAAAGTGATTCGATGTATTGTGTTAGGTCAGGTACGGTGTCAAGTGCATACTTTCAAGAGTACCCTCAAAAATCAAAACACTACGCTTTTGAAAATGATTCAAAAGTGTTTGAAAATTATACAAATGTGCATCGATCAACAGAAATGAAATACCCTTTCATTTTGCTTGAATAGCACATAATTGAACACCATGAATTGGACAGTCTCAAACTTTCGACCGGTAGCGCGTCTCGTTTCACTTGTAGAGTAGTGAATTGAAAAATAATACAAGGAACGAGAAGGACGAGGACGTTCCTGACGATGCTACACACATTCTGGGTCACATGTTTAACGGGCAAACGTGCGAGTAGATGATGATGTTGCCAGACAAGCAAATAAGGACACCGAGAGCAATAAGGACGAGGTAGAATTGATACTTGATCGAGATTACGTTCAAGTCCGGAGACGGCGCGTCCGTGTCACTTACTTGCGTCATTTCGTCTCGCCGCTCTTGTTCCAGGAGATGACGCCTTGCGCGTAACTCGCGTTGTCGTGATTCAAGGGCTGATATGGCGTCGGCCCACTCTTTCCATTGGGCTCCCCATTCGCGTTCGAGTTCGCGTTGTGCGCCTTCCAAAGCCTCTCTTCTAGCGGCCCATCTTTCTTCTCGTTCCTCTTGTTCTCTCTGCAGAAAACGATCGCGATGCTATTCAACGAAATAGTTTACAATGCTGGTTTACAATGAACGGTAAAACAATATGTACAGAATATAATAGATAAGATACGATACAGTATCAGATCATGCTTATTGACGAACCTTAAAGTCTTCCTTTTCCTTGATGAGGGCAGCCTTCTGCTGTTCCAATTCCTCGAGTGCACGGAGATCTTCGCTCGAATTTAAAAGATTATCGCTAGAGGACGAGGCGTGCAGATCCGAGACACTCCAGCTCAAGAGAGATAGTCTCGAAAGATTGACGACCGTGGATTGCAAGTTACCGTTACCCGTTCCACCTTCCTTTCTTAGCTTCGCCGCTTCTGCCGGATCGTTATAGCGGAACATATTGTTCCTGCCCAGAAGAATGATACAACCTTGCGACAAACGTGTCGGTTTATCTACTTGGGCCGTGTTAATCCAACAGTGAGGAGAAAGGGGATGAAGGGTTGCTACACCATTGTCTAGCTCTACCACACAGTGTTCCGGTTCGACGTCCGTGCCGGTTAACACGATATCCTGTGTAATATGCCATATTATACTTCCTACGATTATTTGATCGACGGTAAATGCACAAATATATATAATTTGTATGTGTAGAGAAACAGAGTAATAAAAGTAAACGTAGAATTCGTCACCTGCGTGGTTGGTGCTTCTGCCGTTCCAACTAACGTTCTACCCTCTTTCAAATGATACAACGTTACACCAGTGCTCAAAAGATCATCGTCGATTCCTACTAAGTGCGGCATTTCTGAGTCTAAGACAACGCCAACGCCGCTCTTACGGAGGCCTAATGCTTTTTGCTCTTGAAGAATCTGCTGTGTTTCTCGCCACTTTTCCGTCCATTCTTCCGTCAACACTTTCTCCTGTTCTTGTTTCTCATGAATCTGAGCCAACAATACCTGTGGTGGCCTTTCAACGCTCTACAAAATACAACATAGTGAGCTTCTATTCTTAGACATAGTACCCTTTCAATCTCTGAAACATCACATTAATTCTGATACTTGCCATGTCTTTATCGATAAGAGACTTCAATTTCTGTATCTCTTCCCTGAGTTCTCTGATTAATTTTACATTGGGATCTTCGTTGATCGTAGGTTTATTAATGATATTTTTCGCTCGGTTTGCGTACCTGAGCGTACTGAGAGTCTCCCCATAATTACAATCTGCTGGACTAATAGCAGCTATCATAATAGTCTTCGAATTACCTCCAAGCGAATCCTTTAGCAACCATGTTAGCACGCTGTCTCGATAAGGTATGAAAACGCTCCGCTTTGAGGAAGAAGACGCGTCGCTCGTGGAACTTACTTCCGCAAGTGCTGATATCACAGAACCTAAAGTCACCAGTGACTTATTAATGTGCGCACCTTCTTTAAGCCGCTGGCCTGTCGCTCCTGTTGCATTTGCACGTTCGCTACAAATAAACAGACAAACACGTATGAACGTGAATCATTGTCGTGGACGACTAAAGTGAAACATTTTACTTTGTATAACTGAATAAATAGACGATCTTGGGGCTTAGATCGGTGACTTGTAAAGGCAGAAAAAGATCTTGGAAAATTGATGTAGTGTTTCTTAAAAATTTGCACTTAGTAAAAAGAAGCCCAGCATTCCGTTTTAATACTGTTCTGCTGGTTAAAAATAATATTAAGCAGTAATCATATTTTGTAGCAGCTGTGCAGCTCCTGTTATCGATAAAAAGATATGACATTTCCCATAAATCTTTTTGTCCAGACTTTTCGACGACTCGAAATAAAAATAAAGTTTTTGGACAATCATCGCGACTACCTTCCAGCCAAGTCGACAAGATGCACCTTGGAAACAGTCTCTGATGGCATATTGCCTTCGGAGAGTCCAGCTTGCACAAACGTTATCGTAAATATCGCGTGACTTCTGCTGCTCACGTCGTTCATGTTTGTGCTGGCTGTAGTTCTGTGCGTGTTACCTCTCACCATACATTCCTGCAAGTAACCGGCTCTTTGAAGTATGCTCCGTAAGCGGTAAAATGAGAGACAGGAAGGAACGGACAGGTTCATTTACCTGAATGTCTGAATAATCGTACACGAGGTGGCTCGACAAGTCTTGAACATAGGGCCCTCTTTTAGGATGCTCCCGCACTCTGAGCGAATGAGACTGTGACTGGTCCAGTCGCAGCAAGTCTCTCACTCTCTCGTTGTGTATTTCCAGGAAGGATACCTCGGTTCTATACGACGCTCCGCTCTCTTTACCCGCAGCCATTCTGGCGAACAATGTCTTACAAATCCTTGGTATCAATCCCTGAGCCTCCTGTTAATACAACGTAACAAAATTATACCTGTGGTTACTTTTATCCTTAGTGAAGGAAAATCAATAAAACTAGCCATGAAAGTTAAGAACATTTCGCATTAATTTCATGCACTTTTTTTTGTACTCATTGCGACAATCGATAGTCACGCATACAAGCCTGTTAACATGTTAATTAAATGCTAATGAAGTTTCTATGAGTTTGCCTTTTTGTGGATAAGGTCTTTCATAAAGAACCTCCGTTTTTATGTTCAAAAATCTCTATATGATTATACATATATTTGTGGATCCTAATTTTGTCGAGTCTCTATATTTGCATATTAGTAGATATTTATATTCGTGTAATTATAGATATCTATATTCCCAAATTAATAGATCCCTACAGTTCTATATCTATACATATCTAGACCCGCAAAACACTACACCCCTAAATCCCAAATCCCAATTATTATTAATATGTCGACGGCCCTCAATCCACAATAAACATGTCACATTATACAATCATTTCATAATCTTCTTTTAAGAAGACTATAATGTACAATATTTGGCAGTGCAACGAAGTTCATCTAATAAGACGGGGAGCGGTGAGAATATTACCGGCGTGCCCATCATCGTAAAAGTCTTCCCAGACCCTGTCTGGCCGTAGGCAAAGACGCAGGCATTGTAGCCTTCGAAGGCACTTTCTATTACGTCCGTACCAAGATCATAGAAAACCTGAAAAAACGATAACGTTATTTATCATATTTTTTATGCGGTGATGGGAAGAATAGTTTTAACGACGAATGGAAAAGGACAACCCTTATCGAGTTTAAAGATAGCTCGGAGCGCACCTCACGATGTACCAACTGCACCCATTGGCGGAGCAATTATAATGGTACACTCGAGAGAATTTTAACGAGTCGCCAAACGAATCAGGAATGTTGATGATTGTCGAGTAATTAAATGTACGGTCATTAGTTCGACGGTTGATAAATAGAAAGTATTTTATGTCTTATGTAACATGTAATTGCTTGCAAACGTTTGATAAGAGGGAAGAAATATTTGCATTTTTTTTTAATTAAAATAATTTAGTTGTATTAAACAGTTAATGTTGAAAGATACATGCGGTTTTGTTGTTACTTGATGCATCAAAATACTCGTGTTTTCAATTAGAACCTGTTCTTACGACGGTTACTACAACCGGTGCACACACGCTGGTATTCTACTTTAATTCTGATCGTGGCTCGTCGTCAAAACATTGCTTAATCCTATCTCATGAATCAACTGATTCCAATAATGTAATTCTTATTCAACCAGACAACTAATTTATACAAAAGAATGAACATTTCTCGGTAGAAAATATTAAAATGACCATCTCGTCAAAATAAATAGAAGTAACATTTTGCAAATTGCAATAATTATTTTTTATTACTTCTATGTGTAATGAGATTTATTTATATTCTACATATATTTTTAGTAATATGTTAGGGTATATAGAAAACTAATTGCACCTCTTCTTGGGACGCATAAATCTCGTCATTCGCGTCGAAGGACCAGTACGAGTGATCGAACGTGAAGTCTTTGTATTTCTCTCTGTCGATTTCTCTGCAACTACCTGGTGTCTGAAAATAACACGGAAACCATCAGAATAATACAATATAACCAAAGCATTCATTACCAAATAAAAATACAATATACCAAATACCAAAATTTTAATTATTCGACTTCAATAGAATTTATTCGATCAAGATTTAAATTTAGGTTCTTGGCAATATTCTTGATATAAAGATCAATTATAGCGGAGTATAATTGAATTTGGCGCGAATAAAAGCCGATGCAAGGACCGATGACAAAGGAGCGCCATCATTCACAAGTGGCTGATAAACTTTAAGCCGTTATGTCACGTACATTACTTAGGCTGCATCCCACATAACTAATCGTATACTATCGAGAACCATTCCAAGCGTTACGCAACAAAACGAGCGAGCAATTAAAAAAGTAAAACACCTTATGTTTATCCATCATGCAACCCACAATAAGCACGAGAATTAAGTTGAGGATCATTATCCTTTGAGAGTCACGTTCAACGTATACCCGATAATGCCGCAATAGACTTGCAGAGTTACCGAGAAAATGTTGAAATGTTTGAATTATCATTAATCGTTTCGAATCTCATTAAACCACCTTCGTTTATCCTCATTTCAATATTAAACCGTATAACCAAATTATATTTGTAAAAAAACATTAACAGACAGTTTGTAATTAGCGATTCACACCATTGTAGGATAGTATGCATTACGATTATCGTAATGAAATTGTGTATCGATAGATCGTTAAAACACACGACGCATGCGCAGCATCATTGTAAACCTGTTTTACCATGCTACCGATAAAACGGGAAACGAGTTTTATGCTAATTATCGAGGTTAAATAAAAAGCATCGTGCATAAATTGATCTTGAAACAAGAGATAGGAAAAAGAAAATTCACATTTGCATATTTGGATAAAAAAACGAAGCTGTTAATCTTTTATATAAAACAAAAATTAAAATTAATGCCGTATATAGGTTAAATCGCATTCATTCAAAAGCATCGAACAAAGATAATATTGAGTTATAGATCATTCTAGACATACAATTATCGAGTATCACTATCGATATTTTATTGGTAGTTAACAATATTTTGGTAATATCGATAATATATACAAACGGACATTCAATATAACCTAATACAATAAAATTGTATGCCAGGTTAGGTTAAGTGTTACTACCATTTACACATGTTAGGTTAGTAGATATATCGGGATATCTTAGTTTAATTACTGAGTTGGTGAAGTTATTGCAACGGTTATGATAGATTGCATTAGATCACGTTAGGTTAGATTAGATTTTTATTTTAAGTTTAAATAAGGTTATTAGATTAGGTTAGCTTTTATTTTATCATTCAGGTCTACTTGTTCTTATCTGTGCTTTAAATATAATCAAGCATATTTTTAAACAAAAATAATTTAAATACGAATGATAAAATTATGTGTTACGTTCTACTTCACTCGCTCATGCTCTTATCGATATTATCGATATATCGCATATGGGTAACATTTCGATATTATCGATATTTATCGGTAATCTTATTGATAAAAAAAATGTGCACGTGATTGAACGTGTATTAATCACGATAGGATTGGTCAGTTTTGTGGTTAGAATCATGCGACGGAAAGCAACTCGTCCAGGAGTGGTCCAGCAACGATTTTCGCACTTTCTCCGATCAGATGACGTGCCGTTCGCTATCTTACTCGCGAGATCTCGGTCAGAGATTTTGCTGTGATGAGCATGGATATCAATGACGTAATAGGAAACAACAAATAATAATCTTGAATCGAAAAGAAGATTCGGCACGTCTTGAACGGTACAAGCACGGTTGCTATGACGTTTAATGGGTCAATAGCCGAGTTTGTTCGAGCAGAAATTATGACACGGAATCGAGCACGAGAAGGATTTTAGTACAGCGCGGTCAATGGTTGTTCGCGATGAAAAAATATCGTTCGCTATTTAGAAATCTTTTTAGAAAGTTTGTTTGCCGTCATTAAGGACAATGTATAGGATTGGCAGGAATTGTTTATCGTGAACGGCGCACAGAGAGAGAGTGGTTTTGAAGCTTAAACATGTTAACGGTTTCGCGCAATGCTGAACGCGATTATTTTGAATATCGTGCTACCTTGGTATTGAAGATACGCGTTTTCTTGCCATCCATTTGCACGATCATCTTCGCGTTCATCGCCAGCTCCCTGAAATATAAAGCAACAAATTCACACGCGTAGCTCGAAGTTATACACTCGAAATATTCACGAGTTGCTGCTTCGAACTGCAGAGACAAGGAAAACAAAACATCAAAGGTAACACAGGAAGTATATGGCAATAACGTTAGATACGGAACGAATGACAGCAGGTGGCAGAATCTTGTTGCACAGTCGTTGTCGCATCGGGGGTCGATCGAAACCATATGATTGATCATCCCACAGAATTCGAGTTACACTCGATGTTTCAACTAATCACGATCTAGCCAAATTTCCGAGCAAACATTCTTAACTGCACTGTCACCGAAATTTTCAAGCTGACCTTGACTCGCTACACGAGCCACAGAAATCGCTAATTACGATTGGGAAATGACCTCCGCATCGAATCGAATTATCGCGAACCGTTAATGAATCGTCACAGGGGTTATCACCAGTTGCATTAGACGCACCTTTTGTTAAAAGGACGAACTCTTACGGCTACCTTCACTGAAGCCATAGCTACGAGGAGCGCATGGACTGTTAGGGATGGTACACCGTGCAATTAGTCACGCTTTTTCGTTCCGTTTTCGACTCGCGTTACGCGAACACGAAATTCCTCGCGTCGTTGCGTAGACAATACATCGTCGACGGGTCGCGCCGTGCTACGAAACGTCGTCGTCGTCGAGCATCGTACGCGACGCACAACATCGTTCTCAACACGCTCTCTCGACAGACGGACGACTGCTGGTGAGCCGCTGTCCGAGACAAAAAGTTGCGTCCCCGCGCATGCGCGTACGCGCGCGGATCCCTAATTTCAAGTGATCCGCGCATTTGCTTGTTTTTCGTGACAGCGGATGGAAAACGCAGCGGAAACGAGCATGAGAGAAAAGCACAAGCAAGTGGGAATGATACATTGAAAGAGATGGAACAGAAACAGGGAACAGAGCGGAAACCGTAGCACGAAATTGCAGAAAAGAAAGGGACGGTCAAACAGGTTTTATATTCCCCTTCTACGGAATGTGACGTCACCTAGGGATCGGTTGGTATTGCAGTGGTGGAGAGTGAACGGAGAAGGCGAAGAGCCGCCACCCACGCAGCCCACCGACAGAGCTAAATCAAACGCTTTGCGGTTTTCTCTTAAGCGCGTAACGGCGGTTGTACGCAGAATTCATGTCGTTTTGTTATCCAGCTGGAGATTACGCATCACCGCTGGGCACGGATCCAGGACAAGAGTTAGATCGTGGGCACGTATCTACAATTGTACTAGCCAACGCGAGAAGGGTCTCGGCGCTAAAAATCAGTTTCAAGAAAAGTATGTCTGAACGGTACCGAGTCAAATATTTTTATGTGTAGTGAAGTTGCAATAAAAGTGTCTGCATTGTTTAAACATTTTTGAAACGACACCTGTATAAAATATTGACATATGTGTAGAATAAGATACACATATACATGCATATGTATAACATAGGTACGAATGAGAAATCTAACTGTGCATCTCGTGCAAAGAGGACCTGAATGCACTGAGATCTTTCTTGCATCCAAGAGTACAATTACAAATAGAATATATGTCATAGGAGGCGCTAAACTCGTCGGAACGAGTTTACTTATACGGCGGGTCAACGCACCTTCTTGAAACTTTGGCACAAACTCGTAAAAAGATGAAATATTTCAACGAGATGTATTTATCATATACCGACCTGCGGCGATTTAACTACCTGCCAGAAAACTAGTCCTACATTATCTTACGTGGGCTTGCCTGTAATTTGTCGCGTGTAGGATCAGTGATCTGTGGCCAGCGACGTAAATTGTTTGGTCGTATCATTGACTGCGTTAAATTCGGATCTCGTTCTTTCGAAAATGAATCTACGTGGGAGACCATTGATACTTTTCACTTAACGTGCGCAAATAAACGTGATTCGGAACGATTTTTAAACAATTCGCTTTTGAAACGCTCGTTCGGTGTTAAAAATAAATTTTGTTTGTTTTACGCTTCGATAGCGTTTTGACGAATACGATTTCAGGAATAAGTTATACGAATTTTTGTTGTAGAATATTATAGTCGAGAACGTGCTCGGAGTAACGGTAACCCGTATTCGAATTCTGCCGTGGTAATTATAAAATCGGCACTTGACATCGAGGAGTACGAATATAAAATACGAGTATAAAGTGGGAGCCTTGAAAAGTCGAGTTATACGATATGTTCAGTGCATAATGATTCATAGCCGATTGAACTGACGTAACTGTGCCTACGCTACGGTACCGCTGCTACAGAGAAAAAAAAACGTGTCGAATCTCGTGATACTGTTTAGGCAAGACACTTCCCATGGCACCAAATACGGCCACGTGATCGTCACTTGCCCATTCTTGCGGACCCCTATCATTGTTATTCAAACGTGCAGTCGCAACGGAAAATGACTGTAGATAAATTCGAACCGATATGATTAACACCGTCGCTATATTCGATGTAGAGGTTATGGTATAAAAAATTATCACCAATGCGATGTCAAAAACATTCCACTACCTCATGCTTATTATTTTTTGATTTATACGTTTGACGTTGATCCTAATTCAATTGAAGCTCACTATAGTTAACACATATCAATTACATCCTAACGAACGCAGTGAACGTACTCGATGCTACCTGTTAATGCGATTTGAAATATTTACATGAATTTCATATAACTTTGCATGAGAGAAAGGCCAGAAATATTAAAACCAGCATCTACAATATTTTTTAGTAGTATATTTCAATGAAGCGGTGTTTATTATTCCGTGGTTAAACAGGGAGGATTACATCATATGTTTGTAATCTTCTATTTCTATAGTTTTCGCTGAAAACGTTTTCATAACGTCACCAAGGAATAGAGCGCGTATGTACGCCGAATAAGCGATATAGCAATAGAAAGAGATCGCATTATGAACATTTTATATACGATGTTAAATTATTTAATCATATGATTATACAAAGTATCAAGAAAATTCCACCCTCGAGAATTGTGAGGCATCTATATTTGTTATTCTAGAGCTTTTTGAAATTTCGCGCGTAACGTTAATCCATAAAGGACTGCGCATGCGCCATTATACAATGACCTTGAAAAGTTTAAAACAAATTTTAGAATGTTATAATCTCAGAACTGTTTGACATATTTAATGTCAGGATTTTGGGATTGTAAAATGTTGAGGCGTTGGAACCTTGAAATTTTGAAACCCTGAGATTTTAGAACTTTGAGATTGCTTAATTACAAAATTTTGAATCTGTAGAGGTTAAAAATTGTTGAGCAGTTTTTCTATCCTACTTATACTGGTAAATTAATCATCATCCAAATTTGACAAGTGCTGACACATCAGGTGTTCGAAAGCAACGACAATGAAAACTAAGTCGGTAACATGGGCACAAGTGCTGGGTCGGTAAAACAGAACAATGATGGGGGGTCAACGACGCCGTACGGTGGCGCGACTAATCAAGCTTAGTTCGTTTGAAAAGCGAAGCCGAGCATCAGTCGGGTGGCAACTGTCGAGCATGTGTGTTGTACCTCGTGCTTCTTTGATCGCGTCTTAAAATCGCACGTAGAACGCAATTGCATGTACACCCCGGTACGCGAACAAACGACGGACAGTCCGCGAACATGTGATTTTGACAGAGAATACTGTTCGACGACGCTGATAAACGCGTTAGTGAAAAGTGAAGGTTTTCCTGGCCGGATATATCGTCACCCTGCAGCAGCCTCGTTCAAGGGGGTGGAGAATAATGTTCTGAGCTGTGAGCCACGCACATCATGGTTGCTAAGCACTTTACGCAGGGTAAGTTTTTAACTGTTTTCGATATTATGCCGTTTCGCGCGTGTACTTTCTCGCTATTTAGACAAAACCGGTAATATATTCAGGATCGTTGCGTATCCTGCAGGAAAGAATACACACGTACATAACATCTATGGTGCACCAACACGGTGCGTGATGGGTGGTGCAATTCGATAAGGATAATAACAGTTGAACTAGTAAGATTGATTCCCTTTTTCTTTGTTATTACGTGACTGTGGTTTATATTACGGTACAGTGTTATTTCTGCAGGTACGTAAGGATAATCGGTAACCATTTCTTATAGATTACTCGGAAGATTCCTTGATAGAAAATATCGATTATTTATTGCGGTAAACAGTGATAGTTGTGTGAAGCGAAATTTGTCAGCGTGAGATTTTAACGGTACATGGGACAGGATGCGTAGTGTACCTTTTTCATGCGCAAGGCTCGAAGGCAGTTTATATTTTCATCACGTTTTTGAGTAAAGGTCGTTCGTCAGGGCGGAGTAGCATTGACCGATTGTTCTAGGGGATAAGCTGGAGCTTGCGTGAGGGCCTATGTCAAGTTCGTAGCAGTTTTCGAACCATTCGGTCGTTCGATATTTCATCGATCGGTATCGACGTAATCTTGTCTCTCGTATGCTTCTTTTAAATACCCGTGTTTATTTACATAGCATCAACGGAACGAAGTCAAGAATATTTTATCATATACTTGATACATTATACCAAACAATATTTTACGGTAACCCTCATGTTTAATCCGGAGTATATACAATAGCTTCTTTTGTGACCCCAGTATAATGCAACAAATCCCAAAGCGTACTCGATTCACCAGTGAAAAGATATAAAATTATTTTAAATTTAAGACAGAATTTTTCTGTTTTGCAAATACATATGTATACATATGTAACTGGCGAAACATGCGTATACTCGGTACCAAGATCCCTAGTTTAAACAATGCGAATACGATACAATGTTACTATTGTTTAGCCTATCCGATAACAGATTTATTGACATTACTCGGTATCTTTGATTTACAATACCACATCGGGTGGTTTCTTGGTATGCGATAATCTTCGAAATAATTACACATTGCCCTTAATGCCGAATCATCACGCAACAGGGTGCGAATGTTATTTAATCATTTTATTCACACGAGGCTGATTAACGAAGAAGATGCACAATGGTGCGCGATGATTTCTTCCGCTCTGAATCCGTCAACCCTTCCTTCTTTTATATCTGCAGTGCAGTGATACGTCCTGGGATTTCCATCTTTCACGTCGTTTCTTTTGAATTCTTTTATCATATCGATCGATAAAGAGCACGCGTTCCTACGCACTTTTGAATGAAACTCTTTATACGCTCTAATATACAATTTCATACAAGCTGAACATTGAAGTTACTGACTTTTACGGTACTTTAACGATTTTCCTCAACTGCATTTCGTAATGTAGATTGAAACTCCTGAATCTTTCGACAGAACGGATTCTGTAAGGTCGTAAACTGTCTCGCATAAAAAAAGTTCCTTTCGTGCAGTCGAACGGTGCACGGGTGGTCAACTCTATCACGTCTCTGGTATACTGTCAGCATTCACGGTAGTTTGATGTGCACGATACACATGTATCATAACGTCGAGTTATCATGTCGCGTACGATAGAACCACTTACGGTGCAAATGTACGCATGTATTCTATACATGCATTTCCGATCGACGGTTCGATGAGTTTAGTAAGTAATAACAAACGCCGCGTTAATTTTCTTTGTCAGCTAATAGTATCGTTGATTACTGTTCCTCCGCGTTTCGACGAGTTTCGAATTTTAACTCTCGAGCTAGAGAACCGAGTGCGCCCGATATTTGCCGAACCGATCCGAAGTCGGACCCGAAGATTTTTCTATCGTTATCTATACTACACGCACGTGATTCGGTTCTCTTTGGCAGTAATATTTGTACTTTTAAGCTCAATTGTAAACAGTACGCACACACGTTTCACCGGCAGCCAGTTTCACGCATGCATAATCGATTTAATAGCCACGCTCGACGGAAAGATCGTTTCCACGAGATTATTGCGATTCCTCGTACGAATTTTTCCTCGACCGTGTCTAATATCCACCGGTAATAACTTGTCCCGCGTGGAAGACAAGGGTTCTTCGAAATTCGATTTACGTTGGCCCCGATCGTCATCCTGTGAGACTTTTCTTCGGTGTACGCGCGTAATATCGTGCACATCTCGTCCGAGTGAGTCATGGCAGCATCCTGGTAGGCAGGTTTCCCCGGAATTTCGTTCTTGTCGAATGAATCATCGTATACCTTAAAAAAGCGTATTTCACCGAAGAAGGTGATATGACATTTTTCCGTAACTTCGTACTTCACTTTCTGACACGGATGCATACGTAATACGGCAGAGTATCGAACATCTTCGAACGTTCGAAAGCATTCTAAGACTCCGTACACTTTTCGGGCAGGTTAATACACCGGTGTTCTTGTGTATGATAATGCCGCGAGTTAATTATTTCCTCCCGTTGTTACGTGCCGTTGACCTCCCTGAGAACACTTCGGTCCTGCACTGTTGGTCGAATCGTTGCACCGTAGCTTCGGTCGTGATCGGTACTATTTTTTTTTTTCAAATGACGCACCATGAAAGATGCACGAAATTCGAAAACCGTATTTAACACTAGAACTACCAATTTTATTATTACAAAATTTTATTCCCGTCCTTTTGTCAAAATGTCTATCATGTTTTATTGAGTTAATGAGTGGTTGTATATGTTAGGTGATGCTGCAACATTTATTTTTCTTTCTACTTTTTTTTTCAGTTTTGAAGTAAACATGCATTTAATGCCGGTACTTCTAGTGTTAACCGAATGATAAACCGTACACCTAAATATCCCTATACCTTCATATTTTTATGTTTCGAATATTCCTAGATTTTAATATCTCCGGAAACTTAATATTCGTCTTTCTCCAGTTGCTTGAGTTTTATACTTCTTGCAATATTCATGGTAAACGATGTAGGATAAGAGATGAATTCACAGTTTTTAGGTATTGTAGAAGACACGGATGAATGATTGTACCGAAATGATAAGTATGCCGTCCCCTTCGTGTTCTTCCTTTTACATTTGAATATTCGCGGCGCGTGTCCTCCCTTCTTGTAAATTATTCCCGCATTCGTTTCCACTCTGTGTCTACTGTACAACACACATTTAGTCCGATATCTACATATACAGAGGCACGTGATCCTGGGTCTAACTTGAATATTAATTTTATCATCCTCTTTACGACTTGTCCCCTTTTAGTGAATCATCCGATGATGTAGCTACAATTTCTTTTCGAAGTAGCATTTGTACCTAATGATTTTCTCCTTGTAACACGGAGAGATGGTAGTAAAACAAATACCGCTCTGAAACGCGATATAATATAATGTATGACAGATTAAAATAATCGATAGTACACTAAGCGTACCGGTACTTGTCTAATCCATTGTAAGTACTTCGATGTAAATTTGTGTGGGATGTATACTTTGGTTTAAAATTAATCTCTCAGTAACGCGCTCGGTGTGGCGAGTTTCCGAGATTAAACTGTGTTCGCAAGAAAGTCGGTTTGATGCACAAGCCACGCTCGAGTTCGAGAATCATTGCCGGCGGACTTGTATTAAATTTCCATAGTTAGTCTCGTTTCCTTTCACGAATTGAAACGCCTGTCCCCGTCGAGCTTCCTATTTACTTTATCGTTTTATCGAATGCCGTATTTAGTTATCGCCGACCTCGAATCTACCATCCGTTTCCTGAACTCGACGAAGGTCCCGGTTACAACGATTTAGACAGGAATGCAAAAATGATACTCGATCACACTTAGATGGCGCGCACGATTGTCGCTCCATCGCGTGTCGCTAGGCTTTTATGAATTCGATGTTGTTCGATAATTCGCAACTAAGATACAAGCATTCGTGACATACCCTTTCTGTATCTATCTTTCTGCGTTATAGCGACTGCGTACGGTTTAATAAATGAACGCATATACCGTTGGTAACAGTATCAATTTAAAGTGTCTACCGTGTTTAATAAATGTATTTACCCCAGTGAATGTATTCAACAGCGCAATGCATTTTCCATAATTTGGTTATGTGCGTTCATCGGAAGTTACGATCTTCGTACAGTTATTTATCGATTCTATGTTACCGATACACGGATCGAACTTGATGCGAAAGCATCGATATACAGACTAATTTCGTACGTTTACCAAATCATCTTGAATCATCGCGAATGGACCACGTGCTCGTAGTACGCAGGTGCAACAGCAGCGACGGCAGTGCGAATGCACCTGCAGAAGCGTTGCACCTGCACGTCAGCTGCCACGGCTCTATTTCCTCAAGGTCGTACGTCACGTGACTCCTCGTGGACCGCCTTGCCAACTATTAAGAAATTTGATATTTCTCTCTGTATTTCGAGACTTGCCTGATCACTTCTGACAGGCTTTGTGTCATTCAGGTACACGGGACGATACTTTCGCTGCCTTTTTCAAGAAAAATGAGGCATTTATTTCCGTCGTCATATTATAATAGGTTATATTGCCGGGCGCTATATTGCCATGCGTTATATTGCCGCGCGGGGTGTCAAAACGTGTTGTTTCGCAATGCATTGTATCAACGTGTTATATCGCCAACGCATTGTATTATCGCGTGTTATATTGCTACTCGTTATATCGCCAACGGGTTGTATCATCGCGCGTTATATTGCCGCGTGTTGTATCACTATATGTTATATCGCCAACGCATTGTATTATCGCGTGTTATATTGCCACGCGTTATATCGCCAACCGATTGTATCATCGCGCGTTATATTGCCACGCATTATACAGCAAACGCGTTATACTGCCGTGACAACCGCATATTATATCACTACATATGGCCAAAGGATTTTCTTCTGCAATCATGCCCGCGGCAATATAGTAGAATGTTGCACGATAACAAAAATCGTACGAGATTCTCGCTAGAAAAATCACAATACAACATTGTCAAAGCTGTCATGTGGCAAATATATAACAAAAGTTTTGTGCATCGTGTGAATCCGAAGAGTGCAATGTAAAAAAGGGACACATTAGACTGGCGAGGACACGTCGAAGTGTCGACTTTAATTCGACGTTCATTCTACACCTTGTTCCTTTTCCTCTGCCTCGATAAAACCGCGACGGGACAAAAGCTCGTGAACGTAGGTGATATACAAAGGAGCGTTTAATGAACTGGCAAAAAAAGAGGCGAACCGCAGGAGTCACATCACACTCCACGTTCGGGGGTAGGTGTAAATCGTGTGTGTACAGCCGCACGCTCGAGTCGTTTGCGAGGGTACTATTCACGTTAATTAAATCGAGATTACGATCGAACAGCTGCAATCCCGAACCGCTGAAGTTCCCTTGAAATCTGGTTACACCGATTCAATCGGATTCTTGGAGATCTTGGACGTTCTTAAGAAATTTATACACCCAGATGTCTCGCTTCCAGATCATATTGCATCGATTTGAATTTGCCGCCCGAATAATTGATCCAGTGGCAAATTGAGAATCTTCATTTGAATATTCGTCTCGGAACGGCGAATCAAGAATCTTGATTCGAATTTTAATCGCGATTCTGAACAATTAATAAGCGACGAGCAATTTTTAATAGGAAGTTCAGACTCTCTTAAACGGTCGGCTCGTTTAGTTTAGAATATAAAGTATCTACCGTAGTAAAGTCGAATCAGAAAGGTGTCAGTTTGGTTTTCCATTTATTACGTAGAAGGATGATCCTCGAATTTGGTTCAATATTTCAGTGACGCGTCTCTTTGGCGACTTCCCATTAATGGTTTGATTGCGTTGGAAATTGGCCACTCGTGGTGACAAGGAATTGTCACGTACGGTATTGTCTGCATGAACAACAGGTGGCCAGAGAATTTACCAGGTTTCCATATCGCGTTCCTGTCGAACGAATGGGATCAGTGTTAAGTGCTCGTCTGAGCTCGGATGACCGGTCGTTCGAAAAACTTGAGGGAGAGTTACGTCGCCCGAAAATCACCCTCTCTCGTATAGTTACCTTCCACCTAAACTTTTGTAAACATCCAGTTTACTATCTTGCTTTTTGGCTGTTTTATTTGTTAATATTTCATGATTCTGTTATTGTAGAATTTTACTATTCAGTTCAATTATATTACCATAGTACTATTTTCCTATGCTACTGTGCTGCTTCCTATACTATGTAACTACGACATTATTTCACCGCATTACTTTGTTGTTATGGTACTATTTTTCTATGCTATTGTATCGCTGTACAATTAATTTTAATTGTATTTGCGTGTGTTTCAGGCTCAAGCCCTGAGTTGGGTGTCCCGGATATGACGGTCATCAGTGACATCGATGAAACGGGAATCAATCGAAACCTACAAGTCCGGTACTGCAGAGACCAGATATACGTATCCTTTGATCAAACCTAATTTCGTACAATCAAACGTTACATCCGCGATCGAGTACACACCGAAGTAATTCGTTGGTCGTAATTATTTCATAAAACAAAACCCACGTTCGTTGTATTCCTCGCACGACGTTAATTTTTAGTCATATTATTAACTGTTACCAAAATTGAAAAATTGTTCAATTAGTTAGTTTCGAGGATGCATGCTCGTGTGAGAACCGCGGTTTCTTCTAACAGCAGTTGCGTAGAAAAAAAAAGCAGTGAACGGACATCCGTTCATTTCGTAACTCGTCGTTATTATGCCCCGTGGTTAGAATTCTTTGCGCGAATGAGCCGCTCGCGTTTAGTTCCCTTCCTTGCTTCTATAGCGTGAGCTATGAACGTAAAACGTGTCCAACATACGTTATTTCGGATGAGTTACGAAATCAATAATAATCAAAAGTTCCGTAATCTTCGACATCGAAATAATGATTTAATCTCACGCATTATATTACGTGTGCGTTGTATTGACCGCGTGTAACGTTACTATGCATTACATAGCCACTTGTTGTATTCTTAATTGATTCTATTCTCCACGTGTTACACGTTGTACAACATATTGAATTTTCCACATGTTATATTGCCAACGCGTTGCACTGTCCACGTGTTATATTGCCAAAGCATTATGCTTCCTCGCATTATACTGTTCACGTGTTGTACTTCCCTCGTGTTATATTACCAACGCGTTGCACTTCTCATGAGTTACATCGCCTACGCGTTGCACTTCTCTCGCGTTATATTGCCAACAATGTACTTCTCTCTCATTATATTGCCAACGCGCTGTACTTTCTCCGCGTTATATCGCCAACGCGTTGCACTTCTCACGAGTTATACTGTCATCGTGTTATACTTCCCTCGCGTTATATCACCAACGCGTTCAATTTCTCGCGCGTCATATTCAGCTCATTTACGGAATCAATAATAATCAAAAGTTTCGTAATCTTTGACATCGAGACAACGATTAAACTCCGGTATAAAGTTACCAACACGTTCGAACATCGGACGAGCACGTTCCGTGTGTTTGTTGAGACGAGTACCGCTAATTACAGGGTCGAACAGACTTCGTTAAATCCGTGAAAATAATCGAGTATCTTTTCCGTGTCGCTGCGGAAGATCGTTTTCGTGAAAACGAATCGAACGGGCATCTCGTAGCGACAGAACGGAACAGGAAAAGGGATTAAAAGCGAAGAAACTGAGCGTAATAGAGTAGCGGGTAAGGGAGAAAGAGAGCAACTTTATGAAGAAGGAGAGGCTCAGGAAGGAAAGAAGGGGTTGAGGAGAGAGAGAGCTGTGTATATGTATGAATTTTATAGGGGTGGGGCTGCTGGGTTGGTTCGTTGTCATGACGACAACCCCAGTCAGCTGGTGAACCACCCCAGGGCCAGACCCATTCATCCCCCGGGTTTGCCGACCCAACGACCGACACCGACGACCCACTGTCGACTCTCGTCGAGCTTTAATCCTCCAGCCGCGACGCATCTGATCGACGATACGCCGATTCGTCGGCAAGACGGTCAAATGATCGGTCCTACCTTTTGTTGTGACTCGTTATTCGAGTATACAACGGTGTATCGATTGCCCTAGGGAAGAATTATCGGGAAAACTGGTGTCTGTCTAGTTCTCGTTGTTAAAGATTTCAAAACATTCAATCAAACGTTGTTTCATAGACAGCCAACGACAGACACCGGAAACTCATTGTGACCGACAGTCTTTTTTAAACTTTATGAACCTTTATTATCGACTTTTTTAACGTTGAAAAGCGAATTTCTTTACGTTTTTCAATAATGTTCTTATAGTACGGAGATGTAACGTGTTGTCGTATAACGCGAGAATATTTAACATGGAGATACAACACGTTGAAATACAGAATGTTAAAATACTATATAACAAGAGTCTTCTATATGACAAGAATCTATCCAATCGAATCTCGGTAAAGTAAATATTAATAATTATTAAACAAGATTATTACTAAGTATTAAACAAGATTATTACTAAGTATTAAACAAGATTAATGACTATATAATTCCTAAAATATTACATCTAATATCTCAATTGTTTTAATCCCAAGTACCGCGACAAAAATTTCATTTCTGACTGTTCAAACGATCGCATATATTTTACGATCCTTTACAATTACAGTTTGCGGAGTAACGGGGAAAAGAATGATACGACTGTTCTCAAAAAAATGTTTCTAGCTTCCCAAAGGGAACAAAGCGTCTATTTTACCGAAGTTATCCTAGGGGCTTAAAATCCGTTCGTAACCATCTGAAAAGCTCGTTAACGTTCCCGACGACAGAAATTCAAAGGGGGAACACGTTTTCTTGTATCCGCACGATTTCTCGGTTACATCATCGGTGCAAAAAAACGACAACGTTTCCGTGGATTGCTTCGAGAGAGCAACACGTGCTCGTCGTTCCAGGCCACTAGACGATATTCATCGACGCGTTTATCTAACGTAATAAACCGAGATCGCGGATCGATATAATGATTCCTCGTTAAGTGATCTAACGGCCGCGGAATGTCTCGTATTTTCGTTGCTCGTTTAACACTTTGAGTGCCATGTTACCCACATACGGGTGACGTATGAATTCATACATAAATCTATCGCTAATTTTAGTTGAAACATTTAACATAAAAAAATATAAAAAATTTTGGTAAATACATTAAAGCTTATCGAATAAATAAGGGTCGAATATTATCAAAATTGTCTATGAAATTTATCGTAAATAAAATGATTTCCTAAAAGAAATTGAAACTGTTTTTGGGTGGCACCCAAGGTGTTAACCGGATTCCCTGGCAGCTCGTCGAAACCATTCAGATTTCGTGGATATTTCGAAACGAAATATTCGATATACACGCGGCGACGAGGATCGATTTTTACACGAAAAGAGGACGTGAAAAGAAAACTCTACGGAGCATAGTCTTTTACGGCGATCATCTTGGTGACTTTACTCTGTGTTCACCCACGCGTTCACGAGGAAGTTGTCCACTAACGAGCCCGTTGACGACGACCTAAATCGGCGAGCAGAACGCATCATGCGTTTGAATTCCGACGTTTGATCGACACCGAACCCTAGTATAGAGCAAAAACTTTTGCCGCTCTCAATTACAGACGGAAGCTTGCAAAGCTCGTTAGCGGCCGTCGTGCTCCATTCATGCCCGATGGACGATCGCTTGATCACCGAGGTTACAGCGTGTCGAAACACGGTTTTCCTAATATTTATACGTTACCCTATCATTTGTAACGAACTGCACGTTTTCGTGTTTCGTGCAATCAAGTGTTAGAAGACCGCCACCAGTTATATCGCTGACGAGTCGGCATAGAACGCGTTGACGTGCAACGCGTAATAATATGATGGTGATATGCAACGTAACGATGGACAGCCGTTCATTGTATATGTATAAAGTGGCGACAAAATGCAACTCGTCGAGATGCTACCCGGTGACATGCTATCCGCTGAGATACAGTGCATTGATATGTAATGCATCGATATTTGAAATGATGACATGCAACGCTTCGACGTGCAGTGCATCGATATACAACGCACAGATATGCAATGTGTTGATATGAAACTCATTGATATGCAGTGTAGCGACATTCAGCACATTGACATGCAGCGACTTGATGTTCGGACTGTTGATATGCATCACACTGATATTTAGTGAGTCAATATCCAATGCTTTGACATGCAACGTTTCAACATTGAACGCACTGACATGCAACGTGCTAACATTCAACGCACTGACATGCAACTTGTCAATATTCAACGCACTGACATGCAACGTGTCAATATTCAACGTACTGACATGCAACGAGTTAACATTCAATACATTGACATGCAACGGGTCAATATGTATCGTACTGACATTTAATGATCGATGCGCAATGCTTTGACATGCAACGCATCGACGTGCATTGCACTGATACGCAATATTCCCATATGCAACGCAACTCATACTTCACGGGCTGATATGCAATGCTCGAACATCAACCTGTAATGCATTGACATTCGATGCATCAGCATTAAATTCACTGACATGCAACACATCGTCGTACAACAAAAATTCTCAAAAACGAGGGGACAAACTCAAAAAACACCATTAACGCGATAGAAAACACTTCGATTCGATAAATTTCAGTCGAACCAGGCCGTAAATCGCGGATACGCAAAAAAGGCAATTCGAGTTTTCGGCTCGCGAGCGTTTCATTTCGAAATGGGCACGGGGGCAAAAGCAAAACATACACCGATCTGTTTTTCCGACAACCGTTAACTCGAATCACGAGCATCGGTAGACGCGCAGCAAGTTGCAGCAAAATTAAAACACACTGATCGAAGCGGAGGGTTAAACGAGATAACGGGTGTAGGAGGAACGAGAGACGAGAGATGGATGATGCTCGATCGGATAACCGGGGTTGCACCGAGGCGCGAGAGGGGATTTTCAGCTTCCGGTTTCGACGATGTCGTCGAGGCTAGAGGTTAATCCGATATCCCGAAAGAGGAGCGAGCCTACGACCGAAAAAAAAGTGCATTGAGTGCCTCGTGTGCCCGTAGACAATGGGTGGTCGGTGAAAGAGTTGCTCCTTCTTGCTCTTCGTCCCTTGGGAGGGGTGAATTTGAGCTTGACGTAGGGTGACTGTTAAATTATACCTATAGGAGAAATATCTTATCGTCAACACGCCTTGTTGACGAAGGAAACTTTTTTAGCATCTCTTCTGTTATTTAGAATTTGCTTTTTCGATGCTTCTTTATGGAAAATTTTGTATTTGCTTCTTTTACATAGCATTTGCTTTCATTATGCTACTTTTATATAGAAAATTTTATATTTACTTCTCTTAGATAGAATTTGCATTTACTATGCTACTTTTATATAGAAAATTCTATCTTTGCTTATTTTATATAGAAAAGCATATTTACATTTCCATAGATCAATTTTTCAGGGTATATCGAATGACATGTTTCAGACTTTGGGAATCCGTAATGTTAAATATTAGCAACTTAACATACGCAAGATACAATGCGGTGGTAATAGTAGTCAGATAATGTTAACATTAATTCTCGACATCGCGAGGTGAACTTTTTTTTATCTCGATCTTGAAATTATTTTAATAAGGGTTTATAGATAAATCGAAACGTCGGGCGGTTCTAGCGTTGTAACAGTTTTCCATGCTCGATCATTTGTATCCACGCTTTACTTCCGGTAGCAGTGTACGCTCGTGTAGAAAGAAGGGTAGCTCGCTCTCATTAACCTCTCGCTGGCGAAGCGCTCTTAGCCGCTTTCAATTGCTTTCGTCGAGGATGAACACGGCGTCCCGTGTCGGGGGACGAAGGGCAAAAGACGGAACAGGGCCAGAGAGAGTATATGGCCGGATATGCAACGCCACTCGAGAACCCTATCCCGTGTTTGCAGAACCCGTCGATACGAGGCGAATTAGGCCACGAAATGGAAGAACAAAGTCGATCCGTGGTTCGTGAGCGTAAACGCGACACCTTCATTGTCGATTAAACCTTTTGTTGCGATACACTCGTGTATACTCGCTGCACCCATAACACGGACTCTCGTTATATTGCTGTCGGTCAAGAACATATAACTAGCTAATTCTTTCACTGTTATTGGCATTCGCACATTATTTGACATTCGTACTTGGATAACCGCACTATTATATTATTATTTCATTTTAACTATGTTATACTACTACTCTAACGTTTTAGTTTCACTATACTACCCTGCTCATATTACATTCTTAGATATTTGTATTTCTCTATCTCTTCTACCTAGGATGGAACCTTATATCTCGAGGTCCCTATACCTCTAGATTTCTATATTTATGAGTTTCTACACCCCTGGGTCCCTAGATCCATACCTTCGCATCTCTCTATGACTCCAGGTTCTTATATCCGTAGATTTCTACATCCCAAAACCACCACATCATTGTTCATCGGCCCATCCCTAGATTATTAGATTCCTTCGATTCTAGAGTGCTAGAATCGTAAAGTCCCTAGAGTTGTAGAGTCCTAGAGTCATAGATTCCTGGATTCCTAGTGTCCGATATTCGTGAATCACTAAATCCTGAGTTACTGCAGTAGTACAAACATTCGGTGAGGTCCGCAGCAGGAAAGGGGTTAAATGTTTTACGCTCACCTTGGCGCCGCCTTTGTCTTCACAAAGACGTTTTTTGAGGTCAGCCTTGTTTTTTAGGTCGCACGGTTGCTATGGGGTTACGTTTTATTGAAAATTTCATGCTCTGTTTGGCCGACCTGCTGGCTCGAGCTCGCGAGATTCTCTTTTTGGGTCAGCCACCCTGTGTTTGCCTGCCATATGTGTTGACCCTCGAACTTGGTCGCTGACCGTCATCGGTCGCCGCAATGTAGACCCAATGTACGAGATTAGTATACCTTGGACGTATACGTGCCGCTGATCAATCATCGTAACGATAGAAATTGTAGCTGATAGAAAATATGTTCTAACGCGTGTTGCGATCAATTTAAGAGATTGCTATAATGCTGGCAAACATTTTCTGTATGACAAGCTCATACATATTTAAAACACTTATGTTCGGTTGTTAATTCTGATCTTAATTATCGCCATCTAAGAATATCACGCTGTAGTATCAGGTCTTAATATATCATCTCCAATCAGCGTCTCCATGATTAAATGTTGTATCGTTGCATATACAATGCAGTACAATTATAGAAATTGAAATGCGAGTGTCTGACAAAATGAATGTTTTCAGAATTAATTTTCGTCGAATGTGAAGTTTCAATTTACTGTGCCATGTGCATTATTTTATAACATCCTGTGTCGTCGAATTATGTTAAGCTGTCCGTGTTCCGGAATTCGACGTTTCATACAACCTAGTAATTAGGTACGCGCGCAAGTGTTCCGGTAAACGGTAGGAGACACTTTAGCGGCTCATCGTTTTAATTGCAAAAGACAGACGTAAACATGAGCCAGTGGAAATTCTCTCGGTCCTCTAACGAAAAGGAAAAAAAAAAGATTACATTTCCGCCTTTTGAAGTTCTTTTGCCAGACTTCCGCGGTCCTCGTCCAAAGACAAATAAACCGTCGCATCTGAAAGACGATTTTCTCTTTGCCCGCTAAAGAGTTCAATATAGCGATTCCTTTCCGTTTTCATCTCTCGTTTTGAGCCTAGTTCCCTTTGTGACTGCTCCCGCGTTAAATTTGATCAAAGCTCGACGGTATGCCGTGAGAGAAGCTTTTTCCGTTTAAACCCTGCTCTCGACCACGTTACCTTTTATTATAATACCATTACTAACAGATAGAGCCGCTCTATTAGAACCCGGCGGAGCTTGGGGCAAACTCAGAAAATTACCAAAACCTCGAAATTAACTCGATACTAACACGGAACTCGATTAACACGATAAACTCTATGTTGTTTCTGTAAACCGAAATCGGCAAACACGAATTTGATGCATTCAACGTCGCAAACCACGACAGTCAACACGGCGAGTCTAACGGCCACCGTTGAGAAACGTAAAGCCGGACAAAATTACGAAAGCTACGAGTTTACCGCGGAGTCCTTTGAATGCTGTTTCTTCTGGTATTTCCTTTTCGGAACGCTTTTCACGGACGACGAGCAGCATAGAAAGATTAATATCGTGGACGACAATGGAAGGAAATGCGGTTGCTTATAAGGAGTTTCCTGTAAGGTTGCATTTCCTCTTGGTCTGATAAAGAGATCGTACTACGCCCAATAACTTAAACATTTTTTAATGCGGTCAATCGGTATTACGTTGCAATTCCAGTTCGTGATTCTCGTATATTTTTTTTCTATAATAGTACAGGGTGATTTTTGAAACCTAATAAAAGAAGAGCTTCCGAATGAAGTACGGATCAATAATTGATAACATAATTATTATCTCTACTTACCTTTATGTTAATTTCTTAATCAGTTTCCACTATGTAGAATTCGTGTAATATTCAAGCATGTGTGTGGACAAAAAAGTAGAACTTACTCACGTGTTATTTTACGTATGCGTTGTATTATCCACGTGTAGTGTTATTATGCATTATATGGCCATATGCTGTATTGTCAACGGATTTTATTCCGTAAATGTTATATCGTCGCGCGATATATAGCCACCGCGTTGTACTTCCCTCGTGTTATATTGCCGACATGTTACACTACTCTCGTGTTATAGTGCCAACGCATTATAGTTCCCTCGGTTTATATTGCCAACGCATTACACTCTCCTCGCGTTATATTGTCGACACGTTACACTACTCTCGTGTTGTATTGCCAACGCGTTATACTTCCCCCGCGTTATATTGTCGACACGTTACACTACTCTCGTGTTGTATTGCCAACTCGTTATACTTCCCCTGCGTTATATTACCAACGCATTATACTTCCCTCGTGTTGTATTGTCGACTCATTGCATTTTCTTCGCGTTCTATTGCAAACGCATTAAACTCCCCTCGCGTTATATTGCCAACACGTTTTACTTTCCACTGATTGTACTTCTCACGCACTGTATTGTCAACTTGTATCAATACGCGATATATGTCGCGACTATGTTAATCATCAAACTAACTCTAATAAAAACCTAAGATTTCATTAAGATATCCTTTAAGGATATTGGTTTTGCTATGTTCCGAGAAAACGAGAATACAGCAGTTAATAGAGGTTCTTAAAGGAGATATACGATACGTTTGTGTGCTCTGTCGGTGTTCATTTTTTGCGTACAATCGATGAACCCGCCTTTCGTCGTCGGGGTAACTCGAATTCTGTAAATGACAGGTAAAAGGCTACCTTTACGTCGCAATAAAGAAAGCAATATTTGCTGGTGGGCAGAAAGGTCGCCGACTAAAATAGACCTAACGCTCGTAAGACGGACCTGTTCATGAAAGGTTGATTCCTTTAACTTTTAAACCATTGTTCGCGATAAAAGAAACGTTCGGTTATTTGCAAAAAAAAAAAATGTATTTTTGTCCCCCGCGAACATTCAAAGAAAAGAATTAAAAAAATACCTCTTACATTTTATATAGTATTTCCGAGCAGAGCTTACTTAGCAATTCGAGATAGTTCTGTACTTATGGCCTCATTTAAGAATTAATTATTGAAAGTAGTATGGAAAGCGTTTAACTTGCATCCACCGTTGAAAACAGATACTCGAAGAAATCACGGACTATGTTCTACATTTTTCAACGTATTTTAAGTAGCAAGGAAATCTTATTTTACGACCCTTTTAAGCTTTGTTCCAATTTTTATCGTCGAATTTCTAACATCCTCGAATTTTCTGGTATTAAAAGATCCTTCTAATTACGTATTCGGATCCATTAGAGGTTGCATAAATTTTGCAATATCTTCCACGTTATCCAACGAAATTTAAACTACTTACGTACCAAAATAACCCTCTTAGATTTTTCAGGAAAAATTCGGCTTCTCTTCTAGGTTCTTATCGCGATCCTCTCTTTTAACCCCCGGCTTAATTGACATTTAATGATCATTTACAATTAAATAACAATTTTAAATTTAATAATTTCCTGATACAATGATCCGTCACCTCGATGAAGGTAGCATACGTTTCGGCAAAAACTTCTTAACAATTTGAGCAATTTAACCCTTGCCATACTTTCACGAGTGTTACACATGACTAGCACGCACTTCAACTATGATAAATGTTGCTTGAATCTTTAATACGCTTGAAGTTGAAGTTCAAGTTTAATTATAAATATAATTATTACTATTAGATTGTTCGGAAAGTAATTCCTTTTTTTTTATATGAAAATGAGAAATGATTTTCATCGGATACATATTTCCTTACTTGAACAGCATTTTTAAAAAAGTAAGATATTCCGAAACTGCTGCTTTTCACTTTCCATATTTGAAAGGGTACCAACCACAAACTACTGCGTACAATCAATCAAACTTTTTCGCAAGCAAGCCTGGTGGGAAAAGACGAAATCACTTTCCGAACAACCCAATAGTTTATAACTTAAAATTGGAAATTTTTCATCAGGTCATTTTGACCGGTTTGGTAGATTCAGTGTTAAATTTCGAACATCAGGTCGGCAGAAACGAGCTACAGAAAAGGTCTGGCAGCATGCAGATTGTTGCAAAGTGTAACCGAAACCCTCGGGGGTCCGAAAGTGCCCGGGAGGGTTCTCCTAGTTCCTTTCTCCGTTCGAAATGTTGCAGAAGGGTACCGTCTATAGGTGTATTATCCCCTTCCTTGCTGGCGGCATTCAGCCGTGAGTCATCCCCACGGCTTCACCCCCGACCGTGACGTCATTTCGACGATCCCCACCCCCGGAGACGGCCATCGAAACCGTGTCATTCGTTCGGTTATTATGTAAGGGAGGGAATCGCGAGTTTTCTCATTGCATTTCGCGTCGATCCGAGCCCCGATAATCTTTTCCCGTTGAATTCGAGCGCGGTGAGTTTTGCCGGTACATTTCGATAACACTCGCTCAGAGAACGAGCCGGAGAAAAGGAGAAACGGAGAACGAGCAGTCTGGAGACGACTACCAGTCGACGGATCGTTAAAAACGTTTTGCATCCTTCGGCTACTCGTTCGGGCTCTTCGTCTTTCGTTTTTTACCGATCGCTAAATATCCATGCCGTTTCTTAGTTATTATCTTCGTCGTTGATGCGGCATATTGCTGCGGGCAATGGCGCAGGGCCGTACAAACGGGGTGATGCCGTAATCGGATCTCCTTATTTGAACTTTTGGTATTTTTGAGCTTTCAAAATTGAAAATTCACCAATGAATTTCAAAATGGAAAGTTCAGGAATGAATTTAAAACTATAAAATTCTAAAATTAATTTGAAACTTGAAAATTCAGAATTGAATTGGAAACTTGAAAAATAAGAAATAAATTTGAATCTTGAACATCCGGAAATGAATGTGCAATTTGAAAAATCAGAAATGAATTTGAAACTTGAAAATTCAAAAGGAATTTCAAAATTGCAAAATGAGCAATGAATTTCAAAATTGAAATTTCAGCAATGAATATAAAACTATGAAATTCTAAAATTAATATGGAACTTGAAAAGTCAGAATTGAATCGGAAACTAGAAAAATCAGAAATGAATTTGAAACTTGAAAACTCTGAAATGAATGTGCAATTTGAAAATTCAGAAATAAATTTGAAGCTTGAAAATTGAGCAATGAATTTCAAAATAGAAAGTTCAGCAATGAATTTGAAACTTGAGCATTCAGAGATGAGTTTGAAACTTGAAAATTGAGAAATTAGAAAATTTAAGAGCCCAGAATTGGTAACACGTGAGAACGCGTTCACCGTTCGTGCGCGTCCGTGAAAATGGGTGACACGTATCGCAAGAAAATACCGAAAAGAAAAAGCGTATTAAAAAATGCCGTCACGCATTTGCGCGCGAGTTTTTCGCATGGCGCGAGGCGAAAGACGGTGTGCAGTCCCATTGGGAATGCATGTCGCATTATCATTCAAGGCGGTTCACGAGGTTGAAGGAAAGAAGAAATAATACCGTCGACATGGTTCTTTTCAGCAACGCTGAACACTTTTTCTTTTTTTCCACTTTCCCTCTCTCTCCCTCTCGCGCGTCCGAGATCAATCGTTTGTATTAATAGGCGAACGATTCCGACGAATACACGAACGATTTAACGAGTCCGCTTGGTTCTTTATTTCCTTGACTCAGTAATTTCAATTGCATCCACCGTAGACGTATACAGGATCCATATTGGTGGCTGTGAATCCGTACAAAGAAGTGGACTTCTACACGAACGTAAGTAAATTGGAATCATTGTGAGATTATCTTTAATAGCGCTACTTAAGATGAATACGATTGTTTTTCTTCTTGTGCCCACGCGAACAATGAATTATTCCCGGTTGAATGGGAATTGAAATTTCGTTCATTATGCGATCGGGAATAATTGGGGTGATCGAGAAAACGAATCAATAGCATCCGGGCTGAATTATGAACGAGCATCGTGGTACATGGTGGTCGTGAAATAACAGGATTAAACGTCGTAATTTATCAATTTGTTGCGTTTGAATTCTCAAACTATCCGATATTTCGTTGATTAAATTCACCAGTTTGCGGATATTCGATAAAAACGAAATTCTCTAAATTTCGTAACTTTATAATATTGATACGCTTTTGTTGAATTTTTTCACGAATTATTATTCCTCCTCTCGAAGTCCAGAATATTTTAATTAAAAGTTGGAGCGGAGAATCATGGTCATATCTGGGTTAAGGGTTATAAACAAACAAGTCTCAACGGCTTTCGCAATCAGTTTGAAAGGCTATTTGTTAAATTAGGACGTACACGGTGTCACGGTTATTGAAACGCACAATTACTTGCGCACTTCCTGCGGTAAATACGAGCCGGAAGTACCGTCGAAGAATAACAAATATTAAGCGTCGGGCACTCAAAGAAGAAAAGCTGCACGTGCCGATCCCCTCTCCGATAGAAGTAATAATTGACTCTCTCTTTCGTATATAATTAAATACTTCGCTTACCATAGATATTATCAAAGTTTCGTTATTGAGTTTCGATCGCGAACTTTTTACAAGTACCGTACAAGAATCGAATTCGCGGTGTCATAATTTCCGAACTCTCGTTGTCGAAGATACGAATATATAAAAATATAGTGAGCGTATAGTCAAGAACGCGTGTTTAGTTGGCCGGTTACATAGGAGGACAGGACGCCTTTATCATATTGGAATTGTTAGGCCTCGGTTTGAAAACAGGAAACGGAAGCCGCGACGTGCTTTCGCAAAGATATCGCAAAATGAACGATCAACTCTCGATGGGTTTTCTGGGTCACAGTACGCTGTTACTATAATAGCAATCGGTACATAATCGATTCATGTGCTTCACCTGAACTATAAGTTAACTAGTTGCAATTATGTGTCACGAGCATTAGACGATTACATGTATTACTCGTTCGATTATAAACAATATTGCTCGATAAAATTAACTAAACGTGTTGACAGTATAAAAAAAAAACAAATACTTCAATTACTTGGCTATGTAAATTCGAATCAAGCTTAATTGAGCTTTCTCAACGACACCAATTTTAACGAGGTACTTATAACCGCTACTTATATGGACTCATATCAGGGGTGTCTGAATTGGGGTGCTGTGTTGGGACTTATTTCTGGCTCGAGTGGCAGCCACTTCTTTTTTTAGACTCCGACCGATCCCGGAATATTCGAGTAATAGATTTGAATGAATATCGCTTTGATGTGTCCGCCTTCTGCTACGGATCCTCTCTACGGATCTACGCTTTACATGCCAAACCAGCCGAGCTTTTACAGAGATTCTCGCGCTGAAGCAGCCTCTTCGTATGATACTTCTAATGGGGCTGAATATCCAACGATGATCCATGTTTAACACTGCGCCATGAGTCTCATATTCCTGAAAGTATTTTAGTTTAATTAAACTTAAATTCAATGTTACAATTAGTTTCAAATTAATGAACCACCAATTTTACTAATGAAATGTCGCTACATGTATGTAGCATCGATACACGTTGGATGGACTATATTCTTGATGGATACATTGCCACGCGTTATATTGCCGTGCATTATATCGCTACGTGTTATATTGTCGCGTCATAGCGCTACAGGTTACATTACTAGACATCAAATTGCAAAATCTTAGATTATCATACGTTATGTTGTCACAAGTTCAGTACCACGCGTTATATAGCCGTGCATTGTATCATCACACGTTGTGTTACTTGTCTATTATATCACCACGATACCTGGTGACGACACTTGGTCTGTATTCCTTCGAAGTTGTTATCGGTTCATTATTAATTGCCGCTATTAGCTGTATCCATATGTTTATACATTATATTCGCAACTCTACAGATTTAGTTTAAAAATACCACTTCCAGATTGTTGTATTAAACAAAGTGGTGAATGTGAGTCGCCTCTCGAGCGCAAGGGGTTAATGAGTATAGAATAAAAATCGGCTAAATTTAGCGAGAGTAGAACGATCGAAAGGATTGCGGCGATAAATCGATCAATTTCGAAGGTCAGCCGGGGTACCAACGGTAGGACCCTTGGCCGGCGAGAAGGAAAAGGGTGGTCTCGGTGTGGTGCACGCCCCGTGTTATTGATCGGGCTCAAGCGCACATCGGATTCGGAGACTCGTGGTGGTTGCCCCGGAGCCTCCGTAGAGCCTCGTCCTTTCCTCTCGGTACCCGGCTACCGATCTACAGCCGGCTGTTCATCGATTTCGTGTACGGGCTCAATCATTCGTGGCCGAATCGGTCGTGCAAATAAATCGAGTCATTGACGCGAACGAATCGAATTAACCATTTAGCCGTCGAGTTCGTGCAGCACTCGTAACGACGAACGCACCGTAATCGACGAAAGAATGAACAGGCTCGTTAATTAATCCCGCGAAAAAAACATAGTTGCCGGGTCAAAGAACGAGGCTGCCGTTTTATCGGGCGTGTTTCTGCGGAAACAAAAGCAACTGGAGCATCTCGATATTCCCCGGTGCCGCTTCTTCTTCGTATGCGTCGCGCCACGCCAATAGCCACGGGACGGGAACATTTTTATCTCGCCGTTGTGCATTCCGTATCGCTCGACTTTCCATGCTCTTTTCTTCAGCCACGTCGATCGATCCGAGTTGTGTTTCGAAGTAATCAACCGCGACAACCTGTGTACACTCGGATGCAACGAAGCTTTCCGTTGGCGAAGAGCAAGCATACGACGAGGCGCCACGTACTCTGTGTACCTTTGGTTCTCGAAATATCCAAGGAACAACGAAACGGGACCGGAGAGAGCCTAGGGAAAGTTCGGGACAAGTTTTTGGAGAAAGTATCGAATGCTTTAAATTTTGCGCATCATCTCGTATCTTTACGTCGTTCCAGGTATACGACTCGATAAGTTCCGTCATCGTTAGTTTACCTTTTTCACGAACCGTGACCTGCTGCGTTCGTATTTCGTCCACGAACTGCCGTTTTACTCGGTTACGTATAGTCTGACGCTTTTTGTTCGTTCTAGAAAAACCAGCCCCTCTTTCTGGAGTCTCATTCTCTCGTAGAAGAATAGACGTCGGTCACGTGAACACCGACCGATGATTCGTTAGGTTTCCATGCAAATAAGAGGCTGCGCTCATTCTTTCGTTGCCGAGGTATCCAACGCGACTCGGCACGGTTCCTGTAACTTATTGTGTTAGCTTTACTTCATCTTTAATTCTCTGTGGTAGTAAATTGTCGACAAGATTCGCTCTTTATAATTGATGCGATCAATATTACCGTATATTCGTCACTCATTAGTGATGATACACTTTTGAACACTACTCGCAATGTAATTCCTTTATAATTATCCTCTTGTTATCTGCTCACTGTTAATATAATATAAGATAATGTATTAGTATCAATTCATCCAAATCTGTAACATGATATAAATCTTCGTAAAATCTGAATTATTTACGGTATTGTGTCATCGGCTTCTTCAGGGGAATCTCTCAAGGTCTCGGTTCTAGACATCGATCACCGATTAGGTTCAACGGTTCGGTGTTCGATTTCAGTGACCATCTTCATCAAAGATTAACGACCCACTAAAGGAACGATCTGTATAAAATGATCCTGTTTGAACCCTCGTCGCGGTACCACCTCGTTTCTGTACATCTTTGCACGTCGTCGGCCAATGACTCCGAAGAAGAGAAGAGGGGTCGTGCATACGACCCCAGCCGGGGTGTCCTGACACGAGTCGTGGCCTCTAGTCGGCGAACCGTGCAGTGATTTTGCAGTCGCAGCTGCGGGAATAAATGGGGCCACGACTTCGTTCCTACAGACCCTCTGGAATCAAAACAGTCGTAATCTTTCGTGAGATGCACGTTTTACCGGTAGCTTTTATTCTGCACACGTCTTTTATTTCGGTGCGGAGAATAGGAGCGAACGGAGAAACACTTTTGTTTCTCACTTGCTGTATGGTTCGCAGAAAGAAATGATCTCTTGGACTCTGGCGGAATTGTCTTACTCCTTCGCGTATATGTGAGCTACCCTACATGTGTTGGTAATCGCTTTTGTTTGGGAAAAATTTAATTGGGGGTATTGTTAGACCGCCCGTAGTCTCGGGGTACCATTCCTCTTCCACTGTTTCGGAATTTCAAAGTCCAAAATACCAAGATCTAAACACTAACAAATTTCAAAGTCCTTAACACTAGAACCGGCATTAAATGCATGCTTACTTCAAATCTGAAAATAAAGGAGAAAAATAAATAAATAAATATTGCAGCATCACCTAACATATACAACCATTCATTAGCTGAATAAAACATGACAGACATTTTCAAAAAAGGACGGCAATAAAATTTTGTAATAAAAAATGCCAAACCCGAAACCAGTTATTTTGACTGGTTGGTAGTTCTAGTGTTAAACTCCAGTGTCCAGATACCGTTTCGTTTGATCGATCGCAGCGCCATCTATAAATAAAATTCTCTTAACCGTCGGACAGGGGTCGTATGTCAGAAATGTAATTTTCAGCAACAGATGTGCTTTTGGCACGAGCAATTTCGGAATAAAAGACAGATAGGCACGTAAGAGCTGTTCAAACACGGTTTAGGCAAACACGCGTCGACGAAGATTAAAGTTCCTAAAACGCAAAACTATCGCCGTTCGAAGAGAGTCAAAAATCCTGTACACGCAAGCCGGAGGTGCTTCCACGAGGGGCGTAGATAAGATACAGCCGAAACGGGACTTCCGTATGAGGGCCACCTGGAATCCGTTGCACTCCGCTATTTTTACCATGCCATTTATTTTCTTAAAGATTTAGGGCCGTGGTTAAGTTTATCTCCGGCATAAACACGCTCGACGATAATTCCCTTCGGAAATAGCCGATAAGAGTACTTCGGTTGTTGGCTGACGTTTGCTCAGCCTTTTTCGGATGCATTCGTGCGTAATGTGTTTCAGATAGCGCAGAATGGCCATTCAAATTCAGGATGCGTCTGACAGCGGAGAATTTATTGTACGATTTAAATCTGCACGATCTTTTTCTTCATCGGAATAACAGATGGTTTCCTATGCCATTTTGTATGAAATAATCCAGTATATCTAGAAAGGTTCTGTTTTAAAACGAAAAACTAACAGATTTTTAATGCAGCGTATTTATATGCGAATATCTTTTAGAATCTCACGATCTTTATCGTAGCATAATTTTTGCTAAATTACTCTCCTGTTGTCTGTGTACACATCCTCTCTCACACGGAACGCACGGATACCTTTGTTTATACAATATGCTCCTCTGTATCTGTCTCTGTTCCCTTGACTCGAGTGTGCATTTTTAAAAGTATTCGTATATTCCGTGTATATTCTAACCGAAATCTCGACGTGTCCTCCCTCTCCCGGCGAAGTATTCAAATAAGTTGCATGGACCCTCGCGTGCTGTTCTCTAGGTAGAAATTGTTGAAACGTTGCAAAGGTACCACTTCGTTAGGAATTGGTAGCACTGGCGTGTTTCCGGAGGAAATTCTCAGTATCCTACTGTAAACATTTGAACTGTGACGTTCGTTTATTATCCTTGGATAGAAGACGTAATCCGTACGCATTCCCGCGAAAATGGAGTTTGGAGGTTAGGATAAGCGCGAAAAATTAATGTAGACACTTCCAAATTTAAAAATTTGAGAAGTCTAAATTCCTAGATCATGAGTTCCTGCATTCCTAAATTTGAAATTCGTATGTTTTCAAATTTCTAAATCTCTACGTTCATGAGTCCTAGTGTACGTATACGAAACAATTTCATCGTATAGCCATTACCGGCCGGCGTTGTTGTGCACGTACACGAACATACCGAAGAGTGTGCTCGTCGGCGGTGTTTTCACGGAAATGGATCAAGCGTTCCAATGAATTTTCACGAGGCGAGGGTTAGCGGATTAACGCTTTCTGCGCTCGGAGTTGCGCAGAGGATGTCTGACGCAAAACTGGGTTGTACTACTTCGCTCGCGTCTGGCTGCAGCCGCAAGACTGGCTAAGGTGCAAATTGCATAATACATGGATGAACAGAACCCGGGCTCGTAACCTGACTAACGCCGGAAGTTTCCCTTGTTAAAAGAATGATGAACTATCCTTATACAGAAGAGTATGATTTTGTTTTCACCCTCCGGGAGATAAATTAATTTGCCGAGGTTAGATGATTCTTTTCACCCGTTCTTTACGGTCGAAAGATTCTTACTATACTTTATCATTTATAGATAATATAACAAGGATTCAAAAAAAACAAACGTTGCGACATAAATTTAACTTCCACTGATCTGAGGTGCTTCGTTCGATCTTGTTTTTAATTCTGAGGCTCAAATTTGAAAACGTAACAGTAGTTTCGTAAGAGACACGCGATGAGAGTGCGTTACACGTCGCAGCAACGGAGCCATCTGCAGAGTAATCTCGACAACAGTTACAAATGATGCACTCGAGGCATCAAATAAGGTAGAGTCGCAAGGTAGGGGGTCACTTTATTGGCGCCATAAACGCGCAACGCAAACACCGGTATGATTAAGCTATTGATGTACACGCCTTTTAGAACCGTGATACCTTCTCCCGAGGGAATCGGTAAATGAAAGCGGCCGATGGAATCTCCTGTCGAATGACGTTTGCAATTAATCGGGTTACTAGGGTCGTTGAGCCCACCCGCTGCCCTTAATTCAAACCTTCTATTGGATCATTGGAATCTGTTTGTCGCGTCTGATCTGTTCGGTGCAATAATTAAATCTAGCGGCACTGCGAAATGAATGTTCCACGTTAAAACAATTTTGCTCGGGCGTTCGTTGTAATTAAAATAACTGAAACGCGATAAATTCTTCGTAACTTCCATTTTCATTACATTTATACGAATACAATCTGCACGTTTCTGTACTTGTATGCGTACTGCACTTACTATATACGTATTTATGAGTTTATTATATTTATCATATTTATGAGTTTATAAATACACTATACTTATCTAATTCTAAATCTGTAAATTTTTGAACTGTTGATCTTCTACGTTTCTAATCTTGTAAAATGAAATCTTTGACGGTGTCTGAAGGAGTCTTTCGACGGTCTATCGGTGAGAAGGCCATATAGTGAAACAACTCTGTATTTCATGACTACGAAACTCGATAGAACTATGCGAAGTAAAGCAACAGAAGAAGGGAACCTTGAAAGTGTATTTCCTGAAGTTCGTACGTCCGAGAAAAGTTTCAAGACTGCATTTTCTGTTCTGCAGGAATACGTGAATCGATACCATGGACAGAAGATGGGTTCCCTGGAGCCGCACGTGTTCGCCCTGGCGGAGGCGGCGTACAGGTCTCTCCAGGACACCGAAAGCAATCAGTCCTGCGTGATATCCGGAGAAAGTGGTGCTGGAAAGACCGAGACCACCAAGTTCATTCTGCAGTACCTATGCTCCGTGACCAGCAACGTCGACACGTGGGTTGAACAACAAATTCTAGAGGCGAACACCATTCTCGAAGCTTTCGGTAATTACCCACTTCCACCGCTAATAAGCAATTTAACCGGTTAATTATATTTTCCTCCAGTTTGCTCGTACACCGAATTTTCGCCGAGAAATTTTCCACCCTCTAATAACTTTACCGCATCGATACGAGAAGCGCGTGGATGTTTTGCCTGTCTGAAGTTTCGTGTAAATTCGTTTGGGAATTACCGGCCTCTGTTCGATGCAAATTCCAGTAAAAACGAGAGAAGGAGAGAGAGGACGGTGCACGGCTTTTGGAAGAGGGAATTATGTTCCACGATTTTCTTGCCCGCTGCACAGCAATTCATTACGAAGTTGATTAATTCGGGTCAACGGAAACGATGTATCCAACATACAAAAGATTGGCATTGATTGAAAAGGACGATACGCGCAATTTTTTGCTATTAAGCTGACACGTGCGAAACGCCGTATATAAAGAACGAGTAGCGTACAGTCGAATTATCAGTTACAAAATACATTGTCAAAATATAACGTTAAATATTAATTCAATGTTGGTTGTGACTGCTAATTGCTTTTTAAAAAGCAATCTGAACGTTCATGTTCTGTCGGAACAAAATGAAATTCATCTTCAGTTACAAAGTCTTCAATTACAAAGTATATTGTAAAAATGAAATGTTAAATATTAATTCAACGTTAGTCGCGACTGCTGACTGCATTTTAAAAGGCAAGCAGAACGTTCACGTTCTGTCGAGACAAAGTGAAATTTATCACGACGAGTTTCATTCCGATATCGAATATTTTTGTTTTCTCGTCCGATAATTTTAGACGCCTTTCATAAAATACATTTCCGGGAGTGTAACCGCTGGGTCGTGTTGAAAGCGAGGCTCAGAGAAACGGGCGGACGTAAGCGGAAGATTTTTATGAAACGGGTCGATGAACGTTATTCCTAATGGCATTTAAAAATAAAGGGGATTCATTACTCGGAGTCAAGAGGCCGCGAACGAGTCAGGTGTTAAATGGAGGGAACGAGGGGTGGAAACTGGGTCACGAGAGACGAAAAGATTTAAGGGGTATCATAAAAATTGTACCGTTTGCTTTTGTTCTTCGACAATGCGACACGAAACCTCCTGGCTTCGTTGTGAAAATATTTTCTGTCGTACACATTGTACAGCGCACTCGGAATGTTCGTTTTAAGCAAATTAACGAATCATTCGGATTAATCGTGTCGAAAGGATTGCTTTGTAAAAATTGCAAAAACGTTAAAATGTAAGGGAATTGTAAAAATGTAAACGTATATCCTTGTCTTGCCCAATAAATTTTTATACGTCTATATCATTTTTTCGCTCAAGTAATAAAATTTTGTTGCTTGGAAACGAAACAGGTAACGCGAAGACGGTGAGAAACGACAACAGTTCCCGGTTCGGCAAGTTCATGCAGGTGTGCTTCGACAGCAAGTGGATGATCAAAGGGTGCATCATTCAGGACTACTTGCTGGAACAGAGCCGTATCACCTTCCAGAGTGCAGGGGAGAGAAACTACCACGTGTTCTATCAGCTGGTCGAGGCCGGCACGAGGGACAAAGAATTCGCCGAGCAGTATAAATTGATGCCAGCCAGTAACTACAAGTATCTCAATCAGTCTGGATGCGTCAAGATCGATGGGATCTCTAATTCCAAGAAGTTGGACGCTCTTAGGCTCGCGTTCAACGTGCTTCAAGTAATTACAATGCACGATTAACTACGTCGTACCACATACTGTACTGTAGCCACCGTCATATTTCACATATTATACTTTTATTCTTAATAACACGCAGGGACTTGAGAATGACGAGATTCAGGGAAATATAAATTTCGAATAGGGAATAAAAATTTAGAATTATACCATAAAATTGATTAACACTAGAAGTACCAACATTAAATGCATACTTACTTTAGAATTGAAAATGAAGTAGAAAAATAAATAAATAAATATTGCAGCATCATCTAACATATACAACCATTCATTAGCTCAATATAAAGCGTTAAACCCAAAACTAGTCATTTTGACTGGTTGGTAGTTCTAGTGTCAATACAAAATAGCGAGTTCCTTCAACATTTGACATTAACAAATACCACGAAGCTTACAATTTATGAATCCATCACTTTCACGTGCATTCCCAGTGGTGAACCGTAGTTTCATTTTTGCAGGTTGCGCCAGAAATGTGCGAGGGTATTTTCAGAGTGCTGTCTGCTATTCTGTGGCTGGGCAATTTAAACTTCGAGGACGTGGATGGCGAGAGATGCGAGCTAAGTAAAGAGGACCTTGACATCGTCGGTACGGTGGCTCCTTTGCTCGGTCTGCAGGTCGAAGATCTGACGAAAGTGGTGTTGATACGGCAGATAAACGTACGCGGTAACATCACGGAGATACCATTGAAGGTGCAGGAAGCCAGAGAAAATAGGCACGCGATGGCGAAAGCATTGTACTCGAGAACGTTCGCCTGGCTGATCAACCACATAAACAACTGCACAAATCCTGGCCAGGACAGCTCGAGGTTCCTCGGTGTCCTCGATATATTTGGCTTCGAGAACTTCGCGGTGAACAGCTTCGAGCAACTGTGTATCAATTACACGAACGAGAAGCTGCACAAGTTTTTCAATCACTACGTATTCGCTCTGGAACAGGAGCTTGTAAGTTGCTGGCTAACCACTCGAACACGTGTATACATTTAGTCGGCTGTGTAACATACTTAACCCCCCGATTGCTAGGGTGAAATGTCTATTACGCAATCGACGAGGTGGAACTAAATTGACCCCGATGAAACAGGAGGATAATTGCGTTTCAATATCGTCCGCGGTGTTCGTTGACACGCTGAAAATACATCGGGAACAAGTTCCGTTTTATCGGAAAATGTATTTCGAACGGGTGTACAGTGTAGAACAGAAATGGGCAAATATCTCGTAAATGGATCTATAAGTGAAGTAAAAGATAATTATCGAATTCGAAAGTATGTTTTTCCGTGTAACTACCGTCTTTTTTAATAACACACTGTTTGCGTCTTACTGCTCCATTTAGACCTCACCCTGCGATCGATGGTTAAATGTAAAAATAGCCTAATTCCGTATACCATAAAAACAGCACACAACCCCGGTGCAACGTAGCGAATTATTGTAACACGCGCAATGCGTTTTAAATTTCAGTACCGACAGGAAGAGATCCAATACTCCCATATCACCTTCACGGACAACACCATGTGCCTGGAACTAATCGAGAAACCTCCACGATGTGTTCTTAAGTTACTGACCGAGCAGTGCCATATGCCGAAAGGCTCCGACCTAGCTTACCTGACCAATTTGCACGCGGAATTCGAGAACCACCCGTGCTACGTGAAAGGTGACGATCGCCGTAAATGGGAGAAGGAATTCGGCGTCAAGCATTACGCCGGCTGTGTCACTTACACCGTCGAGGGTTTTGTCGACAAAAATCGCGACGTCCAGCAAGACGTGTTTTTCGACTTTATGTCCAGAAGTACGAACGAGTTCGTACAGGAGATAACGGTTTATCAGGATCTTCTGGGTTGCACGGTGGCCCGCGCGAGCGGAAACGCGACAACCATGTCTCGCGGAACATCAAAAGGCAAGCCGACCCTCTGCGATTCCTTCAGACATCAACTGCAAGCTCTAGTGGACGTTCTCCAAGCTACGACCCCCTGGTACGCGAGATGTATCAAGCCCAACATGCAGAAGGTGGCGAATCACTACGACGAGAAGTTGGTTCTTGATCAGCTGAAATATCTGGGCATGCTGGACATAATTCGGATAAGGAAGGAAGGCTTTCCTATACACATGTCCTTCCACGATTTCATAGCGAGATATCGTTGCTTGGACAAGGCTCGTTTGTCCTGCGTTGCCGACGAGAAAGAAGCTGTCAGAAGCTTGATCGGTAGCCAAGGAATACCGGAGACCGAGTGGCAGATCGGGAAAACTAAAGTTTTTCTGAGAAGCTACGTGCACGAGCCTCTCGAAGACTCAAGAAATCAGATGGTCACCAGTAATGCTATATTGATTCAGAAAATCTGGAAAGGTTACGTTGATCGAAAGGGTACGTTGTTAATAAATGATGTAACCTTACTGTCTCTTACGATTCACTAACGTTTCCGTGTTTCTTCAGAGTACAAACGCGTGAGAGACGCCGCACTGAAAGTACAACATGCTTATCGAGGCTGGAAGCTGAGGATAATGTTTATTAGAAAACGAAGAGCGGCCATTGTCATTCAGAGCCATCTACGCGGCGTGTTTGCGAGGGAAGTTGCAGCGGCCCTCAGAGAGATGAGGCGAGTAGATGAAGAAATGAGGAAAAGAGAGAGGCTGGAGGAAGAAAGAAGGCTGATGGAGGACAAGAGGGCTCTGGAGGAAAGTCAAAGGTGAGATGAAGTGGTTGTTTGCGATTGTAATACTGACCGTCCATTTTGGTACACCGTCGTGATGCTCGCGTGTGATAATAGTTTGTGCGTTAATTGTATTTCAATTTGTGTCCTTTATAGCGCACAGTACAATGGTATTGTCGGAATGGAAGCCGGGTAAGTTCGTCGGTAATGTGAATGACGAATTGAAAACCCTTAAACAGCCGCATGATCAGCTTAGAGCAAGTAACTGCTTTTAACTTAGACGCAGATATTAATACACGATCACGCGCAAATATGAGAGCACCCGATCATTGGCATAACTGGGTGTGAACTAGGCTAGGTGTAGGGCGTTAATACGATTAGAAAAGTTAGGATACTTGCCCTACACAAAATAAAAATCTTAGTTACGCCAATGTACCCGACTAATCCGCGCACTTGAAAACTAAAGCATCCACCATTGAAATTGAACTTTACAAAATTCTCACACGTTTCGTTCGATTTTGCAGGAAGGCGCAAGAAGAAATCGCCGCGTTGTCGCAAATGGCTGAACAGATGAACTCGAAGATGGCTGCATCCGATTTACAATCCGTAGACCTGGATAATCTATTCTCGTTTCTCTCAGACGTGCAATCGACGAAGGGTAATCAAATCATCGAGGAGATCGGCGAACAAATGGACGAGCTGGTCGAAGATCTCGACGTGGAGTTGGAGACTGTGATTCAACAAGAAATGGAGATGAACGCAAAATCAGAATCCAAAGCTAACACCCCAAACGGGCAAGAGGCAACTTCGCCTTCGCAACAACAGCCACAAAGGATACCCTGTACCAATTCTGGCAAACTTGGCCAACCGAGTCTTCCAGAACCTACGGAACCTCCGCCACCTCCACCGCCAGTGCCATCTTTAGCGTTAAATGGAGATTCTTCCAATGACAACGGAGAACCAATTTACGAGTCTGTTCTACCGCGCGACGAGAACAGTCCCGGCAGTCCAATTGTAAACGGAAATTCCGTGCCATTAGTCAACGGTGAAACATGCGGATCTCCTCCACCAGTGCCAAGCAACAAAGTTATCAAAGAACCGATCGCTGGTAGTCCTCCGTCTAGGCCGGAATCTAGGAACTCGAACAGTCATCATTTGCACAATCACCAACCGGTGCCTCAGCAGCAACAAAACGGTCATGACCAACAGCAGCATCAGCAACAGCAATTACAACAATCTCAACAGCCTCCGGTCGAACGGGAACAAAGACGTAAATGTAGGGTGGAGCGCAAACTTCAAGAACTTGAGGACAAAAAGGAGCCTGATAACGAAGTTACTTATCACGATATCGTAGAGTTTGCGCAGAACTATTTCAACAGTCACGAAAGGTCTCCCGAGGGAACTATAATGGCTACGCTTACCAGGAAATCGCGTGGCAAGAGCGTCGAATACATTCCAAAATACGAGATGGTTACGTATTATAAGGGATCCACTATACCTAATTCTCACATTCACATGTATGATCCCGATAACGTCAATGTAGCTTGTTCAGTATTTAGGGTAAGCGTTTTAGCCTTTTATAATAATAATTGTTTTTAGAGATCTCCGCATCTTTACTGATCGTTGATGTGTTCCTTTCAGGATCTATGTAAGTACATTAGGGGTGAGATGAAATTGGACCAAGAGATCGCAACGATTCAGAGTATAATAGGTTACGGTATCGAACGCGAAGAATTGAGAGACGAAATTTTCGTTCAGTGCATGCGTCAAGCGACCAATAATCCTAACGCCGAATGGGCAGAACGCGTCTGGCTGTTGCTTTGTCTGGCTATCGTTGCTTTCCAACCGAGCAAGCTGTTGTACAAGTACTTCGTGTCTTTTCTGCGAAAGAATTTGGCTCTGGAAGGAAAATTGAGGCAATACGTTCAGTGGTGTGTAGACAATTGTAAGAACACGAAAGTCTCCTGCAGACAACATCCGCCGTCAACGGTGGAAATCGCTGCCATGAGACGGTTGGGTACCATAGTGTGTCGATTCTTCTTCCTGGATGGAAGGACCAAGGCAATCGATGTGCATCCGACGGATACCGCGGCCGATGCGGTTGCTAAATTAGGTGAAAAATTGGGTCTTCGTTCCTTGGAAGGTTGGGCAATTTATCAAAGCAGGCCAGATGGTGAAGAACATGTGCGAGCTCACGATTACCTGTATGACGTTATAGCTGCTTGGGAAATGTATGTATAATCATGGATCTTTGTTTATTGGAAACTTATGTTATTAGTTTGTTATTTATTCTTCAAGGAAACAATGTAAATTGAATACGGCACAGTCAACGTTTTCGACGTTGAGACGCGGGAACAACGCAACTTTAGGAAGCGGTGATAATCGATTCGTATTTAAACGAAGGTTGTTCAGAAACACCAGAGAAATATCTCAGGATCCTGTGGAAGTGAATATGTTGTATGCTCAGGCTGTGTATAATGTCGTTAAGGTGAGGGAATAAATAATACAAGTTCGCAGTATAACGCGTTGTTATAGATATTATAAAACAGTAAATCTTAGTCATCTAATTATTTTTACACTGTATTTAACTTTATATTTTAACTCTACGTTTCAGTGCGATGATTTTCCAGTATCCGAAAAAGTCGCGCTCCAGTTGGCAGGCTTGCAAGCCCAGGTGGCATTGGGCGATCCAAAAGACAACGATAGACTGGATTACTATAGCGAGGTGGACAGTTTTTTGCCTTATCGAATAAGCCGGGCTCGCGGCGACGACGTTTGGGTGCCAATAATAGCTCAGGCTCACAGACAGTATGGCGCCGGTCGCAAAGAGCTAGCTGCCAAGGTGTTGTATTTATCTTGCGTGATGCAATACCCCCTCTACGGTACCACGATGTTCAATGTCACTTATCGAGGCTATTGGTCCTACGGTAATCAACTGATCTTGGGTATCAATTGCGATGGACTGATGCTGATCAAGCCAGACGATAAGTTCGTCTTGTCGGAGTATCGTTATCAGGACGTGGAAAGCATTATGCTGGATCCGAGCGATTCATTTATCACGCTGTCTCTCCTTCGACACAATCCCGACAGCTCGCACAAGTGCTTCGTGTTCGAGACGACGCAGAAGAACGAGATAGGCAGTCTGATCGTCAGCTACTGTCCAGCGTTGGCAGGTTGGATCACGGAGAACGAGGTTCCTACTAAGAAGCTCAAATGTATCACGAACGAAGATCGCATTAGGCTCTATCATAACCTAGTTAATTGTCGAAGAACGCTCGTCGACGCGGAGATACTGAGGAAGCCACAGGACTCCGGCGGCGGTTTCCTCAGGAACACGCTCAGGAGACTGTCGAAACACAGGATAGAGAAACTGAGGCAGGAACACGGTAGCGCCACCGATCACGGCGAAACATACAAAGGATTCCCCTACGCGTATTGGGCGTTCAGCAGACAGGCGGTACCTCAGAGTCTGTCGAAACTGCCGGACCCCGATGAGCAGATAGCCCTCAGCGTTTTCCAACTGATTCTGACGTACGCTGGTCTGGGTCAGAACGGTGATACGGTTCGCAGAGTCGAGGATGAACACGTGAACCTAATACAGACCGTGATGGAACGGTGTATACGGAAAGAGAACTTGCTGGGGGAATTGTATCTGCAGTTGATCAAACAGACCACAGATCATCCTGATCCGAACAGTCGCGTGAATCTCAGGCATTGGGCGTTACTTTCTTTGGCCTGTTCCGTAATTCTACCGCCGCAGAAAGTAATTCGCAAGTACTTGATCGCGCATCTGAAACGTTGCGCCAGCGATTACGTGACCGAAGAGGGAAAGTATGCCCGATTCGCTGAAAAGTGCCTTTACAAAACACAGGGCACGAGAAGAAGACAATGGCCACCGAGCAGGGAGGAGATAATGTGCACGATCAATCGCAGGCCTATTTACGCGAGATTCCATTTCATGGACGGACAGTATCACGCCGTTGAGTTCCATCCGTCGGCTACGGCCAGGGATGTCATGGAAATTATTAAAGTCAAGATCGGTCTTGAAGAAACTGCCATGGGTAATCAAAATTATTGTTCTCTCTATAAACAGAATTATCATAATTCAATGTTAAGATCGATAATAATATTATTTTATAACCGGTAGGTTATGCTATCTACGAAGTCTTAGGACCAACAGAACGAGCTCTGATACCAGAAGAGAAAATCGCCGATGTAATGTCGAAATGGGAGCGTTACAGGACAGCCAACGCACAACAAAACCAATCGCAAAGAAAGCACGCACATCACTTTTTCTTATTTAAGAAACATTTGTTCCTCGATCAGTACATGAATCTCGAAGATCCGGTCGAAAAGGAGTTACTGTATCACCAAGTGCTGCACGATTTACGTGCTGATCGTTTCCCCATCACCGAGAAAGAAGCTGTAAGTTATATCTTTTGATTAATTTTTTATATCACGCTACAGATATATGACATTATGAAAAACCGTATTGCTGTATTAACAAATAACGCATTCGCAGATGATGCTGACGGCATTGCAAGCTCAGCTAGAACTCGGTGATTGTCAAGACACAGTGACGGACCACGATTACCGCACTATATCGAATCACTGCCTACCTGCAAGACTGGTACCGAATTTATGTATAGAAGGTGTTCTCCAACACCATCAGTCTGTAAGAGGAATGACACCGCCAGAAGCGAAGAAGGCTTTCCTGAACTTAATTCAATCATGGCCACTGCATAGAGCCACGATATTCGACGTGATGCAGTCGTTCACCTCGAACTGGCCACGCGTTCTCTGGTTGGCCGTCGATCAGCAAGGTCTTCATCTTCTGGAGCATCGTTCCAGAAACACTCTCTGTACCTATGAATATAGCAGTATTCTCAGTTATAGCCCAGCTGTTAGTTGTTTGATGATTATCACTGGTACCGATAAGAAGCAGAGCAAAGTTATCCTTACGACATCCCAGGTAATTGTTTTGTCGTAGAACTCTTTGTACTTGCGTGGAAGGAAATTGGAAGATATGCTTAATGCAATGCATTTTTCTGATCGAATTCTCTGATTCGATTTCAGGCACACCAAATAGCAAATTTAATTCGTGAGTACATGGATGTCCTTCAATCGCCGCCAGAAGTACCAAAGAGAGACTCAGCAATAGCTCAACAAATAGCACAACAACAAATTCAACCACCTACGAATCTCCAAACGACTGCCGGTGGTCGAAAATCTCGACCTGCTTCGGTGTTACACAGAGGTGCTCCAGTGATACAATCGCAAGCTAGTTAAAAGATTAGGTAACTTATTAGGTATGATATTTCTCCGCAACCTGATACGTGAAACATTTCCTCTTGTACGTAAAACTTTCTTCTCCCTTGACGTATACTTGCCTTGTCTGGAATATACCTTAATTTTTTGTAATTTTATAATATTTATTTACTCGTTTAATAGTAGCGAAATAAGTTGTATGTTTCATACTTTATTCGTATATATGTACGTACGGTGTTAGTCGTCTAGTTAGCGTCTTTTTTTGTTATAGAACATTCAGTATCAGGTTGCGGTGAGAAATGTATGCAGTTATTAATGCTTTAGCGGCAGGGCCTATCAGCGACAGGTATCGTCGCAACGAGATGGCATTAGCCTAATTTCTTTCTTCCAGTATTTATTCGATTAGCTTAGGGCTCGAGAGACGTCGAAAGAAATAGCTACCGCCGCGGAGAGAAAGTGTATATTATCGTACGGACCGACAAAATAACTGCCATTACAATTTTAATGCTGGAAAAGCCGTGGAAAACTTCAATTTCCATTTTGTCCGTCATTGTTGTTGCCTTTTTTACGAGCGATCATCAGTGTGTTTTATACAATTTTTGCAGGATATACAATAGTAATTGTAACACACAATAATCGTTGAATAATTCAGTGAATAACGTTGATCTATGGTATGCTCGCTTGCAATTTAGTCTTCTCTTGGCACGAGCGTCAGGACGTAATTGCAATTTTTAAACGTTTCGAATGTTCGGATTCCGAGATTCTCGATTTTTCAAATTATAAAATTCCTATATTCTCGAATGTTGATAACTTTCATACGCTCTAAGGCTCGACATTGCTATGCCATAAACGTTCCTTTCGGCTAAAGTAAGCCTAAGCTGCACGCGAGCATACCGCGTTCCCAGCATATCATTTTGTACCGTTCGACGAGATGTTATCGTCACGATTCATTTTATATCTGAAAAACGACCAATTTATTGATTTTACTTACCTTGTTAACGACTCTGTTCAACGATGACGATAATGTAAAGTTGCTATATTAGAATCGACGTTGATCCTGTGCAAAATTTAAATACAAATTATACACTCTAATCGCTACTCTTACGCATGATATTCCATATAAATATAACGCAATGCGTAGCACCGGACGATGTAAAGATATGGTTATACATATGTATCTTGAAAAAAAAGTGCTACATATTATTGACTAAAAGATAAAGGTAAATTTTCGACAGGTTCAAAATGAAAGTCAAAAGATAATGCGATCTTAATTTCATAGACAATCCTTTCACGATATTGCCCTTTCTCTTGTAAAATTTACGATTACGGGATTAAAACAGGTAATAAGATTTCGCTTTACGATTGAAAATACCGTGAAATTGCGTCCAGAAAAGAAAAAAATTTGTCTTCTTTTTCTATTCTCTAATTCAGTATCGCTCAATATCTTGATGTGTAAATATTAAATAAAAGCAAATTGTTGTAACGTAATAATAACAATAGATTCCAAGCAAAATTCTCCAGTGTTCAATAATATATTCTCAAGCTAATAAATTAGATGTAAAGCTCGCTTATACGCCAGACAAAATATTATCTAATTGTAATTTAACCCTTTCGAAGTATAACTTTTCATACGCGTAGTACGAGAGCTAGTATTATAAAGAATTGCAATTTTTCGGAATCTACACCGTTTACAATCCACGATAATAGGAGATATCGTTACTTTTTATTAGTGTCACACTTTTGATAACGAGCAACACGTGTTCGGCGCTATAATAACTCTATTGTTAATTTGTCGATTTTACGGATACATCGATTCTTAGGAAACGGGACACAGTCGATAAAGGGTTAATTGTAAGATGATATATACATATAGTCATTCTCTTTGTGAAAGTGTTTTGTCGAACACTGGAGTTTAGATAAGAAAAAAAAAGAAACAAACATCATCATTTTATTTGGACCAATATTTTATTTTCAAAATACTTGGATTCTTAACAAGAATGCGGGAGAAATGATTTTTCGATATGCACATGTTATTTAAGAATTGTCAGGGCGAATCTTCTGCACGATTATCCGCCCAAAATACTAGTCGGTTAAAATGGGCACCGTTTGTGAAAAAGATTGTAACGCGCGTACTTAAAAGCAGTCAGAGAGTTACTTAAATCGTGGATCAATGGCGAAGCAAGTGGAACAAGACGTGGGGATTCGTCGTGATGTAACGGGAAAAGAAAGAGTCAGTGTATTCTCTGTAATCTACAATGTTTATTCCGATTTTTCTTTCCGGGAGTTCGGTTAAGATTCGACGAGCGCAGACAGACTGTGATCCGCTTTGGGTGTCCTTAGTCTTCGAGAGCTGTTTAACGAGTGAGACTTCGTGTTAACTAAATTAAAGTAAAAAAGAAAAAAGAAAAAGAAAGAGGAGGAGGATGAAGAGAGAGTTGGTTTTGCGTGCATGAGAGAGAGAGAAAGATGGATGATGTGTGAGGAAAAGAGAACGTACGAGTTCGGAATGCGATTTGCGACGCATGCATGACATTTAAAAAAAAGGAAAAAAAAACGAAAAAAGGGGAACGAAATATGTAATTCCCTGTATGTGTAACTTAAGCGAAATAAATTATTGGTTGACGATGTTATATTGAAATATTTAAAGAAAAGAAAACGAGCGACACTGTATATACGTATAAATAACAAAAAAAAATAGACACGCATAGACGATACGCACATCACGAGTTACACACAACTGTACACATGGAAAACATCACGATACTTTGTTGTAAACTTGGGAGAAACACGTACAAAGATACACGCGGTTTACACGCTTACACGCGATATTGAGAAAATATACATACTATTATATAAATATAAATATGAACATAAATATAAATATATAAATATATATAGATTATTAAATATACCCCAGCTATGTATAAGGATACAATAAAAGAAAGCGAAGCTTTAATATTGCAAATAACGAAGACTCGTTTTTTCGGACACTTTTTCGACCCGCGATGGATCCGCAGCGGATAACCTTATTTAACAAAATTATATACCAATTATTTACGCGATGTAAATTTTGTTCATTCGAAAATTCTTAAATTTTAAGATTTATAAATTGGAGCACCTGAAATCTCGAGGTATGCGATAATTGGGATGTGTGTGGGGAAAGAAAGAAATTGACATCAGACAAACATCCGATCGGTCGTTTCAAAATTATTTTTTATATTTCAGTAATCCGATTTTGTTCACGTAACGTACATCGAAAGAAACATCGAGTGCAAAGGGTTTTGCTTATCGTACTATATTAGCCTCGTATAGGACTCACTGTTTTGTCACAGAACATCGAAAGCGTTTCATACAATGCTGTCCTCTCGACCACGCGGTTTCTTAGCATCCGGTGAGAACGAGAGACAGATCTTCGTCGATCGGGACCGGGTGATAAACGTATTGCCGACGCAATTTTTTTTGCACGAAATCAACAACTCAATCGATTATTTGAACAACACATACACACGAACGCGTGTTTTATACTTCCGCTCGTTCTCTCGGGCACGTATTAAAATACACTCGTCGCGTAAGTATCTCGATACATCACGATTACGCGATTACATATTTAAATGCCGGTCGGTAAATGTGTTCTCTGCGCGAAGCAAACGAGAAACGCGGGGAGAAATGCTCTCGCGAGATTATAAAATAATAGGAATGCTTCGAAAGAAATAGAAAATAAAAAGAAAAAAAAAAGAGACATCATCGAGGGAAGTAAAAGCATGGGATTCGTGCAAACGTAAGTAAAAATACATTCACAATCGTTAGAATTTACAAATACGCGTGTAACGAATCGTAGCTAAGAGAGTAATAGTCGCCATATACAATAACCATCGGTTGTGCGTTTCCGGGATCGAATCGAGATGTCTCTGTCGCGAAAATGCAAGAAAAATATAATTAACGCTTGTACTTCTACAGGTAAACCTCGCTTATAAATGCTTTCCTTCGCTAATAAATTTATTTATCAGCAAACAAAGTATTTCTCTCCCATTGGTTATAGACAGAGTAATTTTTGAGGAAGTGTTCGCGACGAAAAGTGGAACCGTGCTTTTTTCTTACCGCGGTAATACGATCGAAATACCGCCATCTTGATTACGCTTATCGGCAGTAACGATTTTTGCACAAGAAATCACCACTCCCCAAGCAACGGGTAACAAGTGACCGATCGCATTCAATATATTACCGAGTTAAGGAAAAGTCAGTACTTTTTTTTGACAAAAACCGTCTGTTGATTACAATATGATCGCATGGTAAGTTTTTCTGGTAATTTAAAATCATATCGACCTCCTCTAAATTAATCTTACTATAAAATTAAGGTTACAAAATGGAAGAATCGGGAGAATATTTTTAAAGCTATCGATATTCGAATAACGCGTCGCTTGTTTCTCTTAACGTAACGTTTCAACGCAAACACGAAAACACAAAAAGTAGTTAAAAAAAAAAAAGGACCCGATCGTCCACTAAAGGACAACGTAAAATTTGCAATCCGATTATCCGCGTCGATTGCAGCGAGACATCACGATTCGAGGTAGAAACACCGTTAGATATATCAATATTCAGCACCAGATAACACTTCCGTAAATCGCTATTTAAACTCACTACGGTTAACGATATATAAATACAATCGAGAAATAAATAATGTTCATTTGTAACATTCGCTAATACGAGTTGTTTTCGTCAGCGCACGAGCAGCCGGGACTATATTCATCGAACGATCGCTACCAAAGGAGACGAAAACAGATCGGCGAATCGTTGCAACCGACACAAAATTACTAAGAATTCGTGTAACTAGATACACGCCGAGTGAACATATACAAAAGTGGTTGAACGACGGATCGTCTGCTCGTGCGCTCATTCTATCACATTTAGAAATTAGACTTCGGTTTCCTCTGCAACAATCACCGATGCGAACGTTTATAACATTGGGAACGGGGCTTTATGAGAGTCGGGTAGATTCGCGATATAAATGTTGTCAGTGGGAAACTGCGAATGGACGTGTTTGCGGTTTCTCCGGGAAACTACGAAGCTCGATAATATAATCGGTGAAACCGTTATCGTTCGGGAACTCGTCGATCGCTCGTTCGGTCTTTCGAGTTCGTACAGGAATCGGGCGATTATCGAGATGATAGCGTTGCAACGGTCGTTTATAATGCTTAATATAAAATCGGTTCGTAAGCTTGTTGATCAGACGCAACGGTAAATAACTAGACTTTTATACTCTCCTCGCCGGGAACATTCATAAACTCTAACCGAATAAAGGTTATCGTCGAAACGTAATTATTACGGTAAACGAGACGGTTACGAACCTCTCCAAGTACTGTACATTCCGCCGTTCCACATTCTTTAAACAACTAATGGCGCAATTCAGTTTGCAGGAAACACGTGGACGACAAATGAGCGCACTCGGATGCAGCGTCATCTTCTTTTGGTCAGGAGGAAGTAAAAGGTGTCTAGGGAGAACGTGGATACAACTTGGATTATAGGGAATAGGAATTTGGAGGTTTTGAGAATTTGTAACTTAATAGTTTAGTAATTTAAATATATATAACAATTAGGAATTTTTAAATTACTATACTTCCCCTTAACCGGAAGAAGCTATCGTTGCAGCCATATAATATATTCTGTAGACCGTGTAGCTGTCAACAACGGGGCATTCAATTACACCTGCTATATTAAAAACAAGAAACAAGAATATCTCCTTGATCAAAATATCAAAAGGCAGAAATAAAGACAAAATGTCGGATACATGATATTTCAAATATCATTAAAACTAACATCAACTATCCGTGAACGGTAAACAGAAGAATCGGATAAAAATACGAACGTGTGCTTATTGATTCATTGTTGCGTTACGAGAGATCGAGACATGGTTATTTGTACCGTTGCAGTCAACGTGTAAAGGATCATAATGAAACCTTGGAGAAGGATCATATTCGAGTCTCGGGTTACGAAAAAACACGCACAAGGAGCTGTCACAGAATCTACAATCGGTAACATATAATGCGCACACTGTGAAATTTAATGAGACAACTATAAATACAGCTAACACAGCGATCGCTACCCGTTCGTTAGAGCAGCAAAATCTTCGGCTCTTCTTTCTTTTCATCCTTTTGTTCTTCGATCGTACGGACGGTTGCTTTCGTCAGAGAATAAGATTCTCTTGATTATACATATGTATATATATATATATGCTCTTTGAAAAAAAATGCACGCGTAAATCTGTTTCCAGTCCGATTTCCGACTGTTCGTTCGTTTGTGAAGACGGACCTATTCGAGTTAAGCTGAAAAAGCGTCTCGCGATGTGAAAAACACATTTCTGCCTTCGAGCCTTTTCAGAAGGACTTCTGATTCTTCAGAATCTTTCTTTCGAGAAGTTTTCAAATATCGTGACCGTTTTACACACCAAAAGATTAAGCAGTCTAGTAATATTTAAATTAATTCTATTAATTTGTGAATTAAAGATTGTTTGTGATTATGTAGAACAGGATAACCCTCGTTTATTTTAACGACTTTGATATATATTAGATGTCACAAGGCTCAGTGTAATTACTTGATTATGAAGTTTCCAAATTGCTACCTTCGTGAATTAAAAAATTTTATATCGTTGTATTTTTACCGAAACAAGGATACTAAAGGGAAGCGACGGTCGTACAATCGATATAGACTCTCGTTATATTGCCGTGGAACGAAGTATTGCAGTAGAATATTTTGATTGGCAAAATATTAGATTGTTTGTACATCAATCATGTAACATGCTTACGTTGCAATAATAAGCAAGCTACTGTTATTTGTACACACTGTGCGCATATATAGGTGGCAGAGAGAAGGGGGCGGGGTAACTTTTAGGATGCGCACGCATCAATGGTTGTGGGGGGGATACTATTTATACACACGAGTTGCGAAGCGTCATTAGTCATGTGTGTGATGGTGGGGAGCGCAACTGGTATGCGCGTGAATGACAATATACTGAAAGTCCACTGTATAACGCAGATTACTCTAAAATCTGACAATCATAATATGTATCAAAGTCATTAACAAAGAATAACAGAGGTCTGAAAAGATCATTATATACTGTCAATATTACAAAGGGTGTCGATGTATATTGACAGTACTTAAATATGAACAATATAGCATTAATAATACAAACTGACCGTGAATTCAGGAATTCATGAATTTGGAAATGTGGTACTAATTGATTTGAGAATCCTGAGATCGACAATAATCTAAGATGCCCAATAGGTCTACCTTCATCGTACGATATAATTAACAAATTATTCCAACTGAAATAGCCAAAAATTTTAATTTGTGCGTGAATGAATCTGTTTTCACGCGTGTGTATGTGCGTCGCGAAACGAGATGAAACTTGAAAGCAATGAAAAAAATCGATTCGACGAAATAATTGATTTTTGTTGTTGCTTTTAAGCTTCATATACGAACACAATTACACGAGCCAGTTGTAACTGATGATACTTTTCTATGTAGTCAAAGAGGACCTGTTTCTCGTATATCCAACGCTTTTTTTTTCTAATTTCTCCCGTATCTAAACTATATTCACACGATTTTACATTATTATTGTTATTACTATATCGTTATTATTAATATTATTATTACAAAGTATATCATCGTGATCGACAGATATGATGATTGCTTAACACTCACGAAAGAGGAGCCGGTGGTGGTGATTGAATGCGATTTCGAAAGGCTTTCTCGAAGCATGTTGTTCTCTTTTTAGAATATCTTTTACCCAACACTGTGCACTGGCGATATTAAGTACGGTATACAGAATTTATTTTTCTCGTAATCTTTTTTTTTTATATTTTTAGATTGTTTTTTTTTGTACGGCTTCCCGATATCTTTCAGACCCAGGATAAAATCCACGATGTTCGTTCGTTTTCAGCGACGTTGGTCCCTTTTTGTTGTTATTTTTTCTTTTGTAATTCTCGCGTTCTCGGAACGAAAAGTAAACCAAGATCGTTGAAATGGAAAGAAAAATGACGGATTTTAACACAGGTCTGAAGAAACATAAAGAATACGACGTATGTCTAATTGTGATATTTTATATTAATAATACGTTATATATATTTATAAATATATCATATTTATATATATATATATATTTTTTATTCTTGTCGCTTATATATATTTATAAATATATACATTTTCTATCTTCTTCGTATTTATATATTTATACTTATATTTGTAAAAAATGATATACATACATACACACGTACATGTATCATTTTTTATAAATTATATTCTAAAAAGGAAAGGTACCACCATCGATAGTCACGTGTGACTCTACTTAGAACTGTATATTGCAACAATATTAATTCTCTTTTATCATCTTCTTAATTTATATAACATAATTTATATATATATAGCTATATTTATTTATAACTTTATGTACCACTTCGTGTACTAAATTTACGTACATCAACGTTACTTTTGTTGCCTAATTGTTGGCTCACTTTACAATTCATCGACGAAGCATTGTTACTCCGCGCTTTTTCAGTGAACCAACGCGTCACGTGATTTCCGGTTCACGCTGTAACTATGGTCCGGTAACGCGATACTAATATAACCTTCGTCGATGATGAAAACAACTTGTCGCTTAAAATACGTCCTATTTAACACGATTGACTAGCGATTACAAAAATCTCACAGGGAAAATTGTTGCTGTTGTTTTTTTTTTATCTTTTTTGGGGTTAGAGGAAGTTGGCGGTTGGTAAAGAGCACTATCGTCCGCAGCAGTTTTATTTTTATCACTTTACCGTAGATTTTAAATTGTTTTCCTCGCATACAATTTTTATATACCATCAGAAACCGTAACGATAGTTCTCTTTACGAAGAGAATTTTACAAAGGAACGTTTTTCGAATTTCATTAACAAAAATATACAAAAAGCTCTAAAACGGCAACGCGGGAAAAATGGTCAGATAAAAAAAAGAGGTTTGCGAAAAATTATAAAAATATATGTACGTATCTTCAGCTATTAACTAACGTTAATTGCAACTTAGTCGCGTGAAATTTCGTGAATACTTGTTAAAAATTACAAATACTGTAATATAATGATAAACGAAACGTCACACGTTTCAAAACAAAATATACATATATCTTACTTAAAAAATCAAAGAGGTATTCCGTTTTTGTCAGCTCGATAATCGTTGCGATTACAAATTTTTCCTCGTTCCTGTTCTAGAACAAACAGATGAATCTTCGATCATTAAACAACATTTTTTTAACGGATACTATCTTTCATTTCGTAATCTCGACGGATCAGAATTCGTAAAACTTTTTAACTGGCACTTTTAATTGAAACATATAAATCAATGACTTATTTTTCTACATATAACCACAAAGTCGAAAAAAATCGATTTACCTTGCTCGACGTATCGATGTGTTTAGGACGGCAATCGTTACGTTCTCTTTTATCTGGACAACGCACACCACTTTCATCGAGCATCAAGAATTGTACTTTTGACAAAAACGGATTTACAACCGAATGAGACACATCTAAGACACGACGTGTAAAAAAAATTAAAGAAAATTAATAACGATAAAGTGCTTGCTTCGGTTTCTGTTTCGTTTTCTTAAACGCGTGGAATAATCGTTACACGTAGCGATTGGACCGATGTCGATACGTATCGAAATTTTAGATGGTTGATTTTAATTATCGATATTAATTTTTCGCCGATCGATATCATACTGTTTCGAAACAAAATTTATTTGATATTTTATGAAGATATCGACCCTCTTTTGACATTCATGTTTTTAATACCGTTTGATACCAGATTGAAATTTGTAGATTGGTATCCAATAGAAAATATGGAGTATCAGTCCCAATATTATACAATCATTCTAAGCGTAACGATACACCGTATATAATAGTAATTGCCTATTCGAACAACGCACAAAACCGTCTTTTTTCTTTTTTGTAAGCGTAGGCCGGACTAACTTGTCTCTCGAGCATAAAACAATAACCACCGTAGCCCGAAATATCGAGCCAAATTGGCCTCTGCGTTCTCGTTCTGACTAGATTTACGATAAGTGTATGAATATCGATGAATCGATTGCTGTTCCATGTCGATCAGATCATTTTTCTCGCGTATAATACGTCTACGAATAATACACGTTAATAGAACTATCGATTTCTTGCGATTCGAGAACCGTGTTACGCATTACGAAATAAGTATAAATTCTATGTGTCAACAATAAGTTTACAAAGAGATTCACCGACGACACGGACGCAGCATTCGAGGTTTGGTATACGGAGAGTGATATCGACCCATCGATAGAATGCTACGGTCAGTGGTCAGTAATTATTGCTATGCAAGCAAAAGCCGTAAAAAGGTTTACGATCAGCTACATTTATGCATGCGAATGACCATCGCACGATACGGCTTCCTTAAAAGCGGCATCGTGAGTAGATAATATACTATATTTTACATACATTAATTCTCCTTGTACTTTCTAAGATCGTGCGACAAGTATCATATGTCGTGTCGTGGGATTGGAATACGTATTGTTTTTTAATCACCTTGATTGTGTCTCGACGCTGCACACGTTCTTTGCACTTCGAGTTCTGCACAAGCTCGAGGTACACAGAGGGCAGCATCTCAACCGGTACAAAGTGATGTTATTTTTATTTTTTGTATTTTCGCTGGATCTAATATATCTGTTACTCGTTCAGCGAAAGATTCGTTACTCTCTGTTTATCTGTCATATACACCGTGGACAAGAAAATGTCAATAGGGAGAGGAAACGATAATAGGAAATATACAAGATTTTTGCCCACCGGGTATACAAGTTCAGCGTCGCCATCATCGCAAAGTGGCGCATGCGTATTATGCTCGAACCAGTCAGAGCCGACATGCGCGAACGAGCGAAAACTCTCGAAACGATCTGTCGTTGAACGAATAACGCGGACATAAAAACGTACAATACGATAATTATTCACGACACCGAATTAATGCGTCCTATCGTCAAAACGAGTCGCTAGATGACAAAATCTGGGGCTGAGACGTTTTCGTCGCCTAGCGACTCGTCGCGCGACAGCATTAAAATATTTCCTCTTTTGCTCGCCGCAGTTCGAATTTACGTTGACTAAAACGTATTTATTAATTACTAGTTGTTATGCTATTATTACTAATTACCGTTTAAATTCTCTTTCGTTAAAACTATCAACGACGGCTCGAAGTTTACATCGAGGATTTATTATCGAATCGAAATATGGGTCATGATTCATTCGCGGTTCGATCGAGGCATCTTCGATGTAAACTCCAACTTATAGAGTATTTTGCTTATTTTTTTCTCTTCTCTCCGCTCTTTAAAACATCGAAGAAATCGTTCTCCCTTATATCGCGGATAATTTTATCATCGCCCAACCCGTTCCAGTTGGAAACTCGACTCAGCGTGTAACCGTTCATCGATTTCTATTTTGAAAACGCGCTTCAAGCGTTTCTGCACGCCGCAAATAAGGCTTCACTATTTGATCACTTAATACGCTAAAGAGCTTTCAGCCGTTTCCTAATAGGTTTTAAGTACACGAAATTGATGCTTCAAGCTTTAAAGAACACCTAACTAGAGACAACACGTACGAAGATTCTGGAAGGTGCATCAATATCGCTAGGTGGACATCTGTTTTTCTTTTTTTCTCTTTTTTTTTACTCTGCGCATCGAATTCGATCACTTCGAGTCTTCCTTTGTCCACTGTATTTTCTCTCTTCTCTTTTTTGTTATACTTTAGGCGTATATTAAAATAAGTTAAGATTATACGTGTTACACATACGTATATGTATATATATATGTATATATATATATATATATATATTATTTTGTGTTAAGTTTGACGGTCGACCACCAGTGGACCCCGTCGCGTCTGTTATCACTTAAAATTCTATATTTTCTTTTTTAAGTATGAAACACCATGACCACGTGGTCAGATCGTATCCTGCTCGATCTTCACCACGGGAGCATGGTTTTAATGTTGCATTATTTTAAACTCTATCAGAGAAGCGCTGCGAGATGATCCTCTGGGATTAAAGCTCAACGAAAAGTTTTAGACCGTTCGAATTCTCGTTCGAACAGGAATACAACTTCGCGTTTTTTTTCTTTCTTTCTAATTAGTTATTCTATACTATGTTCGTATGCACAGGATTTACAGACTCGACATTTATAATTGCGCCTGCTGGTTTTACTTAAAACTTAAGCCCAGCTTACGTTTCAGTCTTGATCACTAGTGATTCGACACACTACGCTAAGACTCCTAAAACTCGACTTATTTTTTAAGCAATATTCTTGGAATAACTCGATCACCTTATTTCTGCCACAATAGAAAAAATCATAATTTGTAATATGAAACTAAGTACATACGTAAATGTGTAAGCATTAAAAAAAAACACACGTAAGTGTCAAGTCTTGATAACGTGATAAACCATGAGTCTGTAAATCAGAAAATACTTTACATGTTTCAGTAAAACCGAGTTGTCAGAAAAAGCTTCAATGACCATTTAATGTTATTTTTCAGACTCAAGGTTGTTCCTGTGCAAATTACTTGTTCGTCATTGGTATAAAACGTTTAGAGGAAATCCTCTATAAGCGCTCTGAGAGGAAACGAAATATACGAGTAAGAAAAAAGTTCTTATCGATTCGAATCCTTTTCCACCATTCTCTAAATAGTTTTGTAGAGTTTCTAACAGTATTTATACATAATTTATAAGAATATCAATTCAACAGAAATGATCAGATCGCCCAGCGATCGTTATCGCCATGCCATTGAAAATGACGTTCTTTGCTGCATTTCTTTTTTGTACTAATTCCCTTAATCAGTACTTGATTCCAAAGTACATTTTTCAACCATCATGAATTGGATCTCTCATTAGCGTTTCCTCTCGAACATGCTCTAGTCTGCGGCATTTCGAAACAAAAATAAAAGGAAAACAATAACTTTGTCAGACCTTGGAACAGACTTCGACCCAAACACGTTTCTTTTCGTGCCAAATTAGCGTCATACTTGTAATCAATATTCCTGCAAAGGTGTTGTAGAAAACAGAACGAAGTTTCCAAATTTCTTGGCGATCTCCATCACTTTTTCCCCGATATGAACGTTGCATCCAATGATAGAAAATTATCTCCGATGGAGATCAAATACAAAGGAGATTCCGAGCAGCTTCATAAACGCTGATCTTCAGCATTGCAGATTGGCACATTCACCAATTTTCCAAGCAAGAAGCATTGAGATGACATTAACATTGTATTCTCTTTTTCGTTTACTCGATTTGTTCTTACTGTTTACTGTGCTCCAAACCTGGCTGGATTGAAGTCTTTGTTGATGAAAGAGAATCCTTGGAATTCCTCTTGATTGATGTAGCTCACTTCGTCCGGATCTTCTGGTGTCAATACAGGATCTTCTTTCGTGAATTCCGTGTCGAAGTTCATTGCATCTTTTTTACTTTTCTGAAAAATTTATAGGAATATCGTAAAATAATAGAGAATTGAAAGAGAAATTCTTTTTGAGATTTTTGTAGTAATTTCCGAGACAACTATTACGTAGAGCAATCTTTTATGAACTTACAATTTTTGGCCTAATTGGTGGTTTTACTTTGCGCGCTTCGAGAGCGTCCCAATCCATTTCTTGGAAAAATGGATGGGCTTTTATAGCGCTCTCGCCACCGTTAGCAGCAACGCAACCTAATCTTTTGGCAGGATTCTTTGTCATAAATCCCTTCAAAATGGACACTGCTTCTTTTGAGATCCAAATTGGATAGAGCACGTCGTCTCGTAAAATAGATTCGAACAAATCATCTTCGTTATCCGCTTCAAAAGGTGGTTGACCAGCCATCATTTCGTACATTAAAACACCTAGCGCCCACCAATCTACACTGGCGCCATATTGCAATTCTTGAAGAATCTCGGGTGCAATATAATCGGGAGTGCCACAAAATGTTGTCGTAGTTGTTTTTCCTTCAATGATACCCTCCTTGCACATTCCAAAATCTGCTAATTTACAGTGGCCTTCCTGGTCGAGTAATATATTGTCCAATTTAAGATCTCGGTATATAACATGATGTTTATGAAGAAATTGCAATGCAAGCGTAACTTCTGCTGCATAAAAACGTGCTCTTGCCTCATCGAATTTTCGAGCTCTCTGAATATGAAACATTAAATCACCTGGGACAAACAGAAATAATCAATTAATTGTTACGTGAATATTATTAAGTAATCTATAACTCTTAACAATTCTTACCTCCATTCACGTACTCCATAACAAAGAACAACCGATCGTTTGTCTGAAAGCAACTGTGAATAGCAGTGAGGAAAGGATGCTTCGCTGCCAATGTCAAAATTCGTTTTTCCGTCATTGTGCAGTCGACATCATCGTCTTGTATGATTGCATCTTTTCTTAAAATTTTCACGGCGTATACTTCGTCAGGATTAGCTTTTCGTTCCACTAGCATCACTTTCCCAAAACTACCTTTACCAAGAACTTTGATAAAATTAAAATCATCGATACCAAATTTTCTAACTTCATTCTCACTAACAGGTACTGCATTTTCGCTAACGATAACTGGCGTTTCTTCTGTTTTTTGTTGAATCGGTTGCGAGTTATCTGTTGGTAACGTATCTGTGACTGTTACAGTTGTAGATGTTTGACCAGATTGACAAGTTGTTGTTCTATAATTAATCTTTGGAGTTTTTATTTGCTTATCAGGTGATATATTCATTGTACTTAAAATCTTAGCCATAGCTTTAGTATTAATACCACAGTTATTTGCTACATTCTTCTGACATCTCTTGTGAACATTTATATTACAAGCTATATAAGACAAAAAATAAAGTTCAGTTGCACAGTCATACAAATCTTCTTACACATAAAAAATAGTTTGTTGAGAAATTACCTTCGCATTGTAATCCTTGTCTAAACAAACCGTACAATAGTGAACCACAATGGTCACAAAAAGTAAATCTTTTGTAATTGTGAACGACGAAGCGGTGTGGCATATCTATACTGAAACGTGGACTTTCTGTATCTTGACTTGACTGAAATCCGGTATCAATAAAATGTTAGATCATTCAGCTTTGTGGCATATAAAAGATGCTGTATTAAGACATGAACACAAAATAAATTGTTATTACCTCGTCTCTCATGCCTGGGCATTTTGTAATAACTAACTTGTGGCACCTCTTATGAACAACGCATGTGCAAACTGAAACATAATAATTTCTAATTTAATACATATACTTCCTTACACGTTCAACATTCAAGTATAGCATGACCAAAGCTGGCTGCATGCGTGATTAAACGCACTGATTTAAGATGGCAAGCATAAATAAAATTTGGTGGATGTTGTGATAGTCTTGCCATAGAAACAGTATAAGCTTGAACATTAAAAATAGAATATGAATTCTAAGGATGTGATAAAATGAAACCACTGAAACCTGTTAATGGTTTGTCATACTTTACTTAAAAACATGCAATGAAATATTTCCCCCTCTTAGTATAATGTTAAATCACAGGTAATACAGTTTGCAGTAAGAACTTGAATAATATTACAGATATTAAGTTTCATATTGCAAGTATTGTTACAGAAAGCACAGCATCAAGTATTAAACCATGGGCCAAATTAAATGTCAAAAACTCATTTTCAAATTTAATTATAAAACTTTTTGAATGTTCTAAATACTTTAATTTTTTTTTAACTAAGTACACATACACACACCTAGATAAACATATGTTCACACAAAGGTAGAGCAAGCATATATATAATTATAATATCTGTTAATAACGTGTATGTGTCTTCTCACCTTGACACTGATAGCCCTGCTTGCCCAAGCCCCTGAAATACAACAGACAAAACACATCACATCATCTCCTTGTAACCCTCATAAAACACATACGTATGCTTTCTTGGGCCATGTACCATAATTAGATGTTTATGCTATCCTTTTAAAAAAAATGATTAGAGAACTATTGCCATTTTATTTCTTTTTACCTTATATTTTTTTAAATATTGTCTTAAATTTATTTTATGATTATACCAAGGAATTATTGTATACAAGTACTACAACACAATGTTAATTTGTAAATAATTTCACCAAACAGTATACATAGTATGTGCTTGCAAAACCAATGCATGCAGCCTATTCCTGGTTAAATAACCAAATGATTTCATTAACATATATCTACTATTACTTAACTATTATCTTACCATACGAAGGAAGTGACAGAAAAAAATGTTTCAAATTTTGAAAGTCAGTAACCTAACATGTTTGTTAAATACTCATTTCCATACTCCAGATACCATGTTACATGCTAATAAGTTAATTGAAAAATGATTTATTATACATTTGTTATAATGTTCGATTATGAAAATATCTATGTAATCTTTAGAAAGGCTGTATATCTCTTGTACGATAGTATCATAAATTATAAAGAACCAAAGACCCAAACATGCAACACTTTTAAACTTATCCAAAATACCCAAATTCCACATTAATTTGGTGTGCAATGCATTTTATATAAATTAACTTGAACAAAAAAGTTAGCTAAAATTATTTTAATTGCACTAGTTTTTCGAAGCATGCACACCAAATTATACCCATAATATTTATATTATGAAATGATTCAAGTTAGTAAATGTATTGAATTAATGTTAGTGTGCTCGTGAACTGAACCCTAAGCAAAATATAATCAATATACTTTTGCAAAAAAACATACCATATAAATTCACGGCAGTGAGAACAGAAAGTCGGTTGCCTCAGAAAAGTAGCCATAAATTTATGACCATTTGCTTGATGAACTCTGCGTCGCATTGCACCCCTTCGCCGATTGAAACCCTGTCGTTCTTTGAACTCCCTCCTGGGTTCCTTTCCGGCAGTGATGCTTCCACCACCTCTGCCACCGATACCTTCTCCATCACCTGTACCACAGCCTGTTCGTTGATCTAAAATTTTATTATAAAAATATACCTTACATGCAATATTCTAACTACATATTCCTCACCTTGATCATTCCACTTTAAGTCGATCCTAACCCTGAGTTTTCCTTGAGGTTCAAGGTCAACCTAAAATAAATTTCAATTCGGGTTGATAATTTGTAGGATATAGTATTATTTTGAGATAATTGCTATGCACACAACACATTTACAGTAGGTAACAAACTTAAATATTAATTAAAATTTCATTCCATTAAAGGGAAAACTATAAATTATCTCTTAAGTAACAAGTTATATATAAATGGTAACAGAAGTAAAGCCCATTGATATATAAAATTTGTAAAACAATACCATATAAAAAGGTATGAAAATATCTTTATGTATTTGTAACATCTGTGGGAAAGCAAGTTATGTTTTTAACCAATACATATTTCATATCTAAGAAATATCTACCTCCTGCCTTTCTTTACTTTAGTTTTCATTGACATAATCTTATCAGTTTGCCATGAGTTGTACTATAATGTCATAATAACAGATGTACACAAACGTAGATTATACATTACTTCTTTACCATATACATGTACATCAGCAAGATGTGCTGAAGCACGAATATGAAATTAAATGAATCCAATTAATCCTAAATTAAAAGTTCAACTTTGGGAATGTACAAACATACAAATACATGTACACAAGAATGAAATCAACAAAAAACAGGGACATTGTATGTGACTAAGGAACGCTAATGCATAAATATGAAATCAATTTAATCCATGTAGTTATAAGAAAAAGAATAATTTAAAAGTTCAAGTTTATAAACGTATCAATATACAAATACATATATCTCAGAGTGAGACTAATAAAAGTGAAGATGCACTACAAACTGTAATTCTGGTTAAAAAGTTTCAGAAATTTGAGTTAGAATGGAAGAAGATAATCATAGTCGAAACCAACCCAAAAATCCGCCGTTTTGTCATTTCTGCTGACAAGTTCCTCGAAAGGGATACTGCAATTGGCGACAAAATAATCCGGCGGTAATGCCGCATCGTGGAAGACAGTGAGTCCAAGCATCACAGCGTCTTGGACTTCATGGGTGAAACTCTCGTTCCATACCGGATCGAAGGTTTTTGGTTTGGTGGAGGAGCGGTCAAGATGATTCTCGTCAACGTCGAGCTGAACGTAAGGATCGAGTATAGGTTCATCCTGCCAAAACTTGCGTTGCTTGTCAGTCGCCCTAAGTCCGACCGCTTCGCATATTTCGATCCTCATAGTCCCGGTGAACATCGTGAATCGGTTGTGTGACCCAGTATTGCCAAGAAGGGTAGGACAGAGGACGGACGACCCAGTCGACGGGCTGTCACGCCTGTCGACGAGCTGACACTCGGAATTGTGCGATCAGGTTATCCAGATTCGATTCAACTTATCGGCGGAAGTTGACTCAACACTGTTAAGTTTCACCAACGAGCTTCGAGATGAAAGCGATCGTTGGAAGGTTCGATATACAACACTATATCGAAACCTCCGAATGACTTCACAAATAAGGTTCCCGCGGTAAATACGACCTTCCGTAGAAATGTGTGGCGCACCGCTTCGAATATCTCGTTCGACGAGCCTTCACCGATACTTTCTTTCTCTCTTTATCTCGCTTGTCCAAGTTTCTTCCCCTTCTCTCTTTCTCCTCCTCCCTTTCCCTTTCCCTTCGTCACCGCCACCAGCAACGTTCAGTTATAAACACTCGACTCTCGTCGCGTTCACGCATAACAGACACGGAAACGGAAGCAGATTTTGCGGTGCCAGCAACAGGAGGAGCCTGTAGTCAAAGTCGAGACGCCGAGGAGGTGGATGCAGGACGAGCGAACGAGAGGCGATGCTGCTTATTGCGAGGCGCCCCGTTCGCGAGTGCAAGACCTGTCCGTCTATTCCCGATCTCCTGAGAGCCATTAAGCTCCGTTTTCTCTCTTGGTTCCTACTTCTACGTTTCTCCTTTGGTCTGCGCGTCACTGAAATCGATTCGAACACGAGTTCCACATCGGAGAATCTTGTTTCGCGGTTTAGAAACAACGACGTATCGCGATAAGCACTCGTTTATCGTCCCTGGACAACCCCACCGACCCGAACCGCTCGATTGGTCACTCCGCGCTTCGTCTAAACTCGATCTCGACCTCGGATGCCTTTCGGAATAACTCGTGCATTTTCGCCGAAAGCTCAGGCTGCGTTTTCAGCCGCGAATGGAAAACTTTATTCGTAGAACTCGATATCAAATTCCTCGATAACTTTAGGATAAATATCGCGATCACGAACGTAGTTAATTTAATTCGCAGCAGGTTGATCGTGATTTTTCGTTTTACGATTTAAATTATTCGGATATTTGCCAGGATTCGTGTATAGGGAGAGCTTACGGAGCAAGTAGAGGCACTAGAACGATGCGCAGCCATTTGATTGGCGGAGGTCTGGCTAAAAAAAGCGCTTCTACTTACGGTACTGGTTTCCAGCGTTTACTGAAACATCCAGAACCACTTGAAAACGAAATCTTTTTCTCGAAATGTACGTTACATGAAACGAATTGACAATATTGATTCTTTATCGCGCAATACTATTATGGAATTGGGGAATGAACCGATGAAACGTATTAGAGATATTGATTTAGAGAAATAGGTCTCGCATAGGACGAACCAGGACCGCCGCGTGTAGGTGTGCAATCTGTTCACTGCTCGAGAGCGGCAGTTTGATTCATTGCAAGTGCAATAAAATTTATTTTTATGATGCCGTTTAAGGAACCGGACGGATGTGGCGTCATGTAAGGAAAACTCGAAAGTAACACTGGCACACGTGGCCGCTCCGAAACGAATAGTTGTTATCGCGTTCGAGACGATGAGGTAAACGCGCATAAATAACAGAACTCAATGAATAATGGAATTTCTGGCTTTTATTGAGCTATATAAATAAACGAACACAGTTATGAGTCTAGTATTTACACCCACGATGATACATTAACGCAATGATATCCTCGCGTCATCTTCTCGGGCTAGGACATTTTTGCGTTAGCGGCTCCGATGTTTTTCAGATGAAACAGAGAGAGTGAGACCCGCGAGAAAATCGGATTGTTCTTCGTGATTAAGAACTATTCCCTCGGCGATCGACCGAATTAATTCTCCTTCGTCCATCCCTAAAAAAATCTATCGCAAGTGTGTACATCCTGTATCGCGAACTCGATGGATTCATTAAATAATGCACGATGAAGGAAGTACTGCTTGCGATGTATTCGGTCGACCGCCGATTCTAGCTAGTCGCAATGTATCTCGCATTCAAGAATAAATATTTAAACCTTAATAAGGGCGAAGGGGAAGGGGGGAAAGTGGATTACGAGAATGTGACTTGGATCATGACTATATCGCACGCGTGATAAGAACGATCTATCTTATCGATCACGTTCGCTATTTTATGCGCCCGTGATCACGTCCGACGTTGTGCTCTCTTGCGTTTCAATAACGTCCTTCTTCTTCTCGTCCTGATCTACTCCCGATATCACATAGACGGGTTGCTGGTACGCGAGGAAATGTTGATCCGATGCTAACGTTTTCGACGGATCCTTCATTTTCATCTGCAAATATTATCAAATGTTAAATATTTAATTCGCCGCTTTTCCGTCGATTCTTATACACGGTTAATCACGAACGAAAACGTACTTTTTTACGGTACAACATTAATAGAATCAATAAACTACTGATTATAAAAGCGCTTCCTGCGGCCAGAACCAGAGTGGCCGTTTGATAAACAGGGGCTTCGACTTCCGTAAGGATCTCCCGTTGTTCCAACGCGACGATACGGCTTTGCATGGCCATCGGAGTCGACCTGTGCGTGAAACGGGACGTCGTTGCGTCCGCGAACGATCCCAACATCGACAACTTTTGGATCCGCGTCAATTCCTCCAGATGGAAGGCCACGTCGACCTTGTTGGGCCCTATTATCTCGAAACCGAGTATAGCCGAGTCCTGATTGATTTCCACGCGTATGTCGTTCTTAATTCTGGCACCCAGATCCTGCAGGAGATCTTTAGCCTGTCTCACGAAGGTGGAGTGGTCGTCGGCCAAGAAGCGTCCGGGAAAACGTAGCGTCACTTCGACAGCTTCTACCGGAGTTGGCACTAGATACAACAGAGTTACAATTTTATTAATTATATATTATCTGAAAGCTCGTCAGTTATAGCAACTGATAGATAAGGTGCTATTTTAGGCATTCTTTGTTGAACAAATGTTTTGAACAAAAGTTAGTCTTATAAAAAAAATTTCCTATAAAATTATGTTTGAGTAGAAGCTCAAGGATCCCTTTTTTTTTTAAATAGAAGTCGTTTCAGAATTCACAAGAGACGTAACTGACGTCGGAACGAATCGAACGACCTCTTGTAATACGAGAAATAAGAAGGGAGCGTCTCTTACAGCATATGTTCGTTCCTTTCAAGAAGGGCTCGGAGCCGATCAGCTGATTTCCCGCCTCGTCGACGCACCAACACGTGTCGCCGGCGCACTGGGTCGGCTCGAACCTGCCCTGACGATCGCAAATTGCCGGAACGTGTCCTCTGTCCTTCATCGCCTGACATCTAGTACCCAATACCTTCCCGATTTGCTTCTCGTCGGTCTCTAAGTTTATCAGAGCATTCTCCATGAACGCCTGAATTTCACGGTCGATTTCTTGAACGGCTGGTCCTCTGCCTCCCCGTCTGGCTTGCCTGAAGTTACACTTTGGTTCTGGTCCTCTGGTAAGCGAACCCTTCACCGGTTGACCCTTTCGGTTGACACACCAGCACACTCCGACGTGCTCCAAACATTGCACGGGTTCCCACATGCCGTTCTCCGGGTCGCATCTGGGCAGGAACGTCGGCTGCTTCAATCTCTGCGACGTTTTCAAGTTCTTCTCTCGGAGTCTCTCGCACTGCGACAACACGGGACAAACCGTGTCGCATACCAGACGGCTGGAGAAATCGTTGTGACCGAGTGTGCACTCCGTTTGCCTCCTGCACTCGTTGCGCTCCGGATCGAAGTACCATCTCTCCGTGTCGTTCGTGGCTATCCCCAGATTGCAGGACACCTTTCGTGGCGGTTCGAAGCAAACCTCGCGAGGCTTCGGGCAGCATACGGCGTATTCATTCAACGGGGACAACTCGCATTTGTGCGTGGAGGGACAATGATGACCGTGTGGGCCACATGTAGCGGGCGACCCGTCCGGGTTCAATAGCGGAGACCCGTTGGGACACGGGTTGTCTTTCTTCGGCAAACACACCGGCACAGGAGGACACGGTGGTATGCTGCACGCTACCTCGACCATTCTGCAAGCCTCGTTTTCGCCACGGCACGTCACGCTCTTGCACGGATCCCGACAGGAGCAGGTCGGGCAACCGGTGTCCGGATCCAGCTCGAATCCTTCGGGGCAGTCCAGTTTGCAGTCGATTTCTGGACATATTAACGGAGTATTGCACTTCGGCACTATTCCCTCGAGAACGCGCGTGCCTGCAGCTTCTCTGCCCTCTTTGTCCACGCACCAGCACATCCCGTTGTGACACTGGACCGGTTCGAACCCTCCGCTGGCGTCGCATCTAGGGATATAGATCCTTCTTGCCGGCTCTCCGGATTCCCTAGCCTCGTGTTCCGCCACGGCTCGCGCGTGCTGACACGCGGTGGCCATTACCGGTGCCACACACTGCGTTCCGCAACCGGTGGAGCAGCACTTCTCAGACGACGAACATTCTTGATCGTTGTTGCATTGCAATTCGCAGCTGGACGAGCTGGGTACCAAGTACGGACACTGTCCCGGTTTCGTGGCCAAACAGGCTGGAACCGCCGGACAATGTTGTCCGGATCCGCAGTTCACGTCGATCATGGTGCAAGTTTCGTGTGCGCCGCAGGACACGTCCTTGCAAGGATCATGGCAACGACATTGTTCGCAGCCTGTCGGGTCTACCTCGTAGCCGTAAGGACAATACAAATCGCAGGACAGTGGTCCGCACAGTTTCAGGAGATCCTTCATCTCGTTGCAATCGGTGCTGCGATTCACGTCGGTTTTCAGCACGACTCCGCGATTGTTTACGCAGGAACAGGTGCCGTTGTGACATTGCAATGGTTTGTAGCTGCCATCTTTTTCACATTGAGGAGGTGGTATCGCCAACGACATGTCCTCCCTTGTTCCTTCCATACGCTCGTTGAACTCTCGCAGGTATTCGCACACTGAAATCGTATAACAAGTGATTAATTTCGATCGTAGATTAAGTAGTATTTTTAATTTTCAACAAATCTTACCAAATGTTTTCATACTTTATTATATTGATTTGCCATGCTTTCAAGCAACTTGTTGAATGATAAAATGAGATATGATGAAATGAGATCTTACTCGTTTGTGGTTTGGTAGAATTCGCCGATGTCATACAACACACCGACTGCCCGGCTTCGGGCACGGCCGTGCACTTGTAGCCCAGAGGGCAAGTGTCGTTCTCGGAGCAAGTGACCGCGTTTCGTTCGTCGTCCATCAAGGGAGTCCCGTAGACGCAAGGGCTCTTATAAGTTTTTTTCGGTTTGCACTCTGGCTTGGTCGGACAAAGGAAGTCTGGACATCCCTCTTCTCGGTTGAGCACGCACTCCTCTCCCATTGGACAAGGAAACCTGAAGAGGAAGCCATTTACAGTTACGGAATACTGTTACGAAACGGTTTGTTCGAATAGTATGAACCGTACCCTTCGCAAGGATTATCGCATTCGCAAGTCGGACACCCGGAAGCGTCGGTTTTAAACCCGTACTGACAAACTTGAGCGCACTGTTGGGAAACGCAGGATGGCGGAAGGGACCTCCCCTTCGTTATCGACTTGCAATCGACTTTCTCCGCCGGTCCCATGGAGCCGGATATCTTCCTACCATTGTTATCCACGCACCAACAAACCAACCCGTTCCTCGAACACTGTTTGGACTCGTAACCACCATCTGAAATGTAAATCGTCATATTAGTGAGCATGCAAATGAACGGCATGACGCGCAGGAAGTTTGGAAAGCCCTTTGTCTTTTTTAACAAAACTTCCCAACAATGCATTTTAATAAAACATTTCAACAAAACTTCCCAACAATGCATTTTAATAAAACATTTCAACAAAGATAAAATTAATAAAATAAATGAATAATTGAATTTCTTTAAAAACATTAGTTTTGAGCTGTTCTATATGCGATATAGAATGATCACTTTATTATGCCGGTCACTGTAGTTGGCAGTTTTGGTACAGACGTTTACTACGAGATATCTCGTAGCTGGCAATGAATGGGTTAAAAGCGAAAATAATTCAATAATTCCTACGATTCCGATCCTCACCTTTTGTACACTGAGGAACGTATCCACGACCTTGCCTCTCCGATATGCTGAGCATTTCGGCCAACACCCGATCCCGATGGCACGCGCTAAGACCCTGCGGTATAGAGCAAACACCACCGCCGCATTTCTCGCTCGCGCAGCACTTCTGCGGGTCAGGACACTCTAAATCATGCTGACACGAGTTCCCGCAGATCGCCGGCTCCTCCAGCGGGCAAGTTCCTGGTCGTTTCAGATTTATGCTCGATGGACAGCAGACTCCGTACTCCTGTTTCGGCTCCACCAGGCAGCTGTACATCGGCGGGCACGTCGGTTTACCGGGCGAGTCCCCGCAGAGAAATGGCCTCGGCGAGTCTGTGATTTGCAACGGTTCACCGGCCGGGCAGATCGTCGACAGGGATTTCGCTTTACGACAGCTGGGAATTGGCGGACACGGTGGACGGGCGCACGTTACATCAATCAGCTCGCATGTTTGACTGGTACCCGGACATATGATGCCGCGGCATGGATCCCGGCACTCGCATTTCGGGCAGCCAGTTTTAGCCTCGATCTGTCAATTTGAGGGGGAAAGTCGTTTGAACGATGTCGCGTTAATAGGCCATTTACAAAATTGATTCGAGCAGACAAAAATTTCGGTGGGCGCAGCTTTTTCCCGATTTATCCTGATCGATGGGAACCGAAGCGATAAATAAACGTGGCTTGTTTTTGTACCGCGGGAAAAATTCGTGACGGACATTTAATCCTTTAACTGTGGGTACTTTTCGTACAGTCAAGCTCTAAGTTTTACGATCTGATTTTATTACTAAACTGATATCCTATTTTAAAAAATTTTTGTCATTGTATTTATTTTATTTTAAGTGATAAAATGACAGCTACTATTTAGGTAAAATTAGCAGCAATTAGCTCGTTAAATTTTAATTGAATAAAAAGTAATCATTATTTACCAAATTTTATTAATTTAATTTAAAAAATTTTATCTCCTAATGTTTGTATATCACAATCGCAGGTGGATGCACTTTTAGCATGTGGTACATAATGTTTCAGTATTTACTTGTGTCTTAAACACTTGGATAAAAATGACTAATTTTTTAATTTTAATTTTTTGTAATTTTTTCGAATTCGAACGAGATGGTGTCATATTTTGAAAGATCACAAACCAAGCTACACGTACGTTCAACAAACCAAGAACTTTTAAACTCAACTTGTCATCGTAGCTACTTCTCTTCCTGAAGCGTTTTTTATTACGACCGACACAATTTTATCTGAAAACTGTCTTTCATAAATTTTTCCCTCGAGACAGAAGAATTTGTCAACGTCGTACGATCAGATGATTCTGCTTTTTTCACGGAACTATTTCTGCGAACGGTAAAAGCAACGGTAACGCGATTACGTAGAGGGTCATTCGTGACATCATTCACAGCTGTGGCAGGCGGCCTTGGTTCGCTAATTAATCTCGAGCAAACAACAACGGGCAGCTTTCGATCAATTATCGCCGTTCGTTCGATCATCGAAACATTCGCCGGCTAATGGATGAGAGTTTAATAACTGTTAAGACGAACAGTTCGAGCGTTCAGGCCGGATTCAAGAATTTTCAACGGAGAAAAGTTTACCTCGAAGCCCAGCGGGCAGAGCATTCGACAACTATGAGCCGGACATTTTCGAGGATTATCGCAATTGATCACGTCCTTGGTGGGTCCTCTGGTTCCTGGGATCTCGGCTCCGATCTGATCCACGCACCAGCAGCTGTTCTCTCGCGGATGACACTGTATCCTCTCGAACTCGCCTGTCTCGTTGCTGCACTTTGGTATGAACTGCGAGGATCCACGTGTACCAAGGGCCCGGGACCTCCTTATGGCAGCCTGCGCCAACTGCTCGCATCCTGTCAGCTCACCGACGACGCATTTGCTGCCGCAGGACGTTTTGCAGCAGCGCTCGCCAGACGCTCGACACTGGAAGTCATTTTCGCAGGATGGCGCCCTTGCCGGGCATATGTTCTGCTCCTCGAAGGATGGGCATCGACCTAACGCTTTCAGCGGCGGCTCTGTAAAACGAATCGTGTGGCTGGCATGAGTTACCAAGAGCGACAGGTGCGACCGATAATAGCGATCGCTCGGGATCAACACTAAAGCAACCGACGTATAATTCACATTTATTTTGATGTTAAAAATGAAGTTGAAAAATAAATGAATACGCGATGAATTTAAATGAATACACTTGTAGATTCTTTATTTTGATGACAATCAGCACAAGAGTCAAGAAGACGAGCTTGTACAACATTATATGATTCAACATATGTGTGACACACATACATGTAAGTATTTCGGCTCTACTAATTAGTTCGTCGAACGCATACATACAGTCGTGGACAAAATTAAGTGCACAGGTGTCATAAATAACGAAATGTTAATTTAATTTAACTAATAATGCTTATAAATCAAAACTTTATTGCATAATTATATACATTAAATAAATGTTTTTTCAAGTCTACAAAAATATTGTACGTTCTAAATTTAAAATTTATTTAAAACATTGTAATAAAACCACAAATTTTTTACATTTCTACAATGTCCACTTAATTTTGTCCATGAGTGTATGTGTGCAAGTGTTTCGCAGCCCTAACGACGCGTTACGTGCGACTTATACATAGACATATACCATGTATGTGTATATGTATGTAAACTATGTATATGTATACAATATACATATGTATACGTACATACATAATTACGTAAGTATGTGTATATGTGTATACATATACGAAACGCGTGTCTCTGACCAGTTTTTGGCCAAGAAATAGGAAGCACGGGGCGAAAAGTCGCGATAAAAAAGGGACACACCTTGAAGTATTCGAGATCGTTCGGCCGGTTTCGAGGAAGCGTCCGTGGGTCTCGGTGACGAAGAGACACCTTTATAGGTCAGACATCGCGATCTTCGTGTATCCCGGCTCGCTTTTGTTCTCGGTCGAACCAAAGTGTAGAGCAACCGGCGATGGATATAATAATAAAAATAGCCGGAGTCGAGGTAACGGTTCTTCGCATCCTACTGCCACACTTACCACGCTTACCTAACGTGATACGAGCGCGTTTTCACAGTCGACCGGCTGAGTCAGACATCGTGCTACCCTGATGACGCCTTCGTCGTCGTTGTGCCCGTAGGCGAGAGGAAAACAAGAAACGTAGAAAATCGAATGCAACTGTGACGATCGCTCGATTAACAGCAAGTGCCTCTGGTCACGCGAACCTCTTTTTCTTCGTGGAGCATCCAATGAACGAGTTTCCTCTTACGGATCAACGTCGACGTTAAATAATCCGGGTCGGTGATCACGTTCCGCGAGAACGGGATAGATTGTCTTGGTTCGAGACGGGGTCAAGTGTTCTCGATTTTATGAACGCTCAGGGACATTTAAATACGTCGACCGCCACAATGGCAATCGTAATGGGTGGGATACTTCTTAATAAGGATTATTAGTGCGTTAAGTGTTGAGGGGTCACTGGAGTACCCGGTTCCGGATTGTAAGATTTACGACTGTGTATTCTTGCTTCGTTATAACGGAGGGAAAGAACTTATGGTCCGATGTGATGTAAATTAACGCGAGTCAATTGTGTTTAACATTGGAGTGTTAACACATTGACGACACTCTGATCGCTCAACGTGCCTTTGGGCACTTCGGAAACACTTTATACGGTGCATACAACTTTCTTAATTCACATTGATATTGTATTCATATAAAGTATTTTTAACACTACAATTACCAACCAGTCGAAATGACTGATTTCGGGTTTGGCATTTTTTATTACAAAATTTTATTGCCGTCCTTTTGTCAAAATGTTTGTCATGTTTTATTGAGCTAATGAATGGTTAGGTGATGCTGAAACATTTAATTATCTATTTTTCTACTTTATTTTTCTACTTTTTACGTCTAGTGTTAAATATTTCTATATATTTTTGTACATACGTTTATTATATGGAGTTTTTTACATTTTAAGTATTATTTACATACACTACAAACTTGAATAACGCTTCAGGGTATGGTACCCGGTGAAGCACTCTTCATTATGCATAGCACCAATTTGCAACTATATCTGGTTCCGCTCCTTTTTCCATCGGGCAAACAGACTCTACATTTTCGTGTTGGGAATTTCTTTTCGCCTTTGTCTATTATTGTTTCAAGCGTACGCTGTTTCATATTGCTAGACAATCATGGTGCGTCTATGCACATAATTTGCATGTAATTTGTCGTATTTGAAATATTTCAATATCTAAAACCGAATTCATTGGTTTTCCTTTGTTGTCCATAATATCCTCGTGGATAGTAATTGAATAGATCCAGATACTTCATACTTGTTCGTCCAAGTTGTGTGCGTATGTAATAAGACAACACACGTTCAATGTATAGCATAAGAATATAGGTATCCATGACATGCATGTCATATGTGAATAGATTTAATATTAAATACATTCAGATACTTTATTTTAGTTTGATCAAGTTGTGTGCATATACAATATAATAAAGGACAACACACGTTGAATGTATAGCATATGAATATAGGTATCCATGACATGCATGTCATATGTGAATAGATTTAATATTAAATACATTCAGATACTTTATTTTAGTTTGATCAAGTTGTATGCATATATAATAAAGGACAACACACGTTGAATGTATAGCATATGAATATAGGTATCCATGAGTTGCATGTCATATGTAAATAGAATTAATATTAAATACATTTAGGTACTTTATTTTTGTTTGATCAAGTTGTGTGCATATGTAATAAGACAACGCACGTTGAATGTATAAGATAAAAATATAGGCATCGATGAGTTGCATGTCATATGTAAATAGATTTAATATTAAATACATTTAGGTACTTTATTTTTGTTCGTTCAAGTTGTGCGGGTATGTACAACGTACATTGAATGTGAAAACGATATAGGTGTCCATGCGTTGCACATCAAATGTTAAATAGATTTAGGTATTTTATTTTTGTTCGTTCAAGTTGTGTGAGTATGTACGACGCGCGTCGAACGTATGGGATAGTAACACAGGTATCCATGCGTTGCATGTCAATCGACTTTTTACTTTGACTCTCTATACCGTGCACGATATGTTCTCACATCGTTAAAGATTTCATAAAAGTCCAGTGAAACTTCCAGCACATCCGATTACCCGAATTTCCGGTTCGTTGACCATCGCCCTCTTTCTCTCCGCCTTTCTAGCACTATTATAGCAGTTTCGTGTTTAATCATCGTGCGAGTTTCCCTCTTACAACATCCTTTATCTTGCGATTTAATCACTCGCTGTGCGCAATACGAAATTCGTTCGAATGTATACGAGACACTCGTCCATCGAAATTCGGTTGATAAACAGTAGACATCTCCGTTATTCAACAACTTCTAGACGCAACATTCGCATATTAATCCTTTGCGCTCGAATGGTGACTCACACTCACCACTTTGTTTAATACAGCTATTTAAAATAGGTATTTTTTAACAAAATCTGTAGTGTTGAAACATAATAACTTCAAAAGAATTCAGTAAACCTAGCAACCAAAATATTTTACAGTCACCATCTGCTATCAATAAAAATATCTTCGAGTGCAAAGGGTTAATACTTTGACTGTCATGTCACCCATATATTGGCGACACTCAAATTTCTACAAACATATAAAAATTATTCCAAATTTGTTCACTCGTCTAACTGAAAATAGTCGCATTTGTTGCTTCAAACTATGGAAAATAAATTATTCACGATATTATTCATTATTTTCACGATAGTATCGTGAAAATTGTTGGTGCTATTTGTTGAAAATGAAAATACTACCTAATGCAATTTTCGATTACTACTTGTGGCAGTCAACGTGTTAATATTCACGTATGAATGTCGTGGACATAGAAACAGTATTAGAGTGAAATATCAATTAGTCAGGGTGATCATAGATTTGTTATCGGTGCATTTATCGATCGGTAACTAAGTTATTGTTCGTTTATCGATCCCTTTCGTGTACACAAATAGGTAAACAGTTTGTTGCGAAATTGTGAAATTTTACACTTTCACGAGTCTCGATTCACTGCTCAATACAGATAAATATTCATCACGACTGCACATCGTAATGACCGTTCAATTAACGCGCACATTATCATAATAGAAAAAGAATCTCTGGATACACCACACGCGACACGTACTTATTTACGCATTAGGTAAAAATTTATAGAAAGTACACGCAATTAACGATCTCGCTCGCAACGGTGTTTCGTTTTAATGGTACTTAACTCGGTTCATTAAAACGGTGTTCTATTTCAATGGCACTTAATTCTTGGTATTCCATTTGCGCGACTGTAACGGTACGCAAAATTTCTCTTCCCATTTCGTTAATTTCGTTCATTAATCGGTTGCATAATCGGCGAGGCACTTACGAGGGGACATCTACGATTTTTCGCAACAAAACCAGGAAAAAAATATCGCGATAAACCTTCCGCTTACAACAATCGGTGAACCGATATTGTCACGTTGAAAGTACTCATATGATCCTATAATTATGAAAGTGGTCTAAGCCACACATTTCGTATTTCGAAATATTTAATGGATTACATTTGAATAGATTAAAACAATATTTTTATATTGTGCAACTCTTTTTAAATAGAATTAATATTTCCGTATATTGTTGGTCCGATAAACTAGATTCTTTTTTTAATGTTTTACTTAGACCACTTTCGTCATTAATACTAAATGAATTTCATATAATGTTGATGCAATAACCGCTATCTAATTGCTCATTTTCGACAATATTGTAAAAATCATATTGAATTAATTTAGTTTGAAACAATGCGGTGTGAGATGACTGATAAACTCGTCTTTTTTGAATTTTGACTTAGACCACTTCTATAATTAACACTAAATGAATTCCATACAATGTTGACGCAATAACCGCTATCTAATGGTTCATTTTCGACAATATTAATTTAGTTAAAAATAATTATTTTCAAAGAATGAATTCAGTTTAAAATAATGCGGTGTGAAATAACTGATAAACTCTTTTTTTGAACATTGATTTATTGTAAAAATCATATTGAATTAATTTAGTTTAAAACATTGCTGAGTGAAATGACTGATAAACTCTTTTTTTGAACATTGACTTAGACCACTTTCATAATCATAGGCACATACGATCCCATCGTGACCGAAAGAGTAAACCGGGTGCTCTCGACCACTCGTTAACGGATTCACGGCGGATCAACGCCTTCTGGTCTCCGGTACGAAACACAGTCATGAACAAAAGCATCCGGGGAATGTGTGTAACGGCACAGAGAGCCGGGACGGAGAAGATGGTGGAGGGCGGGGACGACGAAATGGAAGAATGTGAAAGACCGCGGCGAAAAGGAGAAAGAAACGGGGAGAAAACGCGAGGTGGAAAGATCTGCGAGCTTGGATCGAGGCGATGGAATGCGGAGGAATGTACCTTAACGGTGCGAGAGAAATTCAATTTGTTATTGCCTCTAGCATGCAAATCGTTCTGGCCCTGATATTTATCGGGAACGCCGCGTTCGGGTATCCTGCTGTAACACATCGACGATCGATCGGACTTGAAGCGTCGTTCGGGTCCACACCGTCGGCAATTTAACCTCGTAATTAACGTATCTCGTTAAGTGCGATCGTTCATCCGCCTGCAGGATGTACCCTGGTTCGCCGCTCTATAATCCTCCGCAAATAATTAACTCATCGATTAGGGGGAGATTCTCCTGCGTCGCCGATATCCCATATTGATACCGATTGAAATGTACCGACCGCGATAGATACGGACTTTTTTTCTTTTTGGAAATAAATACGTTCACCGTATTGTATCGATAGTTTCGCGAAGAAGAATTCATGGGAAACTAGAGATTTACGGATTTTAAAAATATTTGGACGGCGGGGACATCGATAACTACGAATATTGGAATATCGGAACGTAGATATACCGGCGACGAGAAGATATTGCAACCTGGGAAGACTCGGATCTGGAATGTACTTGTATCTGGATTTACGACTATTCGTGACTAGAAATATGGTGATCTAGGATCTAGGGATTTGAGAAATAGAGATCCAGAGATCTAAGAATATGGGGATTTGGAAGTGTGATAATCTAGGGATCTAACAATCTGGGAATATAAGCGTTGGGAAGTCTAGGGATCTAGGGATCTAGGGATGTAGGGATCTAGGGATCTAGCAATCTATAAATCTTGAAATCTACGACTCTAGGAACCTACATATCTTCAAATATAGGGATCTAGAAATATAGAAATATAGAAATATAGAAATCCAGAAGTCTAGAATTCTTGAAATCGTGAAATCTAGGGACCTAGGAATCTAAAAATCATGACATCTAGTGATTTTGGAATCTAAAAATCTAGGAATCCGAGAATCCAGGGATCTGCATACAAATATAGGCATCTGACCAATCAGTCACCCGATCACCCAGAAATTTAGCAATATTGGAATCCGAGAAATCCTTAGATTTAGTTACATCACCACATGTTACATGGTCATATAAGTCGACCCCAAACTCGAATTTAATTTGCCATTACATTCATCGAAAGATCGATTTCACGGTCTTTATCCATTAAACTATCAGCAATTTACATAGATCACTCCGCGTGCAAAATTTATTCGTTTCAAACTACAATTTCAACCGACGATAAAAGGGAACGAGCAAACTTCACCGGAAACGGTGTCTTCGTAGGCGCTAAAAGGACGGATTAGACCACAGCCGATGGTTCGGCATCATCGGATCTTTCGCAACATCGCAAGGACGAACCTTTCCCGGCGGACGATTCTCGAAATCCGATCACGTCCCTGTTCGTTGCATTATATGCAGATACACGCCCGTTTCGAGAGAGGTTGCTTTCCATTTTTTTTCTCTGCTCCCCCGCGCACGTCCTCGCTGACCGAACGCGAACACGACGGAGCTCTATTGTTTGCTAATGGCCGCTCTTTCAATAATTCGGGACCAATCATTACGGACGAACGGAGCCGGCGGCCGGGAACGGGGGATGGTGAAATCGGTGAAAAAAAAAAAAAAAAAAATGGAATAATGTCGATGGTAAAAGGTGGACGTACCTGCCGCGACCGATGACGACAAGGATAGTAGCAGACAGGTCGATGACACCCACACAACGGCGCAGGCAAGCCCACCGTTGCAGAAATCACGGCGCATCCTCAGCGCATCAAGTGATTTTTTAATCGGCCGCTATATCCTGAAACGATAGGAAGCTGTGTTAGGAATTTGTCGAGTGTTTGACGATCCATCGCGATATCGATCGATAACGACAGCAAAATATTCGATAAATTACTTGGACAATTTTTGATCATCGACAGGGTCATCGATGGTGATAACCGTGGGGTTATGTCATAACATGTTCGAACCTGGGGTTTCATTGCAATATTTTTAATGTACGTAACTGATCGGACCGTATTTTATATACCTGCGTGTATCTATCGAATTCTACAGGGGTGGTCAAAATTACAATCTTAATTTCTTTTTGTTTATTCCAGGTTGTTACTCCAATTTTCCATGTTTGCAAATTTCTAAGTTTGCACATTTATGAGTGCTCAAATTTCCAAGTTTTAAAGTTTTTAAATTTCCACATTTCCAAGTTTGCAAACATGGAAAAAATATATATAAATATATTTTTTTTTTATACAATGTGTGTATATATATATATTTTTTTTTATCGATATATATATATATATATTTCTTTATTTTTATACATATATTTTTATATATTTTATAGATATATATAATATACATTAATTTTGGAGTTATTGAATTTGAATTCTCGTTAAATTCTGATCGGGGATCGAAGTGAGAACCACTGTAAGAAATCATCGGAGCATATTTGGATTGAATTAGAAAGCGAGTTAGATTTGAACTAGGTCTGGGTTAGGTTGTTAACGTAGCAAGAATCGCTAACAATAATAAGCTCGTGGCACGAGAACGCTATAATAAAAATTTTTAAAGAAATTCGGACCGTTCGAAAGTGCTGTTTGCTTTTCATTAAATGTTACTTCCAATGTTTATCGCAAACTCGACGGATCAAACGATCGGGATTATCCAATTAAGAATCGCCGTCGGTGAAACAATTAATCGAACCCGAAAGTTTTTTTTTTCCGGAGAAAAAGCTCGTAAACCCGCAACGGGATCAAGATTCTGGATGAAACGGGTTTCGTTTCGTTTTCCCGCGGTGTTCGTTGTCGAAGTTCCGTTGAACTTGTGCCCCGCGTTTTCAGGCCAATAAAGGCCGAGATTATAGATCCGATAATGGAAAAACTTTCCACCTGAGAAATCAAAACTTGTCGACGCGAGTGCACGCCCGTCACTCTTTTCATTTCTGGCTTTGAAACGGAACCGTTCGAAAAAAACAACGCGTTTATCGTTTCATCGTCGTGTCGACTCGTGAAATCCATCTCGTACAATGTTGAAATGTTTTGTAACGTCGAGCGACGGGAAATAAATTCTCTGGCGTTATTTTTGCAAAACATACCGGCGGTTTCCGGGTGCTATGGCCACCGTTTATATTACAGATTCAACGAGTTCTTTTTTTCGTTCGTTACATCGTCACGGGTTTATTTGCAATCGTAGATCCGGTTCGCGTGATATCGCCATACTTTATATTGTCAGATTTTATATCGTCGCTTGTTATATCGCCATACTTTATATTGTCAGATTTTATACCGTCGCTTGTTATATCGCCATACTTTATATTGTCAGATTTTATATCGTCGCTTGTTATATCGCCATACTTTATATTGTCAGATTTTATATCGTCGCACGTTATTTTGTCACGTGTTATATTACCCACGTGTTCTATCGTGTACTTATCGCCAGACGTTACATCGCTTACGCTTTATATTGCCTCGCGTTATATTGCCAGCGCATGGTACAGTCACGCGTTGCGTTACCCACGCGTTGTATCACCACGCGTTATACTACTCGCTTATTATGTTACATACGCGTTGTATCGCCACGCGTTACACAATCTGTGCGCTGTATCAGCGACTCGTTATATCGCCGTGCGTTATACTACTCTACATTGTTCACGCGGTGTATTACCTACGCTCTACATTTTTCACTCATTGTATTAACTACGCTCTATATTGTATACGCGTTGTACTTCCTATGCCCTACATTGTTCACGCGTTATATTACCTACGCTCTACATTCTTCGCTCTATATTGCGCACACGTTGTATCGCCTGTGCTCTACATTGTCCACGTGTTGTATTATTTATGTTTTACATTTATCACCCGTTTTGTTACCTACATTATACATTGTACATACACATTGTACCATCTATGTTCTATATTATCCACACGTTGTATCGCCTATGCTCTACATTGTCCACGTGTTGTATTATTTATGTTTTACATTTATCACCCGTTTTGTTACCTACATTATACATTGTACATACACATTGTACCATCTATGTTCTATATTGTCCACACGTTGTATCACCTATGCTCTACGTTGTCCGCGCAGCGTATTATCTATGTTCTACATGGTCCACGCGTTTTATCACCTACGATTGTGCCTCCGTGCATTATATGCTCGATGCATAGCCCGTCAATCGGCGGGTTTTCGAGCAACGAAAATAAAATCGATAAGCAAACGAAACGATTCGTTTTGCAATTCAAAACGGTCCACCTTTTGATCCAGCTTAATACGGATAATAGTTCGTTTAATTTCGCAGTCTAAGTACCGGCCTCGTTAAAATCACGAACGATAGGCAACTTAAGGATTCCGTCGGTCGAAAAAAGAAGAGTGAAATAACAATGAAAGTTATGTCCCCTTATTCGTTATACCACGGTGAATATTCTAATGCGTTCTTCTCCGTTATTCATGAGACGCGGTCGGCTTCGAGATCTACGAATTGTTGGGTCGTTTTCGTTTCTTTTCGCCTCCCTTTGTTCCTCGTTACAAGTTCGACGGGGACGTTGCCTTCCATCCTCGTTCTTTTCGTTCCGTAGCTCGCGGATATTTTCATTGTGGCCATCGTTTCCCGGACAAAAAGATGATTAAAGGAAAAAAACAGAGGTGTTTTTTTTTTCTGTCGATGCCCCATTGGTCGCCCGGGCGGAATTCTTTCAGCTCGTCTTCGAACCATTCTTATCAATATTTCGTTCGTGTCTTTACAACTACATTAATCTTCTTTCCCGTTTTACACTGTTTGTTAATACTCTTGTTCCGTACGACTAAAATTCCCGATGCTTCCTCGTACAAATCTTCGCCTTACGGCGGACTCGCGATATATCGCCGCTTTATTCGTACGACGTAACTGAAGGGGTCGGTTAAAAATCCTTGATTCCAAAATAAAATTACGTACAATGTAGATCGGGAATTTATTATTAAAAATAAGCGTTTGTTACCTTGTTTCAGTAGAAATGTGCTTAATTTTAATCGCAGCAGATTCAAATAAAATATCCGATTCAATATATTGCTTACTCCAAGAATTTCTTTTAACGAAAGTGTTACACTTTGCACTCGAAAGCATTTTTGTTCTTGACAAATAGCTACTACAAAACTTTCTAGTTGAAAATTTTGATGCATTTTGTTGAAATTATTATCGTTTCATTATTAACTGCCAATATTGTCTGTTTCACTGTGTTCATACATTGAACATAGCGAACATAAATTTAGTCGAAAAGTGTGCTGAATTTTTTTCAACGTATCATTTATTTATTATTAACCACAAACATTGTCTGTTTCGCTATGTTCAAACATTGCGTGTATAATACCATAAATGTAGTTTGATAAATTTTTTTCATTATTAACCGCAAATATCGTCTGTTTCACTGTGTTTAAACATCGAGTACATGATACTCTGAATGTAGTTAAAAGTTGTTTATTTAAAATTGTTGCATTAATTCAAACATCGAGCGAGAGTCGCCGGTCGAGCGTAAAGGGTTAAATCCATTTTCGGTTCCATGCAAATGAATGACAGTTTCAAAACTATTACAACGATATAATTATTCACGGTAACAGCGAACGATGTTCCGTTTATCGACGTTACGTCACGGACGTTTTGCATCAATATCGAATCGAAATTTTCAACGAAAGTTGTTCGTAAAAATTTCATTTGCGCCCGAGGGAGCAGCACGACAGGTTACATCCCTGTTTCGAGTCGATGTTATTTCTCGTTTTTCATTTTTGTTCTCGTTTCGGTATCACGAGCATCGACAGTTTTGTTTCGCTCGGGCCCAAAGCATAATGGCGGTTATATCGGTAGGAAAGCAGAGAGAGGCGACTTTTATGTACGGTGAAATTACCGACCCGACGGGTTACATCCTTTGGGAAGCCTTTAAATTTAGGGTGTATCCTGTCGTATGAATAATGCATCGAGAAAGAGTGTGCTAACCGTGGCCACGGTCAGGTCCCGAACGTCACGGTAATTACATCGATGATCACGTTCAGATTACGTTCGAACGCTCGTTGCACCGTCATTATATCCAAAATTTGAATTTCTATCGCGCCCACGATAATTCCGATGCAGAGATCGCGATAAAATAACAGTGTTATCCCCCACCCCCATTTGCTAATAATTCAAGATTATTTTACATTTACTGTTATTCCCGTTCATTAACTCTGCACCGGAGTGATTCATCCAAGTCCAATTGCTTTTGTAATTAAATCCTCGAATTTCCTTTTTTTTTGTTATCCTTGTCATTCACGAATTACCATCAATTTACTATTAATAATTTAAGTTAATGAATTGACTTATTCATTTAAATTAATAATTTACTATTACGAATTTAAGTGAATGAATTAATTTATTCATTTAAATTAATAATTTACTATTAATAATTTAAGTAAATGAATTAACTTATTCATTTAAATTAATAGTAACTTAAATAAATACATAAATTAATTTCATTTAAATAAATAATTTACATTAAGGATAATTTATATAATTAATTTATGTATTTATTTATAGAAATCAATAATTCGTATTAAGAATAACTGAAACTAATTAATCAAGTAATTTAATTATTATTGATGATGTATTCAAATTATTTATAACCAACAATTTACTAAATCCGAATTTAACATCAACCAATATGAGTACACGCGACGAACACAGAACGCACGTACTATAAATCATACGAAAAGAAAGTAAAAAGAAAATGTGAAAAATTTACACTTTTATTTGATAAACAATTAATAATTTATTAATGTTAATCGAAACGGAGTTTTCGACTATTTGCAATATTTTCTGATTCTCATCAAGATGAATACCTAATAACTGTATTAATTAATGTTAAATCGTTCGTTCATTCATTTCTTTTTATTTTCGACTTCAAAATAATTGTACATTATATTGTAGTTTTAGCGTTGAACTAAACCCTGGCCTACTTCTATATTTAATTGATTGTCATAGAAAAAAAATGCAATAACTGTTGTTTATTCGTCGTTCACGAAGAGCAACAACGCGTTCGTTATTACGATAGTTTCAGCGATTTTAATTACGCCGGTTCTCATATGGGTCGGTATAACGGTTCTATCGAGTCGAAAGCAAACCGCGTGTCATTCAGCCATGATTAACAAAACAAGAGGCAAAACACCACGGAAAAGAACGTCCCGGCGATGTTCCGATCTGATTAACTCGTCTGTGTTTCTCACGTGTCGGCTTCCGATGTGCTCGTACGCGGAAACATTGCGCGTATATCACGTGTTCCAGATCATTTCTGAATAGCCGTTCGTTCACGATAGAAAGTTGGCCACTGAACACATTTTCCAGCGAGTATTTTCCACTCGCTACTAATGACACCGCGGTTCCCTCTGACCGGCCCCTCGTGGCGAGAATTGAAAAGAGCATTCACGAATTGTCGCCCAGAGAAAAAGGCCAACGGAAGCAGAAAAGGAAAAAACCGTTCGAGGAAGTGAAGAGAGAATAACAGCGGCAGAAAATGCTTTCAAACATTTCAAGAACTCGCGTGACGTAACGTTCGTCTCTCCGGGTACATTCTGTTCGACTGGTCTGGTGGCATTGTTGGTGAACGCCATCGTGGAACGAGGACGAAGGGAAAACTGACTCGCGAATGTTGCAAAGGTGGTTGCCTTTTCGTGAAAATATCGTGCGAACGGGATTACGCGATACTCGTGGAACTGGACGGCTTTTATTTCGGTTTATTGACACCGGCAACAAACTTTCTAGAATTGGCAATGAAACGAGCGGTGATGTATTACTTAACGTGCAGGATTGCAACTTTCTAGATTGTAAAACGGGCAGATGTCGAAAATTTTCTATGGTTGCGAATCACCGCACTTTTGAATCTCCAAATTTTTTAATTTTCAAGTTTGTACGTTTCTGAGTTTGTACATTTCGAACCTTGCAAATTTTCATGTTTGCAAATTTTCAAGCTAGAAAATGTCCAAGTTTGAAAATTTATAAGTTTGCAAATGTCCAAGTTTGCAAATTTCCCACTTTACAAATTTCCAAGTTTGCAAATTTCCCACTTTACAAATTTCCAAGTTTACAAATTTCTAAGTTTACAAATTTCTAAGTTTGCAAATTTCCTAGTTTACTTTCTGATTGCACATTTCCAAGTTTACAAATTTCTCAGTTTGTACATTTCCAAGTTTGCAAATACAAAGTTTGCACATTTATGAGTCTCCAAATTTGTAAGTTTAAAAATATCTAAATTTCCATATTTCCAAGTTTGCACGTTCCTAAATTTGCACATTTCTAAATTCGAAAATGTCCAAGTTTACCAAATTTCTAAAATTCCAATTTTCAAATTTTTCAAATTTCTAAGTTTGCAAATTTACAACTTCGAAAATTTCTAAGTTCGCAAATTTGCCACTTCCCGATATCCAAATCCGCTCGAAAGTTGTCAAATTTGAACGTTGGTAAACCCGAAAATCAACTAAACAAAAGTGAACGTGTAGCGAATATCTGGTAAGGTGTTGCAAAATGTTCAAGGGTGTCGATTATGGATTCAGCATGGCACCCTCAAGAAACCTTGCAAGGTGCGATATTTATGGGTATCAAATATCGCAATAGATCAATCGGATGTAACAATATCGATGATCGTAACGACCCGGGCTCGAATTTATTGCATGTACGTTACCGAAGCTACATTTCATTTCGAAACTTTCGCGTTTCTGTTGTACAAACTTTTCTACCGCACACGCTGTTGTATTGACGTTATAATTGATCAACCCGATATTTGCATTAAAAAAAAAAAATTGTCGAGAATCGATTTCACGTTTAGCCTGGACTTTCTGCAGGCCAGTGATGTTCAATTAGCGAACGCCTGGAGGATTATCGCGAAACATTTTGTTCCAATTACACATTCGAGTCCGTGGTACAAATCCATTAATACGTACCCGCTCGAGCCTCCATTTTTAATCGTTTTTATAGACAGCGAAAAAGCAGAATTTACGATGAAACGAACATGCGTCGGATATCGGTCAACCGATTTCCGGTCCGTTAAAAAATAAAAAGCATGAAACAATAAATCTTGATAAGGTCCACGTGGTCTTTAGCCGTTGTAACTGAAGAATATTGTTATGCAACTGTCCGACATTCGAAGAAGAAAAGTCCAGGTAAAAGTTGCAAATGTCCAAGCTTGCAAATTTCCAAGTTTGCAAATTTCCAAGCTTGCAAATTTCCAAATTTGAAAACTTCCAAGTTTGTAAATATCCATACTTGCAAATTTCCAAGTTGGAAAATTTTCAAGTTTGCAAATGTCTAAACTTGCAAATTTCCGAATTTTCGAATTTCCAAGCTTGCAAATTTCCAAATTTGAAAGTTTTCAAATTTGCAAATTTCCAAGTTGGAAAATTTTCAAGTTTGTGAATGTCTATACTTGCAAATTTCCTAATTTGCGAATTTCCAAACTTGCACATTTCCAAGCTTGCAAATTTCCAAATTTGCAAATATCCAAGTTGGAAAATTTCCAAGTTTGCAAATGTCTAAGCTTGCAAATTTCCAAATTTGAAACTTTCCAAATTTGCAAATATCCAACTTGGAAAATTTCCAAGGTTGCAAATGTCTAAGCTTGCAAATTTCCAAGTTTGCATATTTTCGGTTAACATATCGGTTAACCGATTTCCGGTCCGTTAAAAAATAAAAAACATGAAACAATAAATCTTGATAAGGTCCATGTGGTCTTATTAGTCGTTGTACCTGAAGAATCGTGTTATGCAACTGTTAGACATTCCACGAATAAAAGTCCAGGTGCAAGAAAGAGACACTCGAGTGGAAGGAAAGCCGTTTCCAGCGGAATGCTTGAGAAAGGTACTGTTTCTGTCGTACGACCGTCTTAATGGTACACAATATCGTTGTTATGCGAATTGTACGTGAACCAGTTTCCGCTCGAGAGATAATGATCATTGATGTTCGGATGCATTCGACTTCGTGGCGAACGACGTTCTTCGGGGACCTTGGTCGTTGAGCGACTTTGAAAAAATCATTGGGCCACGTACTTAAAAGTTTTAGACCATTTATCCCTAGATTCTATAGAATAGATTAATAAATATTAGATTATTTAAATTCACAAAAATTTAAATTTAATTTTTTTATATTTTTATTTTGCTGTATTGTATATTTGTAGATCTTTGTATTCGTTTGTGTCACATTCCAATATTCCTGTATTCCCACATTTTTACATTTTTATATTCTTACATAATTACATTCCAATATTCCTGCAATTTTACATTCTTGTATTCTTACCCTCTATAGGACTATTCAAATATTCGTATATTTAAATATTCCTAACACCGTATAATTTCGCTACATCCCAATATTCCTAGACCTTCCTTATTCTTAGCTTTCTATACTCCTTCATCTTAATATTTCTACATCCCAATATTCCTAGACTTCGTTATCACTTCAGTGCAATATCACTAGATCACAATATTCTTAGACACTCCACATCTTCAACCTCGTATAACTCTACATCTTAATATCTCTACACCCCAATATCTTTCCATTCTGATATTCCTAGATCTCGTTTCTACTTCAGCCCAATATCACTAGATCTCAATATTAGACTCTCCACATCTTCAGACTCGTATAACTCTACATCTTAATATCTCTACATCCCAATATTCTTAGATTTCCATATCACCTGATCCCAGTATCGTTAGATCTCAACATTCGTACCCCGTCCAAGTCTCTAGAGCACATATCCAGATCCTAATACTCCCTAATCTAACTATCCTGGTACTCCTATATCCTAACATTACATAAAATAGTTCACCGACCCAAGGACCAATAAACTCGAATCTTTCCGGCACCCGAGGCTCTTCCGTTTGCGCTTAACATTATCTCTAATCATTATCGTCTACCGGGTTACAAGTTGCTTGTACCTGGTCGAAGCGCGTCTCGCTTTCTAACGGAAGAGAACCAAGGAAGAAATAATTCTAGGAAGTTCGAAACGTAACGGCTAGCATAAAAGGCACGATCTACGTACAAAAGCAACGGCGTACGGTACCGTGCAACTAGTCGATGATATAAACGGACGGGCACTTTCTATTTTCGTCGAAACACACGCTCGTACCACTGAGCTACTTATCAGAGCCTCGAAACAAGGATGCTATCGTACACGGGGATCATTCTTTTCATTCAAAGTGGTCCACCGTGACTCAATTCCGGTTTTCGTTCTCGTGCCGGTGCTCATTCACGATTACAGCGGGGTCGACGACATCTTAAGGTGAGACCTCGTCCGCGTGGAACTCATTTTGAAGCCGCCTTTCCATGAAAGTGTTCCATCGATGACGCAGAACGTACGTGGGACCGTGTGTGTGTGTACATGCACGCGTGCTCGTGTTTGACAATAGAAAGTTAAGACGAGAGAGCAGACTCGACCCGGAAGGAACTCCGATGATGACGAAGTGACCCACATCCTGGCCCGTGTGGATGTATTAGTCTTCGGAGAGCAACCAATCTTCCGACGCTACCGTCTTTCTGATCTTCACGGAAACGCAACCGGGCCGTTTCTATTTCGCGATACACGTTTTCGGTGTTTTCTTCGTGGAAGAGAGAAAATTGTACGCGGTTGTATGACGGGCGGCGAAATAACGAATACGATACGTAGCGAATGCAACATCGAAGTGTCCATTCTTCGGTTGCGTCGCGATTACTATTTCTATTAGACCGCGGATGTTATTCAGTGTATATTAACCCTTTGCACTCGAAAGGTGACTTACACTCACCGCTTTGTTTAATACAGCAATGTTGAACAGACGCTTTTTAACTAAATCTATAGCTTTCTGGTTAAAAAGCTTGATGAATTTTTTTGAAAATTTTATTATTAATTGCAATATTGTCTGTTTCACTATGTTCATACATCGCCTATATAATAATATATATTTACTTGAATAGTTTGGTGAACTATTTTTAACGTATCAATTTTTTTATTATTAATCGCCAATGATGTCTGTTTCACTATGTTCAAACATCACGTATAATACCATAAATTTAGTTGAAGTGTTTGACCAATTTTTTTTGGAATTATTATTTTTTTATTATTAATCACTAACATTGTCCTTTTCATTGTGTTCAAACATCACGTGCATAATACTAAATATATACTTGATATTTATTAGAAATTGTTGCATTTAATCAAATGGCGAGTAAACGCGGTCACAAAGGCACATTATATATACACGAAAAAAAGATTATTAATTGCAATATTGTCTGTTTCACTATGTTCATACATCGCCTATATAATAATATATATTTACTTGAATAGTTTGGTGAACTATTTTTAACGTATCATTTTTTTATTATTAATCGCCAATGATGTCTGTTTCACTATGTTCAAACATCACGTATAATACTATAAATTTAGTTGAAGTGTTTGACCAATTTTTTTTGGAATTATTATTTTTTTATTATTAATCACTAACATTGTCCTTTTCATTGTGTTCAAACATCACGTGCATAATACTAAATATATACTTGATATTTATTAAAAATTGTTGCATTTAATCAAATGGCGAGTAAACGCGGTCACAAAGGCACATTATATATACACGAAAAAAAGATATAATTATTCTTTATCATCATCGGTGAGGTATTTAAATGAATTATTATTAAAATATGTTCACCAACCACGAAGCGAAATATATACAAGGTAATCAAATTGATGAAAGACATCATAACTCGTTTAGGTAGTCATAAGAATTCAGGAAGTGTCCAAACGTATTCGAGCGACAGTGTATCATCGATAAAATCGATGATGATATCTGAAAGTCGCTTTCTAAGAGGACGGTCGAGCTTTGACCTATGATCGCAGTAAGATGTTTTATCTTCTCGACGAGAGGACTATACCGTAGGTGTACGAAGAAACCTGGCCATGAATTTCGAGGTCAAGGTCAAAGCGAACCTTCTTTCGCAGATTTCCATCGATCCGGAGGCGCAGAACAACGTTTGCGATCACGAAATACGACGTTCAATAGTTCCACGCGCGTAGTATCAATAGAAAGCGATAATCTCCGAAAAATTTGAACAATTCATAGATGTACGAAACGATGCCGCCTTCGAATCGTTGAAATTTTCACGTGCACCATCTCCGAGCCGCAAGGTTGTCGCCGTTTTGCTGAAATATTCACGCGACGTGACTGCATGTGTGCGAAGAAAAACCGTACGATCATCGTACGTACATACTATAAACAACCCAGGAGTTGGCGTATCGATTCACTCGTATTTTCAGTGGTAGGATTATATAAATAAAATAATATAAATAATCAAAAGAATAAAAGAATATAAATAATTGGCGATCGTCAATCGGTATCAAGTTCCAAGGATTTACAGTGACGATAGGTATACTTTTTACGTTTCATTTCAACCTCCTCACGCGCCAATTCTCGGGTTACGCACGGGAACACGGAAAATAAAAAGTCCGGTATCCATATTCCGTCCGGAAGTTCGGAAACTGGGGCGTCTCAATTTTCTCGGCGCCGGCAGGTTTCACGAAACGCGTACAAAAATGTTCGCCGTGACATCAAAGAACGTCCAGGCGAGCGGAAACGGTCGAGCATCCCGGAAAAGCTCCGCTTCCGGACCGATCCGCCGGACAGAAAGTCCGCGAGGATTTTCGACGACGAGGGGATGTTCGATCGGCCTCTTTCTTCCATAAGGCGCATTCGACGGAGGATTTGACGCAATTAAGGGACGGTGTTTCGCGGACGGGATCCAATTTCCGGGGTGGAAAAAAGGGTTTGCGACAGGACGTGCAGCCGCGTGATATACGGGCGATAAATGGCTATTTATATTTAAATTGAAACTAAGGTATAAAAATAAGTAGATAATGTACAACGCGAAAGCTAACTCCCGCAATGATTCTTTATTTTGACGAAGGATAAGATAAAATACATTTTCACGAAGGTTTCTTGCTAATTTTTTTAAAATGAGAAACTTAAGGTCCGTCATTTTTACGGGTCCCGTGAATCTAGTGTTAACACTAAAACACAATTATTTCGACGTTAAAAATGAAGTAGAAAAATAAATGAACAAACGATCAAACATAAATGAATACACTTATTGATCCTTTATCTTGATGACAATCTGCATAAATGTCAGGAAGACCAGGTTAACAAATTTTCTCATTTCAAGTGGGAAATTTGTAGAAGGGTCATTTGACCTCTTTGGTAGTTTTAGTGTTAAGGAAGGACCTCCATGTAGATGGAGTCAAAGAAGTCATTTTTTCTTTGTTTAAAAAGTTACTTTAAAGCCTATAGAATACGAAACGCATCGGTATTTGGAGTAGAGTGCAAAGCTATTGTTGTAAGAACCTATAATGATCAAAAGTAATAAGAACCGACACCAGAGTGTACACCGTTTTAGAAGTCGCTTCACGATGCTTCTAGCACAACAGGCTGTACATCCGCCATTTTATATTTTATTTCAACAAAGAAATTCCAAAATGAAGTCGAAGTGTTGCTCAAATAGTCCTCAAAAACATCGAAATATTTATTCTGTCTTTATCCTTAATAAAAATGATCGAAAATCGGTTTAATTTCGGCTTTCTACATCTACCCCCTTAATGATCCCCGTGGCACAAAGCAAAGGATAAACGGTTCCTTTGAGGAGAACCACGTTGCAGTGGGCGGTCGCTTTCTTCGCGAAGTTCTATTGGAAACTCTTTGTGCGCCGTTGCCCTAACCTCCCCGGTGTCTGAAGGAACGGCGACCACGGGAACGGTGGATTCCCGGATACGAGAGCCACGGTCAAAGGACCCGGGAACGCGGTCAAAATTCCGTGTTAGGTGTCGTGTAAAATCCAGTTTGGCTCGATAACAATCGCTGGGAAACTCGGTGCACGGCCCCGGACTTTCGACATCGTGCATATCAGATAATTAACGCGTCGTTTCGAACACATGCCACGGTTAGTATAATGGGACGAACGAAATCAATTATCAACGGGAACGGAGCGATTCGATGTAACTGTACGCTCGTTACATTTATTTTCGTGGTATCTCGTCGTAATCGTACGGAGATGGTTTGTTGGACCGTTCAATTGTGGCGATATATCGTGATCTTCAACCTCTTTCTCTATAATTCATTCTGCAAATCCGTCAGACATAATGAACTATTTACCGTTTCATTACGTTTGGTTGACCGTTCAATTGTGGCGATATATCGGGATCTTCAACCCCTTTCCCTATAATTTATTCTGCAAATGCGTCAGACATAATGAACTATTTACCGTTTCATTACGTTTGGTTGACCGTTCAATTGTGGCGATATATCGGGATCTTCAACCTCTTTCCCTATAATTTATTCTGCAAATCCGTCAGACATAATGAACTATTTACCGTTTCATTACGTTTGGTTGACCGTTCAATTGTGGCGATATATCGGGATCTTCAACCTCTTTCTCTATAATTTATGCTGCAAATCCGTCAGACATAATGAACTATTTACCGTTTCATTACGTTTGGTTGACCGTTTAATTGTGGCGATATATCGGGATCTTCAACCCCTTTCCCTATAATTTATTCTGCAAATCCGTCAGACATAATGAACTATTTACCGTTTCATTACGTTTGGTTGACCGTTCAATTGTGGCGATATATCGGGATCTTCAACCTCTTTCTCTATAATTTATGCTGCAAATCCGTCAGACATAATGAACTATTTACCGTTTCATTACGTTTGGTTGACCGTTCAATTGTGGCGATATATCGGGATCTTCAACCTCTTTCTCTATAATTTATGCTGCAAATCCGTCAGACATAATGAACTATTTACCGTTTCATTACGTTTGGTTGACCGTTCAATTGTGGCGACATATGGGGACCTTTAACCCTTGCGCTACGATTTATTCTGCAAATCCGTCAGACATAATCAACTATTTACTGTTGCATTCGGTTTGCTTGATCGTTCACCTGTGGGGATATATTAGGATCTTCAACCCCTTGTGCTGCGATTTATTATGCAAACGCGTCAGACACAACAGACGATTCGATGTTACATTAGGTTTGTTCGACTGTTCACTCGTGGGAATATATCGGGATCTTTAACCCCTTGCGCTACGATTTATTCTGCAAATGCGTCAGACATAATGAACTATTCACTGTGGCATTGGGTTTGTTTGATCGTTCACTTGTGGGGATATATTGGGATCTTCAACCCCTTGTGCTGCGATTTATTCTGCAAATGCGTCAGACATAACGGAGTATTCACTGTCACAGTGTTAGGTTTGTTTGACTGTTCACTTGTAGAGATATATTGGAAGTCTGAAGATGTGATCTCAGGATGTAGAGATTTAGGGGTGTATGATGTTGGAATATCGAGATTTTTATGATGTTGAGGTCTACGGATATTGGGATTTCATGTCCATTTGTTGTTGTAAATGTTATGTATAATGCACAGCTATAAATGTTCAAATATACTTAATAATATAGAAAATATTATTACTTTTATTTCCGTATTACAAATGTACGAACACTTATGTCTCGCTGTATGTACTTAGAGATATCGTGATGCAAGAATGTGGGTATGTACAAGTTCGATGTTGCAGGAAAGTTGTTCGATTTACCATAAAAGACAGAAAATGTATCCCGTAAGCGTAACATCTCGGCACGATATAATTTTTTGACGGTATTTACGAGCGTTTACCATAAACCAAACATTTCACGTAGCAGGAAAACGCGCGTTAGCACGGCTGGTTCGAGAAAAAGGTAAGTCGAAGTTCGTTCGGACCGCGGTCGTAAAAGAGGAAAATAAACGTCGAAATCGTTGATAAAAGTGTACACAGACGTGGAAGTAACACGATTAAACGAACGTTCCACGTTTCTATCTGCCGGCCGTGTATTGATTGTGATAATTAGAATTCACGGAGATACCCCCGGCCTGTCTATACCGCGGTGTACGATCGAAATGAATTAAAGGATCGAATTTTCGATAATTCCGGACGAAAATGAAATTTCATCGTGGCAGCGGACGCCGTCGGACGTTTGAACGATCGATTAATGCATCGAAAGTTGATGAGTTGCGAAACGATATTTCGCCGCGCGATTTCAAATGGCCGACCAATTAATTGTAGCCGTTTAATTACGAAAGTTAACGTTCGGAAAAATCTGACGGGTATTAAGAATGGAAAACGGTGCGGCACCAAGCAGATTCTAGATCGTTGATTACTGTTTTTAATTGGCGAATAATTGCGGGTAAAATCATGTTTATACAACGAGGTCAAAACGTGTGCCTGAGTATACCGAGACGTATACTCATTTAGATCGTTGTATTTCTGGATATATTACAGTTATATTCTTAATCTTTATATTCTTATATTGGACTTCGACATCTCTGTATCCCAAGATCTCCATATTTCCAGATTTTTACAATACTATAGTACTATATCACTAGATTTCAAGATCTTTAGACTTCTGTGTCTCTAAATCTCTGCATTTCAAGATTCTTACATTTCCAGAATTATAAATTTCTACATTCTTAAATTCCTACGTACCTATAAGATTAGATATCTAGATCCTAGGGTCCCAGCATTCGTGGATGCCTAAATTCTGAGATCTCTATATCCCTAGATCACTTAGATTCTCAATCTTTATATTCTTATATTGCTGTACTACGACATCCTTATATCCAAATATCTCTATATTTCCAGATTCTTACAATCCTATGGTACTATATCACTAGATTTCACGACCTTTAGACTTCTGTGTCTCTAAATCTTTGCATTTCAAGATTCTTACAGTTCCAGAATGATAAATTTCTACATTCTTAAATTCCTACGTGCCTATAAGATTAGATATCTAGATCCTAGGGTCCCAGCATTCGTGTATGCCTAAATTCTGAGATCTCTATATCCCTACATCACTATATTTACATCCCATTACAGTAATTTCATCCTGTGTCCCTATAAATCCAAATTCTTACACTTTTGTACTTCTACAACCCCAGACCCTAAATTCCTACTATCCACATCATTCGATTCTAATATCACTATACCAACAAACGCAAATATCTCTGTGCATGAATAAATACCAATATCCCCACGCTGAATTCGGAATGAAATTAGAAATACAATACTTTTCGCAACGATTCTAGTGGCTTATTCGTATCCTTTATGAAACCAACAACAAAATGCGAAACGCTCCGCAAAGAGTTCTCGAGTCGTTAACAAAAGAATGCACGTACAGCCAGACGAAGCAGGCCTGCAAAGAAAGTTAGAGCGATTAATAATCCAAGGCACATCGGCGAGAAAACGCGTATGAACAATTGGTCAATGACAGCCAGTCGCTGTTATGGTTCTGTAGCGTTGCAGTACAGAAATAAGGTCATCTCATAACTCAAAAGCTTGGTGGAACATGAACCATTTTGCAAAACGTTCATTATTCTCAAAGAAAATTATTTCATTCGCTTTACTCGGGATTTTTATATCTCATTTTTTTTTCAAACGCGAATAATTCATTTCCTTTAACCCTCATCGGTCCTACATATTTAAAATTACAATGTTTAAAATTAGTATATTAATATTTCATTCAAAATTAAATTTTCAGTGAAAATTTAACCCTTGTCATTTTTGGATCGTATAAATACTTTAGATAAATAGGTTGGTTCAATATATTTTCATTTAATTATTACTTATAATAAATTAAAAATATATTTGTCACTCGCCCTAATCTATTGCAATATATTTTATTGAAAACTCATTTCTTTATTTACTTTGTAAATTAATTAAGCAGTTTTAGGTAAACAAAAATTAATAAGGAGCGCTAAACATCGTATTTTGTATACAAACTCCAAATCTTTCGAAACGAAAATAAACTGTTAAGTAGTTGCGCTATTAATATTCGTTTATCGATGGATATTCGAGTTCGAAGAAAAAGTGCATGGACGAGCCTTATATTTAGACATGGAAAGTCGGGGATTTTCTCGCGAACCGCGCTCGATTTCAGGAAAAACGGGCCCCGTAGAAATTGCATTCCTTGTTGCCGTTTAGAAAGTGCACGCACAAGTGGACGTAGATTTCACGGGAATTAATCGACTCGCACGTGGACAGTGTCGTAGCTAGAATTTCTTAGGCCTCGAAAAAAGTATCGACATTGTTAACCCATATCGCTCCCATGTCGAGTTTCAAGTCGAGTTTCATTTCAGATAAACAGGTTCTTTGAATATATTTTCATTTCTGTACTACTTATGATGGATTTAAAATATATTTGTTATGCACTATTGCAATACATCTGATTGAAAATCCGTTTCTCGATTTAAATTAATAAATTATTAATTTCATTTAATTTGAATTAAATTATTAATTTCATTTAATTCGAATTAAATTATTAATTTCATTTAATTTGAATCAAATTATTACAATTATTTAAGGAGCCGTAGGAACAAGAAATTATAAGTGTAAAGGATTAATCAGGTACGGGTACTCGAATATTCTTCGAATTCGAAGATTTGCAAATTTAATCATTTGAAAATTTCTAAAGTATCGATATCCACGAGCGTGCGATAGAATATATCCTCTCTTTATATTGCCGTTTTTCTTATACGAGACTCTCCAGCGTATCCCGCGGAAAAATGCTGCGAAACATCGATGTAATTTTATCGAATCGTTGTAATTCGAAAAAGAGTCGAGCAGAAGGTCGGCGGTATGATAACAAATAAACCGAGGTTCTCCATGAAAAGAGTGCACGTGACCGGTTTATTTCAGGCTTTTTTTGGCCGGAAGAAACGACGTAATTGCAACGTCCCTGGGTAACGAATGAAAATAGCCGAGAGTTAATTCCATTTTTCCCCGAAACGAGCGAGAGAATGTTTCTTGGCGTTGATAATAGGATAAGCGAACAAATTTTAATTTTCCGCTCCATTTTATGCGAATCGACTCTTAACTTCTTAACTGTTACGTTAATCCGTAAGTAGTTCACTGGAATTTATCAACCCTTAACCGTTTTATTTTGTTTTCGAACGTAGCTTAACTAGTTTTCGCTTAAACTAGTAAATGCAACATTACCTCCCTTTATTTTTCGCCTTTATAATTCACGCAATAATTTTTATTATCTCCGCGATCTCGCCACCGTCTCGATGTTACAGAACGATCATAACACCGATTAAAAGTTAAACATTAAGTTTTAATACTCACGCGAAACAGTTTCGCTTAAAAATTCTGAATTCGTTTCTCGAAACAATCATCGAAATGTATGTACAACGTTTTAATACAACGGATTATTACGGAAGAGATAGAATCTCCACACATGCCTGCTCGGAAGTTATTCACTTGCTAACGTAATTAAAAAAATGTTAAACCCGGACGTTGAAAGAAGTTCCGCGCGAAGAGTATAACATTGCCGCGAGATAAGCTCGGAATTTTCAAAAAAAAAAAAAGAAGAAAGATCACGCGTCACTCTGTCGCGCGACATTTTTAATCAACCAGAAGAAAAGGATAAATTTAACACACGCACACGTGTACTACAGTTTTTAAAGAGGCTGTGCAAGTGTCTGACGACCCAGAAAGAATTTCGACTCTCATAAATAAAACATCGAATATAAACGTGTTTAAGTTATCTTCGTTAAGAGCGAACGAAAAATTTCGTCGTCGTTGAGCGTGGACTTTAACTAAAAAATTTTCACGTTATTTGCAAAGCGGCAAAGTAATTGGAAAGTTTCGTCGACCGAATTTCGCCGACGAACGAAAGTTACCCGCGAAAGAATCGATGTCGATGTTTTAACACGACGAAAAAAAAAAAAACTCACTTTGATTTCGGTAATCCAGACGCGATGATACGCGCAGACAATTTTTATAATCCTCGATCTTCCGTCGTGTTGTGTCTTCTCGCACTGTGATCTCTCGCACTCAGCCGCGATAATCTACGGTCGATGGATATATTTATTAATCGCACTGGACGTTCGTTCGTTGCAAAGCGCAGAAATTGTTCGAATGGTTAGAGGATTCGTTTGAAATGACGGTACCGTTCGCAAAGTAACGCGCCTTTCGCCGCTCAGTCCGCGCCGAATGACGTTCGTACACTGTCCTGGCTCGGTGCGTTCGACGGTGCCGGCCTCGTATGATGACCCCCTTCTTGAATTCTACGGCCCTGTCGACGTACGCCAACCTCTGGACAACGGCGTAACACCGGGACACGGGATACACTCATCTTCCCGGATTTCGTCTACAAACATTTCATTTATTATTGAGTTTGTTACAACTTTCGGCAGACAAAAACTGCAACCCTTCTATATGGCCCCCAAAATTCGCTAACGGTATACATAGATGTCACATCGGAACTGGAATAAAGTATCTTTTTTGCAAAGTTAGGAATTTGGCAAGTTTTGGTTTTGACACTATTGGAACGGGATAATTTTTTAATTCGGATGATTTTAATTGTTGTTAAGTGGAGATTCGGGTAATTGGGAATTTTGGGATTTAGGAGTGTGAAGGTTCGGAAGACTGGGAATTTCAATATTTGGATACCTGGGAATGTGGAAACCTAAAAATTAGGGAATTACAGAATCTGATAACCTGAAAATTGAGAAGTTTGAGGATTTAGAAATTTATAATTTAAATATTGGAAAATTGGGAATTTGAAAGTTCAGAAATTGGGATGATCCAAAAATTTGTAATCTAAAAATTCAGAAATTTGGAAATTTCTAAATTTGAACATCTGGGAATATGAAAACCTGAGAATATAGAAACCTAGGAATTTGGGTATTATAGAATTTGGAAACTGAAAAATCCACAACTTTGAGGTTTTAGAAATTGGAAAATTAGGAAATTTGAAAATCTAAAAATTAAGGTAATCCAAAAGATTGTAATCTACCTATACAAAAATTTAGAAACTTCTGTATGCGAGTATCGAAAAATTTCGAAATTTGGGAAGAGAATTTAAAAATTGGCAAATCTCAAAATTGAATAACTTGGAGATCTAATACTCTGAAAAGTTGATAATAATATGAAGTATCGATAAAATTGTACTCTTACGGAACAGGAGAACAACGAATGGCTACCTCTAAATGGTTATTCCCTCCTATTACTCAAATGGAGAAACATAAAAATTGCTGATATAATACATTTGTTGCTTACATTTCAATAATAGATGAAATGGGTCATCGATCGGTCAGGTGACCCAAAACCATTCGGAATTACGCTCTCGTAGTCAACGGCCTATGATCGAGACACGGTCTACCTATCGAAACAATGAATACATGCATTATTGAATCTACCTTCTCTCGGGCACACCTGATCTATAATTCGCTGAAATTGCTCACGTAGATGCGAATAATAATAAGCATCGATCTAACAATCTTAATAGCTTGTTCTTGACAATTTCTTCATCCGAGATGTACTCTAGTATTCCACTTCATTGGTTCCGTTACTCTCTTTAAGATATCTGTAAGTTACAATAAGTTTGACTCAGTTTTATGTTAACCTCGAGCTAGATTCGTGTCAGATCTGATTTATGAATTATAAATTTTGTGATTCAGGAATTCGGGAATTACGAAATGTGGAGATTCAGAAATTCAAGAATTTGAGGATTTGGTAGCTCAATAATTCGGAAATAAAAAAATTCTTAAATTTGGTTCCTACTGAAATACGACGCAGCCGTGAACGTGAATGTTCTATAAGCTAAGGCACGTTTCCCAACACTGTCGGTATTTCTTCAGCACCTCTCATCCTTCAAGGGCAGTTAATTGGAAACCAAACACCTGCTCTTTCTGATCGGCCAGATTTACGACCACGCGATATTTCGGTGAGAACCATAAGTACGTCCGCCGTGAAAAATTATCTCCTTATACCAATATTTCTTTCTACGACCTTTCTTTATCTCCAACAGGCTTCCAGATATAAGTTGACCCAATTGCATGGCTCATCCTGTACATCGAAAAAAGAAGCCGAGGTATATCCGACATAAAATAGGAGAAAAATTCATGCGGCTCGCACAGACACGTCCGGAATTCTATTCTGGAACGTACACCTCCTGCAACTTTACGGTACCTAACCGTGGTATTGCCTGTAGACAGGAAAAAGTGCGGTTACAGCAGCGGCAGCTCTGCATCCGCAGAGGTAAGCGAGCCAATAGGCATCGCCTAGAAAACCGGGCACACGCCCATCTTTCTTACCTACCATTTTTCCTTTGCCGAAAGGATTCGGTGTAATTCTAGCTAGGCAGCCTGAAAATTAATGTGGTTCGAGACCGTACGCGAGGAATTCGATCCTCCAGACCAGACACGTTTCTGCACCTTTACGGTACTCGCGTTATTCGGGCTATAGGCACGGAAATACACCGTAAAACCGCGCCTCGTTTGCTTTCCCGTTTCGAATCTCCGTTCCACGCTAGCCAGTTTACCGCAGAGTCGTCGGGAAACGTGGAAACGGGAACGGTATTGTTCGGGAAACGGAAATGTTCCTTGAACTTCTCGCAAAGCCCTACTTCAAACGGGAGTCCTCCAACGGCATTACTGGACCGGCTAGTTACTGCAACTTGCTACCTGAAATTTTACAAATACGTTATTAATTATCGATTCGATGTGCCGGTGTTAATCGGCGAGGTCAAATTGAAACGAGCCCGGCTGAATTACGTATAATTGAAATGCACCAAGTTGGATCGCGTGGAATTGAAACGCGCTCAACTGAATTGCGTGGAACTAAAAAACGTTGCATCAAATCGTACCAATTTGACCCTAGTTAACCAATCTACGCACGTTTCATGACTACTTATATTTAAATCGAAACTAAACTATCAAAATAAATAAGTGATAGATAATGCGCAAACTGGCTTATACAACGATTCTTTATCTCGATGAAGATTAACATTCTGGCAAAATTGTCTCAACAATTTTCTAAATTGAAAACGAGAAATATGTGATCCGTCATTGAGATGATTCCGTAAATGCAGTGATAAACCGCAACATTTTTAGCGACACAAAATATTTACCATAATTAACGAAATAATTACATGCTCACATTAAAATTGGACACACCGTACATTTTCAACGTGGGGAAACTTTACTTTAATTTTGTTAGCTCGAAAACTTTGAGGATAAGCTGATTTAGAGTAGTAGACTCTACCTAACTTAAATACCCGGCTTTAACTGTTACTTCGTTTCATGTAACCCACCAAGAAGCGTAACACCTGCACACGGTGGTAAACGTCGAGTTCCAAGGGAGACGCTTCGATGCTCGTCGAAATTAAAAAGGCGCCTCTTTGAGCGTGTGTTCGGGGGTTTTCGGTGTATGAAAGCGCACGACTGTTCAAACGTGTACGAAGAAGTAGCTCTTATTTAATTAAAAAACAGCTTTTGATCTTTATGAAATGGTAAAATATTCCGATAACGCTGGGTTATAGATTCGCCTCGTGAACGGAAAGCCTAATGTATTAATCTCGCATTAGCGATATTAATATATTAAAATTCTGTATCGTCATTTGCATCGAGCTCGAAGATCAACGCTCTGGCAATCCGATATTAAATTATACATAAACGAAAATCATCGAGTGTCTGATGCATAATCTCGACACACAAAATTTTAATCATCCTTAGAGCACACCAGCTCAAACGTGCAGAAATAATTTACGTTTAATCGACCGGGAGTTTACGCTTTAGTTTGTTCGTCGAATTTATTTTGCAAAGACGCGAACCGGATAAACGTAGCAGTCGACACGAGCGTTACCAATTTAGCGAAGTAGAAGGGTACACAGAAAGACGAAGAGGAGAGGCACTTCGAGTTGTGCTGCTTCGACATTCCTAGATGGCCCCGGGGCGCTAAACGAAGTACCGTCATTGCGAGGAAAGGCCCAGTGACCGACATTCCCCTTTCCATTCTTCCTGATACTCCTTCGCCCGGATCTTGCCCCGATACTAAACGCGTATACGACGACCTGTAGACGAGCATCGTAACCGGAACTGCTGGAACCTTCGGCCCAAATTTCCGCTTCGGCTCATCTGCTTTCTCGAGCACGTGGGCAAATTTTTTCTCCGCCATCAATCTGAAAGTATTGTATGAGTCAAACTGTCCAATTTCTCGAACTAACATATTTTCGAATCTTCAAATTTAGGAATTTAGGTACCGACTTTCCAATTTTTTTACGACACGCCGCTCGCGGAATGACAATTGTGCACCGAATGATTCACACAGCGAGTCTTTGCTACGTACCTAAACAAAAATGCACGAAAATAAGTAATTAGAACGTTTCCTATGACTCACTCGATATCGCGTGTTCGATCTTCGACGTTAAACATCGGTTCACGCGATAACGCGTGCATAACCGTCAACGCTTAACCGTTATTCCGCGAAATTATACATTTTTAAATCCAGGTTAACATTTGATAAAGTTGACGAAGTAAACGAAAGTAGACATGTATCGCTGATCATTAAAGTGTAAATTTTCGTATAAAACAATAAGGTTCAATTCAATTTTGTAAGTTAAAGTTTATATAGCATACTAAAATTGGCGTATACATTCATATACTGTACCGTTATTAAGTTCGGTGGGTTAATGTAATTTTTTCGACGATCTTTGAAGAATGCATTCTGTATATAATAGTCTTATAAGGTAAATGTTTTTATTTCATTTTATTAATCAAGTTGCATCTTCTTGGCGCCCACACATTTCATAAAAATTGTATGAAAAGAAAAATCTTGCGATACTTACGAATTTCGAAACGCTGTCCATTAGCAAGCGAGTCGCAAAATATGGCGGGCTTTACAAAATGATAGAATATTACGTTGACATTTGTCGATTATATTCAGAAGTTATATTTATTTATTAAATATTTATTCAACATTTTCTAAATTTAGATACGCAAAAGAATTTCGAGTAACACTATCTAGGTAACATCATAAGAAAAAGCAGATTTCTCTTCTGCTTTAGCTTCGATAGCGGGAGAAACGTTTTATCCCGGGATGTGCTACTGGATTTGGTAATAATCTTATCTAGCACATTTATGTATAAAGGTAATTGTGATATATCAAATCTTATTTTATTGAACAATAAAGAAAAGTATTTGAAGAATTGTATTGAAAATATACAATTGTTTATGTCGAAATAATTCTGTCAATGCCATCTAGTTACAAAATATCGAACTATGATTAAAATGCAGCACCGAAGCAGTAGTATTCCGATAGATAAATAACGTTATTCGTTTATAATAAGTATATTTATAACAGCTTAATCTTTGCGCAATATATCTGCTCACGCTGTTCAAATTATGTACTTGTAGAATTTTTATCGAAAATGTAATTCATTAATGAATATTAAACATGGAAATATAATAGTGTTTCAGGATATTATAAAAAACAAAAGTTTAATAGCATATTAGTTTATTGCGATACACACTATTCATATTAATTACCGTTAAAAATTGTACATTGTAAAAACAGTTTTCTTTATTTATTAAAAGCATTGCATGGGAAAGAATCTAAAAATTGCTGACCTTAGCACAATTTCTCTCGTATCTCACTCTTATACAGTTTTAAGGAATAGAAACAAATAAAATGGAAAGGAACAAACGAGTCTCACTTCGTGACATAAACAAAAAAAAAAAAATGCATTCGATCACGTTCGAAGTCGCGTAACTTCAGTATAAATCAGTTTCGCTCAACTTTTATGTTACTAATTAAACATAACCCAATGGAACAAATTCAAATGAGGAATGTTTCAAACAATAATATGTAGGATATTCTTGGTAGTATTGGTCGCGTTTAAAAATTGGATATGCATCTTCTGGTGTGAGTAGTTAAAACTCAAAATATGCAGCTTTCAATCGCTAATACCTTTGAAAATGAAACCACATTTGGTAAAAGTGGTAATAGACATCAATCTGTTTTAATATGAAGAATCTACGATTTTCAGATTGTACAACTTTTAGAAATATCCTCCATACAATAGTGTCCTTTTTTAAAACGTAAGTACTTCTTAGGCATAGAAATTGTGAATATTCTTATTCACTCCTCATCGATCGGTATAAAATATTTGCAACATTCATGCTGAACATAAATTTACAATTTTATATACTAGTTCAACAGAATATATACTAAATATTATTTTATTCATAATTTTCAAACACTTTTTCCCATATGTATCATACTTACTGACAATATTTTTTCAAGATAGTATAAATATAATATAAAATAATGACATTAAACAGAAAAATATAACCTGAAGTCTAAGTATATAAATCATAATGGATTCAGTCACTTGTATTCGCGTTTCGGGATCCGAGGGTTGTATCGACCACGTAGTGACAATATCGCGCAGAGAATCTCGTCTGTGATGTTGATTTTCCCTGCATTTACTGTCTAACCAACCTTGAATGTTTCATCGAGCGATACCCCTAAATTTATGCAACAAAATCATTGGCACAGCCGAGGTTTCGGGCGACGTTGGTCACTTTCATAAAGTAGTTGGCCTACCCCAGTCATGGGCAGCTCAAGTGCTCATTAAAGAACTGGTGTGCAAAAATTTGAAAAATTAAAATTTATAAACCTTAAAATTTACAAATTCGTAAATTAGAAATCTCCATGGAGCTCTGATATCTTATAGTTGCATGCACCTCGTTCACGGATGATCGTAAGTTCTTCAGCGGCCACTTGATCTGCCCTTCACAGATCTACCTTATATCTCGTGTGTAATTAGAGTATAAAACAGACGACGATAGTTTACAGTTGCAACCTTTGCAACGCAAAACAGTATTAAAAAATGTTTCAAATCACGTCAAGCATAAATTTACATCAATGTATACCGTATTCACTTTCTCGTCTAACAACAACGATATAACAAACTGGAGCACCTCTTTTCTTCCATTAGAAAAAGATAATTGCCAGAATTTATTTCTCGAGATTAGATTTCGACTAATGTAAGGCGCAAAACAATGTTTCTTTACGCTTGCTATTGGATTCATTTAATTAAGTTCTAAAGTTAAAGCCGATAAGGGATGATTACTTTTGCATATCTTTATCATGATCTATTGCTTGTTGCAAAATAGCGATACTATTGGCTGTAATGTTTACCGCGTAACTTACCCTGATTCTCTTGTAGCTTAAATGATTATTAATCGTACTTTTTTATTTTTAAATTGTTTCGCTATCTCTCTCAGCTATTATTAACAAGTAAATTCACAAGTAATTATAAACTATTAGTATATATATATCTGCATATAGCATTTTAAACCTCTGACCAATGTTTTCTAAAATCGATTCAATAAAAACTGATAGATCAGACTGTCTCGTATAAAGGAAAGTTAATTACTCGCCAGTGCTGCCATAGCACGAATTAACGCAGCATTTTCCTCCCGAAGTCGTTCCCGTTCTATAGCCATTTCGTGCTGCTGCTGAAGAAGACGAGCCTCGAGAGCCATTATCTTGTGATCCCGATCCTCTAGAAGGGACAATAGCCTTCTATTTTCTTCCTGTGCACGTTCAATCAACTGAAATTTAAACAGAAAGCATCACACGTGAAAATACATCGATGCTTTCTCATCGTTGATTAATTAATGAACATTGAAAAAATACTTCGTGCGGATTGTCTCCAGTCGGCGTAGGCAGTCTTGGTTTATTGGCGGCGTTAATAGACGTTTGCGGTTCATGATTTCCGTGATCTGATTGATTGACACTGTCAGATTGATTTAAGGAATCAAATTCTTCGTCGTCTGCTTCCAAATCGGAATGGCTAAAAATAATATATTAATATTTGTATATTAGTATACGCATGACTTTATATTAATTCGAACTGCCTATGATATTATATTAGGCACGACCCTTAATTCATTAACGTTTAACAATTTTTACGATCTTTCACTTGTTTAGAGTTTCTTCTTCGGTTAACGCTTTAGTGTATCACGAGACACGATCCGTAATTTTATGGTTCAATTATGGTTTACGCGATTTTGATCGATTCCATGTGTGTATCATTATATAAAAAGATGTACAAAGGACTTACGTACTCGTTACAATACGCAGGCTCGTATTTAAAAGAATCTACTAGCTCTACCGTACTTCGTACAGGTCGTGCCTAATTGTACTTTGTCACGTACAGTAGCACTTACCAACTGTGCCTATTTATACATGACCTGTAGGAAGTACGGTAATGCCTAAAAAGCAGCAGCAGTTTATTACAAGTAACTACTAAATGTCACTAAAGCTCTATATATATATATGTATATAGTTCACTACCAACTATAGATATTCCAATGTTTTTATACCTTTTGTTTCGCCTTTGTGTAAAGATTTTTGCTGTCCGTTCCTGAAACACGTGTAGTTTGACATACATACATAGTTTCTGTATCATATGATACGACTTTTGACCACACGGACAAATATAAAACAGAATAAAAGAAAAGAAAAATGATAAATCACACGAACTTACTTCTATGAGTTCATGATCAAGGAACTCATTGTGATGTGTGTTGTGTTTAGTTTCAAGACAAGTGCCACTAAGATCTTCCTCATCCTCTCCTGTACTACCTCCTGTACTCTGCAGAATTAAGTAGCTAACGAAATTACATTGCGGAGAAGAACGGATTTGCACGTACAAACTTTTTGCCAATATCCTTAACGCTCGCGGCCAAAACGCGGTAATCGTTATTATCAGCGCGGAAAAAGAAGCTTTACCTAAGTGCGACACTACTTGTTATACATTCCGTGTGTGTTGCGATTCTGATGTTATATTCTCTACGAAGATACATTTGCGCAAGACATTATCAACGTAAATTAAGAACACCAAATTACATTTTAAACAAATGCTCTCGCAAACGAAATCAAATAGCGATGTCATATTGATCAACACAAATATTCAGAGAATAATTTGTAATATATATAGATCGAAAATTTCTACCTTCCGCATGCAAGCTACAAAAATTACCAAAAAAAATTGATATAAAAATCAGCCTCAATACAGGAAAAATCTTTCTCTGGAGTCCAGAAAAATGCCGCAAAGAGTCATTAAGATTTTGGGACCTTAATGGGACAGCAAACAGTGACAAACCTCCGTCGATGGCAAATGTACCACTCCTGTACTTCGTCTCTTTTCTCGAAGTTTCCGCCGATCTCGTTGCTGTTTTCCCTTGTTTATATGTGTTGGCCTGTGCAAACAGGATACGACACTATAGAAACTAGAACCAGATCCAGAAAGTGTTAGCAAGTTGCTCAAACTCTAAACTGGATCTATCTAGCATTATCAGATATTTATATATGACCAGATGTTACTCCCATGAGCACTTTACTCAAATAACATTTGGTTTACTCACCGTCCCGTTACCCGCTTGTCCTGTTTCCTCATTATAGGTTTATTCTGCTGATTCTCGTGGTCAGGTGGAAGCACACTGTTTGAACTGGTGTCGCAAACTCCTTGAGATTCTTCCACATTCTGCCCACTCTCTGCGAATATAATCATTAGTATACAAGATATTGAATGACAAAGAAACAACGATAGAAAATACTGTTATACTTTGAAAATTTATAGAAGAAGAATCTCCTGTCCTGGGTGGAACAACTCGTGCCCTAGCTGTCCTGATCCTGGACCTTCTAGATGTAAGTTCAAAGTCATTGTCAAAATCCTCCTGGCTGACGGAGCTAGACGCCATGCCGGTAATATCGCTGTGAAATAAAACGGCAATACTGAATGTTGTCCGCCACAGACGAAAAAACACCTAATTTTGCAAAATAAATTATAAAATGGGCTCTTACTAAAAATACCTGGACATCTGAACAAAAAGGTGATGATGCGCGATACCTATGTTGGACCAGCACAAAATTTGGAGACCAAAAAGCGAGTGCTTGGATAGATTTGTCTAAAGGAAAGTCACAAGGTATGAACCGCTATTAACTACGAGCAAATGCGTGCGCAATAAGATGATAACAGAACTTGAACAGAAAAGACACAGCAATTCCTACGGTATTAGTCACCTGTCGGGGTGAGTGTTCTTCACCTAGTTCCACTGCCAATGCCGTGACTCACTACCAACCTATGTGCGACTGACAGCTGTCAACTATTGAAACATCCATAAACACGTACAGCTTTCACGATTACATACTTCAAAGATGGGTAGGTATATCGATCGTCTATGCATCTCGGGTAAAGGACAATTTTCAATGTTACTACGACAGTGTCCGCAACCTTATAAAAAATAACTAGACAAATCGCATGGAAGTTACAGCGTCAAGAGAATGAAGAGAGTATAGATAATCGGTGATCAGGTATTTTTGACATAAGAAGATTGGAAGGTGGCTCCCTCAGCGTCGATTCAACCATCGACTAAACCTATTTGTAATGCTATACTCTAGTACTAGTACTAGTACTTTATATAAAATTCAATATTAAATTATTCAATTATATAACATATATTTTATGTAAAATAAATTATCGACGAGTTATTATACTTGTATCTTTTAGTAAACATTTTCAAATTATCGTGCTCTACATCAGTCAGTGATCGTGTGAGCATGCGTAGTTGGTTCAGAGCACAATGAATCTTTCTGCAGCGGTTTTTTTCGTATATCGTGTCCGCTTGTACTGTCCATTTATACACGTATATGCTGCACGTGATAGAAATATATTTATATCTATGTTTCAGGATCATTTTTGACAAATACAAAAATTAAATATTGACGATTTTTAAACCGGTGAGTACGAAATTGAATGTATTGATGGCGATCGCTCGATAGATCGAACGATACAAGTCGAAGTCGTTAGAAACTACAACTTGTTACAGATCGAAGTGGTCAGTCGAGAAGATTGGTATGGTTTTTTTGTGGTTGTGTGTGGGTCGTAGATAATTCAATTTACTCGAGTGGAGACATAAGCAGACATGTCGCTGTGCACCGCATTCCAGTTTTTGCATCGCGATTGCGGTGAGTAAAGTTATTTCTCGACTCCGACCGATATAGAAGCGCTTCGATACTTTGCAACTCGCAAAGATTATTACTTTCTACAATAGGCAACTTTCTTAAACGTTGTATATGCAACGATGGATATTACACGAGTCCCTTAAATGTTATTAACCGTTATGCATAATTTTTAATAAGAATTTTACGCGGCAAAATCTTCTTCCGCGGTTCTGTTTGAATATCGCGCCAACAGATGGCAGCACCCATTTATTAATCGATCGAACGTGTCATTGCCGTCGCTTTAAATGTTCTAAACCACATTTCTGTCTTTTCCTTTAAAGTAAAGTGCTACTTAAAACGAAACTAAACTTATTTCAAGTTTACGATGCTAAAAGTACGGGCACTGTTAATCGTTGAATAGCAAATTTATTCCATATTTGACAATGATATTACGTCAATGAAGGTCAATGTACAAGTATTCATTTCCATCACAATATTGTCTGTTACTTCGGACGTCTTCATTTCGAACGTCGCGTATTCGCGCGTACACCGAGTTCAACCGCGTTTCCTGTTTCCATAAACGGTATTAACAATGTTAGAAAAAAAAAAATAGAAAAGGGACTGGTATCGAGAACTCGTATTCCCATTATCGCGTCACACATCGTTGCCGTTGTGGGAATCGATTGGAACAACAGTGTCTTTCCTTAAGCGTTCTGCATATTGTCACGCTTTCGTTCATCGGCTACAGCTTCGAACCACTTGTACGGGCAACGGTGAACGGCAAACCGCACTGGAACAAATTTTCCATTGTTGTTTCCATTTCACTATTATTTTATAGAAATCGTTAGACCCCTGTTTAATGCACGATTTTCTCTTCGAAAGTACGGCACCGGACGTACGTATTCGAGGAGAAACATTGTTCAATTTGTCATAATTTGTTCGTAAATGTATCAAAGTTCCAAAATGTACAAATTTTCAAAGGGATCAAATCCCAAAATTAAAAAATTTTAAATTCTGAAATTTTTACATCAAATTCGTAAATACACGTAGGGCGAGAGAAAGTTATGTAGACCAAACAAACCGAGATGAGGGACAGAAACTTTTCTATAGATCCTTTGTCACTCAGTGACTAATTTTGGGCCGGGTCTTTCAGCCCAGTTTTCCTCTACGTTACTTCGTCGTCAGGTTGCAAAGCATTAAGACCTTCCTCGTGCAGCGTTAAATAAAAATAGAAACGTTCTTATAATTTAATCCATCGTGTTTTACATTATTTCTAACACCCATTTCCAATACTTCAAAATACCAAAATTCTAAAAATCCTAAATTACAAAATCCTCAATTTCCAAAGAATTTGAAATACCTAAATTCCTAAGTCCTCAAATTCTCTAATTGCTCAAATACCTAAACCTTCGAATCTTCAAATTTACAAATTTCGAAATTTCAAAATTTCCAAACGTTCAGGTGCCCGAACTCTCGAATCAAAAAATCTCCAAAACACGCAAATTTCCAAGATCCCCAAAACTCGATGATCTCAAAAATCCCAAATCCAAAAATCCCCACAACCCGCTAGTATCCAAAATCCCAAATCCAAAAATCCCCGAAACCCGCAAATTTCCAAAATTCCAAATCCAAAAATCCCCAATTCATCAAACTCAAGATATTTAAATTATAAAATTCCTAAAGTACCAAATCCCCGAACTCCCAGGTGCTTAAATACGCAAACCATCAAACTCCGAAATACTCAAATTCTCAGAATCCTAAATTACAAAATCCCCAAATTCCTAATCCTCGAAATGCTTAAATCCGTAAATCCCCAAATTCCAGAATTGCAAATTTCCAAAGTTCCGCTGTCTCGATACACTCCGAGGCGCCACAATGCAGGAGCTGTAAGCTTCTAATTTGGTGATTTACGAAATCGTCGACGTTCGAAAACTCGAATGTCCCTAAGTCCCGAAACCCGTATCGCCGGTAGGCAAATGAGATGGATACATACGAGCTCCAGCTTCCACGGCACCAGTTTAACGTCCGACAACGTTCATCATCATTTTCCACGGGCGACCTCCGTGTAACTTCTCCCGTTGCTTTCTCTTCGGTAAAAGATCAACCGTGCACGCGTCTTCTCCGAAGCGTTTTCATTAGTTCTGGCTCGGTCGAATGCAAATTACGACGATCATTTGTCCGCGAACAAAGCGTCGTTACTACTTCTTTTTTTCAATAGTCAACCCGCTCGTCCGTCTGTCTGGGCGTCCGGATCTCTTTTTCCCTTTTTGCCGTAATCTATCATCGATATCGTTGATACCCGTGAGTATACGCCAAGCGTAATGATATTCCGTGGTTAGCAATTATCGATCCGCTTCGTATCCTAACTCGAATCTGTCAGCGTCATCGAGATCGCGTCGCTCCTTATTTTAAGTGTTTCTTTACGGAAACAAAATCGCACAGTAGAAACGTTCATATCAACTTTTCCTCTTTAGGGATATAAGGACTTCGAGATACCAGGATACAGATTTTGAGATATCGGAATATGGAGGTTTTGGAATAACGGGATATAGTACTAGCAGTAGGTACTTACTGCTATCGGTATTTAGGAATATCGGGTATAGTAACATCGTTATCTATGAATATCGTGGTCTAGGGATTTTGGGATGCAGGAATATCGGGCTCCAGTGATATCGTAGTCCAGGGACGCCGCAGTCTAGGGATATCGGAGTGTAGAGATATTTGGATGTAAGAGTATCGGAGTCTAGAGATATTTGGATCTAGGAATATCGGAGGCTAGGAATATTGTAGTCTAGGCGTGGCGGGGAACCGTGAAATTTTGGTCTAGGGATATCGAGATCTAAGAATATCCGAGTCTGGGGACATCGAGGTCTAGGGATTATCGGCGAATAGGAATATTGTAGTCTGGGGATACAGAGATCTAGGAATATCGGATTCAGTGATATCTACGGGTATCGGAATTTTATGGCATTAAAATATAGCGATACCAGTTTCCAGGGATATCAGTGGGTATAATAGCGTCGAAGATTAAGAAATATCGACATATAAAAAAACCTAAACGCATACATAACTAAGGATATGCAATAAACATTTAGAGATACAAGTATATCAGTGACATACTTGTCGACGCAGCTGTATCGCGTTTTTATATCACGTACGTTGAATGTACCATAGAAAATGGTGCATCTCGTGCGTGTAACTAGACGTAATTGAAATTTCATCCGTTATCGAGAACGGAGAAGTACTTTCTCTGTTACGCGAGCGTAAAATCGTGTTTACCGCGTCTAGCGGTGTACGAGGGTATATCTGTCTTCGCGTTATTGTGCTACGGCCGTGCTACGGCTCCTCTAAGGCGTAATTGGATTTCTTGTGACGAAGATAATTTATCGGTCAGTTTTGCTACCACGCCGCGTTATAGTCCCCCGTTCTCATTATCGGCAATCGTGACGCGTAATTACGAATCGTTTACCAATTATGAGCGGATCCGTTCGTCCCGGTGGCACGTGAATCGTGATTAACACCTTGGTTTATGTTGTGCCAGGCTTAATTGTGGCAAACGCGAACGGCACTTATTCGCGTCAGCGTTATGCCACGACACGTTCGCGATAATGCGGGAACGGAAGGAGACACATGGAGGAAAGAAAACGGAACGCGTTTGTTCGTTGACGAGCTAATAGACCTGTTAGCGGGATCATAAACGCTAGATTCATGGAAACCGTCGAAATGACGGATCTCGGATTTATTATTCCGAATTACGAAAATTAGTAAGAAGCTTCTATCGACGTGTTAATTATCCTTTGTCGAAATAAAGAATCGTTGCGCGAGTTAGCTTACGCATTGTCCATTATGTACTTATTTAATAAATAAATAAATTTCTTAAATAAGTACATAGAAAATAAGAATTATTTTCATATTTATGTACAAGTACATAAGAAATAAGAATTTCTTAAATTCTAAATGTAATTCTACAGAATTACATAAATTCTTAGATCAAATTATTTCTTTCTTAAATAATGTATTTATTTAAGAAATAATGTTTGTATCTCAAAGACGGTTGACCTTTTGACCTATGTTTACTAAAGCTTTTTTACTCGATACAGTGCATCCTATATAAACATCAATGGCTTTTTGGAACACCCTGTATATAAGTGGTGTATCACTTATACTACTAATATAAAATAATATATTAAATTAAGGTGACCTCAAAGATCCACGTAAAAGGGAACTTTGATCATAAGAAAAGCGAAGCCATGTTCGCCGAGTTATACACGTGCTGGTACCCTAATCTGATGGTCATTTACGGCTAAACGACCGCCAACAACACCGTGTCGCTACAAATTGATTTCGATCTACCTAGAAAATACCCAGAACGTATCGTTTTTATGTTAATCAATTAGTATCGTCTTCCTGATGGACGAAGCATTGAACTGTCCAGGAAGTACGTACATGGAATACAACAAATAATCGACGTGTCCGTCATTTCATGAACACCTTCGTCTTCGTCCGAACTAAACGTCCAAAATATTCTTGTCAATTAGTTTCTCGTTTTGTCGAACAATTTGCATACGTTCTCGCTCGAAGCCATCTTTCGTTCAAGTTTCCGAATTTTTATTGCTCGTTGCATTCGACGGTATCGACGATTCTCGAGATTTGCTAATTAAGAAATTTGAAGACGTAGAGGTTGATCAACACAGAATTTTGATGAAACTAAAGTCTAGCACTCTGATAATTTTTAAATTCTACAATTTAAACAATTTGAGATTATCGCAACCTGAAAACCTATCAATTCGAGACTTAACACTAAACCTACCGGCGTATACTGCACGTTTATTTTAATTAATTAAAATATTGGGTTGTTCGCAAAGTTATTTCGTTTTTCCCCATCAGTCTTGCTTGTGAGAAATTCTTAGAACTTGGAAATCTGGGAATTTGAAACATTCATAATTTGGAAATCTGAGAATTCGGATTTTTTAGAATTTGGAAATCTGTGAATTCGGATTTTTCAGAATTTGGAAATCTGTGAATTCGGATTTTTCAGAATTTGGAAATCTGAGAATTCGAATTTTTCAGAATTTGGAATCTGAGAATTCGGAATTTTCCGAATTTGGAAATCTGAGAATTTGAAACTTTCATAATTTGGAAATCTGAGAATTCGGATTTTTCAGAATTTAGAAATCTGTGAATTCGGATTTTTCAGAATTTGGAAATCTGAGAATTCGAATTTTTCAGAATTTGGAATCTGAGAATTCGGAATTTTCCGAATTTGGAAATCTGAGAATTTGAAACTTTCATAATTTGGAAATCTGAGAATTCGGATTTTTCAGAATTTAGAAATCTGTGAATTCGGATTTTTCAGAATTTGGAAATCAGTGAATTGGAGAAAAATCAGTCTTGCTTGTAAATAAGTCCGAATAATTTATGGTTGTTACCGTATCGGAAATGAAAAGTGAAAAGCAGCAAATCGTCTGTCATTTTCATAAAAAAAATAAACAAAATAACTTTCCGAACGACCTAATATTTAATTAATTCTTTATTTCGATGTAAGTTAATACAAATCTCGAAGAAGTCAGCTTTACCACTTCGTAACTTAAAATTAGAAATTGGTTAAATGGTCATTCCGGCCGCTTCAGTAGGTTTAGTGTTAACATAGTTTGTGAGTATTCACGACTGATCGACGAGAAGAAGGAAAAATGGAAGTAAAATCACACGGTATAATACACTATCGTGCAACATGCGAGCGATCAAACATGAATTAAAGGCTGTCTCGGTTAGATTGATTATCGACAGATCGAATGGCAATCGTGGGTAACGAGCAAGCAGATGATAACGTCTGTGTGTTACTCACGCTTGTTATATTCGTTTCAGAAGCGCGGAAGTCCGTCGAAGATTCTTCAGCTTAATAATACATTCTCCGGCTGTCTGGATACAATCCGGCTACCCACGGTTCAAGGATAATCAATTTGTTACTCGCGCCTCGAGAATGCCGCGTAAATATCATCGATCCGTTACCATCCTATCCTCAATTAAGCTCCTTCGAATCCTCCTCAGAGATCCTCTCCTCTCGCAATTACGTAAAAGTGCCAACAGTTTAACAATCCATCGCGATTTATTCATTGTTCCGTTCATCCTTTTTTTTTTTGACAAACACAGCGTTCGAATATCCGATCATCATCAATGAAATCATTTAAACTTTTATGAACCGTGATTTTATCGTAAACATGGTCATTTCTGCCCAATCACTTGTTCAAGGAAAACGTAGGCGAATAAGGGATGTTAATTTACTACTATTAAATGATTTATGGATAATCTGAAATTTTACTAACCGAGATTTTATCGTAAAAATGGTCATTTCTGCAGAATCACTTGTTCAAGGAAAACGTAGGCGAATAAGGGATGTTAATTTACTACTATCAAGTTATTTACGGATTACCTGAAATTTCGCGAACCCAGATTTTATCGTGAAAATAGTTATTTCTAATGCAACACGTGGACACGTGGCGCATAAGAATTCGGGACATGGAAATATAAGACGTGGAAATACGACATGTAGAAATATCACGTATGATAATGCAACGTGTGGAAATACGGCGTGTAGGAATTTCGAGCGTGGAAATATAACGCGTGGAAATACGGCGGGTGGAAATTCGACACATGGAAATATCACGCGTGGAAGTATCATGCGTGGAAATACGGCGTGTGGAAATATTACGCGTGGAAATACGGCGCGTGGAAATTCGACACATGGAAATATCACGCGTGGAAGTATCATGCGTGGAAATACGGCGTGTGGAAATATCACGCGTGAAAATACGGCGCGTGGAAATTCGACACATGGAAGTATCACGCGTGGAAATACGGCGTGTGGAAATATCACGCGTGGAAATACGGCGCGTGGAAATTCGACACACGGAAATATCACGCGTGGAAGTATCATGCGTGGAAATACGGCGTGTGGAAATATCACGCGTGGAAATACGGCGCGTGGAAATTCGACACATGGAAATATCACGCGTCGAAATACAGCGCGTGGAAATTCCACACGTGGAAGTATCACGCGTGGAAATACGACGTGTAGAAATACGGCGCGTGGAAATTTGACACGTGGAAATTCGACACGTGGTCATATTACGCGTGGATACTCGACACGTGGAAATTCGACATGTGGTAATGCCGCACATGGTAATTATGTTTATCCGGTAAATCACACCTTGTTAGCTCGTTATGCTTGATCCTATCGGTCCAAGTACAACGTGAAACTAACGCAGATCGATTCATCGATCGCAAATAGCTTATTATCCTATTATTATTATTATTAATTTCAACGGAGAAGAACGCGGAGAGGATTACGTATAACAAAAGAGTTAATCGGCTGATGAAAAGGCATCGAAAGCAAAAAAAGGGATTGAACGATTTCGTGGCACAGCGTGAATCTTTCCAGAACGAACATCTTTCGAAAATTTATAGTTTCCACGCGAGCAACCCGCATCTGACTACATTTAGAAACAGAGATAAATAAATATAGTGTTCGGCAGGCGTACGTGCCGAGAAAAAAATGTGTACTCGCGAAGGGTTAATTGGAGCCCACGAAGGTAGAACTCTCTGGTTGGCGCCAACTATTTCTCCAATCGGCGTCACGTAAACGAACTTAATTAAATAAATCCACCAAGGGGAAACGGAATGAACGCTTCGAACTCTACCGACGCGTATTTCATTCGTTTCTAATTTGTACGTGCTAGAGGAGAAGCGTTACGAACTTCCGTCATACACGTTTATTTGTGCGTTCGGAAACAGATGAGACGATTCAATTACAGTTTACGAACCGAAGTCCGTAAATTTGCACGCGGATAATGGATTAAGTAATAATAGTGATAGCGATATTAACGTTGCACCGGGAAAGTTATAAGCGATGCTGTTTCGATTTCGATTTTTCAAATTTCGCGCGCAACTCGACGCGTTTTATAGGCGAGGTTTTGAACACTAGAGGCATAGGATGTGTAAGACACCGGGAAATTGGGTATGGAAATCCATTTCGGAAATTCAGAATGTAGGGAATGTGGAAAATTGCGAATGCGGGAGTTTGAAACGAGATACTGCGATTTTGAGATTGGAAAGTTTGGAAATTTGGGAATTAGATACGTGGGGAATTCGGTGATTCGAAAAATCAGACTATAGAGAATTTGGAGATTTGAAAATTTGATATATGGGGAATTCGGAGATACGAAAAGTTAGTTTATCTGGAACTTGGAAATTTGAAAATTTGATATATAGGGAATTTATGGATTTGAAATTTGGTATATGGGGAATTTGGTTATGTGAAAGTTTGGGATATGTAGAATTTGAAGAATTAAAAATTTGGTATATGTGGAATTTGGAGATTTGAATATTTGGTATATGGGGAATTTGAAGATTTAAGAATTTGGTATATGAGGAATTTGACGATCTGAAAAATTGGCATATGGGGAATTTGAATATTTAAAAATTTGGTATGTGGGTAATTTTAAGACTTGAAAATTTGAGATAGGGTCAATATACGAATTTACCAATTCGACATACGAGGAACTTGATAATGTAGAGATCCGGGATTCGAGGGCTCACAAAATCCAGTAACGAAGATTCTGAACATTTCAAGATTTGTGATACCCGAAACGCGATTCGAGTATTCATGACTTTCGCGCGCGAACATCGAGAAATTTAGCGAGCAAGGAGACGTAGAAGAAGCACAGATGATCGAAGCATCGATTCTTTGCCGAGTGGAACCACGACAGCGAAAGTAGTCATCGGAGCGATCAGGGCAGACCACGTAACGAGACAAGAATAAAACTGAAAGCAACAACAGCACCGTTGCACGGTTGATATTATATAAATCCCGTGGAAGGTGCCCGAGAGAAGGACGTTGTATGTATCGATCGAACCTCGAACAGTTTATACAAAGGGAAACGAAGAAAACAAAACAAAAAAAAAACAAAAAAGGAAGAACGTTTGTTATCGTGGACAGGTTCGTTGCTTTCATCTTGTCTGATCGACGCTCGACATCCGAGCGGATCCGCCTCGATAAAAATCCCATCGTTTCTCATTCAATTATCCTCTTCACGCTGCTAGTTGCCCCGTTATTCGTTCGATCGTCTCGCTCGGTTATTCAACGATCGATCTTCTTGCAGTCGGATGCACTATGCGTCGATTAGGCTTATGCGACGCCACACCGGTTGCCGCGAAACGGCGGCGGAAATAAACAAAAAAAAAAAAACACCGTAACACGCTTTATTGGTATAATTTTACAACGATTATGACCGTGTTCTTTCCCCTCGTGGACGACCGATAAAGTCAATTACTATCAATCTGGAACGATTTTTGTTTTCTCGTTCGTTTATTTTCCGCGATATTATGCAATTAATGTGATTTAGTCGCTGATATATGGCCGAGATAAGTGTCGGGGAAATAGAAATACGAAAACATTCTGGATAATTAAATCTTTGCGGGTTGGACGGACTGTTTTGCGTTGCTGACGCGCTTGTTTAACAAGCTGATTAGTCCATGCGTTATAATATTTGATGCGCGGTTTAAATGCGCTATTTCACACGTTTCGTTGATGTATTGTAAATTGTCAGGCTGTTTAATGGTAATACAACGCGTGGAAACACGTAGCGGGATTGTAAGTGGTGCAGAAATATGGTATGTGGCAATTCCAAATGGTGATACAACGCGCGATAATGCGACACGGGGAAATACAGCGCATGGCGATACAACGCGGGGAGATATACATACATTTTTATTATTATTTAGATTATACATACATTATGGTGACATATTGCATAGAAGTATTATACGTGGATGTATATTGAGTAGAAATATTAGGCGTGGTGTCGCAGTATATGGAAATCCGGATAGTTGGAAACATCACTCATGATAATGTAACACGTGGACACGTGCCGCATTAGAATTGGAAGCGTGGAAATATCATGCGTGGTAATACAACGCGTGGAAATACGGTGTGCAAAAATTCGGAATATGGAAATACAAGGCGTGGAAATTCGACATGTGAAAATGTCACATATGACAATGCAACGCGTGGAAATACAGCGCGTACAAATTTTTGTAAGAAAATATCACGAGTGGAAATACGGTGTGTGGAAATTTAACACGTGGTAATGTCACACATGGAAATACAAGGCGTGGAAATTCGACATGTGAAAATGTCACATATGACAATGCAACGCGTGGAAATACAGCGCGTACAAATTTTTGTAAGAAAATATCACGAGTGGAAATACGGTGTGTGGAAATTTAACACGTGGTAATGTCACACATGGAAATACAAGGCGTGGAAATTCGACATGTGAAAATGTCACATATGACAATGCAACGCGTGGAAATACAGCGCGTACAAATTTTTGTAAGAAAATATCACGAGTGGAAATACGGTGTGTGGAAGTTTAACACGTGGTAATGTCACACATGGTAATGCAACGCGTGGAAATTCGACATGTGGTAATGTCACACATGGTAATCCAACGTGTGGAAATATCATGCGTGGAAATTCGACATGCGGTAATGTCATACATGGTAATGCAACGCGTGAAAATTCGACACGTGGAAATACGGTGTGTGGAAATTCGACACGCAGAAATATCATGCGTGGAACACCGGCACGTGGAAATTCGATATGTGGTAATGTCACTCATGGTAATGCAACACGTAGAGATTCGACACGTGGAAATATCACGCGTGGAGATACAATGCGTGGAAATATCACGCGCGGCAACACAACGCATGCAAATACCACTTGTGGCCATACAACGTTCGGTAACATAATTTGTGAAAATCCAATGCATCAAAATATAACATACAGCGATACAATACAGAACATATATATAAATTCAACATGGTAGAATGTAACATTCGACAACAAAACGCATGAATCCAACGTGCAATCAAAGAGACTCAGAACTCGAATTCCCTGTCTATCGTAACAAATCATGCTGTCCCGTAGAAATTTCACGCGGAAGAGCGGTACGGAATAAACAGGTACGCGAACAGGTATCGTGTGTATACACGGTCCGGTAATTACTTAAAAACCGCTTTAGCAAGTGTTAATTTCGCATCCACGCCAGGCAGGCATAATCTGGCGTGTAAGCGCGTCGAACCTAACGAGCGTATCTGACTTCTGCCAATGGTATTTCGATAGATTCGCGTAAGTGGCCGTACAGGAAAAATTCTCTCGTCGCTCGGGTCATCGACGTCCCATCGATTCCTCCTGCCAAGCTTTATATACCACATTGTTGCTGTTCCCGGCATCGGCTCTGTAATTACTAATTACAGAGACCGACAGAAGTCACGGCTCCGGAAGCAACCTAAACCCCCACCCTTCACCTCTTATCATCCTTCTTCTACCTTGTTTCTCTCTTTTCCCGCCAACATTTAATATCCTCTGACCAATAAAGCCGAGTCATTGATTGGCAGACGATGGGAGCCAGTTACTTGACCGATACCACGATCTCGGGGTAAAAATGAAAATCTTTCTTGAAAAAATAAAAAACCTCGTCGTGCAAGTGATTAGACTTGATGGTCAAGTACATAGTTCTGTAACGGTTAACGCGTTGATCGTGTCTTATGATGATTTTGATGACGCATAAGTTTGCAGAAAAACGTGCGGCTCCTGAGAGTACATCTTACTGATTTCTTAGAGGGGATTAATTTGGTTAAGTATACGTTTGTGGAAATTTGAGAATTTGCGGGTTTAGAAATAGATAGGTGGATTTGGAATTTGGAGATTTGGAATATGACGAATTTGGAGGTTGAAGAATTTGGAAATTCGGCATTAGGAATGTGGGGAGTTTGGTGATTTGAAAGTTTGGAATGTGGTGAATTTTGTGATTTGAAAGTTTGGAATGTGGGGAATTGGGAGATTTGAAAATTTGATATATCGAGAATTTGGAAATTGGAAAATTTTGATTTGAAGATTTGAAAATTTGGAGTATGGAGAATTGGGGGATTTGAAAATTTGGAATATTGGGATTTTTGACATTGGAAAATTTGGTATATGGGGAATTAGAAGATTTGAAAATTTTGTATATGGAGAATTTGAAGATTTGGAAATTTGTAATATGGGAAATTTGGGATATGGGGAATTTGGGAATTTGAAACTTTAGAATATTGGGAATGTTGAGATTTAAAAATTTAGTATATGGGAAATTTTGTGATCTGGAAAATTGGTACGTGGGGAATTTCGAGATCCAAAAATCTCGTATATGCGGAACTCGAAGACGTGAAAATTTTGCATGTCTTATACATTTCGTACGCATACGTCTAGGCATACAGTCTTACAGATTTCTAAGCGGTCCCCAATACGTTAAAGCATAATTCGCATTTCGCGAGTGCAGAACCCGTCTCATTGGCGAATGCTCGCAATAACCATTTGCGATCTATCGATCGAAATGGCTTTATCAAGAATCCACCAGCGACCGTTTCTTTATCGCAAAAATACACGATAGTATAGTTATCGGGGTCATTACTTACCTTTCCGTACGAGATTGCCTGGAACAGATGCAAACAGTGTAATTCACTCTAATTAAAAGGTTCAGCGTTACAATTTGTTCAACGATGGGAACAGATAACGAGAGAGAAGTACCACGCGCGAGTAAATGAAAGAGAGAGAGAGAGAGAGAGAGAGAGAGAGAAAATGACGATAAAGAGAGAAATGTAGAAAGAAATCGGTGACGTTGCTGCCGGTACTTGCGGTATCGAAGCACGGATGAAGTCCGTTTCTTCTTATCCTCTTTTTCTTTAATTAACTGCAGGGACGTTGTTTGAAATTACCGTGCGCTTTCGAAACACGGTTAAAACGACTCTGTAATGTTTATATTATACTTCCGGTGAGCGTTGAAGTTTTGCTATCGGCGAAGGAAGGTCGATGTCGGGCCTGTTAGATTATATTGTAGGTAACATTCAAATTGCCACGAACCAGTCCCGTAATGAAACGTACAATGCTGCTAGATAGAAACGATCGTTCGACGACGAGATCTTTCGATCGTCGTTGTTGCGATACTCCGTTTTGCGTTTATGGTAATGAGACAGAAAGATGATACGAGTGGTGGACGGATACTTTGGAATTAATGCATGATGCGCGGTCGAGATCGATTTTTCTTTTTTTTTTTTCGTCGATTATTACGGTCGAGCACAGATGCGCTTCTGAACAAACAAGTTTTTACACGGACATCGTTTTTACTTAGAAAGTGGAGCTTTCGATATTAATTCCCACGGTTAACTTCCTTGGAGATAGGAGTCGACGATGCACGGGTCGTGATTGCTTTAGTTTCATCGGATTAGGAACATTGAAGTTCGTTTGGTGAAATAGAATAGTAAAATAGGGAACCGGAGTTCTATCGAATTCGTAAATTTTCCAATTCTTCAGATCCTCAAATTTTGTAATTTTTATATTTTCAAATTTTGTAATTTTTATACTTTCAAATTTTTGAATTTTCATATTTTCAAAATTTTGAATTTTCAAACTTACAAACACGTGCAATTTGAAACCCTTCGAATTCCTAGATTCACATATGTTCTCAACATCCTGTATCTCTAACAGTCTTGGTACCAAAATTCCTAGTTTCTCAAATTTTTAGGTTCTCGTTTCTTCAAATCATATCTCACATTTCAGGATCCCTAAATACCTATATTACCAAAATTCTGGATCACCAAGTATTTGGGTAACGAAATTCCTATCTTCCCGAAATTTCAGATTCCCTAGATCGCTGAATCCCTAAATTGCCATATCTCTAGGTCCCCAAATTCCTAGGTTTCATTGAAATATCACGCATGGCCATACATCGTGTGAAAATACGGCGCGTGGAAATATCATGCGTGGTATTACATCTCGTGGAAATACAGCGCGTGGAAATTCGACATGTGGAAATATCATGCGTGATATTACTCCGCGTGGAAATACGGCGGGTGGAAGTATAACGCGTGGTAATTCATCACATGGTAATATCACGCGTGGTAATACAACGCGTGGAAATATGGCGTGTGGAAATATAACGGGTGGAAATATCACGCGTAGTAATACAACTCGTGGAAATACGGCGTGTGGAAATATAATGCGTGGTAACACAACGCGTGGAAATATCACGCGTGGTAATACAACGCGTGGAAATACGGCGGGTGGAAATGCAGCGCGTGGAAATACGGCGCGTGGAAATACGGCGCGTGGAAATATAATGCGTGGTAACACAACGCGTGGAAATATCACGCGTGGTAATACAACGCGTGGAAATACGGCGGGTGGAAATGCAGCGCGTGGAAATACGGCGCGTGGAAATATAATGCGTGGTAACACAACGCGTGGAAATATCACGCGTGGTAATACAACACGTGGAAATACGGCGCGTGGAAATATCATGCGTGGTATTTCACCTCGTGGAAATACAGCGCGTGGAAATTCGACATGTGGAAATATCATGCGTGGTATTACTCCGCGTGGAAATACGGCGGGTGGAAGTATAACTCGTGGTAACACGACGCGTGGAAATTCAATACATGGTAATATCACGCGTGGTAATACAACGCGTGGAAATACGGCGCGTAACAATTCGGAGCGTGGTAACACAGCGTACGTAAATTCGACGTATGGAAATGTCACGTGTGGTAACATGTCATAAGCATAAAATTGAAATTTTCGTAGGTGGTCCAAATTCGATGGCCAAGTACTAACCACACCTTAAAAACAAAAAGTAGAACGACGACAAAATCGTTTTACATGCATGAAATTCGAATCGAGCCGATGCTCGTAATTCTCTGCAAGGGATGGAAATTCGAGAACGGATGTTGCCATCTCCTGGTGGACGCGTTTATCCGATGTCCACGTTGCCATGGGAATTTTAATTGCTACGCTGGCGAGTATGCGTCGTCGACGTTATTAATTCACGGGGCCTTTAACGGCCGCGTAGCCAGACCAATTCGCGTTAATGCGCTCGGAAAATGTCAAGATAGTTTGCGTAATGGTAACGAGGTGTCCGTGAATTTGCATGAACCAGGAATTCACGTAGCAGCCGCTGCGATAGGCGAATCGCGATTGCTTAATGTCGCCGGCCGCAATTAGGATCGTAAGACGCGTTAGGCCATCGGCCGTATCCAGCGGGTCGAGTGTTTAATTCCAACGGGATAATTTAACGACGGTTATTCCAGCGAGCCATTGATCAAAGGGAAAATTAACAAACTCCCCGGCATCCGAGTCGGCTCGTCATTTCCCTCCGCGTGATAAGAGGAATCAATGAGGAAGAGCCGGATATGCGGGTTGTTGCTTCTGGTTTTTACCGTCTAACCGTGAGAATGCGCCGAAGAATTCGCGAAACAAGAAACAAACGACACGACACGTTGCATAATTGGCCGCGCGGGATTTATTTGGCCGCAGGCATTGAACGTGTTTATTTAAGTGCCGTATTATATCTTGTAAGTGACGCGCCGGATGATCCATTAAGCGGTTAAGACACCATAAAGCTACTACATAAATTTCTTTTCCTTCGAGTGTTTTCATACGTATGTATGTGCCGCGAGTCCGGAAGCGTTTATGGAACCCGTATGAATTCTTAGAATGATATGTGGGACTTACGTGGGACGATATCGTCTTTCTTCTTCTGTATCTTATCTGCCATGCATGGAATATGGAAAACTCTCGGCTACTTACCGGGCGAGGGTGTTCCTGCTACTTAATAACGATGCTACGTTACCGTTTCCCTCTTTCAATGTACTATTGTATTTCGCAACAATTTTTTATTTAGCAAAATTGGGGAACAATAAATTCTACCGAATTTCCAAGTCTTTCTAATTTTTCCATATTTTCAAATTTTGTAAATTTTATATTTTTAAATTTTGTAATTGTCAAATTCCCAAACACGATAATTGGAAGCCCTTCGAATTTCTACATTGCTATATCTCTAGATCACCAGATATTTATATCCCCAAAATCCCGCATCCCTAAGTATCATGATGCCGAAATTCTTAGCTCCCAAAATTTGTAAATTCCCATTACCATTTCGCTTCTCCTCTTCAAGTAGCTTCCAATTATCCAATTGTACCAGAAATTATAGATCTACAGTAAAGTTCTGACCGTTCATGCATAGGAAGAAAATGATGCGAATGATCTTTATCGATACCCTCGTTTCCACAATAGCGTCTACCTTAATAATAACATAAGATACCCTTACTGTAGTTCATTTCGAAGGACACGGGTGTATAAATACATTTACAAAGAGACACATCCATGTTCAAACTTGAAACTAAATCATGGGACAGAACTAGGTCTAATATTACCTGCTACGTTTATGTTAGCAAATACAATGGTGAACTATCAGATAGGGTCAACATTCGAACACAACCTTTTAGCCGAGCTCTAATTTCGCGATCGAAAATGTCCAATTTTAGCGATCTGAACCCGAGGAAAATGTTAGTGGACGGCCGATAGGTATTGTTTTTGCCGAAAGGTCGCCGTTGCCGAAGAGATCGGTGCACCAAGCGGGTAATATACCGTTCGGCGTGTTTACACGCAGGCACGAAAATTGTGGGGAAAATGACGGTGGTAGGCGGGCCCGGTTCGGTCGAGGCCAGGTCATGTCACGGAGGAGCCAGCATCCACGCCCCCCTAACGATCGAAATTCATTTCCATAATTATCTCATGAGCACGGGTCCCGGCCTCTGTATATATTGTACACTCGAAAGCGGCTATGGCAGATTTGACGTCGACCGTAACCGAGGAAAACGATCGGAGGATTCGTACGGGGACCGTATGTACAGTACCTTGTATATTCGTGTGAACCGCGGACGGAAGTTCGAGGTTAAATTCCGTGTTTCTGCGGGCTCGTTATCGTGGTCGTTATTAAGTACACTGGTATTTCTTAATGGATTCGTTCTTACGTAATTACCTGGCTCACGATACTATGACTTTGATGATTGTTCTATTCGTTTCGGTAACACGGAACTCCTTTCTTCTACTGCTTCTGTTCCCTTTAACTCTTTAAATATTGCGTTTTCAATTTTCTGCCTTGCATTCGTTAGCATAACGGGTACGGTGTGCCTCGTACATCGTCATTAGCAATTCTTTTACTTCCTCGCGTATATAATTAGCAATACTCGAAATAGGTGTTTCAGATTTTGGCCGACTAAAGCGATGTGATGCTATTTTTTAATAAATTAATATTCTGTCAAAAATAAAAAGATTTGTGCAATAGTTCTGACGTCTTTGACGAAGAAATCGTAGTGCAAGGGTTTAAGGGAGCTGAACGAGATTTCGTCGAACTATACACATTATCAAGTTCGTTCACATACTTTCTTCCGAGTTATATCTTCGAGGTTTTTTCGCCTTACTGGCCGTGTTTCGAGTTTTAATTATAAAAGTCGAACTAACCAGAATCCCAGAAGTCGTTCGTTATCCCCCGTTGGAAAAACATCGAGGATTTAAACGGAACAATCTCTGTATACATGTGTTCCACGTGTGTGTGTGTGTATATGATCAATGTCTCGCGTACATTTACATATCCGCCAGCCCTCATGATTGCAAATGTACTGTTTAGCGTGTTGCCGTGCCGCATTGGATCATTCTCTTTTTTTCCTTCTCTCTCTTCTTCTTTCGTTTTTAAAGTAACGAGGTAGACAGAGAAAGAAAGAGAACGGTACGAGTTCATATCATCGGGCCATAACGTCGTTTTTTCATAACGGGGCTGTAACACGGCCTTAAATCCTCGCTTTTTCGATCCTTGCCTCGCATTAAATTCAGCGAGGACGCGAGATTACTTATAATTAAATATCCCAGGCAACGTTCGCCACTCTGTCTCTTGTCTCTGCTCTTCGCGTGCGTGTCTGATGCTCCTCGAAAGCGTTCGCCGATTTTTGTCAACTCTACATCGGATTGCTGGCTGGCTCTGTGTTGCCGGTGTACGACTCGCGTATAAATTAACATCGAGAGGGGATATCGCGTCGCGAATATTTCCCTCATTACGGAAAAGATATAACGCGTAGCGATATAATTTCTGACGCGTGGAAATTCAACATGTGGCAATATCACGCGTGGTAGTACAACTTGTGGAAATATGGCGCGTGGAAATATAATGCGTGGAAATATAACGCGTGGAAACACGGCGCGTGGAAATATAACGCATGGTAACACTGCGCGTGGAAATATTACGTGTGGAAACTCGTAATGTGGAAATGTCACGCGTGGTAATACAACGCGTGGAAATATAACGCGTGGAAACACGGCGCGTGGAAATATAACGAATGGTAACACTGCGCGTGGAAATTCGACACGTGGAAATATTACGCGTGGAAACTCGACACGTGGTAGTACCACTTGTGGAAACACGGCGCGTGGAAATACGGCGTGTGAAAATACCGCGCGTGGAAATACGGCGCATGGAAATATAACCCATGGTAACACTGCGCGTGGAAATTCAACACGTGGAAATATCACGCGTGGAAACTCGTAATGTGGAAATGTCACGCGTGGTAATACAACACGTGGAAATATCACGCATGGAAATTCGACACGTGAAAATATCACGCGTGGTAATACAATTACGTGGAAATACGGCGCGTAACAATTTTCGTGATTTATGAACCAGATGGACACCACATGGACGTCCGCGTAAACGCGGCAATATAACGAGAGACTTTTCGCCGGACGTATTCGGGTACATTCCGTCGCGTGGTGTAACGCATCCTCTCAAATATCGCAGTTAACGTCAAACACGTCATGTAACTTCGTGTAATTCTGTAATACGCGCAACGTAATGCGAACGAGAGTTCATTATTATTAAATACATAAATTTGCTCGAGTTACGAAGGATCGCGGGTCGATGCGAATGCGGATTCGCGCCAGCAGTAAATTGTTTCGTTAACATCGGTAAACGCCGTCTCTTACTACGGAACGTAGGATTTATCCGGCGAGCATTGTGCCGCTTTTAAATAAAAGAATAGCGTACAGGGAGGTAAACATCGCAACAGGCATTCAATACGATTTTACCACCACGTTGATAAGGACAAGTTATCCTCCGCTTTATCTCCTTTAAGGAGGCTATCCCTTTCGAAAACATGATCGGAGGCACGATGATTTAGAAAGGTTTGAAAACGCGCGCCAAATCCTCGTTGAAATTAGACAAGATGAAAATGCAAGAGATATAACCACGATCGCGATTATCGCTCGCTACTCTCGCGATTTTATTAGCGAACGCACGCGCAAAACGCGAAACCAGTTTCTCGCTGTAGGAAAGCTCGATACCGACACGCGGCAATATTTCTACAAGGTAATACGCTTAACGCGACTCGAAGCGAAGCATAAAAAACATAGTAACGCAATAATGCAGCAATTAACGCGATTTTTCGCAGCGAACGCTCACTAAGTACCTCTCTGTTTAACCTTCGTCGATCATCGGCCGACTGTTTTCTCTCGAATTCGTCGCCGGTTGAACTCGATTCGCGCCAAAAAATTTCACCGTTATCGGTCCTCCCTCGGAGGTGGACAGAAACGAATCGAATTCCATCGCGCGTCGATTGAATCGCACCACGGAAACGAGCCGTCGAACGATATCGGACGCGCGAACGCGGCCATAATGCACGCTCACGTAAGGTACAGCCGAGTTCTTCATTATCGTCAGGGACCTAAATTGCGTGGGCGTACCTATACCTTCGTGCAACGTTACTTACCTTGATGTACTATAGAGCCAGTACCTTCGCACACGCGTGCAAGTGTGCGTATGAACGCGAGCACGGTCGGTACTCGTGCACGTTCGTGTGGCACAGGTTCGCGAGGCGAGTGGTGCCGAAGTTGCGCGAAGTCGACCGAGCTCCGTAAAGCCGGTTGTCGCGCTCCTCGCCAGATGCGACGTCGAGTCAGTATCGCGTCAGTCCTCTAGTGGAATTGGTCAGTGATCTGTGTCAGAGCAGGGCCAGTCGTCACTCTCCTTTTCTCTCTTTCTCTCTCTTATCCTCTGTCTCTCCTCTCTCTCTCTCTGTTTCGATCCGTCCTCAACGTGTTTCGTCCGGCGCACGTCGGGGTATCGGTGGTTTCGCGCGATTGCTCCGTTTTACGTCGGGTTGTTCGCGAACGCGTACCGTCTCGTTGCCGCGAACTCACGCCCGGCACCTATCTTACCATACCTATAGGTTAAGCGTACGTACGTGCACGGTACACATACAGTAAAATACAACAGTGCTACAGTGGAGTTACCAGTGGGGAAAACAAAAATTAGTTTGCAAGCGGACGTGCCTCACGGCGACCGTCGTCCACCACGTTCTGGATCGTACAGCGACAGCAGGTGAGTGGAAAGTTTTCGTAGTAGTGTATCGTTTTTAGTAGAGACGTGACCGCTATGGTCCTTACGTCCCGGAGGGCCAGATAGCCGCACGCCATTTCTCGGAACCTTTGGCGATTAATATAGGTTAATGGAACCTACTCGCGTTAAACGAAAAAAACCTCCCCGTTAGCGCGATTATACGTACTGGTATCACGGACCGATAACAGGGTTTCTTTGCCCGTTCTAATCCGTTGAAACCAGTAACGTGTTCCGGTGATTTTTAATTGCGTCCGTACCCCCTTTATGAATTCTTGCAAATCAAGTACCGCGTCGAGTATGCAAGTTCGACTGGTTTCCGGCACTTTTTACTTAACGACTTGTTTCCAACTGTTTACACATCGGAACGACACGTTCTATTATGTGGAACGGCGAACAGCCGTTTCACGGTAGAAAAACATTTTCAAAGTCATCCCGTCCGGTTGAGTATTGTTTCTTCGTCGGCTTTTTCCGATCGAGCTGGACGTTCAGTGACCCGATCACTCGGCCGATCTGCATCCAAAAGGTTAGCCGTACCCTTTCTCGGAACAATGTTCCTAAACGCGTTCTTTTCATGCTATCGACGGGCCCACGAAGAGTGTTCCGTTCGCTTCATTTGTTAGCGTCGCACCAAAAAAAATGGCGGTCGAAGAGGGGGCGATTTCTCTCACAAGGTGATCGTAAATTCGAGACTCGTACGCCGCCCGTTCTTCTCTTCTTCTCTTCTCATCTTTCGTCTTTTTTATCTCTCCTTTTTTACTCGATCCCTTACCGTTACTGGTCCGCCCTACCGACGGTCAGCATGTTGATCAGCGTCGAAATATATCTTTTGGGATCCACCTAAGTCTTCTCGATGCTTTTGTCTTCGATTTTTCGTTCTTTCCGGCGCGTTTCTGCGCCGATCCTTTTAGCTTCGTGTAAAACTCGTTCGTTATAAATTTGCAACAATTTAAGTACTAATTAGGCGGGTGTCGTCGATTTTACTGAATACCGGTATTTTTAAGCCTGTACGCGTTTAAGTACCGGTATTCAAGAATATATGTTAATTATCCGCAGCTTTAAGGTTCGATACAAGTACTTGCGTCTATGACTACTTACAGGTTTAAATACCTATTCTTAACCAGGATGATTGATATTACTTTTTTATTCTCTCAAATGATTCTGCTAATTCTTTTAATGCAACAATTTTTGTACTTCGAATTGTCTGCAAGCTTCTTGTAATATTGATAATTAAGCATAGAGGTATAATAAGAAACTGTTTGGATCGTGTTGAATTGGATCCATATGAATGTGGATTGTGCAGAATTCTCGATCCATACGAGTTTGGATCGCATCGAATTTGTTCCATGTGAGTTTGGATCGTGTCGACTTGGATCCATATGAATTTGGATTGCGTCGAATTCGATCCATACGAATTTGGGTCGCATCGAATTCGGTCCATACGAGTTTGGATCTCGTCAAATTCCATCACGTTGAGTTTGAAACGCGTCGAATTCGATGCATACGAGTTTCAATCGCGTCGAATTCGATCGATATCGTGTTCGGATCGTGTTTAATTAAGTCCTGTCTAGTCGTGTCACGCTGAAACGAATCATGTCGAATTGGAATGCCCCAAATTACATTAAGTCGACCCGTATCTAGCCTCGAATCGAACGCTAGAAATTAGATCACATCGAATCTTATTAGAATAGATCAGAATCGAATCTCACCGAGTAATCACACACAAAACTCTCTCGTGCTTATTCCTAGCCTCCCAACAGGTTCTCCCTAAATTCATCCAAGATTAAATATGTATAACTGAAACTCTTCCAATCTCGCTGTCAATCAATGTCTCCGTAGGATCCGACAATGGTGTATTCATATATCATTTCGATCAACGGAGCCTTTAAGACCCCGTGTAACTTATGATCGAGCACAATAATATGGAGAATGAACGGAACGTTCTTGCATCGTTTTCCCCGATTTTTTTCTGCTTCCTATTCGTAACGGACAATGGTCCGATGAATACACGAAGGCAACGGGCTCTAGAGTGGCTACCGTCGAGGTTAAAATCGAATGTGTGTCACGTTCACCGCGGCGTCGATTAGTAATCGGAGCGCGAGCGGCAATTACACTTGAAAAAGTCAATGTTACGTTGGAAGGTTTCGTACGGATTGCGCAAGCACGCGTGTTCCGGGTTACATACGTAGTTTCGCGGTCCTGTGAACCTCTCGGACGAACGTTGCTCCCTCGAATGAAAGGCGTATTGTATTTGTAATCAGCTCTTTGTTCGGCAACCGAGATACACACCGTGTGTCGAGCACACGGGACTGCTCGAATTCTACGAATTCCGATGTCTCGTCGTATCAGTTTGACGAAATTCGATCATTTTCCGATACAATTGCACTGAAATTTCGACATCTCGAGTTTCGAGCGTTTTTAAGTTGCGAGGTCAAAGAATTTTGGAGGTCCACAGTTTCAAGGTCCAAGAGTTTCGAAGGCCCATAGTTGCAAGGTCCCAAAATTTCGAAGGTCCATAGTTGCAAGGTCCCAAAATTTCGAAGGTCCACAGTTGCAAGGTTCCAAAATTTCGGAGGTCCACCATTATACGGTCCCAAAATTTCGAAGGTCCATAGTTGCAAGGTCCCAAAATTTCGAAGGTCCACAGTTGCAAGGATCCAAAATTTCGGGGGTCCACCATTGTAAGGTCCCAAAATTTCGAAGGTCCATAGTTGCAAAGTCCCAGAATTTCGAAGGTCCAGAGTTGCCAGGTCCCAAAATTTCGAAGGCCCATAGTTGCAAGGTCCCAAAATTTCGAAGGTCCATAGTTGCAAGGTCCCAAAATTTCGAAGGTCCACAGTTGCAAGGATCCAAAATTTCGGAGGTCCACCATTGTAAGGTCCCAAAATTTCGAAGGTCCATACTTGCAAAGTCCTAGAATTTCGAAAGTCCAGAGTTGCAAGGTCCCAAAATTTCGAAGGTCCATAGTTGCAAGGTCCCAGAATTTCGAAGCTTCACAGTTGCAAAATTCCAAATTGTCGACATTAAAAAATGAACTTTTCTTAAACTTTTCTTCACCCTTTTCGCAATATCGATTCCCAGAATTTCAAAATCTCAACAAACCCCAAAAAACGAAATCCCTAAAAAAATCTAAAAGTTTACATCGAATAACCTCGATGTAGCATTATCTCATATATATCATTCTTTATAAATAGAGCATTTAGATTCGTTGATTTGTCACACTGTTTATCCAAGAATGTTCCTGTTTTCCTGCATGCAATTTTTAGATTAACACACTTTTAAGATGTTATCGCCACTCGATCGTGGTTAACGAGTATTCTTATCGTCCTTATCTATATAAAATGACGAAATCTTCTCGCTGATAATCATTGCGCGTCTCAGCAGTCAACACCGTTTATTAAATGATTGCATGTTTTGCCAAGAAAAAAGCACGTATCACGCGAACTTCTATAATTGCACACATAAACGAGCAGTAACAGCGGATAGGTGGATTTTTCTGCAGAAATGAATAATAAATATGGAGCACAGGATGTCCGATGGTATTCATGAACGTCTTGCAAAGAATCACGCTAGCGCATCGTTCAAAGGGACTAATCAGGACCGACTATGGCCATGTAGGTGCCATACAATCGTCTAGGCATTATGCACGTAATTTATGAAGCTTATTTGCCGTACAATTAGATATCCACGTATTACATGCGGGAGTACAGGCTCATAGTTTGCATAGTAATGGTCCCTCGAGTTCTATCAGCGAACGTACCAGAGAAATCCCTCAGTTTTTTTTGTCGACGTAGCCGGCGTAATATACGATACATACGGTGTAACGAGGTATGTTATGGGTAATAATACGTAATGATATAATACATACATTGCGTGCTGTATGCTCGCTAAAACAAACACTCTTGGAAGGGTATCCTGGTCATAAAAGGGCTCGTAGTCAAAGTGGATTCCTAGGAACGAGCTTCGTTTACTAATCTAACAAAGCTTGTCGACCGAAATGTACCTTCGAAGACTTCTCGCGATTCGCTCGATCGCGATGTATTATCTTCGCGAATACATACGGGTACGTGTTAACATTCTATGGTTATGGAAAACGAAAGTGTTTAAAATTGAAGCTCGAAGAATAGATCTATCAGAGATCTAAAATTGAAAAATTCCGATGCCTTGATGTTCTGATATTCAAACGTTTTTAAGACTTAGACTCTCGAGGTTCCGAAGTTCCAAATTTCTGAAGTTGCAAAATTCCAAAATTCTATAGTTGCAAAATATTTGAATTTGCGAAGTTCCACATTTCTAAAGTTAAAAAGATTCTTATATTGCGAAGTTCCGAAGTTCCAAATTTCTAAAGTTGCAAAATTCTAAAATTGCAAAGTTCTAAAATTCCAAATGTCTAAAGTTGCAAAATTCTAACATTGCGAAGTTCCGATGTTCCAAATTTCTAAACTTGCAAAATTCTGAAATTGCGAAGTTCCAAAATTCCAAAAATTTCCGTGAGTACCCCAATCGACCGAAGTTCCAAAGTCTTCGATATTATCACGAATTTTCGAAAGACCGAAGCACCAAAGAGTGAAAGTATCGAATTTCAAAAATTAGCACAAAATTAGAGAGCTTAGATACCGAGGAAATCCGAAAGTACTGTTAAACGAATCGACACGAAAAGTCACGTGAAATAAATGACGAAACTTCGCGTAAGCGTTAAGAAAGAAAAAGATCGATCGCGAACGAGCGTCGAACGTTGGTGATTCGAATGCACGGTAAGGCAGTGTCTCGTCTCGTTGCGACTGCGTGTTTGAAATGGCTGGCAGGCGTCGTTGTTTGTTTCCTGCGATTCTTATCGTTTCCTGGCGTTCGATCGCGGGCTGAAACTTTCGTATCGCGGGGACGAATGCCCCGCGATCGAATTAATTTACGCAAATGAATAAGGAAGGTACAGAGCCGCGAGGCAAGGAAGTCCGTTTTGCAGAGCGGTTCGCGATCGTTCTCGTTTATCAATCGACGCGGTTGGTATCGATTTCACGAAGGCGAACAGCTCCGATCCGCGAACGATATCGATTGCTCCGCGAAACGTAGATATCGATTGACCAGAAAATCGTTCTTGATACTCGAATCGCGCGGTTATGTACCTACCTGTTGAATAATCGTCGGATAAGCGGTCCGATTAATTAGTCAAACGTAGTTTAGATAGGAAATCGGACGTCGCAGTAATGCTTACACTTTTCCGAGAGGGGAATCTAGATCGTTTTTTAATTTCTTGCATTTTATGGAGATTGCAGTTCGAGAATATATGTCAATTAGTTGCCGTTGACCGGTTTTAGCAGAAACGAACTTGCGTGACGAAGCATACGGTGATAAGATACATAAACACGTTGACCGATAAGTGGTCTGTCTTCTCGCATTATATCGCCGCGGGTGAAGTTACTTCGCGTTTTATCGCCATGAACTAAATCTCGCGTTTTATTGCAACGTGTCGCATTCCTCGTGTTATATCGTCACACGTCGTATTACCTCGCATTATATCGTCACGCGTCGAAATACCTCGCGCTATATCGCCATGCGAAGCAAACCTACTCGAAAAAGACAAAATTGGTCCTTGTCGGTGCACTGCGAACTCGGCGAAATTTTCGTTACTTAAATTTCATTCTTGGCAATATAACGTGAGGCTATTCCAAGCGCAGTCCAAAACGTACATTAAAGCCGCTTGAAACATATTAATTAGTTCGATGAACGTATGTCACATTGAACACTATTATTTCAACGATAATATTTAACCCTATAATCGCAGAAATTTTGCTAACAAAATTTCGTCATTATATAATAATTGTTATGATTCCGAACGAGTGTGTTCGCTTTCGATTTCCGATTCGCAATAAGAGCGAGGAAAGCTCGATCGGGAACGTTAATTTATGTTTGCACGTTCGAAATAGTTTGTTAACGTTTTATGAACCGGTTCCCCGCGGCTTTGACTTGCTAATATATCGCCGCTCGTTGCATCACTGCATCAGATTATATCGTGTGCTAAACGCGTTACGCTCGGCGTGATTTTTCGACGGGCCGCCTTAATGCATTCTCGCATCGCGAGAAGTCCTGTTCCTTTCCTCTTCTTTCATTTCATTTTATATTTTTTCCCTCGCACGGAGGAAACACAGCGAACGTAGAACCGCTTGTAGGAAGCTGGACGCGATAAAGCGTTTTATCGAATGCAATTACCGATCGCGCAAAACATTGCCCGTTTCGTCGATCGATTTTGAAATACGAACGACTTTTCGCCAGGGAAATTATAGGGATCTCGGGTTGGCGTACATAAAATTGCGGATTTCGAAAATCCATGTCAGATTCGACGATGAACGTATCTCGAAATCGAACTTCTGTATTCGTTTCTACCTTTTACGAAGGTGCATATGTGTGATAGTACATCTATATACATATATGAAGGTATATACATTCGTGTGTGAAAGTACATGTATAAACATATATGAAGGTATATGTATGTACATATGTGCAGATAATCTACTAAATGACGCATATATATGTACTTATATACATACAACGTATTCACATTGTATATGCGTCATTTAGTAGATTACCTTCACACACGTGTATACATATATGAAGGTTATGTATATACATGCGTGAAGGTAATCTACTAAATGACACATATATGTGTATATAAATACATATAACATATACACATATACATATGTAATAGTGATTTTAATGGCACAATAAGCAGTGTGTGTACGGACGCGACACATTGAACGAACGATATGGGAACAATAAGGAGCATAATTATTTTCACGAGACATTGAACTACAAATCGATAAGCTACAAGTATTATGTAACGCTCGAACGAGATCAGATCGTGTCAAAGTTTTCGCGTTTCGAAACTGATCATTGTTCGAAATGATTGATAACCATCCGGTTCGTACGGGGAACATTAACAGATCGTTTACGTGGCGACTTTCGCGAAATATTAAGCAATAAATCGGTGCGCCACGAGCGGTTATTCCGTGGTAGTTGGTTTCATCGGGACGCGTCAGTGTTTCCATGTTTCTACATTTGCTACTTGATAGACATCGTAGATAATAGTTGTCGTGTTGGATCGCTGGCTCCGTTTGGTCTAACGAGTCTCATCGAACAAAGTATCACGGTGTACAGAGATGAAAGGGTGCATCCTCCGGTGTAATTCACGAGCCTCTGACCGACCTTCGATCGGCGAAGAAACCGGAAGATCGAGTCGAGGTCTATTCGCTCGGATACTCCTCGAGCAGGCCGTGATCATTCTCGGTGACTCTTCATGACTCTCGTAAACGCTAATTACAATAATTACGATAACCGTGGCGCCTGGAACGCTCGAAATGGACGCCGCTTCTTCGTCCTCTTTGTTAATCACCCTTAATTAATATTCCATTGGCTATCGGATCGCGTACAATCCCTCTTAAGCGAAATATTGAACATTTTCAAACCTCGCTGAGAATTTCTTGCTGGTTAGGTTTACTTAGTTTGGGATTTAGAGTTTTCGAGATTTCGGGATATAGGACTTTTGGAGTTTAAGGTTTCGAGGGTTTCGAAATACGAACATTCGAGAATTCCGGAGATTTTTAATATAGAAATTTCGAGATCGGATGACTTGGGGATTTAGGCATCTAGGGATATCGAGATATAGGATTTTGGGAGTTAAAATTTAAGGTTTTGAAATTTGTGGACTTCTGAATTTAGGAATTTATAGATTGGAATATTTGGGGATTTAAGGATTTAGGGATTTTGGGATATAGGACTTTGGGAATTTGAATATTTGGATCTTTGATAATTTTGAGATCGAAGGACCTAGTAATTTACAGATGAAGAGTGTGTGCATTTTTGGGATTTGAGAATTTAGGGATGTGCGAATTATGAAGTTTGGAGATTTGGGGATTAAATATGTACGAGTTTGGAAATTCGTGAGGTTGGTAATTTTGGAAATAATGGATTTAGGAATTCGAAAATTTAGAACTTTGAGAACTTAGTGATTTAGGAATATATAGATTTATAGATTTATAGGTACAGTAATTTATGGTTTCTCGAGATTCGTCGAGAAAGTTGACGAACTTAAAGAGTCGAATCTCCAAGAAATAAGGAACTTCACAATTGAAGGATTTTGTAATCCCAAACATTTCGTACTTAGCGTGTCCGAAAATTTGCGAATTCAAGGATTTAGAAAGTAGATTTGGAAATGCGAAAATTTCGAATTAGAGGATTCGAAAGTTTGTACGAAGTAACGAAATCGTGCATTAGATTGTACAGCAGCGTTTTACGTGTTTCTGGAAAGCGGTTAGAATTGATCACACGAAGGCAGGTCAACTTGAGTCGTTGATGTCTCAGAGCCTCTAACAGAGCGAAATCGGCACGCAATACCGTTTTTTAACCTAGACACAAAAACCGGTAAAGAAGCAAACAGGTACGTGTAACTCGGATATCCCCTCGAAATCATTATACTCCGTTGGTTTATCGACAGACTTCTGCCATAAGTGTTTTCCAACAGCTTCACACTTCGCGCCACGGACGTCGACAACAACCTAAACCTAACCTAACTTTCATTTTTCATTGACAACAAAAATATTCGCAAAAAAATGAGAAAAATGCAATAATCTTAAAACTGCCGGAAAGTTCTGTCCGTTTACGAAGAGGAAGAAAATGTTGCACTTCTTTTTATTATATTTTATTATTTATAAACAAAATTAAATACAAAATATATTTTAAGTGGTATTTCATTTTTCATCGTTGAGATTAAATGACTCTTACTAACGATCAATTATGAAACTGGTATAAGTCCATCAACAGCTCGTAAATATATTATTTTATTTAAATTCGCCTAACGAAGGGTGATCGATAGCGGGTAGATAAAATGGACGGAAAAGAAGTATATTGCTGTAGTATATATTTATTTCTCTACACCATTTTCAATCTCAAAGTAAGCACGCATTTAATGCCGGTACTCTCCCTGGCGTGGATTATAATTTTCAATGGAACGAAATAAAGAAGGGTCCTCGACAGCGAGGTCGATAACGGGTATATTCGGCATGGTAGCATAAAATCGAGGGAGAGTTTGTAGGGCAATTTCTACGCCATTGGTAAGGAAAGACAAAAGCAAAAGGGTATCAGAGACGCGTAAAGACGTGCATGCAATCAAACGAGGGAGGAGAACGAGCGAGCAGCGTGCATTTAAACTGCACGCGGTGTTTCTTGGTAACGAACGAAAGGAAAAATAGTCGGTGGAACAGTTTCTCGGGCATATAACCGACCATAATGGGAAGGCAAGAGTGGTCTTATCCAGTAGAGTGGGAGCCCCACGTTCGCCGGGCGAACGTTGCTGCCCCGATGCACCCTTGCACCCACCGTGTCTGGGTGACGTTCCGTGTATCTGGGTGAGACTACATGGAAACGGATAATGAGAGAAACAGCCGGACGGGAACGTAGGGAAGAAGAAGTCGTGAGCTTTACTGCTACGGTGTTGCCTGCCTCTGAGCCTTCGTTGCATCGTTCCGAAGAACGCTCAGACCGATGCAATGGCGTCAGGAATATTCTAATTCCTTCTGTTTCTCCTTTTCCTATCTTATCTTTTATCCACTACGTTCAACACTCTCCTCTTCTTGGACCTATATACCGATATTCAATCATGGCCTATTAATTTTGTTGCTTTCAAATGCTGTTTTTATATTCAGACATTTTGGATCTTCATATTTACGACACCGGTTTCGTGAATTTATATTAAATTCATTTAACTCGGAATCCTTTTATTTGAATGCGAATGATTAGTGGTGATATGATACATGATGGCATATGGACGGTACGGTATAAGATGTCATATACATATATGATACGGTATAATATATGATGCCATGTGCAGAGATAATATAATATGTATAATATATGCTGCCATAAATATATATATGGATAATATGATATAATAATATGATGTCCTATATACAGATAATATGATACAATACAAGATAACATATACATATTTGTATGATACGGTATATGATGTCATATGCATGGAGAATATAATATAATATATAATGTCACATATATAGATAACATGATATAATATATGATGTCATGTGCATAGATAATATGAAATATCATAAAATGTCATATGCATAGATAATATGATATAATGAGTGATGTAACGTAGATGATATTGTTTGCAAACGTGACTCTCACCGGCAGCGACAGATTCGTGTTTACCACTAAGGCGTAATGGTCGATCGTTGATTTACTCCGCCATAAAGTTCGGAAATTATGACTTAATATATTCCGGCATCGGGATTCAGACGTTATATCGATTGCCATAACCGGTAAACGGATATTTGTCATCGTGCGAGGACCACCGGATCGGAAAGCGATTTCGGTGCATTTTTTTTTCTGTGACGACACATAAACATCTATGTAACAATAAGCAGCGAAGAAGCACCGTTGACCCGGAAAGTGTTACGTGTACGTAGCATACTGCAGATTGTATGCCTCTTCGTGGCATACTGAACGGGTACCCGTTATGCTCGTTTCAAAGATTTAAGCGTTTTGCGCAATCGTTCGGGCACTCTTTCTCTCTCTTTTTCTCTCATTCTGACCAATGTGACACACTTTCATGCGCCCCTGATAGAACACCATACACATTCCTGTGTTCTTGCACGTAGGGTATAACGTTGCTTCGAGGAATTACGCGGAGCAATATATTATACCGATCTCAGTATCGTCTTAATCGATGACACGTCCGATTTCAATGAATGATTCATGAAAATTGTGCGTCGAACATTATTTTCTCCAATATGTATTTATTTCGTAAGGCGATTAGCTTGAATGTACGAGTACATCAGTGTCGGTAATCATACTTTCTTGCTGACATTCATTAACGCTAAAACTACCGGCGTTATAATGCACGCTTATTTTGAAATTACGAATGACGTTTAAAAATAAACAGACGTACAATGAAACACAAATTGATACATACATTAATTCGATGTCTCGATGAAGATTGACTACGGTAAAACTGTAAAATTGCTGTATTAAATTAAATGGCGAAAGTGCAAAGGGTTGAAGATCATCGATCATAATAATTAGTTTTGTATCACCACGTTATGTTACTTTGTTACGTCCATAAATTTTCCCACGTTTTTAATAATCGAATGGACATAATCAAAGTTTGATGACATTTTTTGAAACGTATTTATCATCGATATTGTATGTTTCACTATGTTCATAGATCTCGTGTATGACACTGTAAATGTAGGTAAAAACAGGTTAAATGTAGGTTATTCATAAAAAATTATGCATTAAATTAAATGGCGAACGAAAGTGCGAAGGATTGGCCATCGATCATAATAATTAGTTTTGTATCACCACGTTATGTTATTTTGTTACGCCCATAAATTTTCCCACGTTCTTAATAATCGAATGGACCTAATCAAAGTTGGATGAAATTTTCTGAAAGTTTATCAACGATATCGTTTGTCTCACTATGTTCAAAGATCTCGTGTATGATACACTAAATGTAGGTAAAAGTTATTCATAAAAAATTGTGCATTAAATTACATGGCGAATGAAAGTGTAAAGGGTTGAAGATCATCGATCATAATAATTAGTTTTGTTCTGCCACATTATGTTAGTCAGTTATGTCTATAAATTTTCCCGTGCGTTTAACACTCGAATGGACCTGATCCTCCGAAGGAGGGTCTTAATGACTTATGGTTCGGCCAACTTCTCTTATGTGTATTCAGTGACCCAATCAGGGAATGACCCACCAAAACAAAATTAAAAAATAAATGGTCGGTCTATCGACCTTGGTTACGTCAGACACCGTCCGAACTTTGGCATAGATCGACCGTCTGCCATGAAAACAGCCCGAAGGCATCGGTTCGTCCTTTTTTCGTTCTGAAACCCGTGCCATCTTTTTGCATGGGCCACGACGCAGTTTGAGAACAAAGATCACGGTCAAAGGTGGTGGTATTTTATGTAAGATATATTTATATACATATTTAATTGTATATAATATTCAACATATTTTCACTTGTTTACTACTTATAATAATTTAAAAATGTATTTGTTAAACACCCTCTATTTAAATTAAGTTCTCTAGTTGTTCGAAATTTCTCAAGAATACTCTTGAAGCACCTCGACAATCTCTGAGATATTTCTAAAATTGCTCTGGACTATAAGATCTCTTCTAGACTCCAGGATCTTTTCACCCAGTGTGATCCTTTTGAACCTCAAGTTCTACCTGGAACAACGATTGTTATGGGCCTCAAATTCATTCTGGGTTCTTTCCTGGTTGAAAGTACACACTCGAAACATAAACCCGAGGTATCCAAACGAACGGCTGCTACATTTGCATCTACTTATCTCGAGACAAGCACCATTACCCTTTCTACGTAACACGGATTCTGGTTGTCCTGAAATCCAGCGACGATCAAGCAAAGATAGTGAGAGAGTGAGAGAGGGGAAGGAGGGCGAGAGAGATATCCGACGATTAATAATTCTTTATCGAACAGATGTTTCGACATGTACAGACATGCAACCGAACGATCCATCAACGTTGCCGACATAGCAGGAAGCTGACCTGAAAAGCACGGTCCTGCCGTCGTTGCATACTATCTTCATTATGTCACGATCGGCGGTGAGTCCGCGTTACACTCGAAGAAATATGTCCCGGCCGATTTCGTTGCCTACCAATGACTGTCGCCTCGTTGCGACACGACCGGACCGATTGATCGACGCGTGTCTCGGTGTTACCAAGCACCGGGACGTTGGTCAATGATCTCCCTTAGATCGTACTGATTTTATCCCGAACTTCGACGCCGTCATGGTCGTCGACCGGTGGACACGTGGCTCTGACGCATCAACTGCGTCCGACGACGCTACGAGTCATGCCGTATCATTTTACAGAGACTAGCTGAACCCGAAATCCTGGGACACCACTTTCCTAGTTCCCTAAATCCGTAAACAATCACATTCCCGAATCCTGAGATTACTAAAATTGGATTCTTTTTCTAGATAAATAAATCTCTGCATTCTCGGATCGCTAGATTCGCTAGCAATTTTCAAATTGCTAAGTTCTCAAATCCCCTCATTTCCAAATACTTAAATTCACTAACTCCTAAATTCTCATAATACCTAAATTTTCAAATCCCTAGAGTGCGATGTTCCTAAATTCCGAAAAGCCCACAATCCCAAATTCCAAAATTCCCAAAATCTCTAAACCCCCAAATCAGTAAATTACTAAGCCCCAATTTTTCAAACCGCCAGATTCCCAAATTTCTAAATTCCCAAATCTCTAAATTCTCAAATCACTATTTTCACAAATCCCTACATTTCAAAATCTCCAGATTCCCAAAGTTCCAGATTATCGAATCCCTAGATTCCTAAATCCTCAGGTGATCAAATCCCTAGATTTTTAAATCTCCATATTTCCAAATTCTTAAATACCTAAATTCTCAATATCCTACATTCCCAAATCTTTAAATTGTCAAATGCCTAAATTCGCAAATGTGTGCCCGAATCTTCAGACTCCAAAATCCACACCCAGATAAATCCCTAGGTCTCCAAATTCATCGATCAACGTCTCCCTACGAATCTGAATCCATAGATGTTCGGATCCCCAAGCCCCGGCCGTACTCGAATCAATAAACACAGACACGGAGAAAAGATTCGGTCGACGTTGTCGAAAGATCGATAGTAAATCGGTGGCTGGCCGGTGAATATCGTCGATCGGGTTCGACACACGAGGGTAACGCTCTACTTGCCGAGAAATGTCAACCGCATTCTACAACGGCGACCGGCCAGCCAGCCAGAACATTCGCCGTCTAACGTTTTCTGCGCGCCTACGTTCCTCCTTTGATTCCCTATTGTTCGCCTCGGATGATATCCTGAAACGTGTTCCCGTGCGCGGCGTGCAACGGCGACACACACGTATCCACACGGTGAAACAGTCAGGGCGAATATGCATATTTAGCCGCGGCCCGAGCCGAGCCGAGCCGAACCGAACCGAACCGAACCGAGCCGAGCGAATTAAACTACCGCGCGAAAAGTCGCAGAACGCGCCTGTTTCGCCGAGCAGACCGTTGCTTTCCTGCCCGCGGATCGAAAGAGAAGGTAAAATGAGCAATTGCACGGATAGAGATACGGGAAAGTGATCTCTTCGAGTAGTAACGCTTTACCCGAACGTATAGCTTCATCGATGAACTCTGTACTTTCTGTAGGAACACGGAAAAATATGAGATCCATTGTTGGGACTCGAAAGCCTCGGATTTGTAGTCCGCGACGCTATGCACTGAGCTAATGTCGTTTGTCCTAATTATATTATTTCTGTACTCCTCTTCACCTCTGACCTAATACCATACACGATTTATTTGTTTGCGTCAGTACCAACTATTCACAGCTAGGATATTAAGCCCTTGCCCTGCAACTACGGGCTACGCTCGTGGCGCACTCGCTCTTCAAATATGGTAGACATTGTTAATATTTTCAATACGCTTGAATGTTCAACTTCGGTCTAATCGTAATTTGCACATCCGAGGATAAATGGGGAACAATCTTGACATTCGAACTTTCTTTAATCACTTTAATGTTGTAGCAATTAATAGTTATGTCCGACGCACTTGCTGAATAAATCGTAGCAGAAAGGGTTAACACTAAAACTACCAAAGGGGTCAAATGACCCTTTTACAAATTTTCCAGTTAAAAGGACAAAATTTATCCAGATGGTTTTCTTAACATCTGAACTGTTTGTCATCAACGTAAAGTATTAATAAGTGTGTCCATTTATGTTTCATGGCTTTTTCATTCATTTTTCAACTTCATTTTTAATTTCAAAATAATTGTGCACTATACGTGGGTAGTTTTAGTGTTAATACGAACAAAGGAAGTTAAAATGATATGGGGTATTGTTGAACGATCGTCCGATCGAGAACATTCGATTAGCGACAAGAAGCGCGCGGATAATGGTGTCGCTTCGTTGCTTCGAGCAGTCGGAAGATTTCGTGGTTCGAAGGTCGTCTGCCGTACGTTCTGTCACGGTTTTACGCGTTTCGTCGAGTCGAACGGCCATTTGCAGCTCGCGGCTGAAACCCGAAGCTGTCTCGCTTTCAGAAAGTCGGTTCTCGGAGTCGCGTCGCCCGGAGCGATCGAACGTAATCCTTAGGAAAAGATCCACGGCACGAATGGTTATCCCTCGTCTAAGTATCCGGCCGTGGAAGCCTCGATAATTGTTGGTACCGTGCGTTCGTACCACAATTCCAACTTCTTCTCGTGTTTCTAGACAGGGTACGATCGCGAATGGCTCGTCTTCGTTTTCCAGCAAAAGGGAGAGTTACTCCCACGCGAACGAACGTTTAACTCTTTCGCCGCTAACGTTGATTGTGCTTGTCATCTAAGAAACGTATCTCCGTTTATTTATTCTCGGTTATATTCTATGGATATTCGTTTATATCACCGGTTGACGGACTTGCCTCTCGTGTATATATATTGTGTTGGCACATTCGCCGTTTCGATAGCTTTTCAATTAAGACGCGCTGCATCACTACACGTTATATTACCGTGCAGTGCATCGAATCGTGTTATATTACCGCGTATCGTATTGCATGCGTTATATTGCCACGCGTTGTACTGCCTACGCGTTATATTGCCACCTGTTGCACTTCCCACGCGTTATATTGCTACGCGTTGTACTTTCCACGCGTTATATTGCCACGCATTATATCGCCACATGTTGTACTGCCCACGCGTTGTACTTCCCACGCGTTATATTGCTACGTGTTGTACTGTCCACGCGTTATATTGCCACGCGTTGTACTTCGCACGCGTTATATTGTCATGCTTTGTACTTCGCACGCATTATGTCGTCACGTGTTGTATTTCCCACGTTTTATATCGGCACACAGAGTATTCTTCACGAATCGTACCATTACGTGTTATATCGTCACGCTTTCATATATTGCCACATGTTATATTACCATGGACCGTATTATTACATGCCCTATCTCTCGATTGTGGCATTGCTACGCGTTGTACTCCCCATGCATTGTGTTTCCAGCGTGATATATTACCACGTGTTATATTACCAAGCGTCGTATGCGCCATAACCAAGTACCAAATATTCCCACATCTTATATGATCACTCGCTGCATATTACCATCATTGTATCGCTACCAGAAGAAGCATCATTACGCTTTACATCGTCGCGCATTATATCGCCGTGCGCGACATTATGCGCAACGTATCGCTGTATCGTCACGTGTCGTCGCAAGGCAGGAGTACAAGGAAGATGCTGTATAAAGAAATGCCACTAATATCACGATTTGCATACAACAGAGGGTTCGACGCCCGCTTGGGTTTCTTTCGACGAAAGAAATGTAACACGCGCGTTGTCGCGACGCGTTTGGCCCCGTTCTATTTCTCTCGTTTACTCTCTCGGTTCCGTTTCTTTCCGTAGCCACATGAATGAACGCGCCAGCAGCCGGAAGTAAGTAGGTTACTGTTACGTCATGCGCGCACGCGCGCTCGCTCGCTCGACCTGCAGCGTGTACCAACGACACGACGCTATAGTTTCGCGCTCATATTAGACCAGATCCTACCGATAGACTGCCGGCTAAGAGAAAGTAATTAAAGGAGAAAGAGAGAGAGAGAGAGAGAGAGAGAGAGAGAGAGAGATCGTCTTGGCGAGATGCACCGCCCGTTTCCGCTCTGCTAAATTCAAGGTTACCCATTGTCGGCCTGCGCTAGAACACCTTAGCTAACTTCCAGTCGTCTTCTTCTTGTTTTCTCGTGGCACCTTTACTTCGGATCGCATATGTCGTTGGGAACACGTGATAAGGATGATGCATCGAAGTCCTTGGGAAGGCACGCTGCTCGTCAACCTTAGAGATAGCGCGGAATGATTCGTTTTGATGATTGTCTACGTTGTCGTATAATACAGGGTGTCTCGCAACTAGCTTTTCTCCTGGAAATTCAGAGGTTATTCTAAGCAACTTTTTCCTTCGCTAAAATGGGGTTCGTGGTTTCATATTCGAATTATTTTTGAATTTTTATTAATCCCTGCAATATCGTGCCACAAGAAAATGCATCGATCTTTGAAATCAAATAGTTTTACATTCTTAATTTAATCTATAGCGCTACATACATGATGTATGAACACAACGGAACAGCTAATAGTTGCAATAAACATTAGACAGATAAGAAAATTTAAGAGAATGCATCAAACTTTGAGATAAATCGTGTTAGAATCGCTATATGTTGCAAGTAAAAATATGTTCGAGCGCGAGGGGTTAAAAGCGTCCCGTAAGAGGCAGCTGGAACACAGTTGTTAGAAAGCAACGGAGTAAAGTCAGGTGAACGATAGATCTGGCTTTGTCGCGTTGTGATCGGATTTGGGAGTAGCCGGCAGGAATTTAAACGGCCGCGTAGGCGACAGTGAAAGCAGCGTTACTTAATACTCGTATCACCGGCCGTAAATAACAAAGACCGCCCGCTCGTTGAACTGGACCGAGCGACTTTTCTCGTCTTATTGCTGTACGTTTAAGGCGATAGACACGCGGGAACTCGAAAACGGACCTCTCTCCGAACCGGAGAACGACGCACGAAAAGACAAATCGTGACCGTTGACGAATTTATGTTCCCGACCTCTGAACCTTGCCAATGCGCCGCGTCGAGCCTGGTACCGTATATCGCCGACCTTATTGCATCAACCGATTCAGTACGCTTTTCCTTTCTTTCTTCACTCCCGTACTTGACCCCGTAAAAGTTTCCATGTCGAATCGCCGACATGTATACACTACAGTACACTACTTTATTTAAAAAGTAAACCTCAAACTCGTAAAACCCTGAATTCCAAAACCCCCTAACTGTAAAACCTTCAAACATTAAAATTCCCAAACCCCAAAACTCGACATCCCCCAAACACGAAAACCTTCAAACTCCAAAATTACCAAAATTTCAAAACCCGCAATCCCAAAATGACCAAAACTTGAAAGTCCCCAAACTCCATAAGCCTCAAACTTTAAAATTCCAAAACCCCGCACCTTCATTTTGATGCTATTAACATTAGCAAATTATTAATTGTTTATCGAAAAAAAGTGAAAAAATTTCCTCATTTTTCTCCACCTTTTCCGTACAATTTATAATGGGTGCATTTGTCTTATGTCCAATTAATTCTTTGATTAAACAAAGAGAACGCCGAGCCCGGTCTCGTTCGCAGCTCACCGAAACGATAGTTGATTAACGCATGATCGATGAACGGCCATCGAAGAACGAAACGTTGCGGTTCGAGTAAAAATAATTAATTCGGTTTCCGACGGGGTGTCGGTCGGCCGGAACGGTGGACGCACGAAGCGTCGTTTAATCAGGATCATCAGGAGGCACGACCTTCGTTGGCCGCGGATGGTTCATTAATAAAAAGAAGTCCGGTGCTTTCCAGCGAGAATCCTGGGCCGTGGCGCCGTGTAAATCGAACAGGACCGACCCGGTGTGCAGCTCGGTGTTCCATTGCACTTGCAAGGGCCTCGAGGGGACAGGTTCCAAGGCCGCGACCGATCATCCTCTCGATGAGCCTCTTTGGACTCACCTCGCGTCCCGTCCCGGCGATCGAACGCGAAAAAACAAGGTGGATATGCGTGACAGCGGAGGCAACCTACGTAAAACGCTCGTGCACCTTCCCGTCGCGACCATTTTTCCAAGCTGTTGTTTCTCATGCAAAATAGGAAACCGACAGCACGTCGATGAGGGGCTGGACCTCGCCAGGAAGTGGACACTGGCCTGCTACGTTGCGTTTCCGGTCACACGCAAACCGCGACTTTGTTGCTTTCTTCGCTTTAACTTCGCATCCTTTGTTCCGTTTCTATGTAACATGATTATTTGTACAGAAATTTAGCGATCTGAGAATATGGAGTTGATGTGTCGAGATACGTACGGAGGATTTGGGTGCTTTTGATTTAGGGATGTGGCGATGTAGGGATCAACGGATATGAAGATGTGGGAATATGTGGATGTAGGGATGCCAAGATTTTGGAATATCGGGACTGCGAGGTTATCGGGGCGTGAGGATATGGGGGTGTGAGGATATGGGGGTGTGAGGATGTGGGGGTGTGAGGATGTGGGGGTTTGAGGATATGGGGGTGTGAGGATATGGGGATGTGAGGATATGGGGGTGTGAGGATATGGGGGTGTGAGGATATGGGGGTGTGAGGATATGGGGGTGTGAGGATATCGGGATGTGAAGATATCGGGACGTGAGGATATCGGGGTGTGAGAATATCGGGATGTGGAGGCACTTTAGCGTGAGGATATCGGGACGTGATGATATCGCGATGTGGAGATATCGGGGCGTGAGGATATCGGGATATAGAGATATCGATGCGTGAGGACATCGGGACGTGAGGATATCGGGGCGTGAGGATATCGAGACGTGAGGATATCGGGACGTGAGGATATCGGGACGTGAGTATATCGGGGCGTGAGGATATCGGGACGTGAGTATATCGGGACGTGAGTATATCGGGGCGTGAGGATATCGAGACGTGAGGATATCGGGACGTGAGGATATCGGGACGTGGGGATATTGAGAAGCGGGAACACGGGGGTGAGGAAATATCGGGACATATCTAAAGATGTCGGTACGCAGGAATACTACATCTACGAACAAAGTTTTTGAAGCGTTTATTCTAAAATAAAGTGAACTCTAAAGTTGTACCGACTTAGTTCAAATTTAAATATCATGGATGCATATATATGTACCCACGTAAGATACATACCCGAATAGATACCAGAATTAAGGTTGCAGCGGAAAGAATGAAATGCCCAGTAACACTGGCAATTAGCGGAATAATAATGAGAGGTTACGCGTATGGCAGAAAACGTATGCCGGGTTGAAAGACGGCACGCGCGCGAGTTTCTCGCGTTAAGATCGAATTCCTGTAACCTTGTTAAGCGGCGGTTACACGGCGTTACACATATATATCGGCAAAGGTGTCGAAGCAACACACGCCCACACACGCGCGAAACCGACAGATGGATTAGACAGATACATACGCTTGTTCGCATTCGAGCTGCTCCGAGCAACGAAGGGATTAATCTTTCTCGAGGATGGAAATTAATGTTGCTCCAGCTGACTTCTGATGCTTATTAGCCCGTTTATTGCGTTCCAGAAAAAGTTTCCTTCAGCTTTTCGATCGATGGAATTATTTGCAAACTCGTTCCTGCCGATGGGTGGTTGCTTTTCATGCTTATTCACTCATTTTCGCGATATTTAAGTACATATACCGACACTTAAATATCCTATAAGGGCAGATCATATTATTTAGTACATCATCTGTTGTTCAGGATCAGTGTGACCATTTAACCCTTTGTATTCCTTAATTTCTTTCACCTACAACCACTTAATTAATGTAGAAAATAGATCAACAAGTGGGTTGTTGATCAAATGTGTTACAACAGTGCAGGGTGTATGACAAATATATTTTTAATTCATTATAGGTAGTAAACAAATGAAAATGTATTCAACGTGTCTGTGAAAGAGACAGACTTGTCTGTGAAAAAGTTCGATCAAGTCTATGCAGGTGTTTGTGGTTGGTGCCCTATCAAATATGGAAGGTGAAAAACAGCATTTTCGGAAAATTTCTCTTATTTGCTGTTCAAGCAAGAAAAAAAATGTTCGATCCAGATCGTCTCGCATTTTCGTAAAAAAAAGAACGGAATCACTTTCTGGACCACCTACTATTTCTACAATTAATCACTACAATTAATTTCTACAATACCTTGGGTCTACAAAAGATCTCGATATAAAGAATTTCGAGAGCTGTCTCAATTCGACGATCGAAACCACGAAATTACACGAATCTCCGGACGTACAACTTCGAATTCCGAGATTCCTAAAATCCAAAACCGGAAAGCTCGATTCCACGAGAATCGTATTAAGATCTCCGTAGATGTCCGCGTACAATTAAATAATAGCACCCCTGTGGTAATCCGGTGTATAATTTGATCGATCGATCCGCGCTGCAAATAACGATCCCGGCACCGCGTTATTTCCAATCTCCTAACAAAATTTCCCGTCCGTCGATTAGGTTCTTTCCGCGGCGCAAGAAGCGCCGCCAACAGGCCGGAATGATGACAAATAGAAAATTAATAATACGACGTCGGAAGACAGGAAAATTGATGCAAGAAGCGTTTGGCCACTTATTCGAAAATCCCGTCGACTAACCGCAACACCCGGCAACATAACAGTATTAGTCATTTTGATTCCATCCTAACAATCGAAGCTTAATGTCCAGGAAGAGTATTAGTGTGGTGCCGGTGAGATTGAACCATGGAGAATGTTCTTTTTCACCTATCGCCATGGTTACAGGGAAATGGCGTACGTTAAGACGGGGAACGATGACTTGTCGAATCGTTTTGAGACCCATGACGGAAAAAGTTGCCTCGATTGCCGCACGAAATCACTCTGACGATGCGAGTTTCGTCGTGAAATGAGTTTCACGCGGATGAAACCATAAGCGATTCCCTTTCTCTTCGGGTTTTTCCTTTTTTATTTTTCCTTCGTTCGTGGTTTCCTTTTTTTTTTCTATCCACGATTTACCGAACCTAACAGCACCATCGCTATTTATAGCGCGTTATTAACGGAAGCGTTACAGCATCCTTGACATTTCTTCGGCCGGTATTTCGCGATAAACAATCGGTTGCTATTGAAATGCCTCTCCTTGAACGTCCCAGTCCAGATATCGACATTCTTTCGATCGACTTAACTGTACAATGATTGTTCCGCGAGATGTCCTTCTGCTTCTCCGAATAGGTACGCTCGCTTCTTTCTTTCGCCTCGTTGCTACATATTTTCTTATGAAATAACGTATTTCTTGCGCGGTGTTTCTTTATTATGTGATATTTCGTAAGACGCGCGCGTTTCGTAAGAAGATGCGCGGTCGAATATATTTTAAATCTGACGCGATGCGAAGTGCAAACTTTGGGTACGTGTGTCATATTAATCCTTCATCCACCGATGTGGTATGTAAACAACGAGCTAATTTTTGTTAATACCAAATAGCAGCTGTGGTTTATATAGTAAAGATGAGAACATTTTTTAAAATAGAATATGACTTCAGCAATTAAATTAAATCGTACAATTTAACATTTGGTAGTATAAGAAGTATCTGTACTTAAAGGTTTGACATAATCACTGGACCACTCGATATCTATACTTGGCATGTGAATGCATATTAATATTATCATTATCAAATCAATTCTTGATCACTGGATTCCCAAATTTGTTGATCCTCAGGAACCCAGGTCTGTATGTTAGATTTTGTATCTAGATGTTACACTGTTCTAACCTAAAGAACTACTTTCAGTCTATACTCTTGTATTCCAATACTCCTAAATACCAATATTTTATGATGTGAATATCCCTAGATTAAATTATTTTAAGATGCTAATATCCCTAAATATTAATATCTCAAACTCATAATATCCCTAGATATTAATATCTTAAGGTCCCAATATCCTCAGGTATCAATATCTCAAGGTGCCAATATCCCCAAATGTCAATATCTCAAATTTTCAAAACCCTAGAATACCAACATCCCGAGGTTCTAATATCACTAGATATCAATATCTCCAATTTTCAATACGCCTACATGTCAGTGTCAAAAGATGCAAATATTCCTAGATATCGATATCTAAAAATGATAATATCCCTAGATATCAATACCCCAATATGACAATATCCCTGGATATCACAATATCTAAAGATATCCCTAGATTTCAATATCACAAGGTTTTCGATATCTCTAGACGTAAATATCCAAAGATGCAAATATTCCTAGCTATCAATATTTCAAGATTCCAATGTGCTTGAATATCTCCAAAAACTTTGTCCGCCATTGTCGAGAGATTTCAATGCCGCTTCGATCACAGTGAAAATTATCGCGCGCGATCGGACACGGTACAAAATGGACGCGCAAATGGCTGCCTTTTCAGTTCGATCGGTCGATTTGTTAACGCGTGTCGTTCGCTCGACGTTACATGCATAAAAATGAGACGCATCGATCATCCCCGGAATCGCGTCTGTTAATAGGAAATAAATATCACGGACACGCGCGATCAACGGGATGGTCGTTTAACCGACGAGATAAAGCGTCGAACATGGCCGACGGTGAAAAAGAGAGAAAAAAAAAAAAAAAATGGATTAATCAAGCGTCGATCTATCACGGAACCGTGTCGGGACGCGCGTAGCTGCTCTCGAAACCACGTCGTTGTGTTTCTACGTTAATGTTAGATTCATTGTACGCACGGTGCACCGTGTGGGCGTGAATAATCGACGCTCTAACGTGCGAGCGCATGATCCGTAAGAGGCCGTAAGACGAAAAGAAAGACCGAGATAGCTGGATGGAGAAAGGGGCTATTGACCGAACGGTACCATTTTTTTTTTGTACGACGTTTTTTCGACATTAGAGAACGCGTACAATGGGCTTTCGCAGCCGGTCACCCATTAATTGCGAGTTTTAGCCTGGATGAAACGCGTCGAAAGAGAAAGGAGCCGTTGACCCGCGTTATGCTACTTCGGTAACCGCGATCATCCGAAGGTGCCATTCCAGGGATCACGAGCCTCTTTGTGTAACGTTGTATCGTACGCTCGTTACGATGGATCTCGCCGGGATCTTAGCGAGCAGAGATTACGCGGTTGCATTCGAAAGTGGCACGCGGATGGTTGAATCTGAATACTCGAGTGGCTTGTTCGATCGTACTTAAAATTCGGGAACGAACATTTCGGGATTCGGGCATTCGAGAATCGATTTAACGATAGGTTCACGGACGTGCTATGATCATTCATTTTTTAATGAAAATTAACTTAAAAGAATTAACAATGACCATTCATTTTTAAATTGAAATTACATTAAAAATTTAAATGTTTCGACTAAAATTAGCGATAGATTTATGTATGAAATCATACGTCACCCGTATCTGGGTGACACGACGCTCGAAGTGTTAAAATAATTAAACATGCAATTTTTCTTTCGTTAGCTTTGCATCAATGACGATTCGATATCGGAATCGATTCGAAAGACACCGATCGAAAGTGATAGAGTTCGGCAGGTATAAGAGTTCGTCCGATAGAGTCTGGACAGGAGATTGATCGGTACGGTCGATTTCCGATCGACGAGTTAAGGAGAAGACGATGTTCCACGGACTGGAATCCTTCATGGGGTCTTATACGTGACAAATCGAATCGGGGCCAAACGACGCGACGCGAAGCAAGACCGATGAATAGAGGAATAGATCTGTCGCGTTTAGGTCGATCCCGACTCCATATTTTTTTTTGCCCTTTCTCTACCTTTCAGTACGCGGACGTGCGCCTGGTTTTGCATCTAGATCCGCCGGGATCTAGATACAACGGCTCATCGACGTGATCTGGATCGGCTCGTTTCAGACACCGGCTCGTGCGAAACGATCGATCATTCCTGTTACGAACTTACTTCCGTCGAATACGTCAAGAGGGATCGTTGCTTTCCGACAGTTCGGCAATTTGAACGTTTCCGAATTCCGAGATTCGGTAATTTGGGAAGGCGAAGAGTATTTGGGGATTTGGGAATTTAGGGATACAGTGATTTTTGGTACTTCGGGATATAGTAATTTTTTGAATTTCAAGATATAGCGATTTTGGGAATTTCGGGGTATAGTGATTTTGAGAATTGCGGGATATAGTGATTATGGGAATTTCGGGATTCAATGATTTTAGGATTTAGGATTGGCTAGAAATTTTGCAATGCAAGAATTTGGGAACCTAACAATTTTGGAAGCTAGAAATTTTTGAATCTAGGAATTTGGAAATCTCGAGATTTGGGGATCTAGGAATTTGGGAATCCAGAATCTCAAAAATGTAGTGATTCGGGAATCTAATAATTTGGATATTTCGATATTTCGTAAATCTGGGCATTGGAAAACCCACGAATTTGGGAAGCAAGAACTCAAGAACGTAGATGTCTCAGAATGTAAGAATTCGAGAATCCAGCGATCCGGGACTAGACTCGCTAATCCAGGGATTTAGGGCGTAGAAAATTTCGACGTACACCAATTTACAGTCTCGGCAATTTAGAAACTCGTGAATTAAGTTATCCGAAAATAAACCTAATCAACGTACCAATCCTCTCAATTTTAATCACGTCGATCCGAATACCCGTGGCCGCTCGACGTACACCAATCTATAGGCTTGGCAATTTAGAAACTCGTGACGGTATCCGAAAAGTAACCGAACCAACGTACCGATCCTCTCTATTTTAATCACATCGATCCGAATACCCATGGCCCTCAAAGTGATAAATCCACGATAGAGCCGACAGAAAATATCGTAAAGATTCACGGTGCATGCGAACCGAACGAAAATCGTGTACCAATGGAGGGGTGTCGAGGACCTTTCCTCGAGACCTTTTCATGCGCTCGGTTCGTAAGCAGAGCGAGTCGAGCTTATCTGGAGAGGCCTGGTTTCACGAACACGGCCTCGTAGCTCGCCATCTACCCATGGATAACACGGTGCAACCAGTCACTCTGTCTTTCTCCTTTTCACCCTTCCTAACTCTCACCTTCTCTCTCCACGTACAGTCCCTTTCGATCTTCGATTCCTCGTTCCCCCTGTCTGTTCCTCTTTCTCCTTCGTGTTCGATGTTCGATACCTCTTCGCCCTTCGTCCCTTTCTTCGTCTCTGTCCGGCCGTTTCCCTCCCTTCTGTCTTGGTTCCCGGTGCTCGAAGCGAGCTGGTCCTGCTATAACCCGGAGTCGGCTGACGGTCGCCCCATGTATGGCAGCTTGTTTTATGCTGGCTACGCTGCATTGCGATGCACGCCGCGTTGTGTGCACTCGCCTCGAAACACACGCGATGTATTATATATCCTGTGCCACGGCTTTCGAATAACCGCGTAACTCGGTGGCGGGACACGTCCAGACTGTCCTTGCCTTCGATAGGGTGGCTCGATCGGGTTTCCTTACTTCGAATGCTTTCCGATCGTTCCCCGCTCGTAATTATGATTAGACCCTCTTCGCTATCTTCGCCGGATCGACACGTCCCGCTTTATTAATTACGTATTTACTCGTTACCACGACGAACTTGCGCTACACCGAACGCGACAGATGCAGCGTGGTTCACGTTCTGCATCATCGTCTTCTCGTGGGCTAGGTGAATACAGTTTGGGTGGTTCTATAATTTTAGGAGATACAGCAACTCGATCATATTGATCATATAATTTGACTAGATGTAGCTACTCGGTCGTCTTGATCATATAATTGAACATGGTATAGGAACTCAAATCTTTTGATCATATAATTTGACTTGATGTGGGAATCCAATTCCTTTGATCACAAAATTTGACTTGATGTAGGAACTCAATTCTTTTGATCATATAATTTGACTTTATGTAGGAATCCAATTCTTTTGATCACATAATTTGACTTGATATAGGAACTCAAATCTTTTGATCATATAATTTGACTTGATGTGGGAATCCAATTCCTTTGATCACAAAATTTGACTTGATGTAGGAACTCAATTCCTTTGATCATATAATTTAACTTGATGTAGGAATCCAATTCTTTTGATCACATAATTTGACTTGATGTAGGAACTCAAATCTTTTGATCATATAATTTGACTTGATGTAGGAATCCAATTCTTTTGATCACATAATTTGACTTGATGTAGGAACTCAAATCTTTTGATCATATAATTTGCGACAATACGGGAAGTCAAACCTTTTGATCATATATTTTGAGAAGGTATAGCAACTCAATTCTTTTGATCATATAATTTGATACAATATGGAAAATCAATACTTGTGATCATATAATTTGTCATAATATGATAAGTCAAACCTTTTGATCAGTATGTTAATTAGATATTAACGAGTTGCAAGTCCGAGGTATGACTACATTGCTCTCGAAACACTTACTCTCCAGTATAGTATTATATTCCGTGTTAGCAACTTTTAACAGGGTAATTGGGTTCAACCTGGTTCAGATAGTTTGGCACGTTTAAAAGTATACTACCAGCAGGAAGTAGTAATTCCTTTCGATCGAACGATACGTGACAGTATATTAATTAGATATTAACGATTCGAAAAGTGGAAGCGTTGCTACATTCGTCTCGAGACAGACGTGATGCAATGCGCCACATATTCCGTGCTGTCTATTATGCATATATGGTAGTTGAGTCACATGTAAATTGGGTCAAACGGTATCTGTTGATTTCTGTCGATTTTTGTTCCTGTTCGTACACGGCAGTACGATTTAGCCTAATCGCTGCCTACTTTACAATTTTGTTATATTCAACATCAGAGCGAATATTAACGTGCATTTAGATATTTCACGAGCACACACAGAAATGTAGGCTTATATAAGCATAACAATAAGCAAGATCAAACTCTTTTCAAAACAGATAGATCAACCAGTCAAAATGACTGGCTTCGGGTTTGACATTTTATGTCATAAAATTTTGTCAAAATATCTGTCATGTTTTATTGAGCTAATGAATGGTTGTATATATTAGGTGACGCTACAATATTCATTTATTTATTTTTCAACTTCATTTTCAATTCTAAAGTAAGTATGCATTTGATGACGGTACTTCTAGTGTTAACCCTTTGCACTCCAAAGCTGTCTGCCAATCACCATTTCGTCCAATACAGCAATTTGAAATAGATATTTTTTAACTAAATCTATACTGTTGCACTTATAATGTATAAATACAACTAAACAGTCGATAGTAGCAAATAATAACAGAGAAATAATAACTTCGACAGAATTCATCAAAGTTCTCAACCAAATTTTCTGAGTTGCTGTGCTAGCAGTAAAAATATTTAGAATTCCAAAGGGTTAAAATTGAACATTGGCCTTATTCGAGTTTTAAATTCGTCGTGAACAGCATTGAACGTTGCTTATAAAATACTATTTCACATATATAAACACTGCTGTTAGCATTCGACATTCAACGAGATTCAACCGTGGTACGATTTAGGTAACCAGTAATGCCCCTAAATTGTCATTAGTTTATCGTTAGTTCTCTCGGCACGCAAAATAGCAACGGTAGATTAGCATAACTCATCCGGGGCAGACATCGACCAGACACGATCCAGCGGAGCAACCTTACATTTAACTCATTGTCAGTTTCTCCGGCGATCCAACTAATTCCTATCCAAGTAGGTTGTGTATCGAGAACTAGCCATTCTCCCGGCGGAAAAAAGAAAGAGAAAGAGAGAGAGAGAGAGAGAGAGAGAGGGTCGTCGAGTTCGAGCGGCAAGTTCGAAACGCGCGTAATGGCATTCCTCGTTCTCAGCTGCGTTCGCACCCTGACCTTACTCGCCCATATTCGGGCCTGATCGTGATTGCTTTCTGCCTTTTTGCACACCATGCTCCCGTGTATGCGTGCACGCGGATACGCGTTCCTCTTTTCACGGGCGCTCTTATTACGTTTTTGTTTCGCTAACGAACACGAGCAGCCGGGAGGATCCCTCCGAATCGAATTTTTCCTTTTTCCCGTCGATCTCTCGGTCTGCATACACTACAGCGCAAAACTATACGGGCACCTATCATCCTCGTCGAATTTGTGATATATACACAGGATGTTGAAAAAAAAACGCATACAATATTTATATGTTGTATAGGATACACCGTATCCAGTGAAAAAGCTTTAGTAAACATAGATCGAAAGGTCAACCGTTTCTGAGGTACAAACATTTTTGTTTGATAGTAACAGAAGTCGCAACTTGCTAATGCTGAGATCTAGCTAAAACTGTACCTAGGGATATGGTTATCCGGAGAAATTACAAGAAGCAGAATAGCAATTTAGGGATGTTGGGATCGAGCTAAATCTGTACCTAGGGATACTAGGATTTGGGTAAATCTGAATGTAGCAATATGAAGATTTGGGCCAACCTGAACGTAGCAGTATGAGGATCTAGGCAAACCTGAACGTAGAGATATGAAGATCTCGACAAAAATCGGAACGTAGGGATACGAAGATCTAGGAAAAATCGGGACACAGAAAGATTGAAACCTGAGGATATCCCCATTTAGGGATATCGGAGTCTCCGAAATTATCAAGTAGCGCTGTTTACAAATTCCTAAATCCAATTTCCTGCAAATCCAGCAACGTGGAAACGTACGAACAGTATAAAAGTACACAAACACACACACGCATGGTAAAATATCCTCGGGTAGCAATTATCGGATCGAGGGTTAATGTAGTTTTAACAAGTCCAGCAATTATTACGCAACAGAGAAAGGATTGATAAATACAGTCCGTGGAAGGAAAGAATGTCCGAGATCGTTAAGACAATGAGTCGATTCGATGGCGGAAAAACGGTAGACTGTACGATTTTTGTGATCGATCACCTATAGCGGTAATCGAGTCGAGGACGATGAAAATTACTAGAGGGCAGCGATCTCGACGCGGAAAAGGTCCGACGAATCGGGCAGTCTTGTCTACTCGAAGAAGAAGAAGAAGAAGAAGAAGAAGACGAAGACTAAGAAGTAGCGGAGGGAAAAAAAAGGAAGACGAAGAAGAAGAAAAGAATAAATCAACGTCGATAATAATTCCTACAGCGTGTAATGACGTCCGAAGGAAACAGGATCAACGGCTTTTTGCGTTGTTGTTTTCGCGAGCGCATCCTTCTCGATCGACGGGAAATGCAAGGCACCGGGAATACTATCGAGAGGACGCGATCGGCACACGCTCGATACGCTCCGACCGCTTTTACCACTCGCCCAGACCCAACAGATGTATTTATGTTCGGTTAATCGACTTCGCTTCTTCCACTCGATCCTCGAACGTATCCCGGGTACAAGTGGAAACGTCCCTGAAAAACTACCGATCCCTCTATCCACTTATTTTGCTCCTGGTCAAATTTCAAGTCAAGAAATTTCATAATTTTCGAATTTTGAACATTTCTCTAGGTTCAGATTTGGATATTTCACAGATTTTCATATATCCGATATCTGAGGTTTCACAAACTTTCAGGTGACGTAATATTCATATTTCTGGAATTTTCAATTTTCCATATTTCTAAATTCGCGAACTCAGTATTTCGCAAGTATTAAAGTTTTAAAATTTCACAAATTTACTATATGCTCACATTCTGAAATTTTCGTCTGTCCAAGTTTCGAAGTTTCGGATGTCCTAATACTCATATCGTCAGAATCTTGAATTTTCCAAATTTCTGAATTCTCGAACACAACATTTCACAAGCACTAAAATTTACAAATTCGCAAATTTCCGTATATTCAAATTCTGAAATTCCCAAAATTCTCATATCTCCCAACTCCGATGTTTCACAAAATGTCAGATTCCCTACTCGTGTTTCCGGATTTTTGAGTTTTCCAAAAACTTCTGAATTTCGCAGGTACTCAAAAAAAAAGAAACATTCTCGATTTCTCATGATGCTGGTTCTTGGGATTTCTTGAATTCCCAACTGATCGGAACTCGCAAAGTTTATAATTATCAAAATCTCCAAATTGTTCTAGTATCGGGAGCAGTCGCGATCGATACTCTCCGATCGCCTTTACCAACTCGCCCGGACCCAACAGATGTATTTATGTTCGGTTAATCGACTTCGCTTCTTCCACTCGATTCTCGAACGTATACCTGGTAGAAGTGGAAACGTCGCTGAAAAAGTAGCGATCCCTCTCTCTGCCTCCGAGATCAATGGCTCGGGACAACAATCCTCCTCCCCCACCTCCATCTCGCTCACTCTCTCTCTTTCTCTCTCTGTCTCTCACTCTTTCGTTTCCTCTTTTTCGATTCCGATTACTTGAAAAGCGACTCGAGTTATCCCCGTACGAACACCCGCTTCGTTCGCTTTCAAGATCACAAACGCGTTCTCTTTTCACCGATCGGATCAACTTCGATACTCGTACCGCCGTGTCGAGGTTGGCTGTCGAACAAAAATCTCCTTTCGTGACGCTCGAACGGTGTTTCGACGAAACCGGCTATTTAGTCCACGTGTTCGTTGGGTATTTCGATCGTGTATTATTTCCAAATTCCGCGACGAGTACTTTTACCGGTTGGACGGTTTCTTTCGATCGATGTTTGGTGGTTCTCTGATGCAGGGATCAATAAGGGTTCGATACATTGAGGAGGTATCGGTATTGGAACACTTGCTGTTGCTTGCACTTACTATCTTTCGTTTGTACAATTTTCTATTTTACTAGGTTATTGTAATATACAGTGTGTTAATAGTACTTTATTAATTACTATTACCGTTCACTGTAAGAAAAACGTAATATAGTTGCATTGTAGAATAGTAGTAGTAGTATCACTATGTTACTCTGCTACTATTTTATCATACAGGTATATTACTGTTACTCTTACTATTACTGTTACTATTACTATTAAAAGCTATAGTTATATGGTGGAATACTAGTAGTGGCACCACTATGTTACTGTCCTACTATACTATTATACAGCTATATAATAATTACGGTTTTGCTATACCCCCAGCTGTAGTATACAATTATACTACTATACTACTGGTTCACCATTGCATTAGGATACTGCGTTTCCATACCATATTAGCATTTCATTATTTTGCTATGTTACCACTTTACTAATTTTATTATACAATTTCACTATTCTTTTACTCTAATAATACTATGATACATATATGTATACTATTGTATTACTTCAATAATGTTATCATATAACTACACTACTGTATTATTGCCACAATATTATCATACATACTCGTATGTATATTACATCATTGTATTACTCCAGTAATGTTATCATACAACTATACTACTCTTTTGCTCCAATAATACTATCATACATGTATGTGTACTATCATATTACTTCAATAATGTTATCATACAATTATACTACTCTTTTGCTCCAATAATACTATCATACATGTATGTGTACTATCGTATTACTCCAATAATGTTATCATACAACTATACTACTGTATTATTGCCACAATATTATCATACATACATGATAGTATACATATGTATGCTATTATATTATTACAATATTTTTATTATACAACTATACCATTGTACTTCTCCAAACAGTATCACCAATAGTACAGTGTGACTATGTAAGTTTCACCATCGTACCGTTATACTAACATTATCTGTGTAAGATATTGCAACGAAAGTTCAACGAACCTAATCGAACGGACGCGACAACGCGTTGACTTTACGACGCGACAGAATATCGAATTAATTTACTGAAATGAGACGTAAGTACGGCGTGCGGAGATTAATCGTTGACGTTCCCTTAAACGTTCCATAGCTCGTCCACGGTCGGATGGTTAGTTTTCAATGACAACACCAGTTGTGTGCATCCGAGGCCCGTTCTGGAGGACCGTGACCTTGAATGTCGACTATAGGAACGCCGTCGGAGAACGCGGTGTATACGAGTTCGACCGGTACACACCGCGATATCTCGATATTCGAATCGATCGATTTCCACGATCCTCGTTCTGCTAAATTTTCCTTTTAACCCCTTAACACTTTGAGTGTCATGTCATCCACATACGGGTGACGTGTGAATTCATACATAAATTTACCGCTAATTTTAGTTGAAACATTCATCATAACAAAGTATAAAAAATTTTGGTTGATATATTAAAGCTTATCAAATAAACCAGTGTAGAATATTATGAAAATTGTCTATAAAATTTATCGAAAATAAAATTACTTCGTAAAAGAAATTGACATTGTTTTAGGGTGGCACTCGAGGTGTTAACCTATAATTTTCTAGCCAGTCGCGTCATTTGTAGTCATTATTAATTATTGCTGCAACTTTGACACCGTTAAGGATAGTTAAAATGTTGGTTACACTTTGCATTCGGTGATTCTTGATTATATTTTACTGATGACAATCGGAATTGAACCGAAAATTCATTTGCAGCGAAAATCCTTTGCCACTCGTAACAAATTCAAAATATGTTTGTTACGCAATCTACATTATTAACCAGTTAGCTGCGTTTGACGAGTATAGTCGTCATGGAGAAGTGGCAGGATTCTGTGCCATGACGAGTATACTGGTTGACGACTATCTGGTTCACCAAATAAGTAAATATTAGTAATAAAATTGTCTATTTTATAAAATAGACCCATCTTTTTGATCCAAGATTTTAGCAACGACACTTATTCTGTGATTCACGAGTATACTCACAAAAGTGTGCGCCAGAGTTAACTGGTTAAAATACATTTTATTGCAAACCTACTTCTTGATCTACTTTGTGAATTACCTAAGGAGTTGTCGGTGAAAGAAACGAAGGACCCCAAAGGTTCATTGTTGTATGTGTGAATAGTTGATTCCGTCTGACGTGTCTGACAAATAAATGGCACGTGAAGGGATTAACACGAGCGGATTCGTTGCACGAATAATTCAGTTTTCACCGGCGATATAGAGAAAATGTAATGTCGATCGAAATTCGTCGTGATGGGTTTTGCACGGTTACTATTTGAAGAAAGAGGGGGACCTGTACGAGTTCTATAAGCGGGTTGGATTTATTTTTGCCGCGGGGACACACACGGGGGAGCCTTTGTCGCGGAAGGTCGTGTTCGTGGTCGAGTTTGCGGGCAATCCTCTCGCTGTCGTCGCACGACAACTCTTCCGACTCGTTTTGCCCCGCGGATTTACGGTAAAAACTAGTTTCGCAGCACGCCTCTCTATTTCAGTCGTACGGCTCGTGCAACGTGGAAGCGTTTCGCCGCCTTCCTTTCTGACTCCGATCCGATTCGATTTATGTACGTTGCCCGGTAATTGATGCCCCTAGCCGGCCGATTTCGACGGCCGTGCAACGTTTACGTTTCAACGGAAGCACGTGCGGTATCCGCGATCGCTATTATCGATGCTGTAATTAGCCGCAATTAGCACGGTGTCGCCTCGTTCGCGACGCCACCGACGACGATCTTCTGCTTCGAATACTCCTTCGCCACCCCCTTCTCTTCTTTCCACGATATTTCATACGTTTATCGCATTTCATCTCGTGAACATAAGTTATTGCCTTACTTATAATTATCTTCTGGATATAAGATATTATCTTACTTATAATTTGCTTATAAATATAAGATATTTCGTTCATTTCCAAGGTACGTTATCGATAGTGTTTAACCCTTTGCGTTCGAAAGCGCTCTTACTAGTAGCTGATAGCAATTCTTGAATTATTTGGTTCGAAAGTTATGAATATAAGATATTATCAGATTTATAATTAGCTGAGAAATGTAAGATATTATCTTATTTATAATTTGCTGAGGAATATAAAATGCTTCGTTCATTTTCAAGGTACGTTATCGATGATGTTTAACCCTTTGCGTTTGAAAGCGCTCTTACTGGTAGCTGATAGCAATTCTTGAATTATTTGGTTCGAAAGTTATGAATATAAGATATTATCAGATTTATAATTAGCTGAGAAATGTAAGATATTATCTTATTTATAATTTGCTGAGAAATATAAAATGCTTCGTTCATTTCCAAGGTACGTTATCGATGATGTTTAACCCTTTGCGTTCGAAAGCGCTCTTACTAGTAGCTGATAGCAATTCTTGAGATATTTGGTTCAAAAGTTATGAATATAAGATATTATCAGATTTATAATTAGCTGAGAAATGTAAGATATTATCTTATTTATAATTTGCTGAGAAATATAAAATGCTTCGTTCATTTCCAAGGCACGTTATTGATGATGTTTAACCCTTTGCGTTCGAAAGTGATCCCACTGGTAGCAGATAGCAACTCTAGAACTATTTGGTTCAAAAGTTGTGAACATAAGATACTATCTTATTTATGATCATCTTATAAATATAAAATATTTCGTCCATTTAATTTCGTCCATATAACAGTATATTTGTCTAATGCAATTATTGGAACGGAATAGTACTTACATAATATTAGGATGAACTGTTAAAACTATGTATTGGTGTGGTAAATTGGTGCAATAGTAATAGAATGAAGTTGCGAAATAGTATAGCAGTAAAATATAGTATAGTTATGTAATTACACGGAGTTAGAATTTGCATAATAGAATTATTGGAACGAAATACTACTTGCATGATATTAGAATAAACAGTTAAAAAAGTGCACTGGTATACTAAAATAGTTAAAATAACAATACAACAGTAGTGAATAGAATAATAATAATAGTGAAATAGAATAATATCGCAGCGGAATACTACAATAATTGAATATAAAAATTGCGAAAAAAGGGCGATAATGCAGTAGCGCCGCAGTATGCTGAAATAATAGAAGAGCACGAACGCAGCAAGGTTAAATTATGCATAAGATTCCTTTGGTCTTACATAAAAACGCGAATCCGTCCGAGTGGAAAAAGGAGAATGTGACATAACACGGATAATAATAATAAAAAGGAAAAAGTGTGCATTCTATTTGTCACGGTCGTAGGAATCTTGGCCTTATTGACTCACGTCGTTCAGCATTGAAAACGTCCCGATTTTTTTCCCACGCGCGTAGGAAGATGCAATCCGACGATTAGATTAATTCCGTAGTCAATGCGATGAAAAGCGTACATCCTCGTTCGGATGATTCACGGTCGTCGGCGTCTTTCGCTTATAGTCCTACGTTCTCTCATTAATTTTATTAAAATTCGAACGTTCATTCTTTTTATTCTCTATTCTTTATTGGGGATTTATTAGGGCTTTATTATTAGGGATTTGATACAGTTGATGACACTTAGGGATCCAGGGACATTAGAAATCTAGGAACATTTGAGATTTAAAGACATGGGAAAATTTTGAGAATTCTCAAAATTCTCAATTTTCCAAATTTTCAATTCTCCAAATTCTCAATTTTCCAAATTTTCAATTCTCAAAATTCTCAATTCTCCAAATGCTCAATTCTCAAAATTCCCACTTCTTCAAATTCCCAATACTCCAAATTCTCATTTCTTCAAATTCCAAATTCTCCAAATTCCCATTTCTTCAAATTCCAAATTCTCCAAATTCCCATCTCTTCAAATTCCAAATTCTCCAAATTCCCATCTCTTCAAATTCCAAATTCCCCAAATTCCAAGTTCTCCAAATTCCTATTTCTTCAACTTCAGAAATTCCCAGATCAAACTCCCAAATCTTGAAATCTTCGAATCTCCAAAAATCCAAAAATTGTCAAATCATCAAATTTTCTAATTTATAAATTTCTTAAACCTCAAATATCCAAATCCTCAAATTTGCAAATCCCAATGTTTCCAAATTTCTAAATTCCTAGGTCTCCATATTTCCAAATTCCCAAATGTTCGAAATTCGCAAGGTCCCGAATCACCCTGATATCTCAAACTCCCGCAAGTCTCGAAATCTCCAAACCCCTAAAACTCCCAAACTTTCCAAATCTTCGAATTTCCGATGCGTCGATTACCCGATACCGTGAAAATCATTTCGCGGAAGCACGAGCATAGTTAGGGAAGCGGATGCGCGTTCGTATTTTAAAGGTGCACGATCGATCGCCCGGGGCAGAGTGGGTTGAATTTTAATGTACACGCGGCCAATAACGAGCACGTTTAATTGACCATTAACGCGTGGTCTCGCTGTGAAAAATCAGCCGAAACGACGGCAACAAAACAGGACGATAAAACCGGCATCGTAAGGACGCTATCGACGCGTTCGATTCGTCAAATATAAATTATATTGCCAGTTGCACGCCGCGCTACGGTACTTTTATTTACGGGTCTGTTATAAATGTCGTGCAACAGCGCCAACTAAACCGTGTAAAAAGTATTATACGCAAAGGAAGTCGCGTGATTACGGCTCGTACGTACATCTGGTTGGCGAGCGGATCCTTAAATCCGCCATTTAATGCACGTTCGTATCTGGTCGGGAACGATTTTCGTAATGTAACCGAGTCCTTGGATTTCTAATAAACGGAACAGATGCGAATACACCGTGCTCCCGTTATATGGCCGTAGTTTACAGTGCCGGTCGAACGAGTTCCTCGCACCGTGTGCCGATAACGTTCGCGCGTCGTCGTAACGCACGAAGATGCACGAAGATTACCGATCTCTCGTCGACCGGTGCTATCGTGTATTTGTCCTCTGCGACTCTGGATGTTATATTGCCACGCGTTGTATTACCCCGCGGTTATATTGCCTGATGTACACTCTGCACTTAGTATTCGCAGTATGTTGCACTCGAAACGCGTTTAGTTCATGCACTAGTTGCAATATAACGAGAGAATTCTGCACTTGCGAAATATCCACGATACAATTGTGGTACATGACCGGAGCGGGACTCGAAATGTAGCACTCGATCAAAATTCTCGCTGTTGATTAATAAAAAATTGTAAAAAGGTACAATATAAAATTGTGGGAAAAGTATAATAAAAATTTGTAAAGAAGTATAATGAAAAATTGTAAAAAAGTACAATAAAAGAATGGTAAAAAAGTACAGTAAAAAATTTTAAAGAAATACAATACAAATGTGTAGAAAGGTAGAATAAAAAATTGCAAAAAAGTGCAATAAAAATTTGTAAAGAAGTACAATGAAAAATTGTAAAAGAGTACAATAAAAGAATTGTAAAAAAGTACAGTAAAAAATTGTAAAAATTCATGATATTTAACTGCGACGTTAGGGTGTGCAATTCGAGAAACGCGAGTAGAGTTTATCGACACGTAGATTTCAGCATCGGTAATTCTTTTGTTCGGTTGCTGGCGGCGTACCTGCGGGCAACAATGACTCGTTCAGGAGACATTAAACCGACGAGGTAGATCGACGGGAAGAAAGCGAATGTTACGGTCGTAATTGAAACGTCATCGGAAAGTTTCGAAGGAAAGTAGCGTAAGGAACGATTCGGGTTGCGTAGCCGATACTCGATCAATCGAATCGGCGATAAGGCTCGGGTTTGCGTAATTCACTCTCGTTCCATTTTCCCCTATCTCGACACGCACTTTTAGCGTGATCGAGATCGTGTCTGTGGCTAGAATGGACACGGTTAGCACACGTTGTATTATGTAAAACGTGGTTGTAACAGCTAAATGGTTAGAGGATAGCGCGCGATATTAATGTCCATAACCACTTGCATCGTTCGCGATTACGTTTATCTACAACATTCTCCAAATTCCAAATTTTCCAAATTGTCATTTCTTCAAATTCTAAATTCTTCAAATTCCCATTTCTCCAAATTCCAAATTCTCCACATTCCAAATTCTCCAAATTCCAAATTCTTCAAATTCCAAATTCTCCAAATCTCCAAATTCCCAATTCTCCAAATTCCAAATTTCCATTTCTGCATTTTCAAATGTCCAAATTCCCAATTCCCAATTCTCCAAAATCCCAGATTCACAAATGTCCAATTCTCCAAAATCCTGGATTCACAAATTCCCATTTTTTCAAAGTCCAAATTCTGCATATTCCCATTTCTTTAAATTCCAAATTTTCCAAATTTCTAAATCTCCGAATTCCAAATTCTCCAAATTCCCATACCTCCAAATCCCTACAAAATTTCAAAACCACAAATCTCGAAATCTTCAAACCCCCAACATACCTTCTTACTCGAAACAATATACAGATTTCGGGATTGTAGGGATATTCGGGATCTAGAGAGGGACAAAAATAGAGAGTCCTGCGTTAGATTTTCTGCCGACAACGCCGGTGCCACTTTTGTATCTGTCTCCCGCTAAGAATAAAGCGTGTGGGTAGGAATTCGAGCCGAGACATTTATTTATATCTTCTCCCACAAGATGTTGTGACACTTGGACTTTTGAGAAATTATTCGTGATGACATTTGATGAGATTCGTTAGAAATGAAGATACCTAATGCAATTTTTAATTTTTTCAGTATGGCGGTAGATTTATGTAGTTACAATAGCCCGAAATCTTCAAATTTCCAAATTTCTGAGTTTCCAAGTTTTCAAATTCCCAATTTGCCAAATTCTTAATTCTTCAAAATTTCCAGATTCCCAAATTCCCAAATTGCCAATTCTCCAAATTCCACATTCTTCAAATTCCAAATTCTCCAAATTCCGATTTATTCAAAATCCAAATTTTCTAAATCTCCAAATCCCTACAATATTTCAAACCCCAAAATCTCGAAATCATCAAATCCCCAAAATCACCAAACCTCAAAAATGCCCAACTTTCCCACATTTCAACGCATTTCGTGGAAGCATAAGCACAGTTAGACAATCTGATTCACGTTCACATCTTCAACCTGCACAACGATGAAACAAAGCGAGTGCATAATTTGCTCCAACCACATTGTACCACGAAAATCGAAACTCTTCATGAAGGTAAAGAACTTTCCGATACACCAGATACGATATCGAGACCTATGAATTCCGATAGATAGCAGGATAGAGCGTCTGCAAACATGAAGATGGCACATGGACGTTTCGTTCCGGCGAAGTACGTTTTTCAAGGGACAAGAAAATGTTGCGAAAGAGAGGCTGAAATGGAAAGAGGTGGAAAATGCGCGGAGAGGGAGGATATCCTTGAAGAACGTTGATGTCGCGTCATCAGGAATAGCATTCGGACGCGAATAAAATTACAAGACACGGCGAACGAACGTTCGTGGTCGTTGTGGCATTGAACGTGACGACTTCTAGCTTTCCTCTAGCCGACAATTATTTATAAATACGTGACGTCACGTTCCAGACTAGACTACACTTTGTTCGCCGACGCTAATTAGACATTTCGTCGCGCCATGAAAAAGTTCACCGAACTTCGTATTTTCGTTTCCACGAGTATTACGCCTTCTCGATAACGTCGCAAATCGTTCACAGTTACGGGCTTACTATGTAAATACTTGTCTTCCTCCGGAATTTCGTACCGGATAATTACTGTCCGTCACGTTTCTCGAACGTGTACGTAGGATGCGTAGGTTTTCGTTTTGATGGTTCGTTAGCCTGAAACGGGATTGATGATCCGGCCGATCATCGTACTTCGTTTTATTTCTGGTCACGTTTCTCGTCTTCCTGATTCGCTAATTTTCATATTTCACAAATTTCGATTTTACACATTTTTATATTTCACAAATTTTCATATTTCACAAATTTCGATTTCACACACTTTCATATTTCACAAATTTTTAAATGTTACGAACTTGTGTATTTCCAAACTCGGAAGTTTCTGAAATTTCCAGATTTCCAAATACTCACATTTCCAGATTCTTGGATTCTCTAAATTTCTGAAATCTCGAATTCGTAATTTCACAAATACTAAGATTCGTGAGTTGTCGTAATTCTAGATTCTCGGATATCCTGAATTTAACACTTTGAATTTTCAAAATTCCCAAATTCCCAAATTCTCAAATTCTCAAATTTCTCAAATCCTTTAATCTTTAAATTGAAAGTTCCATGACTTTCAAAATTTTCCAAATTTCCAAATCCCAAAATTTCAAGCTCCAAATACCTATATTCTCAGATTTCCAAAATTGCGAAACTTCCAAACAGGCAAATTCTGAATTATTCCAACCCCAAAATTTGAAGGTTCTCAAATTTAAAAAGTTGCAAATTCGCAACAATCTATAATTAGGAAAAAGTGCAGGCTTACATTGATCCCGTTTCAAATTTCCTATATTTTCACACTCTCAATATTACCAAACTTCCCAACTCAAAATTACCAAAATGATCCCATTTCAAAGTCCCCATATTATCGCACCCCCAAAATTACCAAACTCTCCAATCCGTAAATTCTAAACCTTCCCAACCCTAAATTTCAAAGTCCTCGGTTTTCCGAGTTGGCAGATTGGCGACAACGTTCGATCGGTGAAAAATTAAAGGGTCACATCGACGCTATTAATATTTTCCCAGGGTTTTAATTCATCCGTGAGTGGATGCACGGTGAAAAGCACGGAACACGAGGACGTTGCACGTAGCAGACTGCGTTGCATAACTAATGGATCGGTCGGTGATCGAGGAACGGCGATAGATCGAGGCTCTCTCTCGCTATCTGAATAATAATTTGGCTTTATTCAGTATAGGAGTCGGCGTCGTCGTCGCGATCGTTCGACGTGAGAAGGTTCGAGCCACGAATTTGCATATAAACGCCGCCATCTAACGTTACCGCTTCGACTACGTCGTTACTGCCGAATACTAACGGTCCTTCTTTGTTCGTGCACGACCATTAGCAATTATTAACAGTAATTTTCGTCGATCGTGAGATCCTGCCATCATCGAACGTTTTACGAGTACCGATGATCGAACCGACGTTTCAATTTTTTTTACCATTTCGCGCCTCTTACAGCGTGCTTCAATCCGACAATCGATCGATCTATCGTTATATCGAATGAGATGATCGTACTTTATTACGATACCTTACAGTACTAAGGCCGCACAATTTATACCGCTTTCGTTTCGAACATTTTGGATGTGAAATATATAGGGGGCTTCGATTTTTGAATTTTTTGATTGTCGAGTTTACACGTTCGATGATCTTCATAATCACGCGTTTTTAGGTTTCTGTATTTCATAATATTGGATCTTCAAGTTTATGCATTTCACACATTTCTATATTCCGAAATTCTCAAATATTTAGATTGTTAAAATTGTGATAGAAATTATGGAAATTTTCACATCTCCAAGTTCCTGAATTTCAAAAATTACTAACTTGACGGATTCCAAAATTGTCGATCTTTGAAATCCTCAAATTTGTAAATCTCCAAATTCGTCAAATACAAAATCCCTAAATCCTTAGAGTCCTCAAATTCTTAAATCTCCAAATCCCAAAAACACCAGAATAAAAAATTCTCGAATTTCCAGACTTTCAAATCCCAAAATATCCGAATCACCAGATCCCAAATCCCTAGAGTCCCCAAATCACTGAAATCTGTAATTCGAATTTCCAAATATCAGAATTCCCAAGATAAAAATTTTTGAATTTCCAAATCTCCAGATCACAAAATCTTCCAATTTCCAAATCCCAAAACCCTAGATTCTCCAAATTCTTAAAGTCTTCAAATCCCCAAAGTCGTAAATTTCCTAGTCCCCGAATTCGAGAGTTCTCGAATCTCCAAAATTCCCTAGACACCTAGACCACCGATTTCCAAAATTCTCAAAAACCCCTCGACCCTCAGATCTCCGAATTGTAAAACTTTCGAAATCCCCTAGACCCCGAAATCACCGAATGCTAAAATCTTCAAAATCTCCGAATCCCAAAATCCTCAAAGTCCCCTACATCCCGAAATCTCCGAATCCTAAAACTTTCGAAATCCCCTATACCCCGAAATATCCGAATCCTAATACCTTCGAATCCCCCAGACCCTGACATATCCGAATCCTAAAACCCACTAGATCTTGAAATCACCGAATTCTAAAACTCTCTTGATTCCAAATCTCAAAATCCCCCAGACCCAAAAATCTCCGAACCCCGAAATGCTCAAAAACCTCGAATCTTCGAAACGCGCAAATCCCCAAAATCCTTAAAGCTCGTCGTTACAGTTAAATAACTGTAATATCCGTTCACGTTCGAACGTGTGGAGAAGGAACGAATTGTAACGCCGTCCGGCAATAATCCTAAACAGACCGAACGATAAATGCCGATGTAGGAGAAAGAAAGACAGGAGATAGGGTGAGAGAGAAAAAAGGATTTCAAGGTAAAGGAGAGAAAGGAAGATGATCTCACGATAGCAAAAAGCGAAGCGTGCGCTCGCAACACGCACTCGATTGTGCGTAAACGGTTAGCCACTGCAATTACACGGCTGATAGAGTTTAACGACTGATTGTCGGCACCGAATTGTCCGAGTCGAATCGGCGGGAAAATTCAATCGAGATCGACGATCTCGATGTCATACGAAATTCGATCGATCGGACGGTCCTAGCCAGAATGAAATGGTTACTCGTGCGAAACCGATCACTTTAATTAATCGATGCGCCGTACTGCCTATCAGTTTACGCGGACATTAAATCATCCGTGTCGATGATACTGCCGGTATAATCGGCTGATAGCGGAATTAACTCTGCTCGTTGATCCTGACGATTCGATCCGCATGAATAATTCGCGAGGATGAACTTGTATCGTACGATTTCATCGAAACGTCGCTCTAAATTAACCTACTGCGAGGGACAAAACCGTACTTAGACTTGCAATGTGAGAAATAAAAATAACAGTATTGTCTATATTGTTAACACTAGATATACCAACATTAAATGTATACTTACTTTGGAATTAAAAATGAAGTAGAAAAATAAATAAATAAATATTGCAGCATCATCTAACATATACAACCATTCATTAGGTACATAAAACATGACAGATATTTTGACAAAAGGTGGGCCACCAAATTTTATGACATAAATTGTCAAACCTGAAACCAGTCATTTTGACTGGTTGGTAGTTCTAGTGTTAAGTGTTATGGGAAATTAATTTGTTCGAGACAGGTGTTTCGAATCGAACATTCATACATACTTATAACCACACTTTTTTATTTCAAACACACTCACAGTACAATCTTACAGTCTGTTAAAAATTTGAGAATGCAGATCGATATAAAATCGATATAAAAAATTAATTCCTGTATGATTTTCTCGAATAACGAAGCATCATACGTATCACTATACATAATGATGAATTATAATATACATACATTATAATAATTATACGTACATGGTACTGTACATTATTATTACGTATGTATTATATTGTATTTTACATGTGCACTTATGAGGATACGTGATAATAATACATATTAATGAGTATATAATAATAAATAATTGATTAATAATGAATAATAAATAATGTATATTAATAATACATAATGATAATCATTGTCATTATACATGATGATAAAATTCCAATTTTGGAATATTTAAAAAGTTGTAAATATACAAATATGTTGGAAATATTTCTACTTCGACGTTTTTGTATAGCTAAGCTAAAAATCTGATTTCTGGAAAACATAAAATTATACAGTATTGCAATGTATTAAAATTGTGCATACATTATTACAATGCGACGAGACTGAAATTGTGGTTTCCGGTCGTAAAAAAATGTAAGTATCCGAAGAGTAAAAATTAACTTTAACGATGATCGATAATCGAAACAGGAAGAAACTATAACGGGAAAGGCGATAGTCGTTTCGATTGCAATTAAATCATTAAAAGATATTATCGGAAATGAAAGTTTCTGTTCGCACGCCATTTCCAGGGTGAATAAAGGATCGCTCGCTGAAAGGCGAACCCTCCGGAAAATCGCGTTATGGTAAATGAAGCTTAAACACGTAGAGAAGCAAGTTCCCCGAGTAAATCATCTTGCTCGGACGGCTTCTGGTGTAATGACGCCTGTAATGATATCGAGTTACACGGAGGCGCGAATTAGTAATATGCAATTTACATGCGCGACAAAATAATTTCCCAGAAAGCGGCTCGATAGTTTAACGTTCGATGGCCACTCGATATGCCTTCTACTCGGCTGAACCGTTTCGTGGAATCGTGTTATCGTAGAAAATGTCGTGTGGAAAAGTTGGCGCGAAACCGGTCCATGATCGTGTTTACTATGTCGTGGGAAGAAATTTTGTAAAAAATCGAAACGGGACAATTTTACGAAGGACATGCCCGTTCTTATATATCAATGAATACATATCATTGAAAATATAAGACTGAAAAATATCGCAGGGTACATCGATGCTTTTTCCACATTCTAATATTTTCGCACCCCCAAAATTGCCAAACTCCCAAACCCACAGACTCTGATCTTTTCACAATCTCGAAATTTCAAGATTCACAAATTAAAAAATTTGCAAATTCGCAACAAAATATAATTAAGACATCTTGCAGAGCTACAACCATGCCATTTCCAAATTCCTATATTGTTTTACCCCCAAAATTGCCAAACTCCCAAACCCACAAACTCTGAATTTCTCCCAGCTCCGAAATTTCAATGTTCACAAATTAAAAAATTTGCAAATTCGCAACACTATATAATCAGGAAAAATTATATTACAGTGATGGTATTACGAAATTCCTATATATTCAAACTCCCACATCCGCAAAACTTTCAACTTTTCCAACTCCGAAATTTTAAGATTCTCCAATTGCTAAATTTGTAATTTCGCCACAAAATATAATTAGAAAAAATTGCAGAGTTACAATCAAATCATTGCCAAATTCGTATGTCATTTTTTCCCAAAATAGTCAAACTCCCGAATCCGGAGTCTCTGAAACGGCGCGAAACGATGAAAATTCGTCGGTCATCGAATGGGTTAAATGCCGAAAGGGTTAACGAAGCTTTGGTAACGCACGTACGAAGTCGACTGGTGTCGTTGGCAATGGATGTTCGCCAGTGGCCGTTTCCCTGGCCGGACGGTGTCAAGTTCATCGTTCAACGCTCGTCCTACGTGTGCTAACGCACTCGGCTCGCTTCCTCTTCGGCCATAATTATGCCTGTTGCGCAAAAGCTTGTACGACGACGTTCGTGTCTTCGTGCAACTGCGTGGCGGCCAACCGGAGACCTTCTTAGCGGTCTCGATCGACAGCTCGAGGTCGTTCCCCGGTGCACTTCCTTCGTTTGCCACGATTCCTGTCCACCGTCCGGTTACGAGAAATCCTCTGTTAGCGTGTCGCATTCGTGACGGCCACGTTCGCTAGATGCCTTCGTGCGTGACGTCATTGCGCGATACGTGGTCTCAGCGTGTGCCAAAATCCCGTGCATCCCAAAATCTCCTAATTCTAAAACCTTTGAAATCTCCTAATCCCCAAATCCACTAAATCCCCTGCATCCCAAAATTTCTGAATTCTAAAACCTTCGAAATCCCCTAGGTTCCGAAATCGCCAAATCCTGAAATCTTCGAAATCCCCTAGGCCGCGAAATCTCTGAATCCCAAAATCCACTAAATTCCCTGCATTCCAAAATCTCCGAATTCTAAAACCTTCGAAATCCCCTAAGACCCCGAAATCCTCTGTTAGCGTGTCGCATTCGTGACGGCCACGCACGCTAGATGCCTCGTACGTGACGTCATTGCGTGATACGTGGTCCCAGCGTGTGCCACTTTTGTTTCGGGACACGTTGCCGGGGCCGGTTCAATAATTTTCGGACGTTGTCGTTTCGTCTGATGTTGTTGACGCCGCGTCAATCGACATTAATCAAGATCTTACGGTGATGCGTGACGTCTTCTGAACCTATACTATACTCGTACGTAGAAAAAAAAGGTATATGTCGGCACGTATACCTGGAAAAAAGGCACATGGGAAAAAAAATATATATTGGTACGCCGAAAAAAGGGTATATATTGGTACATCGAAAAAAAGGTACATATTAATGCGTACACCGATGCTGAAATCGGTCATAGTCGTGATTTGTTTCTAGGTCAACCGGTATTAATTAGACAGACCGTATAATGAAGCTGTGTGTAGTATTACGCCATATAAAGCTATATATAGTGACAAATAAAATTGTATGCGTGTACCGATACCTATAGTAGTGTTAAAAACAGTGAAAAGCGTGACACGGTTAGTAGGTCAACCTGTATTAATCAAAATATATCTAATAATATTTTCTGCGACGTGGATTTTGTATTCGTATGTATATATGTTTTATATAACTCTGTATGAAGGATAAGTAGACCACAGATTATAGAAACGTAATAGTATAACGCATGAGGGGACTCAAAAGCATTACAGTAGAATGAAACAACGCTGCATAGAGATCTCTATGTACATGCTCGTTCCTACAATGAATGTTGCAGTACGCATGCGCATTAATAACAAAAATATTGCAGTACGCATGCATATTAATAACAAAAATATTGCACAACGTGTACGCATCGAGAACAAAAATATTGCAGTGCGCGTGCGCGATAAAAACAAAAATATTGCAGTGCGCATGCGCGTCAAGAACAAAAATATTGCAGTACGCATGCGCATTAAATATATCGATACGAGTTTAAAAAATATACGATCGCCTGGTTAAAATGCAAACATCCATATCTATAGCGTGTAAATTCACTCGTACATATCGTCATATATCAATCTTTAATATATCTAATCAATTATCTCTATTAAAATATAATAAACGCATAGAAACGTATAATATTGTAACACTAATTCATATGAATTCTTCAAGCAAATAGTATAAGATAAATACGAAACATATAATACAAAGATACCGACGTCGTATCGTATTAATGCGCATGCGCAGTGAAAACACAGAAGGATCCTCTATAGAGAGTCATAAAAGATCGACTTTTTACTTCGCCATTATATCCACGTAGAGATTATAGCTTGTGATTCACGCGCTCTATTTTTACATTTCTATGGTTAACACGTACGCGTCCGCGGGGATATATTGAAGTGTCAGGACACATAAACAATCCACGTCGTGTAAGCATGTAAATTAAAAACGCGGTGTACGAGATCCACGGGTTTCGCAAGGAGTCGCCATTGTCCCCGGTAACAAAAGAAGGCCCGGATTTTTCGACGAGAGTTTTACAAGAGGGATGCAAGGAAGCTGTGGCAAGGAACGACAGACGTTTATTGATACGTGACGAGAAAGCGAACCCGTGTGGGATTGGCATTCGTCGCGTGGTGCCGCGAATGGGACGAACCAGGATGAGCGAGGACCTCGGTATGCACACCGTTTTCCATCGCGTCCTCTTCGGCTCCGTTTAAAAACCACCGACTGACGCGTCGACGAGACCAGCCAGACGTCCTTTTATGTATTCTCGGTTTCTGCGTTCACAGATTCCTGAACCTACGAAATTCCAGTCTCCCCCGGTTTTCGAGTTTCTGGTTCCGCATTTTTGAACTTACAAATTTTCAGATTTTTAAATATTCTGACTCCTTCGAGTTGCCTAAACTTTCAGATACTCAACCATCAAGTTTTTATTCTTCTAATTTATTTAATCCTTAAAATTTGTAAATTTTTTAAACCTCAAATTTCTGCAGTCAGCCAAATTTCTAAATCTCGAAGTTTGTACATTCGTGATTCTTAAGTTTGTAAATTTGTGAAGTATCAAATTGTCTAATTTTCAAATTTATTATGTATTGAATCTCCGAATACTCAATTTTGTAAATCCCAAAATCTGAAAATTTCCAAATTCCCAATTCTCAAAATTCCCAACATCTCAAATTCACAAATGTCTAATCTTCCTAATTTCTAAATTTCCAAATTTCCAAATTTCCAAATCCCCAAATTCACAAGTCTCCAAATTTCCAAATCCCCAAATTCACAAGTCTCCAAATTCCCAAATCCCCAAATTCGCAACTTCTCAAATTCACAAATGTCTAATCTTCTTCATTTCCAAATTTCAAAATTCCCAAATCCCCAAATTCTCAAGTCTCCAAATTCCTAAATTTCCCGATCCCCAAATCTCTGAGACATCTCAAACCCCCAAATCTCGAAATCTCCGAATCTCAAAAAATCAAAAAATTTCCGAATTGCATTTCGCGGAAGCGTGCGCCGGTGCACGTTCGTACTTTAAACCAGCACGACGAGAAAACAAAGTCGAATGCATATTTCGCTTCGGCCGACGTTGTACCACGAAAATCGAGCGACGTTGTTCCGTGCAACGAATGGCAATCCCACGCGTATGCAACGCAACAAAGACTCGACTTTCTCGTCACGTATCGATAATACTTTGTCAAATCGTGTGTCGGTGCTCGAGCCACTTCCTGTTCCTTCCTTCGTCCTTTGCACACGCTTCTCGTGATTTATGCGTCACAGTCCGTACAGAAATATTAAACCGTTCAAGGTTCGTTCACCCTTCTTTTGCCTCGTCTCTCTTTCTCTCGAATCTTTTTTATCTTCTGTATAAGCTTCGAGTATCGTTACGATCTATATGTACCTAAGCACGTTGGTACTTGAGGATATATGTATATAGACATCGGGTAATGTAGCTACCTAGGGATGTAGGTATTCAGAAACGTGGATATCTGTGGACGAATGTAACTAGAAATCTAGATATCTCGAGACGTGAATATCTAGGTATGTAGATATCGTATGTAGATAAGTAAGGATGTGGATATATCGGGGTGTAAGTGACTAATGACGTGGATATTTGATAATATAGGTATCTATGAATGTGGGTCCCTAGAGACATGGGTATCTAGGATTGTAGGTACCTAGAGACGTAGATATCTGATGAAGCTAAGTAGGGATGTACATACCTCTAGAGGTATATGTCTACAGACGTATGTAGATATCTGATAATGTGTGTATCTAGGAATGTAGGTACCTTCAGATGTAAGTATCTAGGAATGTAGGTAATTAGTAATGTAGATATCTAGACACGTAGGTATCTGGGAATGTAAGTACCTAGAGACGTAGGTATCTGAGGTCATAGGTATCCGAGAATGTAGCTAACTATGATTGTATCTAAGAAGCCCAGAGATCTGCAGATGCAGCTATCTGGAGACGTAAACTTTCGAGAATATAGGTGTCTAGGGACGCAGTTATTTGGGAATGCAGGTATCTAGGGACGTAAATGTTTGAGCATGGAGATATATAGAAACGTGGTCGTCAAAAAATGCGAATATCTACATACACATTCGTAAACGTAGATCTCAAGGATCATAAAAATCTAGAGGTATATACCAACAAGAATTTCAGAACACGCGTCTCGAGGTAGCATAAACACTTTGTTTTTATGACACGGACAAGTTTTCGAATGCCGCTTTTGTTCCGTTGTTTGTTAAAATTTGATCGCTCATTAAACGTCTCGGGATTCGAAGAATTTTTACCAGCCCGTGGAATTTCAAGTTCATCGAAAACCCAGATATGCAAATCGCAGCCATGAAATCGTTTTAACGCTCGAAGATTCCGATCTCCGCGTTAACCGTATGGATCGCGGTCACGATGAATCGAACTTTTCGATCTTTCGACCAAATCGTTCGACGTTACGTGCTCTTCCAGGAAAAGAAGTAATTCTATCGAAAATGTGCACATTCGCAAAATAATACCTGAATGATCCACCGCAGGAAACTTAATCAACACCTAGTTAATTAACACGTTCACTGCCACGTGGGAGCAATTGAAAATTGCATTAGGAATTTATTTTCATTTTTAACAAATTTTACCAAATATTTTCACGATACTTTGTTATATTTATATTTCAGACTTCCAAGTAAAATTCATAGTTTCCAAATTTTTTATAATACGGCTGTTAAATCTGTAGAAATTTGAGTGTCACCCGTACGTGAGTGACATGGCGGTCAAAGTATTAAATCAATCAATTAAAAATTAATTTCGATTGCTATATTGCACAATACTATTACACAGTTTTCTGTGAACTTGACGTACGTAGCTGAGTGACGAAGATTTTCCTCGAAATCATTGTATCGAAATTTTCGTTCGTGTTTTATGCCAATGTGTTTTACTATAATCCTGTTTTATGCGCGTTAACACAATTCGGACGTGTTTCATTTATGTGTCATCAAACTTTTTCGGTGCGTGTACAATTTGGAAGTATTTTTCGGAAGACGACGAAAACGGATTCGAGTTTTCTTAGATTTCGCGTGACACCGGGGAGAAATTCCGACAAAGTCACCGACTTTGCTAACGTTCGTGACCAAGCATCGTAAGTATCCGCGACGAAACGTCCTGGCGCTTCGTTCTGGACGATTTAAGAGACTAGGTTAAATTGCCGTAGCTCCTCTCCCTCTTCCTGTTTTTATTTTTCTGGAAACGTGCTCGTGGTTTCTGTCGAGCGTGCAGAAACTGCCACGCGAGGTACGCCGAGGAATTTCGGCAGGAAATATCGGAACACGGAAATCGACCATTCAAGGTTCTGATCATTTCGAAATTTAGGAAATGTCGGTTTCGGTAATTTTTTAATTTTTTGTTCGGTATTGAGAGTTTTGTGAAGATAGACTTTACTTCTAAATCACGCACAGTCGCACTACTAGATTATAATATGTGTATAACATATGTATAATATATATATAGCATGTATAATATGTATAATATGTATAATATATGTATACTATGTATAATGTATGCATAATATGTAAAAAATTCTCAAGTTATAATAAGTTATTATTAATGTAACAAATCCATACAGTCAATATAAACTCTTTTCATTTAGTCCACAATTTTTTATTTGCATCGTACAGACTATCACCGTATAATATTTACACGAATAAATTTATTTTTATGCCCAAAAATAAATAATAATAATCCTGAATTGCGATAGTCTACGAACACAAAATTTCTAACACTCGCAAGTTTTCTACGTAAAATACGTAATAAATTCGTAAATATTCGAACATCTCAATCCTCGAAGCCCCCTAATCTCGAAAGTGCTCAACATCCCCCGAGAGAAAGCGACACTTTCGCCGATAAAACATCTTCGAAATGGAAAAAAAAACTTCGATCGATTTAAGATCTAATCCTCCTTGTCGAGCCACTCCGGACGTCTTAATAATTTCCTCTATCTTATCGTCCCGCACGACCAAAAAGTAAAACGTAGTTGCGTCGTCGTAACACGCTCCTCCATCCTCCGCTCGTTTTTCAAGCTTTCGCTCCGTTCGAGTTTCCCGCTGATTTATAATAAGCTCCGAGCGAACGATTAAAACGTTTATCCGTAATTCCCAAATCCCCAAAACCCAAAATATTCAAATTTTCAAATTTTCGAATCTCCAAATTTCCAAATACACAGATTTCCAAAACTCCAACAATCCAAACCCCAGACACCCAAATTCCCAAATATTCAAATTTTCTAATCTTCAAATCCCCAAATTTCCATATCTCCAAATCCCCAAATCTCCAAATCCCCAAATCCCCAAATCCCCAAATATTCAAATCTCCAAATCCCCAAATCCCCAAATCCCCAAATTTCCAAATCTCCAAATCCCCAAATCACCAAATTTTCAAATCTCCAAATCCCCGAATCCCCGAATTTCCAAATTTCCAAATTTCCAAATTTCGAAATCTCCAAATCCCCATATCCCCAAATTTCCAAATCTCCAAATCCCCAAATCTCCAAATCTCCAAATCTCCAAATCCCCAAATCACCAAATTTTCAAATCTCCAAATCCCCGAATCCCCGAATTTCCAAATTTCCAAATTTCGAAATCTCCAAATCCCCATATCCCCAAATTTCCAAATCTCCGAATCCCCAAATCTCCAAATCTCCAAACCTCCAAATCCCCAAATCCCCAAATCTCCTAATCCCCAAATCCCCAAATCCCCAAATCTCCTGATCCCCAAATCTCCAAATTTCCAAATCCCCAAATCCCCAAATTCCCAAATTCCCAAATTCCCAAATCCCTAAATCTCCGAATCTCCAAATATTTCAAATTAGATTTAAAATCTAATCCTTCTCGCCGAGCCACTCCGGACGTCAAAATAATTTCCTCTATCTTATCGTCCCGCACGACCAAAAAGTAAAACGTTGTTGCGTCGTCGTAACACGCTCCACCATCCTCCGCTCGTTTTTCAAGCTTTCGCCCCGTTCGAGTTTCCCGCTGATTTATAATAAGCTCGCGAGCATCCGCGCGAACGATTAAAACGTTTAGCCGTACGTTGGAAATATTACACTGTAATGTGTAACGAACCGCGGCAAAAGCGTATTTCTCGGTCAGGCACGCATCGCGTCTTGCAATCGACGCGCTCGCTCGTGCCTCGTCGCAAATTTCACCGGGGCGATCGTTCCACGCCGACTTTCTAACATGCATCACGGTTAAAGAGGTTACCGAGCCACGATTTCTGCTAATTGCACGTGTTTCCCGGCTGTACACCGATCTGGTTAACGGGGCAATAAAAAGGCTGGACGCGCGCCGTTGATCGCGTGCCGCCGCGCAACAACAAGCGGACCAGTTTCGTTCGAACATCGAAAGTAACCGCGGAAATAATTCACTTGGATCGTTCGTGCCTTCTTCTTGTTTTTCCTGCATCGATTACCCGGGAAATCTGTCTTTCGTGGATGGGAAAACGCAGATTATAAAGCAGACACTGTGTGCTCGCGTGGATTGATGGCCAGTGGGTGACCTCTCGAAATGTCTTCCGGCTAATGGACGTTCGAACAATAAGCAAAAATAGGCTTTTTGGAATTTGTCCTATGGAAGATCCGTGTAATTAGAATTTGAGAAGATGGATACTTAGAAATTTGGTGTCTAAGGAACCTTGCAACATGAAAGTTGAACGTGTGTATTATTTGAAAATGAACCAATTCAGTAATTTAGATTTTCAAAAATTGATCAATTTAAAGATATGAAAATTTGAAAATATAATAATTTGGAATGCAAGAACTTGAAAATTAAAAAATTTTGAAATGTAATAATTTGGAATGTAAGAACTTGAAAATTAAAAAATTTCGAAATGTAAGAACCTGAAAATTAAAAAAGAAAAGTGGAACCTTAAAGAATAAAAACAAACTCTCAAACCTCAAATCCGATTAATAAATCACATGCAACATACCTCAGCCGTTTGCAACGTCCTTTCGCATCGTGAACATATTCTCGTCCATATTAGCAAAGAAACCAAACAAATTCTCGCCGCCGAATCTCCGCACCCTCTTTCGCCGTTCGTTCAACCCTTTAGTTCCACACGCATCACGAAGAACCTGGACGTCGAATGTTACGAATGATTTCTCCGCTCCGTCAACCGGCACAGAAGCGTGTTAATCGAGGCTGCTAAGCGGAATTCCTCGCCAGTCGATCGACAATCGACAATTAAAGTCGCAGCGAGCGTTAGCTTTAAGCAAACACAATGGACCCGCAGTTATAGTTGCGACAGTCGTTGTCATTCCAGACACATTTTCTCCTTTGTTCTATCCATCTCGTTTGCGATTCGATTTCCCAATGTCGCTACGTCGGTGGCCCAACCCTTGATTCTTTCTTTTTTTCTTTTTCGTTTCTCTTCCACGCTCTTTTTCGCCTTGCAAATTTTCAGATCTCCAAATCCCCAAATACTCGGATTTCCGAATCTCCAAATCCCCAAATACTCAGGTTTCCAAATCTCCGAATCCCCAAAATACCCAAATTCCGAAATATCCAAATTTCCAAATTCCCAAATTTTCGAATCTACAAATCCCCAAATACCCAAATTTCCAAATCTCCAAATTCTCAAATCCCAAATTTTCGAATCTACAAATCCCCAAATACTCAGATTTCCAAATCTCCGAATCCCCAAATTTCCAAATCCCCAAATGCCCAAATTTTCAAATTTCCGAATCTTCAAATCCCCAAATACTCAGATTTCCAAATCTCCGAATCCCCAAATACCAAAATTCCGAAATCTCCAAATCCCCAAATTTTCAAATTTTCGAATCTCCAAATCCCCAAATACTCAGATTTCCAAATCTCCGAATCCCCAAATACCCAAATCTCCAAATCCCCAAATCCCAAATTTTCGAATCTCCGAATCCCCAAATACTCAGATTTCCAAATCTCCGAATCCCCAAATACCCAAATCCCCAAATACCCGAATCCCCAAATTTTCGAAACTCCAAATCCCCAATTACACAATTTACCGCAGTTATAGTTGCGACAGATGTTGTCATTCCAGACACATTTTCTCCTTTGTTCTATCCATCTCGTTTGCGATTCGATTTCCCAATGTCGCTACGTCGGTGGCCCAACCCTTGATTCTTTCTTTCTTTCTTTTTCGTACCTCTTCCACGCTCTTTTTCGCCTTTCTTCTTTTTTCTTCCTTCTTCTCCTTTTCGTCTATCGCCTCTGGCTAAACTCGTCGGGGCGCACCCTGTGACCGCACCCTGCTGTCGTCCAGGCGGATTCCCTTTTCTTCCACGTGTTTCGCGTTAATTAGGGAGCGGCTGGACGATCGTCGATTTAATTAACTCGGTTTTCATGTTTGATGAGCGCTATCGCGATATTTACGGACGGCCCTTCGCGTTGTTTCTTCGGCTGCAAAATTGTTTCGATCCGTGATCGCACGGACTTGCAAGCTAGTCGATCGAATTCCATATTTTGTTGTCGAGGAACTTCCAAATTTTGTCATTCACGTATTTTCAGGTTCGGAAATTCATTTCCAAGTCACCGAATTCTCAAACACCCAAATTTCCAAATCCCCAAACATTCAAATTTCCAAATCTCCAAATCCCCAAACACTCAAATTTGCAAATCGCCGAATCCACAAACACCCAAATCCCCAAATCCCCAAATACTTAGATTTCCAAAACTTCGAATCCCCAATGCCCCCAATCCCCAAATTTCCAAATTTCCAAATCTCCAAATCCCCAAACACACAAATTTGCAAATTGCCGAATCCCCAAATTCCCAAATCGCCAAATATTCAAATGTCCAAATCTCTGAATCCCCAAACTTTTCCAATCAAAAAACGTCCGAACTGCCGAGATCCGCGAATCCCCAAATAATGTTCACATATTCGCGAACGCTCGAGTGCCTGAATCGGCGGATCCGAAATTTCTGCAAGGACCCCGAAAGCGGATATTAGAAACTGGTTCGTGAACACCAGTCGAAGCCTGTCGGAGGTTACCAGTTTTAATTCCCGGCGTGCCATCGGTGAAAAAGTACGCGATGCGAGTACGGGGCTGGCTTTGTTCAGTACGTCACTGGGTCACCGGTTCGACGGGTTCGAAATTTTACTCGGAACCGGGCCACGTTCGACGCGCCAAGAATTTACCGTGAAATTCCTCCACGACGTACCCCGGACGAGAGATCGCGCGCCGGAATCGATACTCTCGAACGAGCAAAACAACGCCGACGTCCGGTTAAATCCCGTCAGTCATCCGTTCGATTTTTCCCCGTCCATCTAAAGAGTCACCAAGACCCATTTTCCTATCGTGGAAATTGTATGAAAGTGGTAATTGCTCGACTTTCAGCTTTAACCCGTTTATCGATTTAAATATCGATCGCATTGATGATCGATTTCCTTTCACCGTAGCGCGTGTCGAACTTTCTCTTATTAATTGCCACTATTAATTTTCAATACTTTAAATTTTCAAACACGCAGATTCCCATTTTTTTAAATTTCCCATTATCTGCATTCTTAATTTTTCCAATCATACTTTTTCAAATTTCAAATTCCCCAAATTTCCACTTCTCCTCATTCTTAATTTTTCAAATCCCATTTTTTCAAATTGCAAATTCTCCAAATTTCCAAATCTTAAATTCCCAATTCTTCAGATACCCAGTTCTACAAATTCCCAATTCTCCTAATTCTTAATTTTTCAAATACCAAATTCTCCAAATTCCTATTTTTTCAAATTCCAGATCTCCAAATTTCCAATTCGCGAAATTCATAATTCTCCAAATTCCTAATTTTCCAAATTTCCAAATCTCCAAATCTTCAAATTCACAATTCTCTGAATTCTTAATTTTTCAAATTCCCAATTCTTCAAATTCCAAATTCTCCAAATTCCCATTTCTCCAAGTTTCCAAATCCACCAAACTCCCAGATACCGAAATTCCCAATTCGTTCGTCCTTGGTCGACCGTAATCGAGCGTTTATCGGTGCCAGATTAATTATCCGTCGCGTTAACGACGCTTTCGCTTGTCCGTCGCTCTTACCGGAACGTCCTCCGAGTCCTTTAGAATCCCACCGTGACACCGTTTCCAAAGGATACCCGTACGTTATGCCGCTTAATGCGTTCGTCCTGATTAACAGCGGATTGCCTTGCCGCTCGAAACACGTTCGTTTACGCGAAACGAAGGTCGTCAGGAGCGTTGTTTACGGCTCGGCCAACCCCCTGACTCTCGATCATTCCTTTCCCTCTCGTTTTCCTCCTCGTTTCGTACAAATTAGCCACAATTAACGAACCTGGCAACGCGACCGCGTCGTGCATTCAATTGAAACGTTCGCGGGTTTATCGTTGCCCCGTTTAAACGGCGGACACCCTCCGCGAATGGGGGTTGAAGATCTAATTTAAACACTGCCGTGACCATGAGATCGTTGCAATTGCGCCATGTGCTTGGAAGGTGGAAACGATGGAACGTAAATTACGCGAGCTCGCTCGTATCCTCCAAACTTTATGGTAATTGTTCACCCGAGGACTTACCAGTTTAACTCATGCCAGTTTGAAGTCTCACGTTCCGCGTTTCGATGCCGCTGCTGTTTCATAGGGATATCCCGGCAACTCGCTGATAGGGATAATTGTTACCTGGAACTGTCCGCTCGGTGGTTCCGAGTGCTCCGTTTATTTATTATTGCGAACGTTCGAGACGCACGAACGATTTCTGCATAGTACGCTTATTTGGGGATTCAAGGATCCTGGGAATACGGACATTCTTTGGTGGTGAGAATTCGAGGGTTTGGTAAGTGGGAGATTTGGAATTGTGACGATTCGGGGATTAGCAGATGCGGAATCCAAGAATTTGACGTTGGATTTCTGGATGTTGAAATTTGGCCAGTCTAGTATTCACCAACATGTGGAACACTTCTTCCTCAATATCATCTTATGAAGGAATGCAATGAACCTTCTGAAATAGAGAATCAATGATCCTGGAAATTTGAACATTTTTGAATTTGATCCTTCTTAACTATAAAATCAATGATCATGGAAATTTTAACATTTTTTATTTTGGAACCTTCTTTATAGAAAATCAATGGTCCTGGAAGTTTGAACATTTTTCACTTTGGAAAAATATTTTCTTATTAAGAGATTTAATGAACCTTCTTATACATATAGAGAATCAATGATCCTGGAAATTTGAACATTTTTCAATTTGATCCTTCTTAAATATAAAATCAATGATCCTGGAAATTTTAACATTTTTTAATTTCGACCTTCTCATATATAGATTCAATGGTCCTGGAAGTTTGAACATTTTTCAATTTGCAAAAATATTTTCTTATTAAGAGATTTAATGAACCTTCTTATACATATAGAGAATCAATGATCCTGGAAATTTGAACATTTTTCAATTTGATCCTTCTTAACTATAAAATCAATGATCCTGGAAATTTTAACATTTTTTATTTTGGAACCTTCTTTATAGAAAATCAATGGTCCTGGAAGTTTGAAAATTTTTCAATTTGGAAAAAATATCTTATTAAGGGATTTAATGAACATTCTTATACATATAGAGAATCAATGATCCTGGAAATTTGAACATTTTTCAATTTGATTCTTCTTAAGTATAAAATCAATGATCCTGGAAATTTTAACATTTTTTAATTTGGATCTTCTCATATATAGATTCAATGGTCCTGGAAGTTTGAACATTTTTCAATTTGGACCCTCTTATTTAGGGATTCAATGATCCTAAGAATTTGAGCAATTTTCAATTTGGAAATTCACACGTCTATGGATTCGGGGATTCGAAATCTAAAAACTTGAGGTGGTGTGATTTGCAGTTCGGTCCAAATTCGTATATTTCATGACCCCAAAAACGCGCGAAACTAAAAGTACGCGCAAAATCGTCGCGATTAAAAGATCCTTGTAACCAATCAGCTGATTGTTTCTCGGAACCGGTTGAAATCGTTCTCGAAACGCTAGGCGGTGCGTCATCGTGCGTCTTGCGCAATAACGCGACCCCGATCGACGCCGAGCGTCTTTAATCGCTTAATTGTCGCGCCACGCGACCCTCGCGAACAACAAACCGACTCTCGTTACCCACTTTCGACACCGTCTTAGCCACAATGTGTCGTTTCGTCGAGGATTCGCGTTTCCCTCACCTTTCACTGGCTATTTACCGGCTGAATAACTCCGTGGATCGTATAAATCTCGGATGTTTACAGCAAGGATGTGTTTAGAACTAGTGAACGACGTGAATCAGCGGCGATGTTGTTCCAGGTTTCTAACAGAGACGCGGAAATCTGTTGAAACTTCAATTGTGAGCCTAATTCTTCGCCTAACGTAACACGTAACTCTATGCCGATTCAATCTGACCGTAACTCAACCGTAGAAACCTGGAGAATTTAATTTTACAGGCGACGTTAATTTAATTGTATTTTGGTCACTTAACCTGGTTTAAATTGGTGACTTAATTGTAACTGTGTCTAAGTTCAATTGTTAATTATCCTTCCTTTAATTTGAATGTAATGTAAATTCAATTTTAAGGCAACATAATTTATCCTAGCTTTCATTTGATTGTAACATAACATCAATTTGAATGCAATATAATTTATTCATGCTTTTATTTGATTATACTATAACTTTAATTTGAATGCAATATAATTTATTCAAGCTTTTATTTTATTGTACTATAACTTTAATTTTAATCCAATATAATTTATTCAAGCTTTTATTTGATTGTACTACAATTTTAATTTTAATGCAATATAATTTATTCAAGCTTTTATTTTATTGTACTATAACTGTAATTTGAATGCAATATAATTTATTCATGCTTTTATTTTATTGTACTATAACTTTAATTTTAATCCAATATAATTTATTCCAGCTTTTATTTGATTGTACTATAACTTTAATTTGAATGCAATATAATTTATTCAAGCTTTTATTTCATTGTACTATAACTTTAATTTGAATGCAATATAATATATTCAAGCTTTAATTCGCATGTAACATTAACTTGACCTGGATACAACTTTAATTCGACCGCCATACAACTTTCGTTTTAATGTAGGACAACGTGAATTCGCACCTAACTCGACGCGATTAAACCAAGTCCCCTCTAATTTCACCTGACCTCGCCTAATCGAATAGATCCGAACGGTGGAAACTAGCGTAACCCCCGTAACACAACCCCACTGACCTCATCAGCCTAACCCATTAATATTCGAACGATGTAACTCGATGAAACGACGAACCACGATCCTATAACGAAAGATATAATACGTTAAGCTATCGAAAAAGTGAAAACGATGTACGTGGCTGTTAAACGAGGCAATTATTAAGCTTCGCCGTTGATTTAACCGCTACGAATCGCGTACGGAGTGTCGGGACACGTAGACGGGGAGAGGAGGAATCCTTGTAAGGATCAGTACGAAGTGAAGGACGAGCATTCCCTCGGAACACGACCGCTTTTTTCGCACGGTTCGTCCAAGGAAAGTTAATTTCGTTTATTAGAAGAGAGAGAGAGAGAGAGAGAGAGAGAGAGAGAAAGAGAGGGAGAGATCGACGAACGGGCGCCAACCACGCTGGAACCAGTTTCTTCGTGTACGTGCTTCGGCGAAATTTTATTTCGGGCGCGTTCCACTGAACGATTATCCTTACCGAGAAAATATGGAGGTAAGGGGACCTAACCAGAAAAACCTACACGTCGCAGTCCGTGGATCGTAATTAGTTGCTCGTGGTATTTATTTGGCCGTATGATTAATAATCCCGTGATCGAGCAAACACGAAATCGGGGGTTAACCTTATCCTTGCAACCTGACTCGGTCAATTTCAACGATGAAACTATCCGACGATGTAACGCTGGTCCGATGTTGCATGCCCTTGAGTTATATTCAAAAATATGTACAAATAATACAAGACTAAATGTAGATAACTTGAGAATAAATATAAATAATTCAAGAATAATAATAAATAATTTAAGAATAAGTATAAATCATTCGAGAATAATTATAAATAACTTAAGAATAAGTATAGATAACTTCAAGAATAAATATATATATATATATATATATAATTCAAGAATAAATATAAATAATTCGACAATAAATATGAACGGTTTGATATGTATTATATGTGGGAGTACCCCAGATCTGGACGATGAGTGATTTAGGGTTCTGAAATGTAGAGAAATCCAGATCTAGACGATGCGAAAACTACCAATGTGAAGTATTAATATCCCAAAATCTAGATGATCTGAAATGTTGGAGTGTAAAATGCAGGAAACCCGAGATTTAGTAGACAATGCGGGAATCAGAGGTTCGATATGTGGGGGACCCCAGATCCAGGCGATGCAAAAACTAGTTATCTGAAATGTAAAGAACCCCAAATCTAGATGATCGGAAATCTAAGGACGTGAAATATAAAGAAGCCTAAATCCAGGTGATCTGAAATCCAGGGACGTGCAACGTAAAGAATCCCAAATCTAGATGATCCTAAATCTAAGGACGTGAAATGTAATGAAGCCTAAATTTAGATGATCCGAAATCCATTGACGTGAAACGTAAAGAATCCCAAATTCAGATCATCCTAAATCTAAGGACGTGAAATGTAATGAAGCCTAAATCCAGGTGATCCGAAATCCAGGGATGTGAAATGTAAAGAAGCCCAAATTTAGATGATTCTAAATCTAAGAACGTAAAATGTGAAGAAGCCTAAATGTAGATGATCCAAAATCCAGGGACGTGAAACGTAAAGAATCCCAAATCTAGATGATCCTAAATCTAAGGACGTGAAATGTAATGAAGCCTAAATCTAGATGATCCGAAGTCCAGTGACGTGAAACGTAAAGAATCCCAAATCCAGATCATCATAAATCTAAGGACGTGAAACGTGGAGGGTCCCAGATGTGGACGATCCGAAATCCAGAAGCGCGAAATGTAGATATAACCGAATATGTGGCCGAGAGTATACGTTCAGAAGAGCCGATCGATTCCCCTAGACGGTTTTTCCCTTTCATCGGGAGAACGGACACAACTCTAGACTGCAAAGTTGCGGTTCGATTACGCGCGCTCATTGCAACGAGCGTTCGATTAGCGCGTCTAATTTATCGGCCGGTTTACGCGCGCCTAGCTGAATACGGTTACACGCCTTTATTGCCGCGTAGATATGCTAATGCAACGCGATAGTTGGCCAATATTCCCGCTTGTTCTCTGTTCTGCGTGGAGTATCGGGCGAGGATCGGGTGAGCCGAGTCGCTTCTTCGCCCGATTCGGTTCGATTTGGTACCGCGAGTTACGGCCACCTTGACCCTTATCTTCGCCCGTTCCCTTGCTCGTGCAATTTTTACCGAACCAACCTGGAATTTCTTCTCCGCGTACGTACACGCGTTTCTCTCGTGCCTTTTACGAATAGAACGAACAGATAGCCCGCGGTAAATCGGACAAAAATATGAACAATCCGCGTGTCGTATCTTACCAGGGTACCTCTCGTTGCATCGTTTCGAACGTTCTTATCGACCCGATCGACTCGTTGCTATCGATTATTATCACTGTATAACAGCCAACTGGACATGTAACCACCGATATGAAATTCTTACAGATTCTTGCGAGCTGTGCACGTATACAAAATCCGTTTCTTTTCCACGCAAACGTTTCGTTATTATTTGTTAGATCATATGCGCAATATACCTACTACATGTACCACTTAGTAAATGTAAACGTAAGCATACTTTATCGAAATGCTACATTTTAAATTTCTGTACCTTGAAACTGATGGTGATATTATTTGTCCGTTTATACGTTTATGACCTTGAACAGCCTCGAATGACTACAATCGTTGAAATAGTCTCGACAATGGCTACAATTCTAGGAGTTCAGAAATATGCGGTACCAATTAAAAAAACTAACTTTGACCTTCAAATCTCCACCCGAAGAAAAAATCTCTTCACCCGTGGAAAAGTTATGCGAACCACATAATGGGTCCCTCGAGACCAAACAACAATTCTCTAAAACATATCTACCTGTCTCTAAAAATGTAGAAGTCGTGCATCTTCTTAGACGACTCAGCCTGTATCACAAAGTCAGCTTGATTTCACCAAACCACAGAATCCCCATTAAAGACCCCAGAAACTGGCCCGTTACCCTCCCGTAGCTTAGCTAAAAGCAATCGGGCCTGAAGTGGTTGCGTGGCGCAGATAGCGATGGAACTTCCGTTTCTAAAAGCGTCTGGCGATCAACGAGATCCGGCTGTGGCGATAAGCGGGTCGGCTCGGTTCGTTCATTCAATTAGCGCGTTATTCGCGCGAGCCGCTCGCTCGTAAGTTGGCGAACGGTGGCCCCCGCTCCACGAGTTATGACGTTTCCCTCGCACGACCGTAAAGATTACACGGCCTGGGTCCCTTTATCTGGCCAGGAAATCGCTCGACTATCCGCGAAACTATCCTACCTGTTTACGAGGCTACAACGTCGTCGGCGACGTAACCGCCGATAACGGTCGGTAATTGCCATCGGCCAACAACGACCTACCATACCGACGGTGTCTCCCCCATGCTGGACCACAACAACAATCTCTGCCTCCATTTCGCCCACGCATTCGAATATACTTCCCGTTCCGGACTTTTGGACTCCCCCGCTGTTGCCTATCCCTTAAATGATCGACTGGAGAGTGTTTTATTTGGTCGTAACAATTTTTATGCCGATATTCTTGCAATTCGGGTCGATTTTCATCGAGACGAAGAATTAATATACATATACACTGCTGCTTAAAAATATGTGAACACTTCCTTAATTCTGACGATGTACTCCGAGTTAAATTTGATGAAGACATAGAATTAATTTGTATAAATTGTTTAGAAATACATTTATATTTTTACAATGTTAAAAGTAATGCATTTTCTTCATTTTTCTCGTTTTATGTTAATTCTTTTGTCATTTTGTTTTACCATTTTGTCATTTTCTTTTGTCATTCTCTTTTGACAGTTTGTCATTTTCTTTTAGGAGTAAAACAATGTACACTCCACAGGCAGCGATCCTCGATCACTCCAACACATCCTCGATCAAATACACCGTCCTCGACACTTTTGTCCCGTACGTCGCTATTTCGCCCGGGGTATCGGTTCCGATGAAATCGTGTCCTCGCCGATGCACGACGCGAGCTGCAGGGTTCGTTGCGAAACACGACGTAGCGTATTTCGTTGCAAAATCGCGAAAAGGTCTGTCGATAAAAGCGCGACACCGATCCTCGCCTCGGCAACCTTGAAGCGTCGAAGCCTAGATGCACCGGCGAGCGTGAGACCACGTCCTATTTAGCCGAGTCGATGCACAACTCGGCGAGGAATCGAGATCATCGCGATACTTTTCAATTTCGTTTCGCAATTCGAGGGATCCACAAAGTCGAGCGCGTTCTCTCACCCCTCCTGGTGCAGCTATTCTTGTCCAGGGGATACCCCCGGGGCCGCGTTCGAACGAACGCTCGAATAATTGCAATTATCAGCGTGAAATCGGTTTTCGCCGCGACGGGATAGGCCGGTGTCTTGAAACCTAATTTATGCGCTCGGTATCGCCAGGATTAATAACTCCGGCAATGCTAGCCTACGCCGTTGCGAATCCCACGAGGTTCCAGGCCAATTTTTATCCCGAGGCTGCTATCCCACGGGATCTGGTCGAGTATTTATTCCATATAAATACAAATTTATAATATAAATATGTATATAGACATAGACATAGACATAAACATAAACATAAACATAGACATAGACATAGACATAGACATAGACATAGACATAGATATAGACATAGACATGAACATCAACATCAACATCAATATCAATATCAATATCAACATGAACATGAACATGAATATGAATATGAACATGAATATGAACATGAATATGAACATGAATATGAACATGAATATGAACATGAATATGAACATGAATATGAACATGAACATGAACATGAACATGAACATGAACATGAACATGAAAATCAACATCATCAACATGAACATCAAAATGAATATAAACATGAATATGAACATGAATATGAACATGAATATGAACATAAATATGAACATGAATATGGACATGAATATGAATATGAATATGAACATGAATATGAACATGAATATGAACATGAAAATCAACATCATCATCAACATGATCATCAACATGAACATCAAAATGAACATGAACATGAATATGAACATGAATATGAACATGAATATGAACATGAATATGAACATGAATATGAACATGAATATGAACATGAATATGAACATGAATATGAACATGAATATGAACATGAATATGAACATGAATATGAACATGAACATGAACATGAACATGGACATCAACATGAACATAAACATAAACATGAACATAAATATAAATATAAATTTATTCGTATAAATACCATTATTCGCAGTAATAATCGAGCACAATGTAGTTCGTACAATGTACATACTAGGTTGGCACATATGAAATGGATGCGAATGAGTATACAGGTCGAACACAATTAATAGAAGTTAGAGGACAAGGTTACAGAACATTGTCAGAATCTGTCCAATTTTTGCGAATGATGTCGATGAGTGAATCGAAAGTTTAGAACCGCAAATCGTGTCCATTGAGTCCTCTAGGAATTAGATTTCCCGATTGCGCCATAAATTCTGGAAGAATTAGACCTGTCGTCGAACGAACACGCCAGCCGACAGGGATCGTCTGATTTTTCGGAAAACCCAGGGTCGTTTCAGCCCGGGGCGTTAATAGGCTGGGTCGTTGACGCTCACCGTCATTGATTATACGTTGCAATAATGCTTCACGACCAATTAAAATGCACTGTTGGATACTGATATACTGCAAATTAACCGGCGCTACGTTGCCGCTTAATCAGCATATTTATTGCTGGCAGCGAAGCCAGGCGAAGTCGTAGCCACGCCACGAAGAAAAGAAAAAGAGAAGGCAAGAACGGAAGAGAGAATTGTAGCTGATGTTCTGCTGCTTCAATGTTGCGAGTGGTACCAATTTCATTGGAGATATACTTAATCCGGCTGGACAACGTTGATATCGGAGCCAACATAATACGACGTCCCTTGATGGTTGCAGAGAGAGCTATCGGTTCACTTTGTCTTATTGTTGGGACATCGGGTACTTTGGTCTGACAGATATTACGGATAATATCATTTATTTGTAAACCAGTTCGATCCTTCTCTATCTTGTACGCAAATTTATGTATGTAGCAAGGTACATTGTTGATTAATTGCACGATAAATACGTCGTAAATACGCATTGTATGATAAACCCAATGGATAACGTATACCAAAAAATGGATATCTTAAATTTAATGGCTGTGTTGTATTAATGGGTATACTTGGTTCGGTTTCTCAAGATTTTCGGAGAGTTTTCCACGGGACTGCTATTGCTGCTGTTATAAGTAATTGTGCTTTTTGAAAATGGAACGAGAAAACTGCTGTTTCAAAGTGCCGTAACATCAATCCCCAAAATAACATTGTCCCAGATGATCAAAGTCCTGAAACATCCAATCCCCACACCTCGAACTCCAAAATGAAGCACCCAAATTGTGAAAGTCCAGAAACATGAGTCTCCAAACTCCGAACCCCAAAACGAAACACCCAAATTGTCAAAGTTCAAAAACATCAAACCCCAAACCCCAAAATGAAGCACTCAAATCCTCAAAGTGGCAAAACATCAATCCCCACAACTTTGAACCCCAAAACGAAACACCCAAATTGTCAAAGTCTCGAAACATCAATTCCTAAAACTGGAAACTCCAAAACGAAACTCCCAGATCCTCAAAGTCCCGAAACATCGATCCCCAAAGCGAAATATCCAAATTGTCAAAGTCTCGAAACATCAATTCCTAAAACTGGAAACCCCAAAACGAAACACCCAGATCCTCAAAGTCCCGAAAGATCAATCCCCAAAACGAAACATCCAAATTGTCAAAGTGCCTAAACATCGATCCCCAAAACTAAACACCGAAATAGTCAAAGTTCCGTAGCAACAAAGCTCGAACAATAAAAAACCAAAATGAAAAACGAGAAATTTCTGTGAATCCGATCGAGTCGATCACCTGTCGACGGAACTGGTTGAAGACAGAAAACGAGGGTAGAACGGCATAGTCCGCGCGTGCACTATGTAGAAGAGGTACCAGTCGAGGAACGTGACACCGCGTGTCTCGGTGAACAGGCTGCACCGGATTATCCAAGTAGAAAATGTAATGGAACGAGTAAAGTTTGCGTTCACGCGTCGTTGAACTCGGCCAGGACCTGACAGAGTGGATAGAAGGCACACCGATGTAAAGGAACGAGAGACAATGCCGTGGACGATGGAGCACCGCACCGGTGTGATTAGGTAACCGTATCGACGCCAAGACTGTGTCTCAGTGTGGGTGTAACACACGCGTCTAACTAGACAAAGAGGCCGGATAGGTGAACACGTTCGATAGATAATGCATTTTGCACGGACACGTTCCAGATTCCAGTCAAATCGCCACGGTTTCCGCCGGAAATCGAGCGATATTTTTTACCCATTATCGAGTCCGATCGTGCGCCCACAGACATTTTGGATGCTGGACACGGTTTACGTTGCGTCGTTCTTTAGCGACAATTTCTTGTTGATTTAATCGCTTTTTTTTCGGGTTCATTTCTGTTTTCTTTGGTACGAGTTATTGGTTTTTGTGGGCGGATTGTTAGATTTCCGTGTTTCCTCGCTGTTACGGTGTGTACTTATGAGATTTATAGATCGAAGTATTTCCGGGATCCCACTCTATCGAAATTTGTCTATTTCAGGATTTTTGAATGGTCGAATTCGAGAATCTGAGGATTTTCAAATTGTTTGATCAATGTTGGGGATAACGAATTATTACATGTATTTGTGAAATTTGCGAATTTGAGAATTTGAGAATTGGCGAATTTCTGTATGCTGTAATTTCGGGTTTTTTAGTAGACGAAGTTTGAAACATTCAAACTTTTAAGGTCTTAAATTTGTAAATCTTGAAATTTTCAATTACTCAGAGTTTCAATTTTCAGATGGTCCCCAAGTTATCATACCTTCAATGTACCAAATTTCCTAGTGCTGAAATTTTACAATTTCTAATTCTTCAAAACTCCTAAATTCCAAGTTGCGAAATCTCCTAATTGTCAATTCCCCGGATTGAAAAATTCTCAGACCGTCGAATCCCCAAACTGTCGTACCCCAAAATTCACAAATCCCCATAATATCGAACCCCAAATATATCGAATCCCCAAACTATCAAATCCCAAAATCTTCACGCACAGATTCTCAAATTATCGAAACACAAATATGTCGATTTCCCCAATTGTCTCATCTCAAAATTGACAAATCCCCACATCACCAAACCTCAAACATATCAATTCCCCAAAATATCAAATCTCAAAATCTTCACTCGCAGATTCCCAAATTATCGAATTCTCGAATTTCCAAATTTCAAAATCCCCAAATCTCAAATTTCTCCAAATATCCATCCACCCCAAAATTCCTAGCACCACCGTCTCCCCAATCCCCCAAATCATTAAACCCACAACTTTCTGCATCCACAAATCTTCAAATTCCGAAATGTCCAAATTTCCCAAAATCCTAAAATTCTCGAGCAAAAGTTGTCCTGCGCAATACAAACGGTGAAAACGATTATAAGATTATAACCATAATTTCGTTAACTCGAGTTAGAAGAAGGAAAGTGTAAATTCGACGAGATCCAATTACAAGCAATTTGAACTTAACCTTTCGGTGAGATCGAGCGATCAAAGGGATCGACGATGATGGAAGTTGAATCGAAGATTAATATTCAAGCCGGATTAACGCTCGCTAACGTTGTACGATCGTTAAATTTTATAATCGATCGAATCGTAGGCGCGTGTGTTCGCCTGTAGCCGGTTTAACGATCGTTCGAGGCCGCAAATGAAGCAGAAAGTTAATTCTGACGATTGATCGTCGTTAGACTAGCATGCACGATCGGACAAATTAAGGCGTAACGGGTAAATGGCTCATTAACGATGCCTCGTCACTCTTTTTCCTCTCTTCTCTGATCTTCTTCCTTTCATACGTGAAATTGGATACTTTTTATCGTTAAAATCATTCGTCCTACACGATCGATCGTAATCTCCGCGGAACGATTTTCGTGCGATAGACGGAACCGATAATTAAAATGATTCAAATAACTTGAATAAGCGATTTTATAGGAATTCGTACCGATACTGTTTCTTCCGTTTTTAGTATCGGTGGTAGAGTAGCGTGTAACGCGTTATGTAGCCACGAGTTATATTGCATGCTGTAATACATTTATTCGGATTTTTCACACTTTAGAAATGCGGCGGTTTTGAAAGTTGGTTGGTCCGAAATTTAATCATTCGAAGATTCGGACGTTCAGAATTTGGTGATTTAGATATTTGGAAATTTAGAAATTTGTTATTTTGGATATTCGATAAGTTAAGAGTTGGGGAATTTGGAAGTTCGGACATTTAGGAATTTGCTGTTTTAGAAATTCGGTAATTTTGTAGTTTGCTATTTTGGAAATTCGATATTTTTGTAATTTGCTATTTTGGAAATTCGATAATTTAAAAATTGGAGAATTTAGAAATTCGGTCATTTAGGAATTTGCTACTTTAGAAATTCGTCAATATTGAAATTTGGTAATTCCGAAGTTTGATAACTTGAAAATTCGATCATTTAGAATCTGACGATTTAGAAATTTGCTATTATAGAAATTCAATAATATAACAATCGGGGAATTTAGAAATTCAGTCAATTTACAAATTGGATCATTTACTAATTCGATAATTTAAAAATTTAATACATTAGAAACGCAGCAATTATAAGATTCGGAAATTCAGAAATGCTCTACCTCAGAAACTATAAAAATCTATACAATTTTTATCTTTCCGGCTTGAAATAAATAAATCCGGAAGTTCTGAAATAGCGTAACTGCCCGCTAATGGCCGCGAGTGCACCATTTTGTTCCCCCTAGCGTTGTCCACCGGAACGGAAGTTGACTTCACTCAATATCCGTATCCTTTCTATAATTAATAGCTGATATAATCGGAACACCATACATACGTGCAATCGGAACCCAACACGTATAGGTTTACGACTCCGTAATAATTAACTATTAACTATTAACGGTTTCTGGTATTTCTGTTTATTCCGAAAAGCAGTTTTTACAATATCGCTTATGTTTTGGTTGCAGAAACCACAGGAAACCTAAAGGACCGAGGGGAGAGCATCGAGATCGTCGGTGAGTCGAAACATCTGTAGCACGTTTTCACATAGTCATCCATGATCAATTAACGCGTTTTTAATCCTTCTATACTAACGTGGATCGCGTCCTGCCTCCACGACTTCCTGTTTGCCTTCGATTATGCAAGAAACACCGATGCAGGAAGTTCATTTTACGATCGATTTCATGCGTTCCTCGAGCTTCATCATCGACGTTCCTTTATTTATCATTGTTTTACATAATCGGGTGTTCTTGACCGATAGAGTAGGCGCGTTCGCAAGCAAATTGCTCGTGAACCGATGAAAATAAACATTATCTTTGCATTTGTATCTTGAATATACTATTTTGAAATTTTAAAGTGATATACACGAATAGAATAAGATCATCGAATTGCGACCTTCTGTCGAACGTAACTTGCAGTTCCCTATGAGTTTATAATTTGTTGTACAATAATTCTGTAACTATGTAGACGTATCACCATGTTACATATTACATACGACCAGTAATACATATAAATTCGGAAGTGACAGTTTTGGTGAACACGTTATTACCATGATATTATGTACTACGCAATGTACTGCAAATGTGCCACAAATATGCAACTGTATGTACTATAAAATTTACTACAAAATGTACTAAAAAATGTATTACAAAACATGCCACAAATTTACTGCAAATGTATTACAAAATATACTAGAAAATGTAATAAAAAATGCACTGCAAAATGTAATAAAAAATGTACTACAAAATGCACTACAAAATATACTACAAAACATGCCACAAATTTACTGTAAATGTACTGCAAATGTATTACAAAATATACTACAAAATATACTAACAAATGTACTACAAAATGCACTACAAAATATACTACAAAACATGCCACAAATTTACTGTAAATGTACTGCAAATGTATTACAAAATATACTACAAAACATGCCACAAATTTACTGTAAATGTACTGCAAATGTATTACAAAATATACTACAAAACATGCCACAAATTTACTGTAAATGTACTGCAAATGTATTACAAAATATACTACAAAATGTACTAACAAATGTACTAAAAAATGTACTACAAAATATACTACAAATGTATTGTAAATGTGCTGCAAATATGCTACAAATGTACCACAAACGTAGTACAAAATGCACTACAAAATGTGCTGCAAAATGTACTACAAATGTATTCCAAATGTGCTAAAAATTCACTTACAAACGTGCTACAAGATGTACTACAAATATACTACAAATATATTCGCAAATGTATTACAAATGTACTGCAGACGTGCTAGAAACTCGGTAGAAAATGTATTACAAACGTAACACGTAGTTAGAACCCGAGTTGATCGTAGCGATGATCGTCGACCTCCATTCGGTTCGTTTCGCACACCGTTAACCCAGCTTCGTCGTTCGGCATCGTCGACCTCGAAACAAATGCCACGAAAGTCGCGGTGGTTGCTCCGGATTGCCAGCGTGTCACGATCACCGCGTTATCCAGGAGTCTCGTTTAAAAAGAGGACCGTACACGTTCGAAGGTCGGGTATGACCCGGTGCAAAAACGGTCACGATATCTCTGACACGGTGCATGAGAGAGGAAACAGGTAACGAGCGATCAGATTTCTATCGGGCTCGCTGCCGTTGCTTCTCGACGATTTTTCTCGGCTCGATCGAACGACGAACCGTTTCGGTGGACCGTGCACAGGAGGACGACGCTCGGGCATGCATCCACGATGAGAATATGACCCCAGCACGTATGAGACGAAGCGTACAGGCGTCGTTGTGACCGGGAGACGGACAGGGACACGGGATATGGTGATGGCGATGCCGATGCCGATGCTAGCGCTCTGCGTCCTCGTGTGGGTGACGTCGGCCGTTGGGTGCTGCATACGTGGTGGGAGTACCGCAAGGGTCAATCGACGGCCCCTCGTTATACAGGGTGTTCGACGACTTTCGCCTCTGATTTATAGCCGACGACTGCGCTACGCTTTAACGTCGAGGTGTACGCGCAGAGGGTTAGTAATATGTGAGTGAAAATATGGTATCCGTGTAATTAGCCTCTGGATCGGCTTAGGGAGATTCTAGGAAATTCTGTTGATCGTCAAACTGGTCGTTCGGGTCGCCGAAGTTGGCACTTTGCGATTTTCGGGTCTCTGTATGCATGGGAATTAGGGAATTTTGGGTATTTTTGAAAACTCGGGATGATTTCGGGATTTGGAAAATTTTGGGGACAATTTGGAGATTCGGGTATTTTGGGAATTCGAAGTGATTTAGGAATTTGGGAATTTCAGGAATTCCAGGTGATTCGAGGATTTGGGTATATTTGGGAACGTGGGATGTTTAGAAACTCGTGGTAGGTTACGAATTTTGGAATTTTTGACCGTATAACAATATCGTATTGTGCATGTAACTATGTATGTATATACATATGACATACAAATACGACAATATAAGACCATATATGATGACCACATAACAATATACGACAACATAAATGGTGAATAGCGTGACCATTTCGGTATAGTCCAAAACGCCAACTCCGAGATATTAAGCGTATAATAATAAATCGAACCTCGGAGGTCACCATAATGGCAGGAATTAGTCTGGCCGGCAGGTACACCGACGGGCAGTCGGTCGTGCCTATTGCCCGGAGGTATACTAACATGAGAGACGGCGTGGAAAAGGAGGATGCGAGTCGACGGCAAGTTCGCGACCGCCACCGTTCTATGTAGGACAATTTCGCGGTTCGATTTTTCCGCCTATCCGTGGGAATTTATGGGCGGATACGTTGGCGTGGTTATTAGGAGCCGGGATGTGGGACACGAGGAAGCCGCGGATGTTTTCTTCGGGCTACAGAGGTCAGCGTTAGACTTTGGAAGGAATATATGGACTGCAGGATATAGAAATTCGAAATATAGGGATTCCAGGATATAGAAATTCGAAATATAGGGATTTCAAGATATAGAAATTCGAGATATATGAATACAAGGTACAGAGATATGGGGTATAAGGAATTGGAAATATAGATTTGTGCGGGTATAGAGATTAGAGATATAGGAATTCAGGGATTTAGCGATTCGAAATTTTGGAACTCGGGACATAGGAATTCGGAATCTAGGGATTCGGGGTATAGGAATTCAGAATCTAGGGATTCGGGATATAAGAATTTGGAGATATAGGGAGTCGGGATATAGGAATTCAGGGATTTAGCGATTCGGAAATTTGGAAGTCGGGACATAGGAATTCGCAATCTAGGAATTTGGAATCTAGGGATTCGGGGTGCAGAAATTCGGAATCTATCGATTCGGGATATAACAATTTGGAATCTAGAGATTCGAGATGTAGAAATTCGGAATCTAAGGACTTCAGACGTAGGAATTCGGAATGTAAGGATTCGAAATCTGGGGAATTCGGAATCTAAGAATTCGGGATGTAAGAATCCTACATTTAAGGATTCAGAATCTAGGGAATTTGGAATTTAGGGATTCGGATTTTAAGAATTCGGGATGTAAGAACCCTACATCTGAGGATTCGGATTTTAAGAATTTGGGATGTAGGAATCCTACATCTGAGGATTCGGATTTTAAGAATTTTGGATGTAGGAATCCAAAATCTAAGGAATTCGGATTTTAAGAATTGGGGATGTAAAAATCCTAAACCTAAGGATTCGGGATATGGGTAATTCGAAATCTATGGATTCGGGATATAGGAATTTGGAACCTAAGTAGCCGGGATATAGAGATACGGGTTGTTGGTATTTGGTATATAGTAATTGCTATATAGAAATCGTTTCATCAACAGGTACGACTTCCCACGTCCATCAACGAGGATAGTTTTAATAGCCCGGCCCGAAGCGCACCGATAATGGACTGTCGAGCGATCCACTCGGATAACTCGAGGTCGCGCGGACGATCCCTTCCCCGTCGTCCACCTTCGTTCCACCTCCATTTACGACATTCTGAAAAGATATCCTTATCTAATCCAGGCCGTAATGTCAGGATCGTTAACGAACGGCAGAGATCTCCTTCGTGTTCTCGTTGCTTGGCCCCGTATCTTTGACCTTGGTCGAGGGTGGAACGGTTCTGGAATCGATAAAGAATGGAGACGAAGAAGCATGAGTTGATCGTAATTAAAGCATCGCTGTTCGATGTACCGTAAGGGTCAATCCACGAGCTCGGGTATCATACTTCGAACGAACATAACACGCAGACTTTCAGATCTCGCGACTTTGCCCTGTTAGTGCTATAAAAGGAGAGCGTGTCTAGGTTAGCTTCTACACGGACGCGTATTAATAAATACATTTCCACCATTCTATATACTCGTTATAACCTCACTGTGTATTTAGGTTGCACGTATATTGGGATAACTGTAGGTATATTGATCCTGGACATATTTGGAGGCAGGAATTCTGGTATGTGCATGAATTAAGCAATGTTTGCAGTAGGTGATTTTGGAATTTGTGACTGGTGACTGAGAATGTAGGAATATAATTTTATGTAGGTGTAAGGACATATGAATCTACGAATATAGGGATTCGGGGTATAGGGGTTTGTTGTCCAGGGATTCGGGATAGAAGAATTCGGAATCTAAGGATTCGGGCAACTAGCAATTAGGAATTTTGAGATTTGGGGTATAGGAATTCGGCAAATGGGGATTCGGCATATAGGGATTCGGGAAATAGGAAATTTGGGGTATAGGGATTCGGGGTATAGGGATTCGGGGTATAGGGATTCGGGGTATAGTGATTCGGGGTATAGGGATTCGGGGTATAGGGATTCGGGGTATAGGAAATTCTAGGTTTAGGGATTCGGGGTATAGTGATTCGGGGTATAGGGATTCGGGGTATAGGGATTCGGGGTATAGGAAATTCTAGGTTTAGGAATTCGGGGTATAGTGATTCGGGGTATAGGGATTCGGGGTATAGGGATTCGGGGTATAGGGATTCGGGGTATAGGAAATTCGGGGTATAGGGATTCGCGTTATGAGGATTCGGCATATGGGGATTCGGGATATAGGAATTCGGGACATAGGAATTCGGGGCATAGGAATTCGGGACATAGGAATTCGGGACATGGGAATTCTGGGCATAGGAATTCGGGACATAGGAATTCGGGGCATGGGAATTCGGGACATAGGATTTCGGGACGTTGGGATTCGGGGCATATAAAAATTCGAGATATAGGGATTTTCTGTATAGGAATTCGGGGTATTGCGATTCGAAGCATAAGAATTCGTGGTGTAGGGATTCAGGATACACGATTTCGGAATATACAAAAAAATTTATTATTCTTCCGTAGTTCCACCTCCTACGATTCCAGAATTATTTAAGGACGCGATTACGCTCGTTACAGTACCTACTCGTTTACGGTCGCGAGCGACTACCCTTTGTCCGGGACAAATTGGACCATAGAAGGTTTCGTCCGATAGAGGCACGGAGGCTCGTTAGGGAAGCCGATTGCGGTCGTTCGCGAACCTTTAATTCAAAGAACGTACCGCTAGGTATCGACTTCCTCTTTCAGAAGCGAAAGCTTTCCCGTTTTAGCGAACGTCTGAAAGACAGCCGGGCCGAAAGAGGCTCGGAGCCATCGAAGCGGGCAAGGTTCACGCGGTTCACACGCGCGCGGAAGTGCCGGGACACCGGTGCTCTAACGACCGGAATTTGTCTGGACGGGCAGGTACACGATACGACGGACCGGGAAGGCAATCAGGAAGCGAAGAAAGTCGAAGGAGACTAACGAGTCCTACCACCAATGGATAAATAGACACTTGTCCACCGGCAGCTATTTCCTTTTCGTGTCGGCGGAGGACAGCTTCGATCATCTACCCGTCGTTTGACCACCTTTTACATACATACTTTGCGGGGAAATCATGAAAACAGGGATCCGATCAGATCCTTATTCACATCATATAATGAAAATAGGGATCTGATCGAATCACTGAGGTATAAGATGAATAAAATCGAAAGATCTTTTCCATTCGTTCGAGTAAATTCTGTTTACTGAGATATGTACCATATGTGTCACAGATAAATGATGAAAATGGGGATTTGATCAAATCCCTGATATATATGATCAATTCACGGAAGATGCTAAAACGACAACTCCATATGTTTATCTCCTTGAAGAGGGTAAGTGGTTTGATCAAATCCCTTTGAAGAATACTTTCACTGGTTACAGATAGTAGCTCTAACATCTTTTGGTTGAAAAGTTTGATGAACTTTTTCGAAGTTATTGTCTCTCCGCTATTAATTATCGCTATTAAGTGTCTTGTTATGTTTACACATCGTACGTGCAACACTGTAATTTTAATTAAATCCTGTATTTAAATAAAGTGGCGAGTGGGATTCACCGTTCGAACGCAAAGGATTAAAAATACGGGTTTGCCCGAAGAAGCGACGGAGGAGAATATTATCCGCCGGTATCGGCGATAAATAAAGAGGCGAGCGGTAAAAGGGTAAAAGCCGACCGTCAAAGGAGGCACGTTGACCGTTGAAGACAATCGGCGTGCCGGTTGTGTAGCACGCCTTTTTCGGCGAACTGTGAACGTAGCCTGAGCTCTGGCATTCCCCTTTCCTCCTGGTCGTCGGCCGGTTCGTCCGGGGTCACCGACGAGAGGTCACGTCGCTCGCATGGCATCGGTGACTTTTTCATTTTTCTCTCTCCCTCCATACGACCCTTACACCCCCCCCCCCCCCCTCTCTTAACCCGTATCTTTCTCTCGCTTCTTCCCGATAGCCACGGGCCCAGCTTCGCTACGATGCTGCTTCGTTTAAAGGAGTGGTTCAACACCATTGGCGTACACTTATTCCGCGACGTTATTTCATACGACCTGGCTGCATCGGTTTTTCTCGTAGTCCTTGACCGATTGTCGAAATTCGATATTTCGAAGTGTTCGACAAAAGTAGTTCGAACGATTGTTTGGATATAACTACAGTATTATTGTGGGATGATAGTTTGGGCTTAACTGAGACAGCATTTGGACAAGTTTAGGGGAGGTGGACACTCTATCGATCATATATCGGTTTTAGAGGAAGAGCATTTTAAACTTTCAAGACCCAACATTTCTAAATATCAAAACTTTAACATTCATAAATTAACGAATGTGTAATTTGTTAAATTTGTAATTTGTCGAATTTCTAATTTGACAGAGCTGCATATTGCTGTACTTCTAAATTGTTAGATGAGTAAGTCGTGAAATTCTCACATTACAATTCTCAAATTACAAATCTCTGAATTGTTATGAGAGCGATTGGAGAACATAAGTTTAATCTCGCGGACAAAGAATCTATTATTTAATCGCACGACGTAATAATATAGCTGGAAAGTTGTCGAGCTACGGCGAAAAGCATCTCGAACGATCGAACATGGTGCACGGCAAATGTCTCGCGCTCCCTCTAATCACTTTACCCACGACACCGAGCCGAAAACTAACGGTAACATCTGCTTCCACGGTGAATAGTGTTCATCGAGCGGTTTTTGCCGTGCGAACAGCGTCATTGGTCAAAGGTTCCCGTGTATAAAACCGATGAACACTCGGTTCGAAGAGACGCTCAACAAGATTTGCGATCGCCATATTCGAATATAGGGATTTTCGGATCTGCAGATATTCCCAGCTCAATATTAATATTCAAGGCTATGAAATCTAGGGATTCGGGGTATAGGGATTTGGGATATAGAGATTCGGGATATAGGTATTTGGGATATAGGGATTCGGGATGTAGGGATTCGGGGTATAGGAATTCGGGGTATAGGGATTCGGGATATAAGAATTCGGAATATAGAGATTTGGGGTATAGGAATTCGGGGTATAGGGATTCAGGATATAAGAATTCGGGATATAGGGATTCGGGGTATAGGAATTCGGGGTATAGGGATTCGGGATATAGGGATTCGGGATATAGGGATTCGGGATATAGGGATTCGGGATATAGGGATTCGGGGTATAGGAATTCGGGGTATAGGGATTCGGGATATAAGAATTCGGGATATAGAGATTCGGGATGTAGAGATTCGGCATATAGGGATTCGGGATATAAGAATTCGGGGTGTAGCTATTCGGGGTATAGGGATTCGGGACATAAGAATTCGGAATATAGAGATTCGGGGTATATGAATTCGGGGTATAGGGATTCGGGATATAAGGATTCAGTATCTAGGGATTTGGACTCTATGCAACGTGAGACATAAAGACTTAGGACCTAGGCATTTGGGATATCGATATTCGAGATCTAGGAACATGGTTATATAGGAGTTTAGAAATCTAGGCGTCCGGGGATCTAGAAATTTGGAATGTAGTGACTTAAAATCCAGGGACAGTGAAATCTACAATATTTGAAGCTACGTATGATCTAATTTAGACAGATTGTGATCAAGGAAAGTTTTGATGTAGAGCTGGGATTCGGAGGATGCAAGGTTTTCGGACCATATATGTTCCAACATATGAAATTTATGTAAACCCGAAATAAAAATTCTGCAAGCTCCAATAACTTGCTATTCGACGTACATAACAGCGTGTACCGCTATAAAACTTGGCGGAGCGACGTGCCGCGGTAAAAATGAGAAAGAAAGATATAAAATTGGAAAGTCGATGCGATAGCACAAAGGGTTAAACAACCGTTCGGTAGGATTAACAATCCGAACAATTTTCATTGCCCGAACAGTTAAACGTTCATTCTTGGATGCATCGGTAACGATTCGTGGAATTTTCAGCGAACGGCGAATGGCCGAGAACGGCCATCCGAAATATTCGCGATCCGAGGCGGTTTTCCAGAGGCAGCCCATTTAGCCCGGCGAAAACTATCCGCGTAAATGATGAGCCGTTAACTAAATCTTGATTGATCAATTAAACGGCCGTCGCGGGACGTTTATAACGCTGTGAATATCTCGGAACGAGACGAGCCACGGTTGACCAACAGCTTAGCGAGAATAATGGCTTTGCGTAACAATTAAACGTCGCTTTCAGATGCATTTACGATTTCAGCAATCCTTTCAACGTCGCGATTACGAATCAACTAGACAGCTCATCGTTTAACTCTTCTCTCCTCTTTAGACTTGCCTCGCATTCTTTCCGACTTCTCTCCTCTTCTTCTTCTCGTTTGCTCGACCTCGTATCGTCGGGTCGTATGCTCACGTTTTACGCGATTCAAAAATTTGCGCTGGTTCGAAGTTGATTTATTTTCAACCATTTAGCGTCTCGAACAAAATTAACTGTCACTGTGTTAACTGTGTTCCATGATACTATCGGGAGTATCATGGAAAAAGTAACAATGAAGATATTAAAAATTCTCATTATCGAAAACTTATTGAGAATTATTATCGAGAGAGTTTTTACTTATTCATAACTCGCGAATGCTCCATGTACGAATATACTGTGCTGTTCACGCTGCAGGAGTATACTGTTGCCATGATTCGTGGGTTATTCTAATTGTGCGGCCATCTTGTAGACACCACAATGATATTTATATATATTTCTCTTCTATCAACGTCGAATATAATTCTTTAAACATCTACATACTGTGTATAATCATTTATATACTTTTTACTCAAAGTACATAGCGTCGCAGAATGTGAGGACAGCTTCGGGAGGGATCGGCAATGTCCGGTGACGTTCGGACGAAGATCGATAGCTGATCGAACGATATATCGGAACGTATAGAGCTGCGCAGTAGCGTGCGCATATGACGCGAATAACGTTGCATGGTTTATATTTTTATTCCTAATATATACTTATTTATATATTTATTGTTAAATACATAAGTTGTTGAATACATGTCCCAACCACCTCATTAACAAGCTACTTTATACATTGTCCTCTACACGAGCATTTCACATAACCTACAACATTATGACGAAAAGGAGAAACGTGGATGTGACGAACCCAAAACCGATTAATCTTTAAACCAGCACATTAACAACGGTATTCTATAGATTGTACTCTACATGAACGTTTATTTCACATAACCTTCAATGTTATCAACGAAAGAAAGGGAGAAAGGTGGAAGCGCCAAAGTCCGGCGGAAAAGTGTGTCAGCTTAACACATTCACTGCCAGCTACGAAATATCTCGTAGTGTTTATTTTTTTTACTACCAATCAAGACTATGCATTATATATTTAAGACTACAAGTACCGGCGTTAAATGCATGCTTACTCCAAAACTGAAAATAAAGTAGAAAAATAAATAAATATTGCAACATCACATAAAATATACAACCATTCATTAGCTCAATAAATCATGACAGCCATTTTGACAAAAGAACGGCAATAAAATTTCGTAATAAAAAATGCCAAACCCGAAACCAGTCATTTTGACTGATTGGTAGTTCTAATGTTAATACGGATAAAAATAAAAACAAAGATGGAAGTGTAAATCCGTTTTAGTACAAAATCTGCAACTGAAAATTTTGTGAAAATGTTTTGCTGTACATGATATAGGATATGCCATAGCGCTTGATGCAAAATGATCCAAATTTGACCGGCAGTGAATGGGTTAAGGGACAGGGGACGACGTCCCGTCGAAATTCGCGTAGCATCGTGGAACGAGTAGGCTCGTAAATCAGCTCGTGGAAAGAATTCGCGATTATCCCATCGAAAGCGAGCCTCCGCCACGTCGCCGTGGCGAGTTTGCCGGCCAAGAGACAAACGGACTCCGCGTAAGGTCATTCGAGGGCCGATGCCGCGCGTAGCTGCATTTCCGCGTTCGCGTCGCCGGGGTCATAGGTCGAATATTCGATAGGCGAACGCCTTCTGTGTAACGGTACACCACGTGCCTCCTCGCTCGAGCATTTTGACAATCCGACTCGCAACTAATCCGCATACCGCCATTCGTCCCATCTAACCCACGAGGCTACTTACTTACTTACGCTCATCTATGCTATGCTCGTTTTGGTCTTCCGTCGATTCTTCGCGCGTCTTAAAGGAACGCCATTCTTCTTGGAGCTTTCTTCTTTCGGATTATGTTGATCATGAAGGATCGATGCTGTTTTTGGGTGTAACAAGGTATTGTGAGATGATAGTTTGAGTGTAACAAGGTATTGTGAGATGATAGTTTGGGTGTAACTGATGCAGTATTTGGACGATAAGTTTAGGGGAGGAAGGGACAAAATTGTTAAATATCAAAACTTTAACATTTTTAGTTTGTAAAATCTCCATCTTGTCTAATTCTCACATTGCCGAATCGCTAAGTCGTAGAATTCCTAAAGTGTCGAATCTCTGAATTGTTAAATTAACAAATTGTCGAATCCCTAAATCTCTAAATTCCAAAAGTTTCAAATCTCCAATTCCTCAAATCTTTATATACCGAAATTGCTAAATCCCCAAATTCTCAAATTCGTAAATACATAAATCCCAAAATTCTCAAATATCTGAGTACCTGGATCCCCACATCCCAAAATCTCCAAATACCTAAATCCCCAAATTCTCAAATCTCCAAATACCTAAATCCCCAAATTCTCAAATCTCCAAATACCTAAATCCCTAAATCCACAAATCTCCAAATACCTAAATGCCCCGATTCTCAAATCTCTAAATACGTAAATCCCCAGATATCTAAATACGTAAATCCCAACATCCCTAAATTCCTAAATTGTCGATCCTGGAATTCTCAAAATCTGCCGAATCCCAATATTTTCCAAAATCAACATCTCCTCAAATCTCCTGATCAGAATAATTCTCAAAGAAAGGAAAGAGAAGCGAGAAATCGTGAATACCGATTGTCGAGCTATCATTCTACAACGAAATAAGTTGTGAAAGTCTAAAAAACAAGTTGCGCGATAAAAGAAACGACTTTTCACCGCTCTATGTTGGTTACACGGATTCTATGGTGTATTATATGTACGCGTCTATTGAATAGACGGATAAATGGCCGGTGTATAAAGAGAGAAGCGGAGAGGGGAAAATAGACATATGCTTGGTTTTCTCGAACAATGGGAGACTTCGCCTATAATCGGAAGTAAGTCTCGTTAGCGTAATGCGTAACTGTACATAGTGACTGGCTAATTTTGTATTATGTCCCATTACGTGTAGGAGGATCGAGAGTTTCGGATCCTGCGTAACCGTTTTTAATACCCTCGTTGATCTTCTGGTACCGTACGATCACGATCGTACTTCGATCTAAAAGTCGATTTAAAATTCTAAATTTCGATTTAAAAGTCGATCGTTCTTCGATTCTTAAAAAAAAAACAATTTTTCTCGAATCGGTCTTGAAAAATTTCGAGTTTACCAAATTAATTTCGTCCGTTCATTTTATAAATTATATTCTTAAAATTTCATTATAAACTATCAATTTTAAGATTAATTTTAATTTGTTTTTTTTTTTTTTTAACTGCAGTTGTGCGTTTATATAATTAAAACCTGATTGATCAAAATTATTCTATATAAAAATTTTCTATTATCTTTACTTAATTATTTAATCACGGTACATTTGTTCCGGTTACTCGGGAAATAAGATTAATTTTAATTGTTTTTCTTTAATTACAATATCGTTGTGCATTTATATAATTAAAACTTGATTCATCAAGATTATTCTGTATACAAATTTTCTATCATCTTTGCTTAATTATTTAATCACGGTACATTTGTTCCGGTTACTGGGGAAATAAATAATCCGGCAAGTTGTTGAATCGCGGGAACAGCAGATCTCGTTCGGTCAGATGTTGTAAAAGCGAAAGGAACGGAAACGTGTTTTTGAAAATGAAAGTAGCACAGTTTCCTCGGTCAGAAAAATAAACAACGAGAACCCGGCTAACAGAAGATCCTCGCCTTTCCTCGTTTCCTGCTTGGAAATCGTTTGCACGATCACGCGAGGCTTAACAAGCGCTCTTTAGAATGAAAACACCCGTCCACTCTTCAATCACCGACGATATCAACGATTCTGCAATCAGCCGGATCTTCTTAGATATTCACCGTACGGTAATTAAACGCTTTTACAGCTTTCCTAAATATTCGATGATCAGCAATTCCGAGTTAACTTTACAGCTCTGGTAATTATGAGTCTAACTGATTATTAGTTGAAACTATACGTTACGTTGGATATGCATTTTTCAATTATACAATTTATGAAACTTTTTCACGATTTTTTTCTATTCGACAATTTATGTAGCGTACAATAATTGCAAGGTATATTTGCAAGGTAATAATTAAAGAAGAAAAATGTTTCTTTTTAGTACTTCAGTTGGTTTTCAATCTTCGATTATATAATTATATATGTATTTACAAGCAAGTATTCTATCATGATATCTACCATACCATTTTTTAAAATGAACATTTGTTGTGTCATAAAATCAGCAATATAACATTTATAACAATTTAGATGTACAACAAAAATTAATCGAGGATTGAAAACCAACTGAAGTACAAAAAAGGAACATTTTTCTTTTTTGATTTTTACCTTGCAAATATATATATATATATTTATTTATTGCATGCTGTTTATGCTCCGCCTATTTGTTGGTTGGACAATCAACTCTACTTGATGTACATTTTTAATATATATGTATACGTATATATAATAAATGATTATAAATAATAATTTTAATATATATATTAAAACAATTTTTTACTTAATATTGTAAATATATTAAAAAATGTACATTAAGTAGCGTTGATTGTCCGACAAACAAATAAGCGTAGTATCAAACAGCATGTAGGGTAATTACGAAACGTGTTTTGATATCGCGAACAATTTCACGAGTTGGCCAATCGGTCGGGGACGGGAAAAGCGTGAAAGTCGAGGGATTATTTTACGAGAGGATGCTCTCGATGAACACGATCGAGGAGGGACGAGAGAGAAGAGAGAAGTTTACAGAGAGAGCCCTTTCAGGTGCATCAGAACGTAGGCCATGCGTCTTGCCGGGCAGCAATGGCATTTAAATGTTAGACTCTTCTATCTGGCCGATGGTATTTCGCGGCGTTCTGAGGCCGCATCTCGCCGCCACTCTCTGTTCAATTTCGAAAGTTAAATGTCAATGAGTAGCGGCCGCCGCATTCGATGCACAACGTCGCTGCATCTACGCAGAATGCGACACGAAGGACTCCGTCGAATTTCCTTATCTACTCTAACCCGAATACCACGGAAATCCGACGATCCTGTTCGTTGTGGACGAATGTTACGATCTCGCCGCGCGCAATTATTATGCACGGTTAACGACTGCGAGTGCATTTTGTGTTCAAGGCCGAGTTCGCGAGTTGCGCGAATCATCCTCCAACGGAAGACTCTCGATTTTTCGTGGAATTTTTGAAGTTTGTAAACCGCATCGATTTAGGTGTGTTGGACCGACGATAACGTGTTAATTGTAACGATGAACACGGTGGTGTAAGAAAATATACAGATTATAGAGACAGAGATTTCGGATGTACAGATTTTGGTTAAATGAGTTTGGGATGTAGAGAGTTCGATTATGGGAATTTGGGGATATGTAGATTCGGGATATAGGAATTCAGAATGTAGGGGTTCAAATGTTGGAATTCGGAATCTAGGAATTCGGGGATCTGACGATTCGGAATTTAGGTACTCGGGATATAGAAATTCGAAATCTTGGGATTTGGGATATAGGAATTTGGAATCCAGGGATTCGGGATATAGGAGTTTGGAATCTGGTGATTCGGGATGTAGGAATTCGGGATATAGGGATTTGGGATACAGGGATTTGGGATACAGGGATTCGGGATACAGGGATTCGGGATACAGGGATTCGGGATACAGGGATTCGGGATACAGGGATTCGGGATATAGGGATTCGGGATATAGGGATTCGGGATATAGGGATTCGGGATATAGAAATTTGGAATCTAGGGATTCGGGATGTGGGAACTCGGAATATAGGAATTTAGAAACTAGGGATGCGGGATATAGGAATTCGGGATCTAGGGTTGCTGGATATAGGAATTTGGAATCTAGAGATTCGGTACCTAGAAATTCGATGACATAGGCATTCGAAAATGTAAAAATCTCCTATAAAGAGATTCGGAAACTAGGTACATATCTCGCTACACATGTACCTAGTAGTTCGCAATACAGAAATTTATGTTAATATCACGAGTGAACACACGTAACAAGATACTCGGTAGTATACAGCGAACGCTAAAGTATAATAAGATATATCAATTGAAATTTCAATTAATACACCGTAATTCGACGAGCAGTAATAATTGATTATCAGATGATTAGCCTGTATTGGCAACATCTATGTAAGTGTAATATGTCCGACAAAATTGATATTACCGTTTGTTCAATTATTTCATTAAATTAGAACCGTGCGCGCGGGTTTGTACGATGACCGCGGTTGAAATCACTGTATTAACCTTCGGCATCGAGTTACCAATTAATCGATGGAGGTCCGATGATGGGAGAAACGTGAAAATGTAGGAAAGGAACGGTGTCTCGAAGAAGATACGATCCAGCATGGACGACGCGGCCTCTTTGCGACGGGGCCATCGAGGCGTTCCGTTACTCGCCGGTAACGAGTACGCCTGCCTTTACAATAATTAACAGAGCCAATCAAACGCTCATTAGGCAGAGTAAATAGGGGATGTAATTACGAGCGATACTGTGCTCGGGTCCTGTACAGAGAGGCGCGCGACCCAACGTAATCGTGCGTACGGCTAATAAGCCGAGTCTACGTACTTACATACGTGTACTCGCACGTGTACATACGTATGTATAGACGATACACTCGTGCACGTGTTCAAGGAGTCATCGAATGTGCGCGACGGTGGAAAAGTTAGTTTGTATTTTCCTTTCGTACGTATTGTTCCTTTCGTTTCGTACGTATGCAAATATTCAGGAAAAATTGAGGCAAAATTGTGTTAATACTAAGGCTATTTGAGTTAAAATTGAGGAAAAATTGAGCTATTACTGAAGCAAAAATTGACTTAAAATTAAGTAAAAAATTGAGTTAATACTGGGGCAAAATTGAGTTACTACCGAGGCAAAAATTCAGTTAAAATTAAGGCAAAATTGAGTTAATACTAAGGCTAAATTGAGTTAAAATTTATAATTGTATTCTGCAGGCTGTGTACCTCGTTACAATTTCCTTCCGTGCCTGGAGGGTAAGTTTTCCGCGTAAAATATTCACGTATAACAAAACCCAAGGTGTAATTCCTTCGTAACCACGTTACAAAGCTTTCCTCGCTTCGTTGTCTCCCCTAGCTGAATGTTTTCCTGCCCCCGTCGCCCTTTTCGCGTTATCGCAGTTATTACCGGTACCGCGGCTTCTGTCTCGGTGGCTGCTTCGGCAAAGCCCTCCTGCAATTTGAATGTCTACGACAGCGTGAAAATCACCCACGATAAACAGCCTGCCGGGATAATAATTATCCACGGACGCTTCTTCTATTCTCATGCGGAATACGCTTCCCTTAATACGATTTTCCAGTTTCGCTTTATTCATGAGAAATGCGAGGTCGAACTAGGCAAGCTTCTATTCTTATAAAATTAAATTATACTCCGAAGGTGCAATTTGTCAAATTATTGTCATTATTCTTTGACTTTTGTGTTCAATTAATAGTAGAAATATATTACATAGTAATTTAAAGAACTCGGTTTGGGGGTCTAGGAATTTCGGGACCAACGAATTCGGGTCCTTGGAATTTGGAGATTGGTGTGGAAAATAGGGATTTCATGATGTAGGACTTTGGGGACCTAGAAAAGGGACGTAGGAATTGGAATTTAGGTAGACGGAGAGCTAGCAAGTTAGGGACTTGGATGTTTGAAATTTAGGGATTTGAGGTCGTAGGTATTTGAGAACTTTAGAATATTGAAGATTTGGGGATCTACGAATTCTGGAACCTAGGCATTTGTGGAACCCCGAATTCGGAAACCTATGGATTTGCGGATTTAGGAATACGGGGCCCTAGGATTTGGGTGATCCCTAAATCGGGAACCTTGGGATTTGGGGAACCCCGAATTCGGAAACCTAGGGATTTCGGAAGCTAAGAATTTTAAGATAGAGCCATTTGAAGACTTTGAGATTTGGGTAACGTGGGACTTAATGCTCATGGCGTAACGCCCCCTAAAAATCCCCTCTGGGGAGGTTATCCCCTTAACTGGAGTAACCATGAGTTCCATGTCATACACGTTGTTCGCTAGATCTAGTGACTGCTGAAAGTGGAGGGATGGCGAATTCTGATGGTGAGGGGATAATGACTGCTGCAAATGAAGGGCTGAAACGTGCGTTATGAAGCAGCCTGTAGAATAAGAAGTCGAATGAAGGAGGCTGCTGGTCCGTGGCCGTTGGCAAGTGAGAATTCCCGGCGAGTGTGCGTAAATTTAAGCGTGTCGTCGACTCGGCCCGAACAGAGAGAGGATCGCAAAAACGAGCAAGAATCGAAGGAGTGAGCCTAGGCTATGGTATCTCGTTTCGCGGAAGTGCGTGGTGAATCGACGACACCTTCGTCACCGTGGACCCCTGCTGCTGCCGTGCCACGAACGATGCTGGCTCGCAAATTTCAGCCGGGCCTTCGTCAGGCTATTAGCCTAAGCGTCGATGAGCGTGAATCAGAGAAACCCCGGTACACGATCGACATGACGCTTTTAGGATCCCGTTGAATTCCACGCGCGAAAACCATTATGCTCTTTCTATCGAACCTCGACCCTACTCCTTTCGACCATATGTCGAACCTTGACCTTCCTCCTTTTGACCATATGTGGAACTTCGATTCTCCTCCTTTCGGCCATATATCGAACCTCGACGCTCCTACTTTTGATCATATATCGAAATTCGACACTTCTCCTTTTTAACATATATCGAACCTTGACCTTTCTTCTTTTGACCACATGTGGAACCTCGATCCTCCTAATTTCGACCACATATCGAACCTCTACCCTCCTTTTGACCACACATCGAATCTCGACACTTCTTCTTTTGAACATATATCGAACCTTGACCTTTCTTCTTTTGACCACATGTGGAACCTCGATCCTCCTAATTTCGACCACATATCGAACCTCTACCCTCCTTTTGACCACACATCGAATCTCGACACTTCTTCTTTTGAACATATATCGAACCTCGCCTCTTCTTTGACAGATCAGAATCGAAATGTGTACATCGTGCAACGAACCGCGTGTAGACGACTACGTTAGGTACCCGAGACTTTCATGTCCCCCGTGGAAACTGAAGTCGCGTAGTAAGAGTCGTGCTCCACATAAGGCAAGACGACGTAACGTGTATACGGTTACAACAGCCTCGTTCCTCCGCGTAATGCGCATAGTGCACATTCCTGTCCGCGAACTAATATCGACTGCCGGGTTGACTGGTCTACGACGGACACGCCAGAACTGGGTCAAAGCCAGACCGAGCAAAAAATTCTCTCGTCATTCGGTATCTCGCGAAAGATCAACGTCGTTCAACTTTTTCGACGTTCCTTTCGTACATTTAGTTACGTTATGGAGATCTTAGTATATCGGCAGTTGGGAGATCTAGGGATATTGTGATCTTTGGATATTGAGGTCAGATAGATTCTAGGGATATTGAGGTCTGGGAGATCTTGGAATATTGAGATTAGGGAGATTCTATGATATTGACATATGGGACATCTAGAGTTATTATGATCGGTGATATCTTAAGATTCCGAGATCAAAGAGATCTAGGGATATTGTGGTCAGTGAGATTTTCAGATCCTGAGGTCAGGTAGATTCTAGGGATATTGAGGTCTGGGAGATCTTGGAATATTGAGATTAGGGAGATTCTATGATATTGACATATGGGACATCTAGAGTTATTATGATCGGTGATATCTTAAGATTCCGAGATCAAAGAGATCTAGGGATATTGTGGTCAGTGAGATTTTCAGATCCTGAGGTCAGATAGGTTCTAGGGATATTGAGATCTGGGTGATCTTCGGATATTGAGATTTCGGGGATTCTATCATATTGAAATTTAGGAGATCTAGGGATATTAAGATTGACGAGATCTGAAGGTCCTGAGATCACGGAGATCTAAAAATAATGGGAGCGAGATCTAGGGAGATTAGATACGATTATTTATTTAGTTTTACAACCCTCTACTTCCCATTCTTTTTCAGTTTTTATGTGATTTATACTTTCATTGAGGGTGCCTGAACACTTATCACCGGGCAGCAATTGTTTAAACAATATATTAAAAAATAGTACATTTACTTCGTGTTTCTCGTTGCATGTTAATCTTTTGTCATTTTGTCATTTCCTTTTATCAATTGTTTAAAAAATATGTTGAAAAATAGTACATTTCCTTCATGTTTCCCTTTGTATATTAATCTTTCATCATTTTACGATCTTCTTTTGTCATTTTGTCGTGGTTGTCGCGCATAAGTTCGAAGTAATTCGATTAATTATCGATATTGTTCGTTAATAAAACTATACACCATATATCAGAAATTCCTCGAACACGGTAGGTGTCCGCATACTTTTGAGCGGCAGTGTACACACCGTAATACGCAGGTGGAAAGATATTCGGTTCGATCGGTTTGCTGGATCGGAATTCGAAGCGGGAATCCTCGGTTCCATTAGAAGCCGGTGCATTAAGTAATTCGGATCGTATTCGCGAAACTGTTACGCGTCCATTCCGTTCGCATGTGTACAATTAGAATGATCGGGACCGGCTACGATGGAGACCGGCGAAATAATAAATGTAGGAAAAATGGTGGCCGATGATCGGCGTGGCAGGTGGTCCCGCGGGCGCGGCACGTTCGCGAAACGCTGAAAATCGTGCGTGTAGCCAGGTGCAAGACTGGTCTAGTTGGTGAAAAAATGGCGCGCGAGCCGCGTATAATCGCGGTTGTTGAAAACGCAGCAAGAAACGGATGTTAATTCGACGATTTACCACTTAACGCGAGAATCCAGCCGGCTGCGAAACTTTGCCGAGCGTGCACTCGCTACGTTCTCTCTTGGATTTCACGGCGAGTAATTTAATTAGTCAGAAAGATAGCGATTCGCCTCGTTCCGCGAACTTAGCTCTAGGAGGACGGCAATTAGTTCAATTTTTCTTCTATTTTTTTTTCTTCGTTCTTTTTTCTTCTTCCTCCTCCTCCTCCTCTTTGCTCGCTCTCCTCGTTTTTCCTTCGCGGGATTGCCGTGGCGCCGACGGCGTGAAGATCCTCCGGATAAACCGGATGCTGATTCTTCGGGGCCAAGGGCAAATCGTGAGCCGCTCTTCTGTGTCGTTCGTTGTTTGTCGATTCGTTCGTTTCTTCTCTCTCTCTCTCTCTCTCTTTTTTTTGCCTCTCGTTCGATACCTCGAGCCGGCGAATATTTCAACGATTCGAAATGGGTTGGTCATGGTCGTTACGTGAAATAACGTTTATCGTCGTACGGATAGGAGATGCTCTTAACGCGTTCGATCGGGATTCGAGCGTCCTCGACGTTCGTTCTATCGCCCGTTGCTTACCGATGCGGTCAAAATGACCATTTAACAAGACTCCAATTTTAAGTTACGATGCTAAGGTGACTTATTCGAAATTCCTGTCGATTTTCGTCGAGGTTAAGAGTTAATGTGGACATTGATTCGTATATCGTTGTTCATTTATTTGTTTTACAGCTTCATTCTTAGTTTCGAAATAAACGTGATAAGTCGGTAGGTTCAGTGTTATTTATCGCTTATGTAACTCCACGTCATAGGGATTTTTTTCACCCTTCAACCCTAAAATTCACTGTCGCGATAGCACTTTCTCTGGGCCTCGATACAACACTATCTACACCTACATTTGTCATTCAAAAACACACAATTTAAAAAAAAATTATGTTCCAACACCTTCTAATTATTAACCGGTATACTTAGATCCTAAGCATTCCTTGATCCCAAGTATTTCTTGGTACTAATATCCATAGGTTTACCTCATTTCAGTATTCTAAGATCTCATCGATCTTAATATCCCTAGATCTCTCTGATCTCGGAAACTTAAAATATCTCTGGATGCCTCAAATGTCAATATCCTAGGATCTTCCTAATCTCAATATGTCAATATTCCTAGATTCTGTCAAGTCTCAACAGCACTAGATTCTCTGACCTCAGTTTTCGAAGATCTCGCTGATCTCAATATCCCCAGATCACCCTGATCTCAGAATCTTAAAATCTCGATATCCCTAGACCTTCATGATCTCAATATCCTCAAAATTCAAAATACAATATCGTCCCAAATAACTCTACTTATAGAACGTTCATGGATTTCGATATATTTTCGATTTCAATATCCCTCGATCCGTATACGATATCCCCGAATTCCTGAATCCCTAGTATCATTTTACGAGTCCTTTTTACAGCGTAACGAGAATGTTTGCAAGTAAACTGCCAGCGAAAATCGCCGTGGTCGTGTTTCGCTACCGTGCAAACAAGAATCGATGCAAGTTAATTATACGATCGTTGGTTCTAGCAAAAATGAACGTATCATTATCTGGAAATATTATTCCGATGTCCGTCCCTGATCCGGCCGTGCCATTTCCCGGTGCAATTAATGTTTTACCCGTGCTGTAACTCTCCCTTCGAGAGCGATCCGCGTTCACTCTCGATATTCCCTTTCACGCAGCCAGCCTTTCGTCGAAGCGGCAGATAGAAAACAACTTCCTGATCCCGTGGGGTTAAGTGCCGAGTGGCCGAGCTCCTCTATCACCTTCCGCATTGGGGACACGATTTACGCCGGTAGATCACTGCAAAAAGCTTGTATTTCTTTAGTGAAATCTCTACTTTTTTTCTCAGAATCGATACTCGTAAGAAGAAAGTTTCATTTATCAGTCTGCGTTTCTACTCGTATTGTCAATAAGTGGTTGGACAACGAAAAAGTTGTCGGATGTTGTCAAGGACATTGACGACGAACGACAAGTTTCTTATCAAATATATAACACTGGATTAAATTAACGAAGTCATAGAACAAGAATGTTATTAAATAGACAATACTTTTTTAATTAATTGATCTGGAAAGATTTTTGTATTAATACGTAGACTGTCACTATCATAAACTTTACGATTTTTCATAAAAAAAAATCAATTTTATTAATAACATTTAACAGTTTATCAATAATATTAATAATCTTTTTTATGAAAAAGGAATTTAATTTTATGATTGATTTTTATGAAATGATCAGCGAAAATCATGAATTTTATAAAATTTATGATTTTCTTCAAAAATGAAATTAAAATTTATTATTTTACGATATAATTATAAAATTTACGAATAAACCTTAACAAATATATTCATAATATTTTGCTGTATTTATTATTCATAGATTCAAATAATTAATACGAGTGTCTCTAATTATGTAAATGAGCAAATTCTTACTAACTAGAGACTTCTCAATAAATAGACTATTAATATAAATAATAATAAATTCTTAATAAATAGTCTAATTGATCCATATGAAAATTTAAGCGTCACATATGGCAGTCAACGCAGCAGTAGTTTTACAAGAAAAGTCGACAAAAGTGAGATATTTGTACAGGAAAGTTCGCGCGAATTTGTCGAATAGCGTAATACAAAAGTGTAAAAGCATAAGATCGATGTAACAGCGTGGCGATAAATGGCGGAAGCATCTCGAAACGAGAAGTCAGTCGCGTTTCCACGGTCTTCGATTACCGTGCGAAACAATAGGAGAACTTTCCTCGCTTTCGACGACAACCAGGCTGTTCGTTCGAGAGTTGTGACGCGAGCATTATCTAACTGGCTCGGCTAACACCGCAAAAAATCTTTCTCTTTCTCTCCGCCTTGTATCTAAGTAACCCACTAAACTACAAGAGCGAACGAGGACAATGGATCCACGGGAGTCGCGAACGACCACGCCGTCTTACCAGCCCATTGCATTACGGAGAAAGCTCGACTCGCCACCGAACTATTTTCCTCTCCTTTCGTCTACTTTTATCTCATTTTATCTCCGCTCATCTCCTTTTATTCGATGATCACCAATTCCGAATGAAATTCCTTTCGTCGCCAAGAACCGGTTCTTCGAATTTCGGGATTTAGGAATTTGGGGGTTTGAGAGTTTGGAAGTTTGGAAATTTGGGATTTGGGGATTTAGGGATTTGGGGATTTGTGCATTTCAGGATTTTTAGATTTGGGGATGTGAAGATTTGGACACACAGAAATTTCTGGAACTTGGGGGCTTTAGGATTTGAGGATTTGGGGGGTTGGGAACTTGGAGATTTAGGAATTTGGGGATCTGCGGATTTGGGGATTCGAGAATTTGGGAGTTTGAGAATTTGGAAGTTTGGGAATTTGGGATTTGGGGATTTGGAAATTTAGGGATTTGGGGATTTGGGGATTTGGTAATTTGCGGATTTGTGTATTTGAGGATTTGAGGATTTTTAGATTTGGGGATGTGAAGATTTGGACACACAGAAATTTCTGGAACTTGGGGGCTTTAGGATTTGAGGATTTGGGGGGTTGGGAACTTGCAGATTTAGGAATTTGGGGATCTGCGGATTTGGGGATTCGAGAATTTGGGAGTTTGAGAATTTGGAAGTTTGGGAATTTGGGATTTGGGGATTTGGAAATTTAGGGATTTGGGGATTTGGTAATTTGCGGATTTGTGTATTTGACGATTTTTAGATTTGGGGATGTGAAGATTTGGGCACATGGAAATTTCTGGAACTTAGGGATTTAAGGATTTGAGAATTTGGGGGGTTGGCAACTTGGGGATTTAGGAACTTGGGGGTCTGTGGATTTGGGAATTCGAGAATTTGGTGATTTGGGAATTTGGGATTTGGAAATTTGGAAATTTAGGGATTTGGGGATTTGTGAATTTGGAGATTTGGGAATTTGGGGTTTGGGAATTTGGAATTTTAGGGATTTGGGGATTTGAAAATTTAGGGATATGAGGATTTGGGAACTTGGGGATTCGGGGATATGTGGGGATTCGTAGATGTAGGAATTCGAGAATGTAGGAATTCGGTGATCGAAGTCCTTAGCGATATAGGAATTTGGAAAAATAGAGGTTTGGGGATCTAGGGATTTGTAAATTTTCCGAATCTAGGAATTTGAGAAATTCGTCGAGCCCGTGTTTTTTAGCATCGTGCGTTCAATCACGTCGAATGCCATTATTAAAAAAACGTTTCTCACGAAACAACCTTCGGTTTAGCTTCACTTAGTCGAAAGTGTACACTTTGGTACGCGTTTCGATTGACAAACGGTTACCATTTTTACTCATATTTGCTGTCCGAAGTTTAATTAGCCAAATGTTCGTTTACATTCACGAAATAACGTACAGGTCTTCATACGTACTCTACGTCTGAAAAGTTCATCGTGTTTTTCGTTAAGTACCTTGCGAAATTCTCGGTTGTCGAAAAGAGACTCGGTTAGACTCGGTGGTTTCTCAAACGGTCGATTCGTCGAATCTCGAATCGTTCGATACCGGACAGGATCGAAGCTGAAGAGGATGTCGATCGGTCGTTAGAGCGGGATGTTTAGCCAAACGACAAAGATCTCTCTTCTACCGCGGATGGACTGGACGTTATGTAAGCGAGAATCTCGATCCTAGATCTCGTCTGATTACTCGTTACAAGGATCGTTTCTCCTGCGAGGGTTTATCGATATCTCGACTACGAATTGATCGATCGCAACCAGGAAATGAAACCAACGACGGGACGCTCGAGTATCGTACAAAAGTTCCGAGAATTATTTTTATTATTCGAGTATCATCCCTCGTTTCTCACCCCGTTCGGACGCGGGAGTACCGGTATGCCTGATATGGCTATATAAGGAGATGTCTGTACCGTTCTTCTGTGATTTCTTTGGTTTTTATATTCTCAAGTTTTTAAATATTCAAACTTCTGAATTTGGAAGTTTTACATTAAGTAAGCTTTTAGTTTTAGAGTTATTGAACTTTTGAACATTAGAATTTATGACGATTTGAATTCTCGAATTTTGGAATTTCTGAATTTCAAGTTTTTGTACTCTCCGAGTTTCTAATTTCATATATCAAAATTACCGAAACGTGAAAATCCTCGAATTTAATTATCCAAATTTAAATATCCAAATTCCACAAATTTCCAAATTCGCAAGTTTTTTAATTTTTAAATCCCCAATTTCCCAAATCTCCACGGATCCACATTTCCAAATCCTCAAGGCTCAAATTTCCAAATTCCACATTTTTTAATCTTCGAATCTCGAAATATCCACATTTCCAAATCCTCAATTCTTCAAACTTCCAAATTCCTAAATTTTTTAATTTCCAAATCCCAACATTTCTAAATCCTTACATTCACAAATTCACAAATTTCTATATTCCAAATTTTTTAATTTTCAAATCACCAATATCCACATTTCCAAATCCTCAATTCTTCAAACTTCCAAATACCTAAACTTTTTAATTTCCAAATCCCCACATTTCTAAACCTCTCAAATTTCTAAATCCTTACATTCACAAATCTCCAACTTTCCAAAATTCTAAATCCCTCAAATTTAAAAATCCCCAAAAATCCACATGTCCAACTTCTCAAATCGTTAAAACAAAAATGTTGAAATCTCCCACTCTCAAATACCCGGACCACCGGAATCCACGAAAATAAAAAATTCGCGTGGTCACATCTTGACAGTACGAATCTTTGCTCCGCGCTCGAGAAGAATCTTAATTTGCGTCGATGTGTAGAGGGACTCGATAAAAACGCAGAAATTTTGTAATTGCTGTACGAATTATAACGACGAAGAAAACCGCGAGAAGCGATCGTTTTTCAGCGGGATATGGCATAATTAACCGCTGGCTAGAGTTTTACGAGCGACTATCGCTGTCAGTGCAGAGAGCTTCGAACGCGAAAGTTACATAAAGACGAGGGTACCCCGTAATTTCATCGAGCAAACAATGCCGTGTATTTGTGCTTGGGTCGAGGTGAAAGGCGGCAACGCGAAAATGACTGATAAAAAAAAAAAAACGACAAACTAATCCATTCGGAGGCGTTTGATTTTTCAACCGATCGAGAGAGAAATTTTTTAAAAACAAATTCTCTACAGTTACCTTTATTAATAACATAGTATCACCGAGCTGTTTATCTCGTTACTCGAATCATAGTTAAATTAATTCACATTTGTGAACGGTTGAGGTTGCAATTAATTTAACCCTTTGCGCCCAAATGTATTATATTTTCACTGGTAGCAGATGGCAATTGTAAAACTTTTTGGTTAAAAAGTGTGATGAATTCTTTCGAAATTATTATCTCTCTATGCATTCGTATCTATACATATGTATATTAAGTGCCACTATTAGCTGTTTCATTATACGTATACATGATACGTGTAATGCTATAGATTTAGTTAGCTACCTATATCAAATTGCTGTATCAGCAAAGAGTCAAATTATAATAAAATTACATGTCACGTATAATTTTATCAGCAATATACCTATTGGTAAGAAAGTAAAAAATAGACGAACAAACAATGAAGCAGAAATTAGTACATTAATTCTTTATCCTGACGAAAATCAACATAGAGTTCTGAAAAATCGCTTCAACAAGGAAATAAGGACTTTAGGAATGGTTCTTTTATTTTCATGAAAATTAAGTAAAAGAATTTCTACTCTTAATTAAGTCACCAGCATGTTTGTTAAACTGCATATTTATACCTAATTATGCAACTGAAATATTTATCTCGTTATTCATATGCTTAATAGTTAAGTGGCGTTCTTTTATTTTTACAAAAATTAAATAAAAGAATTTCTACTCTTAGTTAATTTACCTGCGTGTTTGTTAAACTGCATATTTATAGCTAATTATGCAACTAAAATATTTATGTCGTTATTCATATGCTTAATGGTTAAATATCGTTGGTTTAAGAAAGCCAATGGCTGCAACGAATCATGGATTTCATATTTCAGTTTCATCGCGATTAAGCGATCGTTGTTCGCTGTTTTGTTTGTTTTTTTTTTATGGTCGATCGTAATAAATGTCAAGGGGGAACATTAATCGCGATTCTGTGATTCGAAGCATCGCGTCGACGAGATTCGTGGATACGCGTTGAGGATACGAGAAAACGAGCGCTGTCATCTGAAACCGTGGTCTTCTCCGATGCAGTCGCGCAAAAAGAAAACGCGGACGAAACTTGAGTAATATTGACCGCAGGAAAAAGTCGCGGGATCGCATGGCCTTTGCTAAATCGATTCTTGTACATACTGCGGACAAATCGTGCACGTTCATTCGCACGCTTGCTTTCCACCGTTATATACCTAGTTACTTTTCTTTTCTACTTCAAAAGTTCTCTATTCTCTGAACCTTCAAAGTCTCAAACCCCCAAGGCATATTTTTCCGAATCCCTAATTGTCCAAATCCCCAATCTGCTGAATCTTCAAATTTCCAAATCCCTAGTCCTCCGAATCCCCAATCTTCTGAATCCTCAAATTTCCAAATTCTCAATCATCTGAACCTCCAAATGTCCAAATCCCTAATTGTCTGAACCTCCAAATGTCCAAACCCCCCAAATTTCCAAATCCCCCATCAGCTAAATGTCCAAATTTCCAAATCCCAATTGCCCAAGTTTCCCACCTGTCGAGTCTTCACATTTCCAAATTCCCAATCATCCAAACCCCGAAATTTCCAAATTCTCAATCATCTGAACCTCCAAATGTCCAAACCCCAATAGTCTGAACCTCCAAATGTCCAAACTCCAATCACCCAAACCTCCAAATTTCCAAATCCCCAATCACGTAAATCAAATTTCCAAATCCCCAATCACGTAAATCAAATTTCCAAATCCCAGTTGCCCAAATTTCCCACCTGTCGAGCCTCCACATTTCCAAATTCCCAATCATCCAAACCCCGAAATTTCCAAATTCCTAATCATCTGAACCCTCAAATGTCCAAATTCGCAATCATCTGAGCCTCCAAATGTCCAAACCCCAATCATCCAAACCCCCAAATTTCCAAATCCCCAATCACCTAAATCTCCAAATTTCCAAATCCCAATTGCCCAAGTTTCCCACCTGTCGAATCTCCATATTTCCAAATTCCAAATCATCTGAACCCTCAAATGTCCAAATTCCCAATCATCTGAGCCTCCAAATGTCCAAACACCGATTGTCCAACTGGCCTTTCACAAATCCCTATTCGCCACCCGTTGAGTCTCCAAATTTCTCCAGTTTCCAAAATCAGCCAAATCCTCGCGCACAATGTTCCCAAGATCCCCTTGTTTTCGATCATTCCCTGCACCCGTAAAACCCAGAGTCCCGAAACGTGAAATCTCTCGACTCCCGGGACCACGAAATTCGCCAACTCGTCCAGCAACAAGATGACGACGAAGAACGGAGGTGGAACGGCGACTAGGTGGACAACGACAAAGAGGAATACAAAAGAAAAGGGAGTCGGTCGAGCAGAGAAGCAGGGAACGTAGAGTACACTCGACCTCCACCTTGGTCGCCACGCATGGTGGAATTCGTTCGGGGAACAGGGCTCTCCGGCTCGCCACGCTCTCGCTGTTTTGCATTTTACACCGGTGCCGAGATTTGGTCGTTAGATTCGCCATGAGCCTCCTACAGCGTCCTTTTCCTCCTGCCGGATCGGAGATTCAGCCCCGAAGGCAAGGATGTCGGTACCTTAACCACCCGTCGTGCTCTCATGTACTCGGTGGCCCTTTCTTTTCCAGCCTGCGTCCCGATAATAATGTTATCTCGCTCGACTTTGTTCGCCGCGGCACCCGCGCAAGCTCGACAGCCCCCGGGGCTACGCTCTTGCCCGCGAATTTCCGCCCGACCTCGAACCACGCGTTTCCGCCATGGTTTACGCGTTCGTGTACACCGGCACGAAGCGTTTCCCCCCTGTTTACAGCGATTTACGGATCCACCTTGTTATCCGGACACGTTTGCACGATTTCCCGCGAATTAGGATATATACACCCATTTCGCGTGGTTATTTTCGCGTCTCGATCACTGTGTCGGTCTGTTTGTCGTTCTCGATGAAACGAAATAAAAAATAAAAGTTTATAGTTATTTCAAGTCCCTCCCGTATAGAGGAACTAGAAAGGACAGAATGTTATTTAATAAATCTATGTCAATTTTAGTGTAAAAATTATTTATCAAAAAAAAGAGTTAAATATTTTTGTTTATTTTTTAACATAAATGTGTATATATTTATTTTTATTTCGAGGGAAATTTCAAGCGTTTCATTTAGCGTGGCTCTGCGCTACTTCTGCGAGATTGATGACTCTTCCCTGCCATTTTGTTTGTTACTTTCACCAACGAACTTACTAAATGCATCGATTGTTCCTAGTTTCTTCAGCGACATTAATAATTACAGCTTCTTTCGAAACGGTTTATTATTTGTATATTAGAAACGCTTTGGTATTTGTATATTAAAAATTTATATTATTTTTGAGATGTTAGTGTGATCTTTGTATTTTAATAGTATTGTCAAACGATAGAAAAATAAATAGATTCGATGATCGACGAAGAATAACATTCTCGTACAGTTTCGTGTAGTTGTAATTTACGCGAGTACCCTGGAATGATTACGATATAAAACGTACAACAAGTATCAATGAATAAGATAAGCTCGGTACATTTCCGGAATCAGCATGAAAAGGTAATTTGAATATAATCAGTGGTCGGAACTAGCGGGAACCAGTGTTGCCAACGGGAACAATGGAGCACGCGACAAGAAAATAAAAGGAAGCGCCGCGATTAGCGGTCAGCCGGTGAATTTATAAGCGACGATCAAAACGTACAACGAATCGTTAATGAACGATTAAATAATAAGCCTGGCGGCTTCCAGCCGGCCCGGCAATAAATCCGACTTAACGGAGAGAGGCAGTATTATTTACGCGCTACGGTGACAACGTTAAAAACCCGCGAAGAGTAATAACCGAGAAGGTGTCCGCGGATTAAAAGCCGTGACACTGCTAGTTCCAGCGATTACTCATCCCTGCAACGATGTAATTAAATCCCCTGGCTAACGTTTGTTTACCCTTTACCAACTTCCCTTTACTTCCGACTAACCTGCGAAATTTATAAATTGTTTAATTATCAAATTTATATATTCCGAAATTTCCAATTTCCCGATTCTCAAATTCCCCAAATTTAGCAATTCCTAAATATCAAATTCTCCAAATTCCCAATTATCCAATTCTCAAATCCCCCAAATTTCCAGTTACCCAATTCTCAAATCCCCCAAATTTTCAATTTCCCAATTGTCAAATCCCCCAAATTCCCAATTACCCAATTCTCAAATCCCCCAAATTCCCAGTTACCCAATTCTCAAAACCCCCAAATTATCAAATGCACAAATACCCGATTCCCCAATTCTCCATTCCCCAAATTTTCAATTTTCCAATTCTCAAATCCCCCAAATTTTCAAGTTCACAAATTCCCAATTCCCCAATTCCCCAAATTAACAAATTCTCAAATACTCGGTTCTTCAATTTTCAAATAGCTCAAAACTCCAAACTGCTAAATTCCCAATTCCCTAATTCTCTTATACTACAAGTTCCCCATTTCCCAATTCCAAAGTGCCAATTTCTCCAATTTCCCAACTTTCAATTCCTCAAATTCTCAACTTTCAATTCCCCAATTTTCCAATTTTCCAAATTCACAAATTTCTCAATTCCCAACTTCCCGATCTCCTCCTCCGAAATTCCCCAACCCGAATCACCGAGATAACAAATCCTCAAATAGCGAAATCAAATAATAACCCAACGAGATAATGAAAGATCGTCGATTAATTTTCGCGCCACAACTTAAAGACGCGCCAGTTGCCTGGCAACGGTTTTATAGCGTCCCGCAAAAGTGACAGCGCACGTGTTGACGTTTCGTTGGTGAAATGAAATTGATAGTGGTGCAATTACACGCGCAAATTGTAGCAGTTGCGTCGTCTGTCGTGCAGCAAGGTCCGACTGTTCATAAAATGACAATGTACTCTGTGCTAGAAGCGTGCCGGTACACGTTAAAACGTTTAGATCCGCGTCCTGAGATAACCTAACCTTCGTCATAGTTTACCGAGCACGACGCCGGTTCCCTCGCCGGCTTTTCCTCCCGTATATCCGCTTACCACTACCATCCAGACTATTCCCTTGGGATAAAAACAACTTTAAGTACTGCCTCTTTTTATATGCATATTTTATCGTTTGAAGGCTCGCATTCGCTTGCTTTTTATTCAAGAATGTCACTTATGTATCCTCTCTGCAGAAGTAACCATTTTATTACTTTGACTATCACAGTGAAAATTAATGTGAATGGTCAGACATACTCATAATGCACACTGTTAAGAATACAAATGGCAAGTTTTATGGTTTTACTTGTTAATTCGTTAATATGTATAGCTGAATTCAAATTTCTTTCCCTTGTTACTTCCATAGGCGATGAATTTAACTGAATCTCTTAACCGAGCACAATGCAAGTTAAATATAGCTTGGGCATGTTTTTGTATTCGATAGATAAAGCTGGAATGTTTCCAGGGCATAAACAGCACGAGTGGTAATTGTTTAATGCATATTGCATTACATACCACAAGGAAAATTGCATTATTAAAAGGTATATGCACAAGCCTCTTTTGTAATGTATACCTGGACATAATTGTTTCGCCTGTGATATCTAAATATCATCGGTTGTGGCCAGAATTATGCGCTAGCATAATTTGTCTCGGTTCCGTGTGTCTGTAAGCCAGGTACTTTGCCACGGTAAATCTATCTACATACAATTCTCTGAGACACTAAATTGTGCCTGAACTCGATTTATTACTGCAATAGCAACATTTAAATTGTAGCCGTATTAGGCATAATGAAACATAATCTATTGCTACATTAAGCGTTGTTCCCTTTGAAGCATTGGAAAGTGTACAGAACCAAACACACCTAGACCTATCCCATTATTGCACGGTGAACAACTAAATCTACTTTTCCTGCGCATAATCAAGCACGCTCTGCCTCTCTGGACAATGAACCTCACCCTAATGCAGCGATAGGTATAATGAAGCTTCAACGTAATCCAATGCCAACAGCACCGACAACCGTGCACAGTTTGTGAGCACACAGGGGGAGGTAAACAAGCACAGGTTTAATCTGTTTCCACTGTTACGGCGAGCGCGTACAGCTAAATATAAAGACAGCATTTTCCGTGAAATAGCCAGTCAGCAGCTAATTAGCGCCGTGCCTCGCATAATTAGACCCAGACACGCCTAGGCAAATGTTTCACTTTCGAAACGCGCAGCGACACTTTCGTGGAACGCGTGCCCGTTCCACGAAACCGTACGCCAATTTTACATTCTTTCTGCATCATTTGCACGTGCTCTGCACCGAATTGAATAGAAAGAAAGGAGACGGAGGATGAGAGAGACAGGTATGCGACAACTTTCTCGCAAGTTCGCATGTTTCTGTTGTAGCAGGATGGAGGAAATTCTACAACACCTTGTCCCGGTTCTCCATAGGTTGTATCTATGTTTTACTAGAATCTACATGTTCCTAGACCTCTAGATTATTGTCAGGGTTTCTCTTTCTCATTGCATTTAGGAATTTGCAACTTTCGAATCTCATTGTTTTCAAGTTCATTAATTTTCTGGTTTGTCAATTTTGAGATTACTAAAATACCTAAATTTTTAAATATCAAAATTCTTAAACTAATAAATATTAAATTCTTGAATTTTGCAATATCAAAATTCCAGAATGTCTTTGTATAACAATTCCCAAATTTCTCAATATAAAAAATTCCTAAATTTCTCAATATCAAAATTCCTAAATTCCAAAATATCAAAATTCTTAACTTTCAAAATATCAAAATCCCTAAATTTCTGTGTTACCAAATTTCCAAATTGCAAGGTTTTAAATTTTCTCTTTCCTCTATGCGAAATAAACCTCGAGATCGGCTATATAACCACAGAGAGGGACGCTTTCGCAAGTCTATCGATCGGGAAGAAAAAAGGTCACTGCAACGTGAAATTTCGTGCTGCGCCGTTGATGCAACAGCGATGCAACAGAGCCAGCAGACGCGTTTGAAACGCGTCTGTACAATGCATTATGGGTTGGCAAAGACGGTTTCCTAGTCAGGTGCATCGTGTACGTCCTGCAAACTAGCGAATTATACAAACGAGCCTACGCGAACGAACGTGACCGTTCGTCGAAAACGAACAATCGATTTGGTCTTCCCGGTATACGTTGTTTATGTTTTATTGCCTAGTACTTTATCCTGGTGGCTCATTGAAAAACGAGCACGCGCGCGACCGCTGCGACCAGACGCCTAAACTTTCGACATTCTTCGACAATTTCCAATTTTTAAAACCACCATTTCCAATGGTGGTAACTGTGTACCATCATTTGCAATATAGACACGTGTCACCAAGAAATATTTGTTCGCGCTACAGCGACGGATATCGTACAAAAAGAGAGCTTCTTTTTATCTTTTTAACCCTTTGCACTCGTGAGGCGACTGACATTCGCCATTCGATATAACAATTTCAAATAAATAACTCTAAACACCTTGGGCGCCACCCTAAAACAGTTTCAATTTTCTTTTGGAAATAATTTTATGTTCGATAAATTTTATAAACAATTTTCATAATATTCAACCCTTCTTTATTCGATAAGCTTTAATATATTTACCAATATTTTTTATACTTTGTTATGTTAAGCGTTTCAACTAAAATTAGCGATAGATTTATGTATGAACTCATACGTCATCCGTATGTGGGTGACATGGTAGTCACGTGTTAACATACTTTATAGTATTATACAGGTTATGTATGAACACAGTGTGACAGATAATACTGTTGATTAATAATAAAGAAATAATCATTTCAGAAAGATTCTTCAATAAGTTTTACAGTTACTATTTGTCAACATTAAAAATGCTTAAAGTGTTAAATGTACCTCGACGACATGTAATTCTCGAAACTCGCGATAATCGCCGCCATTTGTAAAACAGATTCGTGTCGCGATGAGAATGATTCCACAATTCGCTTTCATCCCCGTGGATATTAATTCGTGAGGGATAGAACTGCTCGACAGCGTTAAGCAGCGATCAAACGTTTATTGGTTAGGTTATCGTTTATTCTTCAATTACAAAGACAAATCTGAAATTTGTCGAACAGAGACGGAGTGTAACGGGTCGTTTAATAGGAGCAATCACCGTGGTACGAAGCTACTTGGCCGTGGTACGATCAGAACGTTTATTGGCTTTATTGTCGCCCGGTCGTTTTCTCAGTGAATGAACGGTCGCAAAGCCGTACGAAGCGGTAAAGGCGTCTTAAACTGCCACCTCTTCATAATTACGCGCAATAAATCGTTTCGGTGCGAGCTATTATACGATGATCCTTTACTGCACCCGGATAATAATCGCGCGCGATTTCGCGTTAAAACGTTAAGGCGCTCGGCTTTTTTTTTTACCAGTCTCGTTGCGACGACGGCCTGAATTCGTCTAGCAGAAATACAGTGAGCGACAAAAGTATTCCTGCACTTGGAATGTAGTAATAAAAGCAACAATATTTTTTGTATTATTAACACTAAACATACCAAAGCGGTCGAAATGACCATTTAACAGGTTTCTAATTTTAAGTTACAAGGTGTGTTAAGGTTTTTGAAATTACTGTTATTATTTATAGAAATAAATAGGTTCGTAGATTTCAATATCCCCAAATTCCAATACCCCAAGTTCACACCGTTCCAAAATTCGAACGTCCCTAGACCCCAATACCCCCAAATTCCAATACCCAAAGTTCAGAACGTTCCAAAATCCCAATATCCCCAAATTCCAATACCCCAAGTTCGCAACGTTCTAAAATCCGCACGTCCCTATATCCCAATATCCCCAGATCGCAACGTTCCTATATCCCAATATCCCCAAATTCCAATACCCTCAATTCGCAACGTTCCAAAATCCCAACGTCCCTAGATCCACATATGTCCAAATTCCAATACCCTCAGTTCACGACGTTCCAAAATCCGAACGACCCTATATCCCAATATCCCCAAATTCCAATACCCCCCGAACGCAATATCGCCAGATCGCAATGTCCTTACATCGCAACATACCTTTATCTGAATATCCCCCAATTCCAGTACCTCCCGAACGCAATATCTTAAGATCCCAATATTCCCAAATCCCAGTACCTTCCGAACACAATATCCCCAGATTGCAAGGTGCTCACATCGCAACATCCCCAGATCTCAATATCCCCAAATTCCAAACCCCTCGAACCCAATATTCTCAAATCGCCACGTCCCTAGATCTCCACATTCCTAGATCCCAATATCCTCCACGTTCGGGCTGGAGGAAAGAACGAGCACAGGATCGTCCGGGGGTCAAAAGCGTTCCCGGCAACAACGCGAAACCGGCGTATCTTTCTGTCCGTGCCGTTGAAGAATTCCTTTGAGTACCGCTACCGTGGACAGCACGTATCCATCAAGCATTTATCTCTCCGTCATCGGCGTCGCCTACGAAACGATTTATTCCACGGGCACGAACACGAAATAATTCATCGGCGCGGCTAGTTTACGCGGATGCAGGCCAGCACGAGGATGATATCCGTCAGAACGGTTACCGCCGGGCCCCATGTGACCGCCGTATAACGAATGGGCCTCGTGGATTTTCCGGTTTTGGCCAGGCGACGGGGAAGGAAACAGGAAATGTCGTTGCCGGGGACGTGGCACGTGAGTTGTACGCGCGATGAAAACCGCTCGCGACACAGCGGACGGAGCTGGACACGCTCGGATCCTCATTCGCTTCGCTACTCTTTCGCTCCTCGTTTATGCTTCCGTCTGCTGATTTTTGGTCAACGAGTTCTTACCGTTTCAACCTGCTTCTATCATATTTAATTCACAATCCGAGTTTATTCCTTGAATAAGTGCAAGTGATTGGAATAATTATTATTAACCAACGAAATTTCTATAGTGTATAATTGTTTGTGCATCATCGAACTTGTTTAACTGGATTACTGCTACATATTGCAAGCTGACGAGTTAGCTGTTTTTTTTTTTTTTATTTTGTGTCGTCGATATCATAGTTGATCCACGGAATATAAGGTATCGATCTTGAAGCTTTTTTTTAACACTACAACTAGCAAGCTAGTTAAATGACCGTTTTACAAATTTCCTATTTCGAATGACAAAATTTGTTAAGGTGGATTTTTTGAAGTTTGTGCTGATTCTCATTAAGATAGAGAATTAATATGGGCATTAATTTATGTTTCATCATTTATCAATTTATTTTTCAACGTCATTGTTAATTTCAAAATGTTTATGCATTATACATCAATAGTATTAAATATTGTGTCAGATGTTAAATGTTAGTGTTAAATGTACCCGAGTTATGATTTATTTTTCAACGTCCTTTTTTCCTCGTACTTAACGTACGAGGAAAAAGAATCGTAGGAAGTTCGATCTTAGTATAATTCGTTTAAACACACGACACGTAATTTCATCGACTCGTGCATGTTTAATTACCGATTACCGATAATCTCTTCGATCTAGAACTCTATATTATTAATTCATGTGTCGTGCGGACAGTTCCGCACGTTTTTTTAATTACCATGATACGTTAGACCCGAAATTATGTGAGATACATAAAAGGCATAGTTAATTAATTAATAATAATTAGAATCGGAAAATGCTGATTCATGTAATAAACGTACTTGATGTTTGTTTCAGGGTCAAGACACATAGGGCGAAAGGCAACGAGTGAGTATGGTATATCATTCATTTTTATATCTCTTCAGTATTCGTATGTTCAAGGAACAATTTTATAACGCGGATGCGAAAGAATGTAAGCCTTCTGAGATTGAGATGAACTGTTAGCTCCGCGGTATACTCTTAGAATATCAAATGAAACAATAAAAACGTGAAAGAATGACAAAAAAATAAACTTGTCTTGTAGCACGGTAAACATCCGTAAAGAATACTCGTATGTAACGTATGAATGTTATTATCGTGTCTCGACAAAAGTTTAACTTTGTACGCTGTTGCACGTGCACGAGAAAATTGTTGATATGTAACAGTAACTTTCACGGCGTTTTGCACGTCGATCGATCGATCGATTTGCCGTTCGTTCATGTGGGTCATCGATGAACTTACCGTTGCTACACACGTAGTAATTACACGAAATATATAGTGATATCCGCGAAACGTGGCCCGATAACATTGTTCGAAACGTTCGAGACAATCACGGAGAAAGGCACCGCGTTACAGATAATCGATCACCCACGGCAAACTAACTTCGTAAATGCACAGTAATTATTTTGCAACTACGCAGAACGATATACGATGACACGTTAATGGTAGAAACGTTAGAAAGTAAGATTGTTCGTTCGGAAAAAGGACGACTTTTCATCGATTGTAAAACTGAAAGACTTAAACGGCTATTGTCGTGAACTTTCATAAATATAGCCACAAGATTACCCGTGCATTATATTAATATGCGTTGTGCCGTTCCGCGTTATATTATTATGCATTGTGTTGCTAGCCATTACTTCATCGCGCGTTATATTTCTGCTCTCGCCACGCGTTATATCGCTACGCATTGTGTCGCCAGCCGTTAAATTGCTACACGTTATATTGCCACACACTGCGTCGTTGCGTGTTATATTACTACGCGCCAACTCGTTCCGCGTTATATTACTATGCATCGTGTCGCTACATTGTGTCGGGATAAATTACTACGCGTCGAATCGCAGCATGCTATATTGCCACGCGTCAAATCAACGAGTCTCGCGTCTTAATGCGCGGAATCTCTACGCAACTATATTATCGTGCGCTGTATCACTATACACGGTATCTCCACTAATTATATCACCACGCATCGAACTTCCACGCGTTATATCACCATGTACTGAATCTAAACGCGCTATATTGCCGCATGTGAAAGTTTCACGCGCTATATCACCATGTACTGAATCTAAACGCGCTATATTGCCGCATGTGAAAGTTTCACGCGCTATATCACCATGTACTGAATCTAAACGCGCTATATTGCCGCATGTGAAAGTTTCACGCGCTATATCGCCACGCGTTAGGTTTCCACACGTTATACCGCCGCATGATAGATTTTCACGCGTTATACCGCCGCATTATAGATTTCCACGCGCTATATCGCTGCATGTTAAATTTCCACGCGCTATATTGCCGCATGTGAAATATCGACGTGCGTTCGATTCCCACACGTTATATACCGCCGCATGATAGATTTCCACGCGATATACCGCCGCATGTTAAATTTCCACGCGCTATATCGCCACTCGTTACATTTCCACGCGCTATATCACCGCGCAAGAAATATCAACGGACAGCATCGTCACGAGAGAAACTTTCCACGCGTCGGACCTCCATACATTATATCGCTGCACACCTAGTAAGTTCATACGCATATTGCCACGCGTTGTATCGCCATTCGTTGCACCGCTATCGCAAAATTACCACGTATTACAAGACCAGACGTTATGCGCTCGTTATTAGCGACTAATACTATCACCGTGAAATAGGAAATTGAAAGATTAAATTGTGAAATGAAGCGATCGCACGTTCGATAGCAGTTATTATAATGTCGCGGTGAATGTGTTAACACCAAACACGTGGTAAGGAGTCGCGGAGATCAGGATGAACGACGTAGGAGCCAGCGAAGTACGAAGACGATCGGAAGGTTCACGGAGGTTGTACGGTGACCCACGTTAATTTACGTGGACCACCAACGACCCCCTAACTGTACCACACACGGTAATTACCGGCTCGATGATGCAACGAAGCTTCCTCGAGCGAGTCGAACGATCCTGAGGAAGGATCGAGCACCGGCTCACCTGGAGCTAATTGAATTCCTACGGGCGCGTTGAAACGACAAGCTTCGATTCCCCACCCTAAACTCGTCCGCCATCGTGATCTATTTCGACGATAGAATGATCGACTTCCCTTTTGCTACGTCGTACTCGCAAACTTTGGCCGTACGAAAATTCTCAGTATTTGTATAAACTTTGAAAGGTATTTTAACACCGAAACTACCAAAGGGGTCAAATAACCCTTCTACAAATTTCCTACTTCAAATGACGAATTTTCTTAAGATGGTTTTCTTGACATCTGTGTTGATTGTCATCGAGATGCAGAATCAATGAGTGTGTTCATTTATGTTTCACCGTTTGTTCATTTATTTTTCGACTTCATTTTTAACACCAAATGTTATAAGAAAATATTAACCCTTTGCGGTTGTATGTCTGCTCTCAGCCACCATAGGGATTCGTTTCGAAGAAAGATACCACACGATGGGGAACTATAAAACATAATTTTTACATGAAACGCTGCATTCGTACATATTATAAAAATACATAGAATTAATAAATTCTGTGTTTTCTTCATAATACTGCATACCATGTGCGTTCAACGAAAATAAATTTCGACAAGTATGACACCTAGGTATAAATTTAATAGGACCGCAAAGGGTTAACACATCTTGTTTTCGGAAATTTTTTATGTTTTCTGAATGATTGTCGGTTCTGTGAAAATCTGTATGAAAATCGTGACGATCATGAGATGTCGAACGAGAATGAAAAAATTCTCTGTTTGCGCACGACGGGGTTAAATATTTGTCCAATTACGGGCGTAACTGAAAATGATGTAACAGGAAGATTACCGATAGCATGATTTATGAACACGCGAAAGCTCATTAAATTTCGACGGTGACACACAGGTAGTTCTCCCCGTGGGATGAGCGACGACATTGCTTACACCGTAAGCACCCAACCCATAAGTCTTCTGGGATCAGCTGATACAAAAGGTTAATTGGCGTCACTTTGCCTCTACGAGTTATTAAGAAAAAGCCTAGGAAAAAAAGAACTACTTAAATCATCAGTAGGAGAAGGGTGGAACATCATCGAGCAATAAACTGTAATAAATGAGATATATCCAGGTGGGGAATTTCTTCAGCATTTTCAGCGAATTAAAAAAAAAAAAAAAAAGAAAAGGAAGTGGACGCGTCCGTTCGTTATCCAAGAAGAATCACGGCGTTCCCGTTCAGGCGGAATTCAACGAAAATAATTAATACGTTTCCATGAAGAGAAACGATCGCGCATCCATTACCTTGATCCAGGAAGGTGTTCCACGAACGCAGTTTGCAATCAGAGAGCCAAAACCGCTCGTTCGTCGTGAAAGATCGATCGACTGTTCCGTTTTTATGCGTTCGTTGCGTGGTAATTAGCGTTGCCCCTGTAATGGCTCGTTGCATTAACGTCACGACTGCGTCTGATGGTTTCTGGTGTCGTTGCCGTTTTGCACGATCGGTTTTTAAAGAACGCTCGTTCGTTTTGCAACCGACATTTCGATAGCGAATATTTCTTTATATCCGTGTGTGACAGGCATCGATCTTGGATGGTCGAAAACTTGGATTGTTACTTTTCTATTTTGTTCCAAAGTGTCTATTTATGACCTTTTGGCGATAGATTGCAGTAAAGTAGCACTGTGAATATTCAAACGCGACAATTACGTGTTGACAGTGAGTTGATAGAGGAATCTATAGCATATGCATCCTAAATCATTGCCAATTATCGTACGCAATGGCACTTACTATTAACGTACTAGTTTTTGATAGATATCGATACTCCTAGATTCCAATGCCTAGATCCTAATATATCCAAATTCCAATACCCCAAGTTCGCAACGTTCCAAAATCCCAACGTCACTAGATCCCAATATCCCCAAATTCCAATACCCCAAGTTCGCAACGTTCCAAAATCCGAACGTCCCTATATCCCAATATCCCCAAATTCCAATACCCCAATTTCGGAACGTTCCAATATCCCCATATCCCCAAATTCCAATACCCCCGGAATGCAATATCCCCAGATCGCAACGTCCTTAGATCCCAATATCCCCAAATTCGCAACGTTCCAAAATCTTAACGTCCCTAGATCCCAATATCTCCAAATTCCAATACCCCAAATTCGCAACGTTCCAAAATCCGAGCGTCCCTATATCCCAATATCCCCAAATTCCAATACCCCAAGTTCGGAACGTTCCAATATCCCCATATCCCCAAATTCCAATACCCCCGGAATGCAATATCCCCAGATCGCAACGTCCTTAGATCCCAATATCCCCAAGTTCGCAACGTTCCAAAATCCGAACGTCCCTATATCCCAATATCCCCAAATTCCAATACCCCAAGTTCGGAACGTTCCAATATCCCCATATCCCCAAATTCCAATACCCCCGGAATGCAATATCCCCAGATTGCAACGTCCTTAGATCCCAATATCCCCAAATTCGCAACGTTCAAAAATCTTAACGTCCCTAGATCCCAATATCTCCAAATTCCAATACCCCAAGTTCGCAACGTTCCAAAATCCGAGCGTCCCTATATCCCAATATCCCCAAATTCCAATACCCCAAGTTCGGAACGTTCCAATATCCCCATATCCCCAAATTCCAATACCCCCGGAATGCAATATCCCCAGATCGCAACGTCCTTAGATCCCAATATCCCCAAATTCGCAACGTTCCAAAATCTTAACGTTCCTAGATCCCAATATCCCCAAATTCCAATACCCCAAGTTCGGAACGTTCCAATATCCCCATATCCCCAAATTCCAATACCCCCGGAATGCAATATCCCCAGATCGCAACGTCCTTGGATCCCAATATCCCCAAATTCGCAACGTTCCAAAATCTTAACGTCCCTAGATCCCAATATCTCCAAATTCCAATACCCCAAGTTCGCAACGTTCCAAAATCCGAGCGTCCCTATATCCCAATATCCCCAAATTCCAATACCCTCAGAACGCAATATCCCAAGATCTCAATATCCTCAGATTGCAATGTTCCCAGATCCTAATATCCCTAACTCCTGAGGTCTCAAAACTCCCATATCCCTGAACTCGAATATCCGTAGACTTCCCTTACCCCATATACCAAAATCCCAGACTACGTTACCTTGACTCCCAATATCCCTAAATCTCCAAGTCGGTATATGCAAATTCTATCGAAACATTGCAGGTCTCGAATCCACTTTTCCCTAAAGTTGCTAATAACTTTCGCGTGTTTCGGTCCGAGAACGCGTTGACCGAATAGTAGCAGAGTCGAAAGATAAAGATTTCGTAGACACGGTGAGTTTCATTATCTCTGATGGTTCACCGAAAGAGTACCGAACTTAATTGCTTTCCGTTTTTTCGTTGCATTTTCAATTTACTCGAACGTAGCTGTCCGTTCGTTAGCCCGGTTTGACAGGTAGGCGTATCGAAAGCTGGCACGCGGCTCTTCAGCCTTCCAGCTGGAATGAAAATGCATGCTTCCAGGATGATTCACAGTCAGTCTCAAAATGGGGGATTTCAAGAGCGGTGATCTCACCCCGGTGTCACGCAACGTCAGGTCGTTGATAGTCTTTTAATACTGCAATGATTGCATATCTCGGAGGGTCGTTTAAAGCACGCTTAAAGGGGACCAACGTACTCGCGTATTCAGACATTAGCGAAAGTACCATTATTTATTGCACGGGTGCAATTAAGTTGCCTGGACAGCGAATATTTTCTGTCCGTATTACGAATAATAATTCGAATCGCTGTATTATATACAAATCGTTCCTTCGATTTCGAATTCCCGTTTCGCTCACTCTTTCGATCGTTTAATCGTTGTCATTGTTTATTCGTCGTACCGTTTGTTGATTCGATGTTTTATTCGGAACCAATCGATCGTGTCGGCCGTCATTTTTCAACGTGACAGCGTGTTTGGTATAGCTGTCTGATGTTATCGTTTTAATTTTCTTTGTTCGAACTTTTTTTTTTTTATTCCCGCGTTGACGTAATCGGACATCGATGATTATTCATATTCCCGTTCGTGTCGATATCTCTCGTTTCATCTTTACGAGCGTACGGACGAAATAGACCAACCTCGATTCATTATCTTTGCCATTGCGAGCGACGATTTCGATCATTCTGTAGGGTGTCACGAAAGTTGTGTTTGTGTTATCTCCCGTAATGATGCGTTTCATGTTCTGTTAATCAGAAATCATTGTTTCAACGGAATGATTTTTTTTTTTTTTTAATTGAACATTTCTGGGACCAATCGAGATTGACGCGTTCGAGGCACATCCATTAAAATAGTATAGGTTCATCCAAATGAAGTGTCCGCTAATCGTCTCTAATAGTTTTCGATATATTCAACAAAATATTTTGCACCCTTATATATGAGGGCTGATTTAATCCCCTTAAAATGAATATTAGCAGCTGCAAATAAATACAAGAAAATAAAATACATAAAATAAAAAGCAGCATGGAATATTTCTCTAGGAACTAGGTTTCTGATAAGTTTCGTAAAAATTAGATAATAAGTGACACTTAGGTATGGTCCCTTGTTAGAAAAAATTCAGTACAGACGAATTTAACAACAATAGTAAATATCTGTTAAAATCTCGCAGCGTCGATTCCGAGTTTTATTTACATTTCCGTTTACGAGTTTCTCAGAAGCGAGGTTACAATTACGAAATTTCGCGGCGCGATGAAAAAAGCGTTGGCCTAACACGCTCGTGCCCTCGGGGAGGACTTCTTTTCGCGAACGACGGTTTCTTGCAGAGAGCGAGCAGGCTCACGCGGAAAAGTGTTAAAAAGCGTGGCGTACAAGCGACGGTACAAGCTCGGGATACCTTGTCGAGGCGTTTTTCTGCTCGGTTCACCGTGGAACCGCAGGAATCCAGTGGAAAAAATCCCGGATAACATTGTATGCGTCGATTGGCTTCGTGTTGCATCGCGGAAGATTCAATATCCTCGATTACCCTGTATATATCTGGACGGCGTTAATTCGCCCCGTGGATTTTTTTTCGTTTAACGATACGCCGTTCGGATGTTGGATACCTCTTAGACAACCGGGCTACCGCAATTACACTTGGAATTTTAATTAAAATCTTACAGTTTTTTCTCCTATCGACTCTATTCGTCGCATCGCCGTAATTTGACGAGTTGAAGTTGATACGATATTTTCCATCGATGCTTATATTTATTTTCTTTTAACGACGACTGCAATTTACGGAGTTTGGATCTTTAGGGTTGTGAGATCTAGGGACTTTGCGACTGTAAGTATATGGAACCATGGTACTTTGGAACTGTAGTTACATGGAATCTAGGTACTTTGGAATTGTAGGAATATAGGATATAGGGATTTTGCGATTGTGGGATCTGGGGGGTTTGGAACTATGAAACTAGAGACTTTGGAAATTTGAATTGTGGGAATATGTGATCTAGGGATTTTGGAATTACAGAAATACGAATCCTAAGGATTTTGGAGCATTAGGAAACGTAGATACTTTGGAACCGTAGAATCCAATGATTTTGCAAGTTTGAGGTCTTAGAAATTTTGGAACTATAGAAATTAGGGATTTTGGAAATGCAAAACTTTGAGAATGTGAGTTTTTGGAAATTTGAAACCATAAGGTTTTGGGACTTTGGTAATATAAGACCTTGAGATTTTGCGATTTTGGAATTTTGAGACCTTGAGAATTTGGGATTTTGGAATTTTGAGACCTTGAAGATTTGAGATTTTGGAATTTTGAGACCTAGAGAATTTGAGGCTTCGGAATTTTGAGGCCTTGTGCATTTTGGGTCTTGGAATTTTTAAACCTTCGAATTTTGAGACCTCCGGAGACACTGTGAATTTGTGGTCTAAGTAATTTGTCAACTTTTGAATTCTGCAACCTCAATTTCGAACCTCGAACTTTGTCATTTATTTTAAGTTTGCATACCTTGCCAATTATTATCATTTGCAATCTAAGAATTCCTCATTTTGTAATGTTTCAATCTGAAGTAATTGAAAAATTTCATTACAAGTCCTATTCGGACGATAGGGTAAACTATAAATTTTCTTAAGAGAAATTGCAATATAGAAAACGTGTTTCCACATCCACCAGATATCGTGTCAATCTTGATCCATATAAGAGTATGTTTTAAACGGTCGTGAGGTCCGTGCATTCCGCAACAAGAACAGTGATTCAATAAAGAGCAGAGCACTCTGGCTGCATCTTAAAGACTCCTCATCGAACGGTCTTTTTAATCCTAATAGCGATTTACACTGAAATTTCGCTGCCCTAAACGCGTTTGTCCGGCAGCGGTTTTAAGAGTACAGTAATTTTGTAGCAAAGTACAAATCTCGTTTCTCGGCCGAGTAAAACCAGTCGAGTAAAGTAGAGGCGACATACGAACTATCTCGTGATAATTACCTCGATTACAGGCCATTAGCATGCAACTTTGTATAACAGGACCGAGTCGTTTCGAACACCGACTGCCAGCATTACAAGGATTTATTTGACCGATTAGCATAACCAGACGTTCGATCATCGCAACATTTATTTACCGGTTTCCGTCGATGATGACCCCAGACGTTCCAAACGAATCGTTTGCACCCATTAAAAATGTGACCCTGAACCGAGTTGTTATAAAATGCAAAAGTTAAGTGGAATCGCGTATTCAATTTCGAATTGTATAAGTGGACTGAATTGTATATGGATTTATTTATATACGAATATTATGAGGATTCATTCAATATTTGGTTACGTTTCTTTGCCCTATTGCTCAATCAGTTCCTTTTAGAGTAAGATTATTTATTATTTTTATATTTATTGACAGATTTTCATTTATGGATTTATGTAAAATACAATTGAGAATAAAATTTATTTTTCATTTTTTTTCCTTTGCATTTAAAAATTTTATCAAGAATATTAATTGGATTAAATCGAGTCCCTTTTCATTTAATTTAAGGCGAATCAGAATTAATTTCAGGATTAAATACTAAATATTTTAAAGGTGATTTTTCTATAATTTTCATAGCTGAATATATGTGAATTTTATTTATAAGATACTGAATTTCAATCATTGTATTTATGAATTCGTCACTTAAAACAAAAACTTTTGGCCCCTACTAGTAAAGAACCAATTGCATGAACGGACCGAGAAAACAGAACTTACCGAAATGATAAACATTTTGATCGAAATCAAATACTCTCGTTGTAAGAAGGCAAATATACGACTTAATAAAGAGCGAATTCTTAATGATATAATTTTAAACAGAAAGGGTGGGTCGACTCAAGACTCGTCCTCATAGCCGAGGGGTTAATATTCAGAAATTTACATACGGTGTACAAAAGAGATGCGAGAGAAAAAGTAACTCTCGAGCATACCGTAACAACGGTATGAGCATGACACGAAAAACAACGACTGTGCGCAACGAGAACCGTACGACACGGGTAGAAGAACAACACGAAAGAAAAACGTGTGTACAAGGACAGCGGTGATGCCTGTGTAAAGGAGATACAAGACGTTGTAACCGTACGATAACGCTGAAACACAGGGATATGAACGCGACCCAACGATACAAATATGACACGAGCTCGGTAGTCGAACGGGACGTAGCTAAACACGGAACGAGAGCCAACAAAACGTTACATCGATCTTTTATACATATGTATGTGTACGTGCAACCGGGTACCGTGCGCGATACGGCCACCGTAATGACATCCGTCGTTAATGGATTGACGAAGAAACACCGTTCTTGCATTCTGCTACATATTGATGGTGATTCCGCTAATGGAGCCCTCTAACGCTCGTGCGTTACATCGAACAGTAATTAACTCTTTTATCTGGCTTCGGATTTTGCGTGAAACGCAATATTCTAATTACGAATACTGGAGCACAGCGTATTATACGCGGTTTTTACCTAAAGATCCAGGGATGATTTGGGGCTCGTGGATTTAGGGATATTTTGTGGTCAGGGAATAGAGAATCTGGGGATAGAATGCAGAATTCTAAGGATATCGGTCATCTAGGGATCTCGATATAGAGATCTAGGGGTATAGGAACCCATGGATGCAGGAATTTAGAGCTGCGAGGGTACAGGAATATTTGTATCTAGGGATATATGGGTTTTGGGTATAAAAACCTAGGATATAAGAATCTATGGACATATTCATATCGGTTGGTATAGGGGCCTATGTGTATAGTAATCTAGTAATATAAAATATCCGGCTATAAAGAAATTTAACATAATGTAGGATGAATTTATGAATATAATTTACTAACTAGATTCATTGATTCGAAAGGATCAACAAAACAACAAATTTATACAAATTTACAAATTCATAACAACCACAAATTCTAAATCCCAATATATCTCTCCGCGATTAAATTACAAGCTCACAAATTCGTTTCATCGGAACGTCGACCGCCTCTGAACCTAACCCAAAGATTATGATTCCGTAGGTACCTAAGCGTAGCTAGTGATAAGTTACGCGGAAAGTCAGCCCCACGATCATTCGCGATAAAAGAGCGTCGCAAACCGGTCGGGTTTCCACAAAAGCGACGCGAATAAAGCATTCGCTCAAAGAATAAAGCACGGATCCCGTTGTCGGCCGTGGCACGCTGTAAATATCGATCTCGTATAGCGTCGGTGGAAGTTATCGCCGATGTGAATAGAAGCTGCGAAAGAGCCAATGAAAAACGGCCTTTACGTCGGGATACATTATGTGTGCTCGGCCGTGGACGCGGCAACGGACAAGTATTTCGTTAGATTTAGGGCCAACGCCCAGCACACCAGCCTCTCTCTCTCTTCGGGGTCTTTTTGCTCGCGTGGACAAGGCTCGGGGTCCGTCGGACCCGGGCCCGAGTTGCTTCGGCGGTTTAGGCCCAGACAGTGCGCACCGTGTTCGCCATAGGCGTGACCAAAAAGTTCCACGGCTCCTCCTCGCGGCGTTTTATTTAACGCGCGGTTCCAAGTGATGGATGCAAAGACGCATTACAACCGACCGGCCAGTGGGGTTCGACGAACCTCGCCCGGTCCCGGCGTTCTTTCGCTCTTTTAATACCTTTTTTAATTAGGCAGTCGACATTTTTCATGCGCGACTCGCTCTAGCTGCCTCGCGTCGGTTTGACGTGGACCGCTGGGCCCGGTTATTTAGGCGATGCAGACATTTTTTGATACGCTTGACGTCGACATTATTCACGTTGACCGATGCAGAATGCGTGCGGTGTTGTATATATGCGATATTCGACGATGTTGCGGTCACGCATTCGTTGTGATTTGCGCGACAGCACGAGGAATACACTTTTCCTGTTAAATGCAAGGAATACACTTTTCGTGTTAATTATGAGGGATATACTGTTCTAGTTAAATATGAGGAATACACTTTTCAGAAAGAATTAAAATGAACTTCGAAAAAATTCATCTATAAAATTGTCATATTAGTTGAAGACTATCTGAATTGGAACTATTTGTTTTTTAAAGTCAAAGAAAGCAACGACTTAATTTTTGATGTACCTTATATTTAATTCCTTTAAAATCTGTAACACATAAACAGATCCTAAAACCTTGCCATACATCTCATCTTTAGAATACAGAAACAGCGACAATATACACCCATGTAACCTACGATGAATCCAAGAACGATCATTCCGCTCAGCGTATTGCCGAACGACATCGCAAGTAGGTAATGCCTTCGCGAGTACCCGGGCGTCCACACAGAGCAACGAGCTCGACGTCGACGAACCGTGGACCGAAGCTACGATACTTAAAAATCGGCCACGAATTTTCGTATACCGAACGCTGGTCTACCGAGGAACGGCGGGCTGTCTACGCCAATGGCGGACGCGATAGAAAGAGGCACGAAGCACGAAAAAGAGTTTGCCATCGGGCGAACACTTTCCAGCGCGGAGTTCCACGACCGCGTTTCGGGACAACAGCACGCCGCCGTGCCGGTGCCCAAGCAACGTGGGGGCCTCCCGTCCTTGGTCCGTGTCAGTGGCATAGACCATACAGGGCCCGTTCAAGGTCGAACCGAGCGCGCCCGAACGTTCGCGAAGACGCACGACCGGCCACGGAGCCGAGCACGGCCGACCGCGTTCGGGCCTCGAACGGCAACGAGGGGCCTACGGGCGGGGCGGGCCGAAGCGGGCCGAAGCGGGCCCCGTCGAGCGGTGGGGGAGGGGGTGGGGGGCGTAGGGGGGACACAGCGAACCGATCGAGGGCCTGAGCCCCGAGTGTCATCCTATACCCGTGTGCCTGCCACGTCGTTTCGCAGCGTCTTAACGCACATTAATACGCTCGTTGTATGTACGCCATAAGACGACACCCCGTCTTTGCCGCGGTTTTCGTTTCTTTCTCATTTTTTCTCCGCGTTGCCCGCCTTTCCTCCTCGCAACCCCCCTCGACCCCTTCGCGCCCGCTTTCGTTCGCTTCTTCTTCTTCTTCTTCTCGTGTCGTTGCCCCTTCCTCTTCGACGTCGACTCCACTCGATGGCCGCGCTCGTCCGGTTGCTCCTTTTTCGGGACCCTCGCGGTGTGGCAAAGTCACGATAACGCGGCAGAAAACCGAAAGCTTGTTCTTTAAACGAATTACCATCCGAATAGTTTGCGGAGAACAGTAGGACGATGATATTTTTGTCCCGGTTCTTGCTTTACGGCAGCCCGTTATTTGCTGATTATTTGTTTGCCCTGATCGATTAGCGACGATTTTTCGCTCGTTTCGAGAGAATGAATTGCACAAATTTTGAGCGATATGAATTGTAGAGAATATTGAATTTAAAGGTAACCTACTGTTTCAAGTTCTGGATTGAAAGTTCAAACCTCGCTGCAGGCATTTTCCTTTCTTGTTGTATCGATTTTTACGATGTAAACTATCAACTTTCTTGTCGGTACGATTTTTTTTTTCGTATATACTTATTTACTGAATTTTTATTTCACAAATGGAACTCGCATCCGACTGGCGAGGAAATCATTCTCTCTGCGTTGTGCTGCCTCTATCGTATCCGACTTCTATCGTTTCCTGCTAAGTTATCACAAAACCGGACAGATAAATTATCATCGGGAACGTTCAGGTATTCTTATTTTGTGCCTTACGATCCTCTCGGAACGTTTCAATTTCGCGAGATAAAAGAAGTATCGTGTACGCATAAATTTCCATACGGATCTTGACGGGCGACGAAAAATTGAGCGGATCCCTTCGGATAGGAAATCTCGGGACGGTGATCGATCGTTACACGGTTCTCCCCATAATCGAGGGTCGATGACTTACGGGGCTATCTCGTTCGACGATATTTTATTTTTTCGGCGACTGGGTGGTCGACCGGTCTTTCTATTTGTTTTTAGAACACTATCGTGAAGTGTCCCGGTGTCGAACGTTCGCCGTCTTCTCGGAAACATGAATCTCGTTAATCCGATGGTGATCCCGTGATTCAGTACACTTTGTTTCGAAGCCTTTCAGCTTTTACAGTTAAATCGTGGCAGGTCGAGTCCGTGATTCGGGACTTTCGGTAATTCCACGGATTTATAGAGGCCGGTTTCACGGAACCTGCAATTTCAGGGCTGCCCGATGCTGGAACGTAACCGGCGATCGTGATACGACCTTCCTTGGCCAAGGATTACGGCAGAGCGACCGACCGATTTTAGCAATCTCCCTCTCCGGACCGGTATGCTCGTGATCGTCTGATGTAACAGGTTTCACCTGGCCGTGGCAACCAGCTACCAACAAGCGAACATCGGATTTCAAGGTTATTCCACGTACCACTTGGGCAAACCACAAAATTCTACACCTTGCACGAACTTTTGATAAAAGCTATTTAAATTATCAGGAGTTCTGACTAAATCTGAGCTAACCCAATTTAACCACAAAATTCTACATTTTCCTCAAACTTAAAAAAAGGCAATTTAAATAACCAGGAGTTTTCCTGTCTAAGTCTGACCTAACTCAATTTAATCATAAAATTCTACACCTCCTACAAACTTTTGACAAAACCAGTTTAAATTACGAGGAGAACTCGTGGCTAAATTTAACTTAACCTAACCTAACAACAAGATTCTACATCTTCCAGAAACTTTTGACAAAACCATTTTAAGTTGTCAGGAGTTCCCTCGTAAAATCTGATATCGGCTTGCTACATACTTGCCGAGAAATTGTTCATAAAAGAAAGAAGATAACTTCCGGTTTACTTTCCTGTTCTGGAACTGGAAAACTGTATTCAAGGGAATGTTCTTCTCAAGATTGACACGATGTTATCGTGCAGCTAATAACTTGGAACGATGTTTTGCTTGATCAAGATGTAGAAAACGAGCGATCTGTTAATGTGACATTCGTGCTGTTTATTTTCACTTGATGTTTGTCTGTCAATTATTTTATCTTATCAAGTCTATTTATACATGTTATTAAATCTGATCTTTCTGCTGTTCATTTTCATTAGATTATTATCAGTCAATTATGTTATGTCATAGAGTATATTGATATTTCATCAAGTACATTTGTACATGTTACTAAATTTGATCTTCCTGTTGTTTTTCTTTTTTTCATCGGATCATTGTCAATTAATTATTTTATCTGTTCATATACATTTTTTAAATTTGATCTCTCTGTTGTTTTTTTTTTCATCGGATCATTGCAAGTCAGATATTTTATTTGATCGGATACTCGATCAAATTCTTATCGTTACCAAATATTCAACTATACGAACTTAAACGAGCTATTAAACAACAGTTAAACGAGTTCTGAAGCATCCTTTATTCAATTTCGTGGATTAAAATCATTTATCTCTATCGATTAAAGGGACGAGAGAACTTTTCACCTCGCCCGATACCGGATCGTTATCAATCACCCGTAAATGAATAGTAGTTATTAATTACGCGTCATCGTAACGTTTCGCGTTTACGTGAATAATGATCGCGATTAGCAATCACCGTGGATCCTGTCTAAACTCAGTTAACAACCGGGGGACACTTCGGTATCAAGCTGTCCGCGTATCCTTGATGAAGCTAGTTACAGTGCTGGATACTTAATTAGAATATTCATCCATCACAACACCATTTACACGTAGATGCTTCTAACGGTAATGGACTTTGAGACACCAGAACTTGAATGGACGGTTTGACACCTCTCAAGGGAGACCATATCTGGCTTTATTAGCACATTGCGTGCGTGAGACTGTGATTACTGTCTTGGAGCTGGTCGGCCATGCCAGATGCAACTTTTATGTTTCCATAAAAATTACATCTAACTGTTTATGCGCGATCTAACTTCGTTATTTAATTAACTCGATCGCGCATCGAAGCTACTATCACGATTTACAAACGTAATTAACGATAGATACAAACTGTCGTATGTTGGCTACAAACCCTTTCACCTTCAAACTGTATCTTTTCTTCGAATTAAGAAAGTGTATAAATAAGACGAACTAATGGGAAATTAATTCTTTAAAGAGAATATTAAAATCATCGTTATCTTGAACCTAGTTAATGAATTTCAAAAATTAAGTGATCTCGATGCACTGTACGAAGCGCATTTTTAAAGGATCAAAATCGACGACAACATTTGCATTACAAACGAAAATGCGTTACTTTTACGAGAAAACTCGTGCAACATTTTTTCTAGAGAATTTCCTAAGCTACAAGTTTCGTAATACTCATTTTGTCATATAACTGCTACAAAACGAGATATCCGCAAATATGTCTCATGAAATTTCCGCAGGGTCTCATCAAACTTTCGCACAAGGTCCCTCTTGTACACAAAAGCTTTCATCGAATTGCGTGAATCAGCAGGGTGATATAGCACGAAAAAATACGATACGTATATCTGGTGATAATATTGCAGGGTATCAGCAAAATTTCACACGGTGCCGTAAAATTGTTGCAGGGTCCCATCAGATTTCCGCACAAAGACTTTCATCGAATTGCGTGAAACAGCAGGGCGAGGCAGCACGGGAAAATACGATACGTATACCCGGGGATAATTTATCAGAAAAACGTCGAAGATCGTTTCGAGAACAATGGAGCCTCGGGCCGGTGAAAACGTTCAGGTTTCCAAGGGAAATATTCCCATAGGTGCCATGTGGATCCCGTCGTTGCAACCCGACTCCCGTAAAAGGGCTAAACTTGATATGCAGCCCGTTACACGCGAGTTCCGTTAAATCGGCCCCGTGCGTTCAACGAACGTCGATTTTCACGCGACGCGTGCTTCCGGCTCGCGTGCTCGCCGATCGTCGCCGATAATCATCGATAACGCGTCATTAATGCAAAGCGGATCGCGAGCCGGAACACGCGACCGGTCCGGCGACAACAGCGCCCTCGATGACCACCTATGTCACGTCCTTACAGATAACGGCCCACCTGACCAAATAGGTCCATCACGTGTCCATGGATCTCGAACATCCATGCTGTTCCATCACCATAGTCGATTCATATTCTATGGCTGACGGTAGAAACGTTTGGCCTGGTAACGAGACGCGTTGTTGCAGATGGAGAATGACACTCGATACGGGATACGATGTGTATTTTATGGGCAACTGGAATAAGTTTAGAGTGGAGTAGGCATAATTTGGTGTTGGAGAAGCTTTGATGAGTGGATATTTCAGGGGAATGGTGTTTGTGGAGAAATGGGGTTTCAAATGGTTTGGTATGGAAGGTTTAGTTTTGGCATAGTCGGTTCGGTAAACATTGGGCATTTTTGGGACCGCAAACTTTAAAAATACCGAACAGTAGATCTCAAATATGTTCAAGGTATCAAATACAATAGGTACCAAGTTATTGCGGTTTCAAATTGGGAAGCCCTAGGCTGGCTAGGTTCCAAAATGTCGGAGTCCCAAATTATTCACGTTCCAAACTTGCAAGGACACAAATACCAGAAGTTACGAATTTCACCAAATTCCTAATAGCCCAAAATTCTAAATTTCTAAAGTTCCAAATTCCCATGGGCCCAGATTCCTCAAGTCCCAATTTTTGAACTTCCAACTTTCCATAGTTCCAAATCTCCTAAGTCCCTAAATTTTTGAAGTCTCAAATTTGAAAGGTACCAAATTCCCAAATTCTCAAATTTCTAAATTCCCAAATTTTCAAATTCTGAATTTTCAAATTGTCAAATTTCCAAATCCCAAATTCCCAAACCCCAAATTCTCAAACCCCAAATTCCCAAATCCCTGATTCTTCAACTTCCAAGTTACCATAGTCCCAAATTCGTCAATTACCAAGTTATCATAGCCCCAAATTCGTAAAGTTCCTAATTCCCAAAGTCCCAAATTCCTAATAGCTCAAATTTGTCAAAATACCAAATTCGAAAAATCTCAAAATCACAAAATCTAAAATTCCCAAAATCCCAAATTCCTAAAATTCCAAATTTCCATAGTCCCAAATTTCTCAAGTCCCAAATTTTGAAAAACCAAATACTCAAAATCCCAAATCCTCAAAGCCACAAATTCTTCTCAAGCTCTCAAAGTACCAAGGATCTAAAATCCTAAAATCTTGCATTCCAAAACCTCCAAATATCCAATGTCCCCAATTTCTCGAGTCGCACACCTCAAAATAACCGTAGTATATATTAGTTCCTTCGTTCAATTTGAGGAGTTAAATCACGCAGGTAAAAGGAAGATGGTCAGAACAGGAAGTCGGGTTAGAGTAAAGCGATGCATAGACACGTGACAATCATGTGGCTCCCTGGTTTAACTGTAATCGGCCGCATTCGGGGTCACGTTCACACGAAAACCCGCTCGAAACCGCTTATTAATTCGCTAATGCTAATTAATATTAATGCCGATCGGAGCTAAACCGTGTACGTTTTCGAACAAGTTATGCGTATCGATACGAAGCGACGAGTGCAGCATTTCGAAAGTAGTCCGGCACACTTTCTAGCGCAGCTAAACGATATTATCGGTAACTTCTTTCTTTTATTTTTCGACTCTTTCGCTCTCCAAGAATTTTAATCCTTCGACCAAACACAGTTTCCAGCGCAGTTACCACCGGAGTTGAAAGTACCAGAACGATCTCACGGAAGTGTCGAGACTATTTTATATAATGTAAGGATCGTTAAATACGCGGATTGACAAACATTTAAATGCAAATTCAGACGTCTGTTATCTCGCGTTTGATGTTGAATTTCAGTACAAGTTTACCTCAGGATACTTTGGTATAAGCAGTTTAAAAGGCTACTGTATAAGAGTACTCATATTTTATTTCTCACATTTTAGTATGGAATAGTTCTTAGTTTTATTGTATGGTATTTCATTCGTTCCATGGCATGATGTTGTTAATACTTTTTATTGAAGCACATTTTAAACAAATATTTACAATCTACGTTATTCTTAAAAATTTACATTACATGAATTTTGTTCCAACAATAAATATGATAACATACGATGTAATTTATTAGCGTGACGCAACAGGTGCGTCATCATACTTTTAGAATAAGTGAACAACATCAGTGACGTACAATAACATAGTCTGAAAATATGGTATACCGTTCTGAATCATCTGAGCCTAAATGAAAATTGCAGTTTGTTTGTCACATAAACGGTTTAACCCGTTTCTTTAATTGAGGAAAAAATTGGGAAAGAGTTGACGAACGAGTCCGAGGTTTAACGAACGAGGAGACTCACAGGATCAATGACTCAATAATTCCTGGTAGCAGCAAACGTCGAAAGCGTCACGGGGAAAAAGGGGCAATCTATGTTGTCGATTTTCGTCGCACGATGTCGACGACACCGCGAACCAATTATCCGGCGAACGTTATCTGTCGTGACACGAGGACACGGGATTAAAGCGACCACAGAAAGTATCCTTTTCGTTGCTTCGGCCCGACTCATCTGCCGATTACCATAATTGCCTTTTTACGGTTGTCTTTGAGGGAAGAGCAAAAAAAAAGAGAGAGAGAGAGAATGGAGTGGGTCGAGTTGGGTCGCCGTTTCGAGATCACAAAGGCAGCTTTATCGGCGGTGAACGTCGAAAACTTACGAGGGTCCGCAACGGTATCGACGTTAATGCGACGAAAACGAAGAAAAAAAAACATATATTATATTCGATCGGTGGCAGGTTCTATCACCCGAGGCTCGTTAATTCGCCGGGGGATCTTAACGGTGTTGCCGAACCCGGCTACCGATCCTTGATTCGTTCTTAAAATAAGCGAGATGTCCGTGATTAATGTGAAAAAAACGAAGGGAAGGAAAGGGTTGAAATCGATACACACGTTGTTCCCTTTCCCTGTACAGTTAGCCGAAGTACAATTTTTTAATGTTCGAAGTACAAAGTTGACTGCAAACTTTCTGTTGGTATCTAGTTAATGCATGTATATACATTAATAGTTTCGATTAGTCAATATGGGTAGATGTATTAACATATCAACAAGAGTAGGTTAATTATACAGGGTGATTCACCTAACGCTTCCACCTCAAATATCTTTGTTTTTAAAGGCATATAAAATGTCAGGACTTTGAACGGAGCTCACTTGTCACACATAAAGCTTTTGTTCTTTCGTCATTCTGTTTGGAAATATGAAAGTCAGTACCATTTTTTGAAATGAAACTTTTTTTAAACACCTACAATGATGGTACCTTTGGTGACTCGTCCTGTATATACAAGAGTTATTTGCAGCAAAGAAAAGATGCATTTTTAACTACAAAATTTGTGTGGTATATTTAGTATAAATACATACCTAAAAAAATGAACAAAAATAGGTTCATATAATTCAATATATAATGTGTAATATAATGAAAAAGATATGTAGCCTTACTGATATAGTTATATATTATAATTATAAATAGCCTATCTGTAAACTATGAGCAAACTATAAGTAGGCTATAAGTAAATTATAAATAGACTATCAGTAAACTATCAGACAGACTATCAGTAGACTATCAGTAAGCTATGAATAGCCTATCAGCAAACTATCAATAAACAATGAGTATACTATCAGTGAACAATCAGTAGACTATCCTCCATAAAGAGACCTCCACACCCGTTCTCCCAGCAAGAATCGTAGCAAACCGAACGGAAAACTCGAAGGAAACACCCGAGCGAGTATTCGAACGGTACAGACAAGCGTTCCTCTTAATTAGCAGGTGGTTTGATCGGAAGATTGACAAAGCGCGGGCGCAAAATAGCGGAACGACGTCACGAAGGTCGTAATCCCGCGGAACAACGCTCGACGCAAGAAACGAAACAGACACTTTCCACGGTTTTTGCGATTTTCACCCGAGTACCACGCGCTCACCTCCGGCTAAAGGGTGCATCGACCGAGTCCCGGGCACCGCTCGACGATTTTAATTGCGGGTCTGGTTCGCGGGCTTTTTCCAACGGCGGCAAGGAAGCGAATTACAATCGCAAAAAGGCAGGAGGTGGCCGAGGGGGGCACGCGAGGAGGACCAGGACTCGGCAATTAATTCATCGGCCGCGGGAAATATCAGGAAATTCCCGGAGCGACGACTGGTGACGAGCCACGATCCTCGTAACTCCTTAATTAATAGCTGAAACAGAATCGTTTCTTATCACGATCGTTCCCCGATCTCTCTCTTTCTCTCTCCCGTTTCTGCTCCTACGACAGGGTCACCGCGACGGGAAGTAGAAGACGCGGATCGGTTTATCGGAGGATGTCGGCCACATCGTTCGCATTTTTCACCGCAGTTTATACAATTTTCCCGCTGATGGAACGTGGAAGCGAGGCTGGAATTCTGAACCGCGAAACGGATTCTCGAAGGAACTTCGTCCTTACAACTGATTTTCTTTTATTTTCATTTTTTTTACGAGATTTCGTTAGTTAAGATTTCTCTGTTAACACTACAACTACCAAAGGGGTCAAATGATCCCTCTACAAATTTCGTATTTCAAATGAAAAAATTTGTCAAGCTGGTCTTCTTGACATTTATGCTGATTGTCGTCAAGACAAAGAATTTAGAAGTGTATTCATTTATGTTTCATAGTTTGTTCATTTATTTTTCAACATCAAAATAATTGTACGCTGTACGTCTGTACTGTCCATTGTACGCCGGTAGTTTTAAGGGCCTCTATGTAAACTGCTGAAAATAAGCCGAAGTTCAATCACTATTTTGAAGGATAAGGAATATTTTGAAGGTTTTGAGGTCTATGTAATTAATACATCGACATTATGTAATTTCTTTGTTGATATAAGAAACAAAATGGCGGAGCTACAGACTGTTTTGCTTGAAGCACAACAAGAAATGACTGGTTTGACTCCATCTATATATAGGACCCCCTTAAACCCCTTGTGCTATAATCACGAGATACGTTAACAAATTATTAATTGTTTATCGAATAAAAGTGTAACGTCCTCTCATTTTTCAATACCTTTTTCGTACAATTTATAATACGAACGTTTGTCCTGCCTTGGTCACATATACTCATCATTGCTTAATTTTAATAATTTCCCTTTTGATACTCAGTTAACTGTGTCCTCTGTTAACTGGTTGAACACGACTGATCAAACTTGATAGATTAAGCTCGAACGATCAAATTCGATCGATTAAACTGAAACGATCGAAACTCGGACTTACGCTGCAACTATGATGCTTCATCACGAGGTCCGCCATATTTGGCCATAGAACAAAGAGTTATATCGCGAAGATGCCGCGGTTGGTACAGTTAGACAACTGCATATTTGACCAGCGATATTTTAACATCGTGTTCCCGGTCTTTCGTTTTAACGGTGATGCATTCGTTACGGTACCAGGGTGTTCTGCGCATTCTTATACGACTGCTAAACACACGGTTCGTGTGTAACGTTCAGCCGTCCAGTCGACGCCCTTGAACAATAAACCGCACGCTTTTACTCTTTGCTGTTTTTTTTCCTCCTCTGTCGTTCCCTTCTTCGTTTAACGAACAGATAAAAGAAGCGTTGCACCTGCTTTGGCAGGCTACGTTTTCGCTGTTGCCAGGCAAAACTGCCAGAACGTTTGCCGATTACAACTGTGCAAACCGTATTTTCAACCATCCCATTCGCTAAAAATGGTTCTGCAGAATGTTCGTTAATTACTTTGTTATAAAAAGTCAGTTGCTAGGTGATTGTTTTGCTATGCGTTGTATACCGTAACAGATGAGATCATTTTTCTGACTTCCAATTCGTCTTGTTCGAGTTGTTTTGTTTTCGGTTTTTTCAAGTTAGAAATACCGTGTAGTCACGCCAAGTTATCTTCGAACTTCAAACTGATATACCGTAAGCACTACTTCGTGCATCTTTCAAGTCATGAAATCGTATTAGACTTTTGATGTTTTCAAGTCATTGCGACGTCCGATATGGACAACGTTGGATTTGACTTAAATGCGATTTAATTATATAGTTATATAGATATTAAATAAGATAATTAGTAAGGTTTTATGTGTTACTGAGGTATAGTAAAATATGTTGGATCACATGGTGATCCATAGAGGTCGAAACATTGCATAAAAAGAGAGCGTTGCATAAAGGTCTCCTATACCCTTGTCAGATAGCGCATGCGCGTTCATCTATCGTATTATTGCGCATGCGCGTTCATCTATTGTATTAATGCGCATGCGCGACAGACAAAGACATAAAGAGTCTGTGCAACGTGCTCTTTTTGTTTCAACCCTTATACCTCCGTATTTTACATGCCCAGTATATTTATACATAAGTATGTGTACACAATTGGTTATTTATACATACAGTATGAATACACAATCGGCTATTTGTACGTACAGTATGTATACAAGTTAGAAAGTGGAGTTAGTTATGTTATGTCAAGTGAATCATTTATTATGTCATTTTGATGATTGTGCACACACACTGTATGTATAAACATTCAAGTGTGTACGCGTGCTGTATGTATAAATAGCATCATCCCAACGTTTAACGATCTAAACGAATTTATTATAGACATATTACATTCACCGATTAAAAACACATAATATTTAATCCTCTCCGATCGTATGTCTATTATCAGCCCCGTGACAAAGACTTAACCGATAATGCTACTTTCCTTCTCTCTCACCGTAGAAAAAAAGTAGATTACTCCTTTTTTGAAGGAATTAATCCTCGGAGCCCGAGGGGTCTCGTTAAGATCTAATCTAAGCATCACTGAAAGTTTCATGGAAAGTGATTGATATGGTTGTTGGAGGATAGTCGGACAGAGAAAGGAAGAAGCCCGAGGGTTACGTTCATATGCAATAACGCATTGGAAAGTGATCGAGTCCCGCGAAACGGAAGTCGGCTGGAAATGTGGTCGATCGGGCAGCAGGTGGTGTTTACGTATCCGAAGTTGACGGTTCGAAAGAGAAACGCACGCTAGCAGCGGCAATTTGTTTCCCGGACGCGAAAATTTTCTAATACGGAACATAATTCCCGGACGAGCAACTGTGGGGCTCCCGGTCCCTCGAAACGCTCGTCTCTGTTACGCGTACGTATTTATGTAAATTACGAACTAACCGTCGAGGAAGGATTACCGGGTGTACGTTCGTCGAACACGCTCGATTGTAAATTACTCGTTTTAATGAGAAGAACTTCACCGGTACCGTGATCGTTTCGGCCATACTCGATAACGTTAATGATTCCTTCGGCAGTGTTTAAATATTCGCGCCGCCTGCACGTGACGTACATCATCGTAGATAAATATCGATAGTAACGTGGTATTATCGATAATTTCATACGTCAGTAATATCGTTAAGTTGGAGGCGGATCAGCTGGTAGCAATTTTCTAAATCCTCGAATTCCTCGCTCTTCAAATTCATAGATTCGCGAATTCCTGAATCTCGGAATTTCTTAGTTTTCGAATTCCTAAATCTTTAGAATTCATAAATTTTGGAAATTCTCAAGTTTTGGAATTCCTGAGTTCTAGAATTTACAAGTTTTAGGATTTCCGAGTTCTGGAATTCCCAAGTTCTGGAATTTCCGAGTTCTGGATTCTCAAATTTGGCAATTTCCGAGTTCTGGAATTCCTAAGTTTTGGAATTCCTAAGTTCTGGAATTCCCAAGTTCTGGAATTTCCGAGTTCTGGATTTCACAAGTTCTGGAATTCCCAAGTTCTGGAATTTCCGAGTTCTGGATTCTAAAGTTTTGCAATTTCCGAGTTCTGGAATTCCCAAGTTTTGCAATTCCCGAATTCTGGAATTCCTAAGTTCTGGAATTCCCAAGTTCTGTATTTCCCAAATTCTGCAATTGCCAAATTCCGCGATTTCCAATATCTAGAACCCCGAGTTCCAAAATTAATGAATTCCTAAAACCCCGAATCTCAGTACTCCCGAATTTGTAATTTCACTAATTCCGAAATTTTCCAATCTCCAATTTCGAATCCTCGAGTCTGACACATTCCTACATTTCACATTCTTAAAATTCCCTATTCGAGGGTAACAATTTGTCGTTAACGAGGCGATTCTCGTTGGGGAGGGGGTAAAGCAAAGAAGGGGGTTAAACGCAGTTTCCTGACCGAGCACAAACGGCGCAACGAAAAGTCGCCTGCCTCCTCGTAGACGCGACGATAAGATCGCGAATCGTAGAACGGATCTTGCGGCGCGGCGGTCCGGAAGTTCTGCTAATTTCTTACTAATGGGACGGCACAATGACGATCGTACTTTGCATGGAGGGTCCCGGTGAACAATGTCGAGCGAAACGAAGCTATCTTCCTTCCTCTGCTGGCGTTCGTGGGAAAGCCGTTAAGGAATCCACCTCCACGGATCGGATGTAGTCGAACGGCCGATGATATCGCGTTCGGTCGTCTTAAAAGTGCTCCTCCTCGTTGCCTTGGAACGATATTTTACACGGACCCCGACGTTATCCGTACGATCTATTACGTAATCGAGAGAATTCTACCTTTATTTCGCCGTTTTGCGAACGAAGATGAAGCGGTTCGTCGGCCAAATAATTTATACTCGTCGAACCAGCCTGCGTAACGTTTGACAACCTTCTTTTATCGTTCATCACGTTCTATGCAAAAATATTCATTTATTAATTCACAAGTTTCATTTATTAATTTATAAATCTCATATCATTTATTCATACACAATTCTGCATACAGAAGAATATATACCTTTTATGCAAAAGAAATACTTTACATTTATTAATTCACAAGTTTCATTTATTAATTTGTAAATTTCATTTCATTTATTCATACATAATTATAGATAGTGAAGAATATATACATTTCATGAAAAAATACTTAATTAATTTACAAGAGGAAAGTATGAGTGTATACGGTCTTTTTTATGTACTTATGTTACATATAAATATTGTACATTTGTATGTGGGTATACACGTAATGTGTATCTTATATATAACACAATTTCAACATTAATCGTCAGCCAACAATCCAGCGAATAAAAAAAATGATCATGTATAATAATTGAGCGAAGCTGGTCGTTTTCAATGGTCGATTAATAAAACGAAAACGAGAGGGTCAGGTCTATGTTCGCGATTATTATCGTTAGGTTAGGTCGTTACTGTTTCGAAGGTTGTGTTTCGATGAGCAAGGAACTGGTACGACGATCGAAAATTCTTTGAAGAAGCTGGCGAAAATTGCGAGGGGTAGGCAAAAGGGATTCGCCACTTATCTCCGATCGTTCGATGCACGTCTCGATTAAGAAGGACCGATTGAATAAGATCGGCGCGATCGCGGAGAGAATTCACGAGGGAGCCACGGCAAAAAACGAGAAACTTCCTTGATGCCTTGATCAGCCAATTAAGAGCCGAACTGGCTTGGCCCCAAAGGTTGTCCCACTGTCTCTCTTCTTCTTCTTCTTCGAGGTCTTACCATGGAAATATTTCCCTTCCTCTTCGTCCGCGACACTGCATCGCGTGTCCCGGTATTTTTTACTCGGATATTCGGTCCCTTAAATTTTGCGGAAGGTAATTACTAATTGGGGATAATTACTCGTTGAATAATAGATAACGATTTGTTGGTCGCGTTAAATAAATTTCGATGAAAAGATGGGGAGGCGAATTTATGCCACGATGTCGGAACACGTGGGTGTTCTTCGGGAAACGAAGTGAGGTTTATCCGAAACTTCAAACTCTTAATAGCGATTCCTTTTCGTTCTTAATTGCGATTAATTTGAGAGAGATTTGTATCGCGACGATTAAAATGAAACATAATGTGAGAAGGTCGTGATGTAAGTGCACATAATGTACGTTTTTAATTCGGATTTTTATAAATCGTTGTATTTGGGAATTTGGGGTTTGGGGATTTGGGATTTAGGGTTTGAGGATTTGGGATTTGGGATTTGGGATTTGGGATTTGGGATTTGGGATTTGGGGTTTGGGATTTGGGATTTGGGGTTTGAGGATTTGGGAATTTGGGGTTTGGGGATTTGGGATTTGGGGTTTGAGGATGTGAGAATTTAGGGATTTGGGGATTTGGGGATTTAGGGATTTAGAGATTTAGGGAATTGGGAATTTGGGAATTTGGGAATTTGGAGATTTGAGAATTTAGACATTTGGGAATTTGGGGATTTAGGAACTCGGCGATTTGGAAATTTGAGACTTTAGGAAATTGGAAATTTGGGAATTTGGGGTTTGAGGATTTGGGAATTTAGGGACTTGAGGATTCAGTAATTTGAGGTTTGAGGATTTGGGAATTTAGGGATTTGGGGATTTGGGGATTAGGGAATATGACAATTTAGGGAGTTAGGAATTTGGGGGTTTGAAAATTTGGTAATTTGAGAACTTGGGAATCTGCAATCTTGAAATTTCGAAATTTCGAAATTTAAAAATTCGGGATCTTGTAATTTAACATTTAGGGGTTTGGAAACTCAAAATTTTGAAATTTGACATTTCAAAAATTACACTAAATATTCGCGACCGTGAGAATATAAAAATATAAAAATTGGTTAAACGCGAGTATTTAACAATGATCACGATACAACATTGGCTCCGTTTCGCGTGTTGCCCGCACGTCGAGGGCAGAGGTGGCCCTCGGAGTGCACGGGATCGCAGTTATGCGCCAGCGGAAGATCGAGGCTGTTATAGGAGGAGCTGTGGGCGCCTCCGCGTCGTAGTTATATTTAGATTCGCGCTGACCGGCTTCGTGCTTCTTGTTTTACATTTAGCCGGGCATCACACTCGCCGGCACCGGCCACCTCCTCTTCTTCTCGCTCGATTCCACAGCGGGAGAGATCCTGCGGGAGATCCGGCCCGCCGAACGTCTCATCCTGGATTTCTTCGTCCTCCGGCTAACTACGCTGTCGTAAACGCGACGAATCCGCTCGCAATCTCCTCGTCCACGCTCCAAGGCTGCGATTTAACCGCTCCGATGTCAAATTATTTCGCTTCTGAATTTCTGCGATTCTTGCGAAAAGATTGTAACGGAGGATACCTCGTAGACTGTTTTATCTGTCGTGGAATATGTGTATGCGTACAGGCAATATCATTGTGCACGCGTTTGTGCATATTGTGTACATATGAATTGGTTGGTAGTAGGTTGTGATAGTATGCTGGTGTTGTGAATGTCTTCGAGGGAATTGTATGAATAGGTTGTTTAGGATGCTTGGAAATTCGGGAATTTGAAATTTGACGCTTGGAAAATTGGGATTTAGGTTTTTGGGAATGTGGGAATTTGGAAATTGGGAGTATGGGAAATTGAAGTTTGGAAACTTGGATTTTGGATCGCGGATTTGAAACTGTCCAAATTTGGGAATTTGGGAATTTGGGAATTTGGGAATTTAAGAATTTAAGAATTTGAGACTTTAGAAGTATGGGAATTTTGGTGATCTGGAAATTTGGATTTTGGATTTTAGAAATTTGGCAGTGTAAAATTTGAATTTAAAATATGGCATTTGGAAAATTGCCATTTAGGGATATGGAAATGTGAGAATTTGGAAATTCGGAATGTTGGAATTTGAAATTTAGAAATTTAGAAATTTGTAAATTTGGAATATAGGAAATTGAAATTTGGGAATTAGAAACTTGAAAATTCGGGAATTTGGAAATCTCAGAACTTGAAACTATAAAATTATGGATATTTTGGTCATTTGGAAATTTGGAATTTGGAATTTAGAATTTCGATTTTCGAAAGTTGCAAATTTAAAATTAGGAAATTTGGGAATTTAAAATTTGACATGTGGCAAATTGCAATTTAGGAATCTGGGAATGTAAGAAATTATAAATTTATGCATATACAATGTACGTTTATACGAATAACACATAGAGACAACATATCTTATCGCGCATAAACTTGTATACCCTAATGGGCATTCTCTCGTAATAAATGAATAAATAACCCACGTACAATGTATGCAGTAATATACTCAGTGTACTAACGCGTATACGTTGTATATAAAGTACTATAAAATGCTGCACACGTGCATGTATATACACGTATGTATATAAACTTAAATGGTGGTGTCTGAGGGTTAAGGGAAAAGGAGGAGCGATATATCGTGTCGAAATAAATAATCCATCGAACCCAGTGATTTTTCTCGATTAACGGCTCGCATGTAGCTCGCGCGGGTGCGGTCGAGCAACGAGTTATTAGCTTCGATTAGAGCCTATTAATTTTGCCGAGCGATAATCGTTTTCAGGCACCGGACAAGCGTTCGCGCGATACGCCACATCGAATTAGAGTTCGACGTGTTCGACGTCCGGTTAGCTCCAGTTTCTATCGGTTCTTCGACCTTGGGAAAAATTAATGAAAATTCATGTTTTCCGCGAGCGAACTCGCGGCCGTACGCTGATAAGTGGCTCGGCGGAATGCTCGACCAATTTGTTAACCGATTCTAATCTCCGCTACCTCGCCGCAATCCTTATCAGATACCGCTGATTAGCTACTGTTCTTAACGCTCGCGGTAGCTCGCTGTTTTTCCTCCACGACCGTTTACGGCTCTTCCCGGGATTACTTTCGAGGTGATTGCGAGTTTGCAAAGTTGCGAAATCGGATACCTTGTGGCTTCGTATATATGTGGGATTTGAGTATTCAGAGATTTTGGGGAATTTGGGATTTGGGGTATTGGACAAATATTTTAGGCATTTCGGGGATTTTGGGGTATGTGAAAAATATTTGCAGTTTGGTCATTTGGTGAGTTTGGGAATTTAGGGGATTTGTGAATTTGGGGATTTAGGGATTGTGGGATTTGAGAATTTAGGGATTTGGAAATATGGTGGTTTGAGAATTTGGTGATGTAGGAATTTGGAGATTTGGGAATTTGAGGTTTGAGGATTTGGGGATTTGGGAATTCGAGACTTTAGAAATTTGGAAATTTGGGAATGTGGGGCTTGAGGATTTGGGAATTTAGGGACTTGGGGATTTAGGAATTTGGGATTTGAGGATTTGGAAATTTGAGGATTTGGGATATGTGGATTTGAGAATTTAGGGACTTGGGGGATTTAGGAATTTGGGGTTTGAGGATTTGGAAATTTGAGAACTTGGGGATTTAGGAATTTCGTGTTTGAGGATTTGGGAATTTGAGAATTTGGGGTTTGTGGATTTGCAAATTTGAGGATCTGGGGATTTGAGAATTTGATGATTAGGAAATTAGAGAACTTGGAAAACTAAAATCTTGAAACTTAGAATTTTGGAAATTTAGAAATTCAGGTACTTGTAATTTGCAATTTCAAAATCCTGGCCATGAGAATATAAAAATTTACAACGAGGTAATTCGAAATTTCAAATTTATAAAACTGTACCTCGTCAAATCAAGAAATTTATAAACTCGCTCGTAAAAACAAGCAGTGTAATGAAAGTACACAATCCACTTTCGACAATTGCATTAGTTGCAGTGAAATCGAAGGGGGAGCAGTTAGCACAACGGAACGAACGATACGATGGCAATAAATGGTACGTCCACCTCATCTTTTTTAACACGTTAAGCAGCACACGCTTTAGAAGCCAATATTTTCCCGGTAGATCGATTTTTTTACGCGTGAAACTTGTTCCAAAGTTTTTTTCATCGAGGGGACTCGTTTTTCGAGAAAGCGCAAGGATAACGAGAGACGATGGAACCTAACAGTCGAGAACGAAAAAGGAATCGCGATTTCCCGCTACCGGACGACTTGTTTCAGTTTCCTCTTACCGATGATCGTGTCTATATTAAGATTACCGCATATAAGAGGGTTCCGCAACTTAAAGGAGTGCGTATCTACATTGCTGATGTTTCGACTTCGCTCTTAATTGCAGACACTCCTCGATTTCTTTCCGGTGACCACGCGACTCGAATGACCGGTCAAAGCATTAGCCATCGTGTTGCGATTCAATGAGTAGCAGAAGCTACGCTGTCATCCGCTTTCAAACGTTAACTGATTGCTCTTAACACACTGGCATTTACAACTGGAAATTGATCGGTATCGTTCTCCACATGGTTGCAACTTCGAGTTTCTCTGATTACGGCGGCTAAATAGTTGTTTATAATTATACATTGCTAGACATCCGATCAATTATTTCAGCTGGATATTTTTTATTTTTATGTTTAAGAATTTTTAAATACACGATCGATCAGTTAATCAATTGCTGAGTTTGCAGTTTTCGAATCTTTCGTTTTACAATTTTTGCGTTTGTCAACTTGTGGTTTTTGAGTTAAGGGTTCTAGTTTTCGAATTTTTTATTTTTCCATCGTCGCGTTTGACAACTTCCAGTTATTGACTTAAGGATTCCAGTTATTGGATTTTTTTATTTTCCAATTATTGCATTCCTTAATTTCCAGTTTTCGATTTTCTGAGCTTTCAGGTTTTTAACTTTTAATTTTTTGATTTTTGAGTTACGAATGTTACAGCTTCCAACTTCTGAACTTCAGAGCTTCCAGTTTCTGTATTTTTGAGTTTCTGAAATTTCATCTTTCGAACTTTTGAATTTCTGAGCTTTCAGACTTCGAACTTTTGAGCTTTCAATTTTTTCGTGTCAGACCTTCCACTTTTCGAATTTCTTACCATTTGTGACCTTCCTGTATTCAAATTTTTGCGCTTTCAATTTTTCAATTTCAAAACTTTCAGTTTTCCAATTTCTGAGCTTTAAATCTTCGAATTTCCGAGCTAGCGATTTTCGAATTTCTTACCGTCCACTTTTCCGAATCTCCGAATTTTCCAATTCTCGAATTGTCTACTCTTCCTGGAAGAGTATAGTTCGCGTACACCGATCGCGGAGAAGAAACGATGGATCGTCGATAAAAGGTAGCGTAAACGCGCAACGAGTTATTTAACAGTCCCCCGGCGATAAATTAGCAGAGATCGGCGTTATGTTCGTCGCTTAAACGGCATTAAGTGTGACCGGGGAGTACAATGGCGTTTCTACGGATGGTTGCCATTTTGTACGGGATAACAGCACATTTGTCTCGCCGCGGGATCGACCTTCGATTCCTTTTTACTCCTCCTAAAATTCCACTCTCCCCGTCTGTTAGACAATTCTTCCCACGGGGCAAAAACGAGCGTCCTCCGCGTTCGATTTTCCGTCCATGACTGTCGATTTCTTGCGGGCCGAGCTCGTTAGGCGACACTCGGCCGGTAAGATTCTCTCGTTCGTTCGCTAGCCTGAACATAATCGTGTTTACTTTCGATCGTTCGACCGAGACACCCTGGGTCCCACTCGTCGCGCCGTTTAGATCTCAACTCGAGAGGAACGGCAACGCCTACTTTCTTCTCTGTCGCCTCGGCTAAACCTCCATTTCCATCCTCGACCGTGTTCTCAGGAACATCTAAACAACTACCACAAACACGTACAATTGAAACGGACACCGCACCGAAACTACAACGCGTTTTATCGCCAAGCGTTATAGCGCTACTCCCTTGACGATGTATTTGCTGATCGCATGACTTGGGATCACATGTTTTAGCGTTTCTGTATAATTTTGCATAGATTTTTGGTTGTCTAATTCGTAGGATCTTTAAACTCATCGATCATTGGGTTTCTATATCCACAATCGTTTGATCCTTGTATCTAAATGGTGATATATTTAGATTCTTCTCTCTAATATTCCCATATTGCAATATTCTCAAATCCCAGTATCCCAATATCCACATATCTCAACATCCACATATCCAAACATCCACATATTCCAACATCCACATATCCCAATATCCACATATCCCAATATTCACATATCCCAATATCCACATATTCCAATATCTACATATCTTAATATCTTCAGATTCCAATATCCCCAAATCCCCATATCCACATATCCCAATATCCACATATTCCAATGTCCACATATCTCAATATCTTCAGATTCCAATATCCCCAAATCTACATATCCTGAGATCCAAATATCCCCAGATATACTTGGACATCAATAATCGTAGCTGACTATTTAGATATTTCTAGATCTCTATATCCCCACATCCTCTACCTCCCTAAATCCCAATATCCATCGATCTCTATAACCCCATATGCTCATCCAGCTACGTACTATATCGTCAAATGACGTAGATCCAGATGTCCCTAGCTTCTTACATCCCGGTCTCACGTTCGTATGTCCTTGAATCCTTGCATCTCTAGAGCCGTGTAACCTTGTATCCTCATATTTCTATATACCTGTGTGACCATATTCGCCTACATCGGCAGATCGGTGCAACATCCGTTGATTGAGCAGCGGCGGGCAAATCGAAAAAGCGATGTAGCCATTAGCGCGACAAATACGTTTAAAAGGATTGGCTCGAGATATCGTTCAGGCGACTCCATTCGTTCGAGCACCGGCTGCGATATTTCAGGAGGGCAGTTAAGAGGATTATACTATGGACGCGAAGAAAAATCTGGGGAATATAACACTTAACAGGGCCGTGGCGTACGAATAAATCAGCGAACGTTCGAGAAACCAGTTCGCGGGGGGAGACACAATTCGACGATTTTCCGCGTAACGACGAATCTAAGCCCGATCCGACAGTAAAATACACCCTGCCGGCGAAATGCAGGCCGGCCATTTATCGGCGGCGAGTTCGAGGGCGCAATTACCGCGCGAAATAACACCGGATATTAATGCAGTGTCATTCGAAATAAGCGGCGGGATAAATCAATGCCGGCTTAACGAGGTCCTGACGCGTGACAGGACGAGCTGTTAAGGGTTACCACTGCTCGTTGCATCTCGGATACGTCCACGACACCGATAAAACCGTTCTAACGCGGTATCTACGGTTGTTTCGAGGTCGGGATATCGGTGATCTTGCCCGTGTCGCCTATGAGGAGCTCGGCTATTAATATATTTCGAGTTCAAGGGGAATCCGCTTAGGATCGGTTAATACTTCGAACACACCTCTGATTATTTCGAATCTTTAGATCCTGGAATCCTTACATGCTGGAATCTCTAGAACCCCCAATTTCGAGATCCTCGAATCCCTACATCCCCGAATCCCTAGATCCCCGAATCCTTGCATCCCCAAATCCCCAGATCCCCAAATCCACATGTTCCGATTTCTTACACCCCGAATCCCTATATCCCTAAATCCCCACATACCGATTTCCTACACCCCGAATCCCTAGATATCCGAATTTCTATATCGTCGAATCCTTAGATCCCCGAATCCTTGCAACCCCAAATACCTATGTTCTGATTTCCTACACCCCAAATCTCTATACCCTCAAATTCCCACATGCCGATTTCCTACACCCCGAATTCCCACACGCCGAATCCCTAGATTCCCAAATTCCCACATACCGATTTCCTACACCCCGAATCCTCGCATCGCTGAATCCCTAGATTCCCAAATTTCTTGCTCATCGAATCTCTAGATCTCCGAATTCCCAGATCCCCAAATACCTGTATACCCGAACCCCTAGATCCACATATTCTTAATTTCCGTGCTGAATTCCCGAATTTGTTAAATCCAAAAAATTTCCAAATCACCGTATCTCAAAATGGCCGATTGCCGAAATCCGTAAGTTCCGAAATCCCTCAAAATTCACGGAAACGAAACGGGCTGCGACCGGTCGCCCGAGGTCCGTGCTATCTCAGGGAGGAAACAAGGGTGAAAAACGAAAAAGTAGAACGCGTAGAGAAGGAAAAGCAGTAAATCGAGAACGGCACGCGCTCGGGAGAAGGGTCTGGGCCGTAGTGTTAACCAGACGTTAACAATCGACGGCATTAAATTCCCCCAGGCCGACGGTGCTCGGCTCGGCTCGGCTCGGCTCGGCGCGAGGCGACGCGAAGAGGGCAGCTACGATCGATCCACGGGTTGCATCTGGTTGGCTTGCACAATTGGAAAGGCTGTCAGCGTCCGTGTACCGGGAACGATGATTCTGCGGTCACTCGTCGAGGCCTTGCCACGGTAGCTGCTTTCCTGCTAGCCTTTCCACCGGGCTTTGTACTTCTATTAGCGAGCGCGCACGTGCGCCGCTACATAACTTATTGACAGTGACGGAGCGAAAGGGAAAGGGGAGAAGATCGTGACGGTAGATAGAGAACGGACGATCAACCACCGTGGACAACGCGGCCGATGACAACAGAAAGAAACCGACATTTTGCGTCCAGATTGGTGCAATGATAGAAATATCGTGATGGTAGGAAAATTCGGAGGTTGAGAAACTTAGGCGATCGATGTTATGTCCTCGAAGAGAACGATGTGACGGTTAGGACTGTTGGAAGTTACAATTTCACACGTGTCCACGTATGGATTCCAATAAAGAAGGTAGCAAGAAGAAACGGACATTTTATGTGCAGATTCGTAATGATAGAAATATCGTGATGGTAGGAAAATTCGGAAGTTGAGAAAGTTAGGTTATCGATGTGATGTCCTCGAAATGAACGATGAGACGGTTAGGACTGTTGGATATTATGATTTCACACATGTCCACGTGTAGATTCAAATAAACACGGTACCAGGAAGAAATGGACACTTTGTGTCCAGATTGGTGCAATGATCGAAATATCGTGATGGTAGGAAAATTCGGAGGTTGGGACAGTTAGGCGATCGATGTTATGTCCTCGAAGAGAACGATGTGACGGTTAGGACTGTTGGATATTATGATTTCACACATGTCCACGTGTAGATTCCACTAAACACGGTACCAGGAAGAAATGGACACTTTGTGTCCAGATCGATGCCATGATCGAAATATCGTGATGGTAGGAAAATTCGGAAGTTAGGCATTCGATGTTATGTCCTCGAAGGGAAGGATTAGATGGTTAGGACTATTGCAAATTATGATTTTATACGCATCCACGTATAGACGTTACAGAATAAATATCTGAACAAAAACAATGAACAGTTCACAGGCCATGTTGACGAAACGGGTCAGAAAGTGCCCCTCTTCGGTGGCATTCTTCTTAGTATACCTTTTATTCTATAGAAGAAGTATGGAGCAAAAAGAGAATATGGAGTCTTAGCAGAACTTAATATTCGTTGCATACAGCTCGGGAATTTTTCTTACACGATATTCTCCAGAATGCATGTGGACGTGACCGAAGGAATTAGGAGAAAGGACCGGCCCTCTCTACCCTGTGCAACCTTCGTGAAAGAATGTTTGACGTTTTGGGTGCCCGTCAGCCTTCTTATGTCGCGTTCCAGCTACTTTGTTTCGTGAAAGCATGCGGGCATGTATGCCAGACGAAAAGGTTGACGCCAGAGCATTCTGTGGGATCGTCTGCGTCCCAAGTTCCCGAATTTGTAAGTTTCAAAATTCCCAAATCCTCAAGGTCCAAAATTTCCACATCCCTAATTTTCCAAATTTTCAAATCTTCTAGTTCCGAAATTTCTACATTTCCAAATCTCTAACTTCTGAAATTTCCAACTTTTCAAATCTCTAAATTTCCAAATCCCTAAATTCAAAAATTTCCAAATCCCTAGAGTCCCAAACTTCCAAATCCCTAAATTTCCAAATTTTCAAATTTTCAAATTCTCAAATTTCCAAATCCCCAAATTAAAAAATGTCCAAATCCCTAGATTCCCAAACTTCCAAATACATAAATTCCAAAATTTCCAAATTCCAAATCCCCAAATTTCCAAATTTCCTAATCCCTAAATTCCAAAATGTCCAAACCCCTAGATTCCCAAACTTCCAGATCCCTAAATTCAAAAATTTCCAAATCCCCAAATTCAAAAATTCCCAAATTTCCAGATACCTAAATTCCAAAATTTCCAAATCCCCAAATTCCCAAATTTTCAAATCCCTGAATTCCAAAATTTCCAAATCCCTAATTTTTCAAATTTTCCCCCCTACCAATCTCCAAATCCATATTTCCCTAAATATCGTCGAACTCCAAAATCCAAAAACCCCGAGTTCTCGCCATTATTTCCTAAATGCGCAGTGCATGCGACCGTATAATTCCGAAATTCTCAGCTGCAAATAAATAGCTCGAAAGATCGTACAAATTGCTCGGCCCGCATCGTACCGATGGCCAGATTCTTCGAATCGGAACAATGTTGAAATTGTTGAATCTTTTTCACATTGACAGACGGAGATGTGGCAAGTTTGAAAGAACAGGAACGATGGACAAAAGCGGTGAGAAGATTGCTTGACCGCGGGACGAGTAGAGGGGTAGAAAACGAGGCAGCCGCTACAAAGAGGCTGATTCGAGATGGACGACGTGCGACCACTTTTTAAACTCGTGCCACCTTCCAATTAGCAATTATTGAGACGTTTCGACGATCGCCGCGGAATCTTAAGAAGGACACGTCCATTGGGCGGACTCGGGTTTCATCGCGCGAAAAACTTTGCCGACATTTTGTTTTCTTTCGTCGACGCTCGAACTCGTACGCTTCGAAATTCTCCGTTATCGAAAATCCTGCGAACGATTCTTCTTCTTAAAGATTTTAACATTTCGAACTCTTCGTACCTCGATTTTTAGAAATTTGTTGTTCATCGTAAAAACGTTTTATTGATACCTAATCGTATATGATCAATGGTACTGCATTTATATAGACGATATATCGCGAATGCATTTTCATGGGAACACGAATACCCTTTGATGCGAAATTTGTTCGAATCAAATTTTCAATAAAAAGTTCAGATTTTAGTTCCATTTGGTTCAGCTAAAATTTAATATTTCTCAGATCAGCTTCTAATTCGGTACAATCCAATTTAGCTAGTCACCTCATCACTAGTTAGATTGTAATTAATACGGTACGTGCATTTATACACTATAGGCCATACACGACACCTCACAATTTAAATAATTATAGTGTAACCTTTATTACTCCTACATAGACTACTATAAGCAAGTTGATTGAATATATATTTTTTCATTTATTTACAACTTACGACGAAGACCACAGCTCATAATTTAAATAAATACAATTTAACAAAGGAATAGATCATGAATTATTCTGTTCCTAATCTTGAGCGGATGGTCCTTCGAGCTGAGATTATTTTGCAACATTTTTGAAAGTACTAGCTCCTATTCACCCGTACAATTTGAAAAACGGAGAAACGTAGAGGTTATGGGAAACACAGAAGAGAACATGGAGTTTCAGTATATCCGTGTAAGTGTCTCGCACGCGAGACGTTGTTCCATCGTTGAAACCAGACCGAAGATTACGTGGCAGTTTAAGCGGAGGATCCGTGGAGGCATCGAGGCGTCACGGCGAGTGTTCTCGCGTCTTTGCAGTTAATGCATCACAATCATCGCGGAACCAGAAACGAGGCCCATCAGAGAAACCTGGTCCGGCTATGATGGATGGGGACGGTTCTTGCCGGTCGCATCACGAGGAAGTTATTATGGCTCGCGAAGAGGGTGACGTTCGGTACCGAGCTGAACGCTAGCGAAACGCGCCGAAAAAACGCGGAATGTCGGGCACGTTCACCCTGAAAAATCTCTCACGAAAATCGTCCCACTCCTTCTTTGGCTCGTCGTAATTGGTTAACGAGCCGCGGCCAATTTCGCGTCCGATCGAACCATCTCTTCTTTTCTCTTATCGAAACATCCCTTTCTTCTCTTTTCACCTTCGAATTAATCACACGGTTTGCTTCTTCGACGCTTGCGTTAATCGTCATGCCGAATAGGTGATATAGGAATACGTGGATATGGGGATTTCGTGGTATTCGAATTTGGGATATAGGAATTCGGGGTACAGGGATTCCGGGATATGGAAATTTGGGATGTGGAATATTCGGGGCATAGGAATTTGGTGTCCAGTGATTTCGGGATATGGTGATCTCGGGATGTGGGATATTCGGGACATAGGAATTTGCGATATAGGAATTCGGGGTATAGGAATTTGGGATGTAGGAATTTGGGATATAGTGACATCGGGATGTGGAATATTCGGGGCATTGGAATTCGGGGTAGAGTAATTTCGGGATGTGGGATATTTGGGGCATGGGAATTTGGGATATAGGAATTCGGGGTATGGGAATTCGGAATATAGAGATTTGCGATGTATGATTTCCTACAACCCGAATTCCTATATCCCCAAATCCCTATATTCCCAAATCCCCATGTCCCGATTTCCTACACCCCGAATCCCTATATTCCCAAATCCTCATGTCCCGATTTTCTACACCCCGAATCCCTATATTCCGACTTCCTGCACCCCGAATCGCTATGTCCCCAAATCTCCATGTCCCGATTTCCTACACCCCGAATCCCTATATCCCCAGATCCCCATATTCCGACTTCCTGCACCCCCAATCCCTAAATGCCGGTTTCCTACAACCCGAATCCCCATGTCCCGATTTCCTACATCTCGAGTACCTATATCTCAAATTCCTGCTAGTATCTAAAAGGTGTAAACGTAACGTTGCAGGTCGAATTTAAACGTCGTTTTTAATTTGCAGTTTCGACCGTTTCGAGCGTGAATCACCGATCGAGAAACATTGTAAGAAACGGCCAGGATCGTGCTCATTCATCTTGCTCCGGTCAACGGCAATTATTTCTATTAGACGAAACGCACGCCTTCCGTTCGAGCGTCTCGTTAATTATTTCGTCGTTTCGTCGCCGGTGCCAGCAGGACGGCAGTGACTCTCTAGCCACATCTTTTGCATACTCTCGTCCCTGTAATAACTACAATTAACCGCGTGCCTATTTCACCATGAAACAGGACGTCGCCTAGCAAAAACCATTCTCGTTTCTTGCTAGTCGTTTTTCCCCACGATTACGCGGTTTTTGCTGCGGCTAGGAGGAATTCGCAAAATTCCGAAGTATAAAATTATTATATAGAACTATATTTAGAAATATAGAAAATTCATGATATAAAATGTTCGTTGTCTAGAAATTCTGTTCTTTCGTAATTTGGAAATGTAGTGATTTCGAGATACAGGGGTCAGAGCATCACGAGATTCGTTAACCTAGACCTTCCTCCATTCACGAATTTAAAAATACACAAATTCGTATATCCCGCGATTTAGATATCTTGAAATCTCTATCACGTCGCGATACAGGACGCGTCCATGTAGAACGCAACCGGACTTCTTGATTCGAATTTCTTGATGAAATTCTTCATTTTCAAGATTCGCCGTCTCTCTCGGCTCGAAATGTGTCTGTTTATAAAATCACAGCGAACCGGTAATAAATTAGAATTTCACGGTTGGCGAGGGAACACTGTACATAGGCATACACCGTGTGTATCTAGGGTTCTCTCTTCAATATGATTACAAATTCAAGACGTTGTATCCGCACGTCGCGGTTTCAACGTACGTGCACCGACGTAATTAGATTAATATACCGCGAAATTGGATTAAGAAAGCAAAACGGTGCCGCGCGGATACGACAAGTTTTTTCGTGAGAACACCACCGGGGTTAATTAAGACCCGACAGGCCGGGTGCAAACGACTTGTCACGTACGCGAAGCCTCACCTCCTTTCCTGTTCCCTTCTCTCTTCCTCTTCCCCCGGATGTTCCTGCTAGTATGAGTTCCTCATTTTTCCTTTTTACACTGTCACTGTAAATCTTGAAAACAAGAAGAGACTTTCTACGTCGGTCAACGACGCGAATCGTTGTAAAATTTGTGTACTCGGTGTTACTGTGTCGTAACATTAATTTATAGCCCCGAGTAATTTTGAAATTTGTTCTCTTTTTCATGAATTTGGTGAATTTTATCGTTCGACGAGTTGTTTTGTTCAACTGGGTGAATTTTTATGATACCTGATAACTTCAATTGACTCCCTGATATTACACATGCATTTATTATTTATACATGTGTGTATTTAGAATACTGTGTTTATACATACAGTATGTATACACAATTTGATATTTGGATATACAGTATGTGTACACAATTTGCTATTTATACATACAGTATGTATATGCAATTTGCTATTTATGCATACAGGATGTGTACATCACATATGATGAACAACGTATGATCAATATTGTAAATGAACTTTAATAAGTGAAAGTATAATTCTTTAGTAATTAACAAAATATTAATTGTAATAATTGTGTACACATACCATATGTACAAATAGCCACTTGTGTATATCGTGCACACATACCTTATTTATAAGCAGTCAATTGTGTACACAAACTGTGTGTATAAATAGTCAATCGTGCATACATACTGTACGTATAAATAGTAAATGGTGTGCACATACTGTATGTATAAATAACCACATCCTTATATTTCTTGTATCGATTTGTGGTCTTATATTATTATGCATGATCATAGGTTGACAAGTCGATAATTAAAAGGTGAAGTTAGAAGGTCGAGTTTACCTTCATCGGAATTAAATCCGTGGAAGAGCAAATTTTCCTAGGAGTTCGAGCCATTTGCGCAAGCAGGGAGCATCGTTTGTCAAACGATAGTAAACACGATAAATTGATACCGGTCAAGGTAAATTGATACCAGTCACGAGATAGCGTGCATTCGTATCGAGCAAACAATGCATCTTACAGTTTTAATCCGTGATCCGGTTTTATCGGCGCGTTGTCACGCTTTGTTCGCGTTATACCCGGGCTGGCAGGCAGCGTAAATCATTTGCAAAATGGACGCGCGACTCGGGAAATAAAGAACCACGGGATTAGAAGGGAGGAGAAGATACCGATTATGCTAATTCGCCACGGGCGTGGCTGGAAATGTGATTACCCGGACGAAGACTAATGCTCGTTGGCCTTGGGAATTTTCACCGGCGTTATCAGAGCAAAGCTGACAGGGTCGTGAGACACCGTTTCAGTCTCATGCAAATTCTTCGACGTTCAATTTCTCGCGACCTTGTGTCTTTTAATTAAACGTTTCGTACGATGCCGCGATTTTCTGCTCGTTTATTCTTTATTCGTCGTCGGCCGGGAAACTAGATGGTACGAGGATGATACTTGCAGTGGTACGACACAACGATTGCCACTACTGCCAAGTAGTATTGTACTAGATTTCTTCTGCTGCTTCGCTCATTAATTATTATAGCGGTATATCCCTCTTCAGTTGCTCCTTATTATATTATCGTGTTATTTTTAGTTATAAATTATTATGTTGCTATATTATTTTCGGTTATCGATTATTATTTTACTATACCATTTTCAGTTATCAATTATTATTTTACTATTTACGGTTATCAATTATTGCAACACTATCTTGTTTTCGTTTATTAATTATTTTAATAGTATATTACTTTGTTCTCCATTATCAATTTTTATATTACTGTATATATTTTCAATTATCAATTATTGTATTCTATTTTGTTTGAATTTATCAATTAATATGTTACTATATTATTTCCAGATGTCAGTTACTGTATTAGTATTTTGCTCTTAGTTTTCAACTATTATATTAATATATGCATTTTCAGTTATCTATTATTGTATTATTATTTTGCTCTCGTTCATTATTATAATATTCTTGTGAAAATATTCAATTATAAGTTATTTCATTCTATTTTGTTTTTAATTATCAATTACCATGTTGTTATATTATTTTCATTTACAAAGTATTATAAATATTATTTTAGCATATTAATTAATATATGAATAATATTACACTAAAGTATTGAACTCTAACAATGTATCCAAATTTGATCTCTTCTTTGAACTCTAACAATGTGTCCAAGTTTGATCCTTTCTTTGAACTATAACAACATATCCGACTTTTGATTCTATCGTATCTGAATTTTTCTTCGAACTCTGACAACTTATCGAAACTCGATAATTTCCTACAAAAAATAGCCGAATCATTGGCATGGAAAGACCGATCCCGGAATAACCCACACGACAAAAAGGTGAAAAGAGAAAGAGGATAGAAACAGTGAATGAGGGGAGGGGGGGCGGTTATCGGGACGCGTATATCGATAGGCGATCGACGAGGACAATCGTTGCGGCGGTCTGTGTCGAAATCGAGTCGAAGGAAACAAAAGCATCGTAGAGAGACGTGTTGGCGCGGCGCCGATGGTGGTAGCCTTTGGTCGTGGTGCCACGGGTGAAAGCTGCCTCGGGTTCTGCGGCATATAATTCGAGGGCATGTCGATAAATCAGCCCGCGAGAGCGAACGAGAGCGAGATCGAAGGAGAAACACGGGGAGACGTTGTGCGTTGCGACACGAGCTCGTCTATTCGTGGGCGGCTCGTGATATTCTCTGCAGCGTCACTAGCGCGTGTACAGTCTGCGACAAATCTGCCTACCATAAGTCGACGTTCTTTTTTTATTTCTCTCTTACACGTTGCCTTTCACGAATTTATGCGTCCGTCGACTAAGAAACCTGGTACTCGAACGCCTCCTCTTCCCGCGTTATCGCGTGTTCCCTCTGACAATGAGTGTTAATGCGGAGACATCGATTTGCAGCGGTTTTAGTACATTCGAAAAGTAGGAGTGATAGAATAAAGTATGATGTGATAGGATGAGTATGAAGTGATACGATGATGTATGCAATGATAGGATGGATATGAAGAGATACAATGAAGTATGAAGTCGTAGGATGGATATGAAGAAATACAATGAAGTATGAAGTCATAGGATGGATATAAAGTGATACAATGAAGTATGAAGTGGTAGGATGGGTATGAAGTGATACAATGAAGTATGAAGTCATAGGATGGATATAAAGTGATACAATGAAGTATGAAGTGATAGGATGGGTATGAAGTGATACAATGATGCATGCAATGATAGGATGGATATGAAGAGATACAATGAAGTATGAAGTCATAGGATGGATATGAAGAGATACAATGAAGTATGAAGTCATAGGATGGATATAAAGTGATACAATGAAGTATGAAGTGATAGGATGGGTATGAAGTGATACAATGATGCATGCAATGATAGGGTGGATATGCAATGATAGGATGGATATGAAGAAATACAATGATGTATGCAATGATAAGATGGATATGAAGAGATACAATGAAGTATGAAGTCATAGGATGGAAATGTGGAGATAGTTGGAAATGTGGAAATTGGGATGTTGATAATTTACAGATGGGGAACTACAGATATTTCGAAATTTGTGCTGGTATTTATGTAGGTAGTTTGGGTATTTGGAAAGTTTTTGGAATTCGAGAACTTTAAAATTTATGAATTCGAAATATTTAAAAGATTGAAATTCGAAAATGTCGGAATTGGCGAACGTACGAATTTGCAAACATGGAAATTTATTAACGCAAAGGTTTTCAAACGTAGAAACGTGCAAACGCGGAAATTCGGAAATGCAAAGATTCGGGAATGTGGTAACTGAAAAATGTCACAATTTGAAAGCGTAGAAATTTGCGAACATAGAAGATTGAAAATGTAAAAATTTGCGAACATACATAATTGTAGACGTAGAAAATTGAAAACGTCAAAATTGGCGAACCTAAAAAAAAGCAAACGTAGAAATTTTACGAACATAGATATTCGCAGGAGAGATTTCAAAAAAGTGGAAAAGTAAACACATAAAAATCTAAAAACATACAATCTCGAAAACGTGAAAAACCATGAAAGCTGCATAAACTTTTCTTATCGTCCTCTAATTCACCTTATGCATAATCGCTATCGAACGACCTATGGTCGACGTACCGCACCCTGCCCTGGCACAGTTACCCATCGCCGGTTCAAACACACATTCGCTACGATATCGCAGTGATTCAAGCTGTTCCTCAGCTACAAACTCTCCAACTAATTCCTATCCACGCATACAGGAACCGTGTAACAATAAAACATTACGATTAGACGCTGTGTTTCCCGAGTTTGCGACACCGTTCGTCCGACCGTAGGCGTCTCCTCTGCTATATATCGCCATCAGGCTCCGATAACTATCGTGCAGGCCATCGAGACCCCTAGTCTACCTCAAAATCGTATATTTTCAAGAACAATCCCTATCTGTCCAACGAATCTCGCTCTTCCGTGGGTTAGATCGAGTCTGCCGTGACCAAAGTGTTTCGCGGCTACCAGTCGCCATTTTTACGTACCGACAGAACGTATTCTGCGATATTGTCTTCCCCTTGTCGCCTTTGACAATCACTCCTCGTCTTCGTCATTACTATTTTGTCTTCGACGTTACAATTTTATCAGGACACAAAAAAGAGTCGTGAAAATTAATGCGTTTTCAAATTGTGGCATTTTCCAGTAACTACCTTTACGAATTTTTACATTACCAAATTTCCGTGTTTGCACGTTTCTACCTTTTCACGTTTTTACAGTATCGAATTTCTTTGTACGGAAATTTCTACGTTTGCAAATTTATTATTTTCAAGGGTTTTATTTCGCAATTTTCTACGATTTCAAATTATGTCATTTTCAAGTTACTACCCTTTCACGTTTTTACAGTATCGAATTTCTTTGTACGGAAATTTCTACGTTTGCAAATTTATTATTTTCAAGGATTTTATTTCGCAATCTTCTACGATTTCAAATTATGTCATTTTCAAGTTACTACCTTTTCACGTTTTTACAGTATCGAATTTCTTTGTAAGAAAATTTCTACGTTTGCAAATTTATTATTTTTAAGGTTTTTATTTCGCAATTTTCTACGATTTCAAATTATGTCATTTTCAAGTTACTACCTTTTCACGTTTTTACAGTATCGAATTTCTTTGTAAGAAAATTTCTACGTTTGCAAATTTATTTTCAAGGGTTTTATTTCGCAATTTTCTACGATTTCAAATTATGTCATTTTCAAGTTACTACCTTTTCACGTTTTTACAGTATCGAATTTCTTTGTACGCAAATTTCTGTGTTTACAAATTTCTACACTTTCGACTTTCCTTTTTCGCGATTTCCTCCGTGACGAGTATATTCGTCGATCACAGCCAACCGGTTAGCAGTCCATGTTTTCCCCTAAAACACGGAATGCCACCAGGATTCCACGAAGCGAACGGTAATTCGAATCCGTTAACGCGTGGCCCGAAAAGTCCGCGATCGTTCGAGCAGCGACGAGCGTTGTAGCCGGTATCCGCGGAACAGGGACAGCGAAAAAACGAGATGCCGGGAACCGCATAGGATCAAAGATCACGCTCACCCGCAACGGGCCGTCCCCTTCAGAAAGATGTCTCCGAGCGTAGGATTGCTCGGGTGTATACACTCCCATAGTGCTTGTATCGGGTACAATGCGATCCGTCCGTTCCCGTATCGCGTAATCGCCTTATCAAGGGAACACGCAGCCCGTACCGGAGGAACTTAACGGTTTCCTGCGTTCGATCAAAGCACCGTTCCCACTGAAAAATTCCAATACAAATTTGCATGGAGCCGCTAGAATCCAGCGTGAAAGAAGCTTACCGGTGCGGCGTGCGTTGCACCGCGGATGAAGCCGTGTACAGTCCCCGGCAAATATACCTATTCCCTAGGGAACACGCTGTTTATATGTGGGATATGGTCTTCGGGTTCCTCGTTCTTCCTTGGGAGATCTAAGAATTCGGTTACTTGGGAATTTGGAGATTTTTTGTGAGGTTTGGGGCAGTTGGCAGATTCTGAACAAATTTGAAGTATGAATGACTTAGAGATTCAAATACGCTGAAATTCCAAAATTTGGCCATTCTAAAATCCGAAAACTCGCAAATTCCCAAACTCGACCATTCCCAAATCGAAAGCTCAAAAAATTCATAGCATAAAAACTGTCCAATACAAAGTGTTTATTCATGATTAAAAGTAAGTTCTCGTTGCAGCCGAGTGTACGTAGACGAGAATGCAATACGGAGAAGAGTGTGTCGAATAACTTCCTAGAGGCGCGCCTGTCACGACGCCCCGGGTCATTGGTCACCCCCGTGCTTATCTACGGCTGGTTGCGGGCCATCTCCATGGGCCCCTTTCAGACGGCTCGATTTTCACCGCGCGATTTCATTATCCCCTTGATTCCTGCCATCTATGTGCATACGTAGATACACTCGTACGGTATGCACGGTCTCTTCTGAATGGGCCTTTCACACGGCCCGCGATAAATTGCCCGCGGGATAGCTGGAACGGACGCGCTTCCGTGTGTGGGCCACGGCTACCAAAGAGGTTCGTCTCTTTATTGGCCGATTCCTCTTCCTTGCCTTTCTTTTCGCCTTTCTTCCGTTTGCACGCCGTAGGCGGCGAATTAACTTACATTACGCCGGTACGCCACGCGTTATATCGCCATTCTTCGTTACTTGACTATATACAACCTATCGAAGTTGCATCCGTTGACCGTTTGAGTCAATTCGAGTAATTTAAAGTATTTTGTGAGAGAACGAAATAGTTGGTCGTAAAAAGAATGATTATACCTAGGATATGTGGAAGACTGTTTTATTTACAGTCTAACATGCATTGTCGCTTACAGGGACATCTCACATATGTACATGTGTATATCATTGTACACGCATGTATGTGCGTACATGTATGTGCATATTATGGGCGTATGAATATTGGGTTGGGAATACCATGTCGATGTCGTCTTTGAGGGAATTGTATGGAAACGTTCTTTAAAATGTTGCTTTCTGGTATCTCGAACAGGATTTATATAAACCGTCGCGTTGTACCGATACACGCCGTAACAGGGCAGGTAACACGGAAGCCAACACCTGGCGAGAGGATTCAGCCGAGTCCCGAAAGCGTGGTTACGAAACCGCGGAATTTCCGTGGCATAACCGTGAAGCAATTCCGTCCGTGGAATCGTTTAACGCCGTATCCCTCGTGATGCTCGTGCATCGAGTCACGATCGTTACTTTCCTCGCCCGGTCAGATGTACCTACGCTCTTTAGAGAAATCCGAAACAATCGACGGCACCGCCCATTTACGAACACGCTCGTTAGGTAACCAGCCTTCGAGATATTCGCCGTAGATCGTCTACTTTAATCGTCGGTTACGCTGATGATGCGAACGCCATGAGGAAGTAACGGGAAACGGGCCTCACCCGACCACTTTGACCCGCTAAAGAGAAAATATCTCCTCGCTGCAGGGGAGATTGGCTCGTGGTGGCCATACTACGCGAAAATAAGTCTTCCTCTTTCGTTTATTCCTCGATGGAAATACGATGCTCTCGATGGAAGTCTTGCTGTGAGCAATTCGACCTCGTCAGGCGAAAGTTTGACAACCGAGCAGCACGCTTTGTACTGGATTCATACGGATTTATAGGCATTTTTGTGAACTCGAGTGTTCGAGGCTGGGGCAAGGATTAGAAACGGGATTTAGAGATGTAACCTTGTTTGTTCATAAAGGAATAAATTGGCCACAAAAGTCTGCATCATATATGAATGTCTACATTCTCTACAAAAGTCTAAATTGTATATGAGAGGCTATATTGGCTACAAAAGTCTACATAGTACATGAAAGTCTACATTGTTTTCGTTAAATTTGATCACCTAGTACGTATTTCAGTTCGCGCATGGTTAGTGAGCATATTTCAATAACGACTTTCACGAACATTGTAGATGACCACGTACATTTGAGCGACAGGGTACACGTCTCGTTGACGTGTCCGTGCATAAACATGGAAAACGAAAGGATTAGATAGGGCGATCCATAACGCGACTAACGGGGTCCGAACACGTTTCAGTTGCAGATGGAGCATAGAGGCTGGTCGTCCGATCAGCAGGAGTACCAGTAGCGGTCAGCGATCCCCGGGGCCCTGACTGGGGCCCTCTCGACGTTCCCGTCGGTGGCAGGGCCCGTGGTCGCGACGGTGGGCGTCGTAGGAGCGCCGCGATGGCCGCGACGGACGGTCAGATCGTGGTTGCGGCAGCACGTTGGGCCGAGGAGGCTACGTACCTGCGTGAATTCGTGTCCAAGTATCGTCTGCCGGCGGTGATCAAGATCACGAAGGGCCAGTACGGCGGTCTGGGTGTGCCGACCCTGCCGGCACCCAGTCTGCAGAGCACGGCCCTCCTGGTGTCGGCCGGACGCCGTCGGAAGATCGTCGCCCAGGCGGTGAAGATCAAGGAGGGTCGCCGGGTCGTAGGCGTTGGTCCCCGATTGGCCATACCTGACTCGTACGCGGGTTACTTCGAGATCCTGAGCGAGGAGGGCAGGGCAGTGCGCGGGATCGAGTCGGTCAGCGAGCTTTGTCGACGATGCCCGGACGAGGGGGCGCTGGTGCGAGAGACCGTGCGGGGCATAGCCTGCCGGGTGGACGACGAGTCGGGCATAGTGGTTCCCGAGGGCACTAGGACCCTGGCAGCCGGCGAGACGATCGTGACAGCCGGTGAGGTCAGCCTTCCAGGTCGCGGCAGATTTCTCCGCTGCGTCGACTGTCGGGGCGAGAGCGTGCTCCTGGGCATGGAACAACGCGGTCGTTTCAGCGCGCTCGCCCGCGAGGACAACATCAGCGGGGTCCACACCGCCAGAGCGTTGCTCAGTAAGCGTCTGCCGTTGACCGTGAGGCTGGTGCACGGTCAGCCGCCCCGGGGGCTGAAGTCGTCGTCGCAGTTCGTCCCGGAGCTCAGGCTGTTGTCCACGTTCGAGGAGGAGCACGTGTTCGCGTTGCCGTTGCAGCGGGAGGGCGCTGCAGTGGCGCTGCCGCTCGCAGCCCCCCTGAAGCTCGTCAAGGCGAGAAACGAGGAGTCACTCAGGTCGATGCAGGAGTTCACCAGGCTGGTGGAGAGGGCGTCGCGCCTCGTGGCCGACGTGGCCGATCGAGCCCACGTGCTGGACGGTCGCCTGGGCGAGAGCAAGCCGTCCAGACAGACCAGAAGCGGCTCGGGATTCCTCAGGCGGTCATCGACCAACTCGGACAACGGGCCGTTGAGCCACCACAGGAACGGGGCCGGGCATCATCATCACCATCATCACTACCACAGTAACGGGCACCAAGTGTCCTCGGGACACGCGGGATACAGGGACGAGAACCGCGTGCCACCGTCGGCCTGCACAGAGGAGTACGACGAAATCGATCAGATCTACGATTACGTTCGCGGCTTCGCGCCGTTACCGAAGAGCGTCAGGTCGCCGTACGAGAGCCCGTTGCCCGGCCCACAGGGCTCCAGCCCGCCGTTGACGCCCGTCACGGTCACGGTGGCGCCCCTGCTCGACGACAGACCGGAACCGCCGCCCATCGAGACCATCCCGACCAAGAAGATCCAGGCGGAGAAGAGAACGAGGCGCGCTGTTAAGGAGGCGCCCCAGCCCAGGGTCGAGAAGCCGCCGTTAGCCAAATTGTACGTGAAGAACAGCGGCACTCAGAGAGGTCGCCCTCTGATGAGGCAGAAGAGCGCTTCGCCGTTGAAGGAAACGCCACCGGGTTACAAGGGTGGCTCGCCGCTCTTCAACATACGATACAAGAGTTTGACCAACCTTCAGCAGGCCATGGAACTCGACGGGACTCTGGACTCCAGTCACTCGGGCGGCAGGACGTCGGGGGACTCCGGTGCTGGTGCTAAGCTGCCGGAGAAGAGGTACGTACCGTTCGAACGTTTTATTGGATCGGTGCATAATTAGTGGGATATTCTAAGTAAATAGGTCGATTCAAGACGTTTTCATTTCTATGCCGCTTCTAACAAATTAGAAATATATTGGTTACGCAATCTGCATTGTTCTGCATTAGAAAATGTTCTTGGCACCAGAATCGCATAAAAGAGAGGAGTGCCTTATGGGATAAAGACCCGTGTCCTTGATCTATTTCCCAGATCGCGGCGTTTAAGCAGACCACGCTCCCTGACGAATTTAGTGTGGGAGCTTCGCGGCGGAAGCGGGCTCGGTTGCGCGAGACCGGAAACACCACCGCCAGCCACAGCCGCGCCACTGCCACCGACTAAATGTGGACCACGTCTGGCTGTCACCGTGGTGGCACCCCGACGTGTCGGCACGCTCTACCTCTAACTCGTAAGTACCATTTTCATGCGCAAACACCGTCATTTACATCATTTTACACACCGCTTGATGATATACACCGGGCGTCTATAAAATGTGTACCCATCTATTTGCCCTCGAGGCGATTCCTGGCGGGATATCGAAAGAAACGCGTGTACGATCGATTAAATCTAAACAGCAATTTCAAAGTTCATTTATATGTTTTTGACGTGAGCGAACAATAGCTTACGTCAGTCGGAACAGTGGTATACTTGTTCATTTCAATATCTGCAGTTCATCTTGCTGCTCATCCCGTATCACAATACGCGAATATTAATATCAAGTATAAACGTGTTAGCAGAAATATCCAATCACTTTAATATTGGTTGTCTGATGTGAAACTGTTCTAGAAAATATTGGTACAAGCATTACATTGCTTTAATGTTGATGAGGATTTAAGATAAAAATACTGATATGCATATTACATGACTTTAATATTGATGAGGTTTTAAGATGAAAATAGTGATGCACGTATTACTACAAATATTATGTGAGATTAATGTTGATGAGGGTCTAAGGCAATGATGTCGATACGAATATTACATGACTTTAATGTTGATGAGAGTATAAGATAATGATGTTGGTACAACTATTACATGAAGTTAATGTCGATGAGGGTCTAATATGAAAATATTAATACAGATATTAGATGGTTTTAATGCTGCTGATAGTCTGATATAAAAATGTGAACACTGGTATTAGATGATTTTAATGTCAATGAGGGTCTAACATGAAAATATTGACGCAGATGTTAGATGATTTTAATGCTGCTGATAATCTGACATAAAAATGTGAACACAGGCATTAGTTGATTTTAATGTCGATGAGGATCTATCATGAAAATATTAACGCAGATATTAGATGATTTTAATGCTGCTGATAGTCTGACATAAAAATGTGAACACGGATATTAGATGATTTTAATGTTGCTCAAAGTCTTACATAAAAATGTTAGCACAAATATTAGGTGATAGAGTTTCAAGTTCTTTCTGAATTTGTGATTTTAAAACACTCTACGTATCAACTTACCTCTATTCGTTTTATTCGCTAAATTCTAACAAAGTGTGTACACATTTTCTCTATGCAGCCTACACATATTTATGTATTACACATATTCGAGTATTTACTCGATATGCATTCAGCATACTCCTGACCAAATAACCTAACCGACAACACGGCACAAACAACAAAGACTAATGCAAATAACGAATAACAATGAAAACAACACAGAATATAACAAATAATCGAATCACCATACGACGATTTAAAAAATGAACACCCCTTCGGTGTCACCTGAGACAACCTCGACGTCTCTCGTCCGAAAGTGACAGTACAAGAACATTGACCGATAGTATGGTTGAAACGAGGGAAAACTAAACGTTAGAGCAACATTTTCGCATCATCCCTTCGGTCTCGTGGCGACGGTGTTCCACCTAATCGATTACCATTATCCGGCTGCAGTAATCGCAGCTTCCCTCGTTAAGCCGACGCTTTTTGCCCGGTGAACGATCACTTTGTCGCCTCGTAAACTCCCCGCAGCGAAAAAAGAAGACGTCACCTCGCCTTGGTGCTTTCGAGTATAATCACTGTACTATCTTCCAATGAGATTAATTTCCTCGCTGCTACTTTATCGGGCTGCGCGCGTCGAGGTTGCAATCAGCCGGGTAAGGCGTGCACCGGTTACGACGCAGTTAGAGCGTACTTTGTCCAGGAATCGTTAAATTTACAAGATCCAGCCGGGTCGATCCTTTAACGAAGCATTTTACTGGCCGTTATAAAAGACGGCCAGGTGTTTCCCTATTGCCGACGGTCCTTATTCGTTTAATCGTCATGATCCTGTCTAGGAAACGCATCTGTGCTGTTCAGGATATCGTTTCTGTTGTTGCAAATTATTGTTACTAAACCTGTTGTCATGCCACTTGCTGTATTTGCGGATGATTCGCCGTTTTATGAGCATGGAACGAATTCAGGCCACTGCGAGGTCTAATTGTAGAGATTATGCCATTTTTTTGACGTTGCGCGAATGTAGTCACCTCCGGTTTCTAGGAAATGCTGTATGTATTTTCTAGATGTAAATTTTCTCGAGTATCAGCTTTCTTCTGGGTATGAATTTTGTCAGGGTTTATGTTCTCTGTTAGTTAATTTTTAAGTAGCTTCAGTTAACTGTGACGCTCCCTTTTGTAAATATACTTGTCAATCACAGAATAATTGTCGGTGTTAAAATATTGGGCCAGAAAGATGGGTATAAAATAGACAATTTTATTACTAATATTGACTTATTTGCTGAACCAGTTTACTCGTCGTGACAAAAAATTCTGCCACATCTCCATGACGAATATATTCGTCAAACATACTTAAATTGTTAAAGTAACTCTTCATAGTAACCTAACAAGATTTGTGTTCTTTGGTCTGGTTTCACGTATTTTTCAAACTACTCGATCATTTTCGAACTTCCTCTAGCTTCAAATTGCGAAGTTTCATAAATTCCTGAGAATGTAAACACGTGGTCCACATACGTTTGCATGTGTATATATAGCACAAACTTAACAATAGTTATGAAAATTAATGTATCCCGACAGTGAATTTTACAAAAAAGAAGATGTACCTTACGATATCGTTGCGATATTATAAATGTTGAATATTAAATTATTATAGAATAATTTTCGAGACAAAGTATGGCCCTTGTGTGACCAATCGGATGTTGGTCGAAGGACGAGATGTTTCTAAATGATTCACTGCTCACCAAGCGGAATGTAGACCGTACAGCAGTCTCATTCGAAAGTTTTTAATCGACCGATTAAGTAATTAACTCGTAAACCTTCAATGTTCCGCTAGACGGCCAGGGGTATCTATAAAACGTTTTATGAGCGACACCTTTATGTCGGCTTAGCCAGCTGATGAAGCTGTCCTGTTAGCGGCCCGAGAAAATCGTTCCCCAGTTTCCTTCGATCGTTTAATTAACAAGAGCTCGTTCTACAAAAATAGAAAACCACCAACGACTGTATTTTATCGGACTGGTAGCTCGACGTTGTACAATCACGTCCACATTCGACTCGTTTGTGATTCGCTTTCACTTCGGTTGCTGATATCTGTGTTGCAATTTGGGCATTCGGGGAGTTGGAATTTGGGAATATTGGGGTTTAAGGATTGAGACATTTGGGGATTGAGGATATATGGATTTGGGAATTTAGAGATTCGGGACGTGCGTGATTTGTATATTTAACAATATGTGAGGATTTAGAGATTTGGCAATCTGGAAATTTGGGAATTTGAGAATTTGGGTATCTGGAAATTTGGGAATAGAGAAATTAAGGAATTTGGGGACTTCGGAATTTAGGATGTAGGGATTCGGAAATCTAGAAATTGGGGAATTTAGGATTTTGGGATTTGGGAATTTGAGAATCTGAAAATTTGGAAGTTTTGGAATTTAGAAATTTGGGGAGTTGGGGATGTGAGAATTCGGGGATTTGAGAATTTTCGGACTTGGGAATTTGGGAATTTGGAAATTTGTGGACTTGGGAATTTGGGAATTGGGGGGTTTGAGAATTTGGGGATTTAGGAATTTGAAAATTTGGGCGTTTGAGAATTCGGGGATTTAGAAATTTGGGATTTAGGGATTTGGCAATTTCAGAAACTGGAAATTGAGAAATTCGGGATTTAGGGACTTGCAAATCTGAAAATTTAAGTATTTAGGAATGTTAGGATTCCGAAGTTTGAAGATTTGGAGGTTCAGGAAATGGGTTTGAACATTCAGAAATTGATAAAAAAAAATGTGAAATTGAAAGTCTGTATACAAAAACTTTATTCCTTCAAATAAAAAGATTTGCCACGAGTCTTACACGCAACAATCTGTATAAATGTTTGAAAGAAACTAGCTCACATCGAGGACTATATCCAGTTTTCGAACAGAACGAGCATAAATTCATCGATAAAATGAAACAGCATCGTCGGAAGCATCTCCGTGACTGGTCTCGAATTTCCCAATAAGCCAGCATGCAAGAAGCAAGTCGGAAACGAGTGCCGGACACGAAGGTGTTCCGAGTATCCCACGGGGTCGAAGACGTTCGAGATCATCATCATCGTTGCGGACTCCTACGAGCAAGAAATCCTCGGATCATCTCGCTGACGAGCGCGTTGCACGCGAATTTTCCTCGCGGTTTCTCTGCTCCGTTGAAAAAACAATAATAATTCCCAAAGTAACGACATTGCGCAACTGGAAACTTTCGTTTCGCCATTGCAAAATCGGACCCATGTTGACCTTCGCCGGCAAGAAATCCTCGGACGAGCATGATGCACGCGAATTTTCCCCCGGCGAACTTAGGTTGCGTGCAAACTGAGCCTCGATTAAGGGAAAGTGTGAAGGAGTGACCTAACCGCTTCCTCGTACCACCTTCTTTATTATAATTCAACGGCGCAATGATTTACTGCTATTACTTTGCAAATAACTGTGTTGAAGATGATGGAAACGTGTTGCTGTACAAAACAAACGCGTGTTTCTTTCGAGTGGAGAGTATTTTTTGACATATTTTTATTGTATGCTTTGCACGAACGTATGGTTGTTCAGATACGTGGAGGACTTACTTTAGAAAATGGCGGGTGGTGGAGTATCGGCTAACAAAATGGCCGCCGAGGCTATCGAAAGTGTGGACATCTTGTTTCTTCTGTTTATCACTGTTTTTTTTAAGTTTTTATCATTTTTGTTCTGCTCCTCATTCTTCATGTTCTCTGTGGAGATATGTTCTACGTAGATTAGAATTTTAACAATGCATTTATAACTTAAATTATTATACTATTTTTTAATTCTTTATAATTTTTTCTGTTCTTCACTCTGAATTTTCAGTGTGGAGATATGTTGTACGTCGATTCGAATTTTAAAAATGCATTTATAACGCAAATTATGATGTTACACCGCAGATATACCGTGTACGATATAATCTATTATGGTAGAATTATTTGTCTGCGGCAACCAATATTTCTTCATAACGAAGATCTCAAATGTCATTATCAATTATAATAATACATATCGAACAATGAAATTTGTATAAAACAACATACCAGTGTTGTAATATATTAAAATGTATTATAATCTGATGCATTAAGGTAATGTATTATATAAATAACAGTACATAATAAATAATAATGGTAATTAATAATATAATAATATAGTATGATATTATAATATAATAAAATAAAATAACCGTGTAATATAGTATGATTATGTAATATAATAATGCAATATAATAACATAATAATACAATATGATTATAGAAAATGATAATGTAATATAATATACTAATGTAATATAATAATGCAAAATAATATAATATGATAGTATAATATAATACACTAATTTAATATAATAATGCAAAATAATATAATATGATAGTATAATATAATATACTAATTTAATATAATAATGCAAAATAATATAATATGATAGTATAATATAATAATATAGCATAATATAATAATGATGAAGGAGAGTCTAAGACTTAAGAACATGACAATGGTATGCCCCGAGATAAAAGCAGTCTCAGAATGATAGCGAATAAAGCAGTAGCATAAAATGTCTACGAGAGAAGTTAGAAACACTGCGAAACGCGTGTTGAAATTTTCTTTCATCCGACGGATGTAAATATATGGCGGTGTCGAATAAACACGTCGTGGCGCATCGTACACCGGCTACCGGAAGAATCATCCGCGGTACTCACCAACCCGCTGCTTCCCCTCTAACTATCTATCCTATCGTATACCTCACTTGGCCTCTAACTATCTCCGTGTACAAGATAAGAATCTACCATAGACTTACTGACCAGTCCATTAGTATAACCCTAAACGAAACGTACATTATCGTCGTCCTCTCTGCCTTACACCGTTCTTTCCAGGCGTTGCAAGTGTACCATCGATTGATTTAATTTCACAGTCTGATAGATTCTAATAAGCCGCCGCGACGATAAGGCCGTGGCAACGGCTCGAAACGGTAATTAGATAAACGAGCCTAAAATGTCAATACATATTAGCGGCCATCGGAAAATCGTCCGTGTATTAACAAGAAACTATCTCACGGTGAAGGATGGATTAACCGTTACCGGAGGATTCTGTTTATCATCGAGCATGCTCGTTTCACTTATCAGCGCCGGGTAATTATTAACACCTGTGGATTTAGAGAGGCAGAACCCGTACCCGTTCCGTGTTAACGTCGACCGGTTCAGCTTCTCAACGATTTTCCTTTTTTTTTTTTGTTCGTTTTTCACGCGAACGGCGGAAAAAGAATCGATGGCGGATCGTTCGTCGACTTTTCTACTTGCGCGTCGTTCATTTTTACTATTCCCGGAGAAACTTTCATATCGAAGATAAACATTTTTACATATTTACGTATATAAAATAGAAACTAAAATTATGTGTAATATTAACCTAGTCCCAGTGGAAATTTACTCCTATAAGAAATCTGGATAAAGAGGAAAAGTGTGTGGATGCAGAAGGAGGCTGAATCTGGCGGAAATTTATGCACATGGGAGATCTGGATGTAGAAGCAATTTAAACATAAAGGGGATCTGGATTTTGGAGAGATTTATGCATAAGCAAAGTGTGGATTTAGAAGAAATTTAATCATAAAGGAAACTTTGATTTACTAGACTCTAAACATAAGGTGGTCTGATTGCGAACCTAGGGAAAATTGAGATTTAGAGGAAGACCGGTAGCTATGAGAAATTTGGAAAGTATAGCTACTAAAAATTTAGGAATTTGAAAATGTGTTGATTCAGAAATTTGCAGTTATACACAAGAATTTGAGAATTTGAAAATTTGTAGATGTAGACATTTGCAGGTTTACACAAAAATTGGAGAATTTGAAAATTTATAAATTTGCAAGTTTACACAAGAATTTGAGGATTTGAAAATTTGTAGATTTAGAAATTTGCAGCTTTACTAACAAATTTGAGGATTTGAATATTTTAAGATTTAGAAATTTGCAGCTTTACTAACAAATTTGAGGATTTGAATATTTTAAGATTTAGAAATTTGCAGCTTTACTAACAAATTTGAGGATTTGAATATTTTAAGATTTAGAAATTTGCAGCTTTGCTAAAAAATTTGAGGATTTGAAAATTAAAGAATACAGACGTTCGAAAGTTAAAAAAATTTCACGAGTTTGGAATTTTGGAAACTGGGATTGAGGATTTTGAAAACTGGACAATTTCTAAATACTTTCAACGTGTTATCTGTACAATTATATCAGAGAATTTAGATCCTTTAGAATATACCTAAATACATGGTAGAACAGTATTCGTTCACATTGCAGCAACGCACAGTAGAAATATCAATACGCGGTCCGCCATCACCGCACAAACCACTCCATAATCAAACTAACTCGAAATGTTCCAATCAAACCGGTATTTCTATTTCAAACTAAATGGTGCTCGACTCTATTTTAACCATTTAAATCATGTGAGAAATCCAGCGATAAAACTGTCGTAACGAGAGGATAAAAATAACAAAATCCCTCGATATCGTTACCACTAAAACTACCAGTGTATAATACACATTTATTTTATAATCAAAAATTCATTATTAAAAATACAAATTTATTATTACAACCAAAGAAGACAAACAACGAAACAAAGATTAATATATACATTAATTCTTTGTCTCGGTCAGGATCAACACAGATTACAAGACAAAATCACGATAAAAATTGTTTTAACCTGAGATAAGAAACATGCGAAATGAACATTCGACCGTTTTGGTAGTTTCGGTGTTAAAATATTCGCGGATACCGGTTTTTAAAAGCCGTCACGTTGAAAACCGTGTAAAGGGAAATCGCGCGTATAAAGTGGCGTGTAAATCGGCGGATAGAGTGTACTATCGTTCGAAAAGCGATATCCAGACCCGTTTCCACGGTCGCGTCAGTGGCAACATTCTTGCGAGCTTACCGTGCAATATACGAGGACGCCTGACATCAGGGAGATCACTGTGTACATTTGTTCGCGATTCAACTTAACACTTAACGAACGAGCACATTTTTGTAGAACGATATATCTATCTATCTCTCTATATTTAAATATTACATATATATTATATATGCATATAAATAATACATATAATATTATGTAATATCATATATGCAGGCAACATGACTTGATTTTCTGAGAAATCAAAAAAGAGAAAAGAATATATGTATAAGTAAGTGTTTACCTTTTCTTATACTTCAAATTTTATGCAAGCACATTGTAAATCTATAAAAAATGAATTTATGAATATATACAAATCTATACATTACATATGTACACATGTATACGTTTATCTGAAAGCTGTTATTATTGACCATTTCCGTAAAAGCGGGAAACTCGGCTGTAATTTTATGATGGGTACCCGTTTGGATAGATTATTACGATGGTACCAGTTGGAGTGTACAGATAACACTAAAACTACGGACGTATAATGCACAATTATTTTGAAGTTAAAAATGAAGTTGAAAAATAAACGAACAAACGATAAAACATAAATGAGTACACTTATTGATTCTCTGTCTCGATGGCAATCAGAACAGATCAAGAAAACCATCTTAAGAAATTTTGTCGTTTCAAGTAGGAAATTTATGAATGGGTCATATGACCCCTTTGGTAGTTGTAGTGTTAATTAGACGGTGCTAATCCGAATAAAATAATATGGCTATCTGTTGACCTGGTTGCAAACAGACCATTAAACACCAGCATCGAAAAAAACAAACTTTCCATAACCTTATGCTAGTTAATTAGACGGTGCTAATCCGCATAACAGAATATTGCTGTTGACCCGGTTGCAGACAGACCAACACGTTAAATTGAAAAGAACAAAATTTCTATAACCTCATGGTATCTCGAAGAATGATTCCACGAACGCGTCCGCAACAGACGGTAGGCGAATAAAGATGGAGAATGAGGATGGAGGGAATAAGGGACTGTTCTGTGGCGAAATTGTCCGGCAACGTACCGCGGCGTGTAGGTAATTGGCCTCCGCGTGGATCACGGTTAATCGAAGCCCATCTCTTTTTCTACGCTCACGGCCCTCTTCGCGCTTCCTTTTGCTTTGATTCGCTTTCTTTCCGTTGACGGCGGCCGACGCGAATCGAACGAATGGATTCCACGGTAAAACGTGAACCGATTGTGGGTAGCGAATTAGATGATGAAGTAAGTAGCGAGCCTAATGACGGAGAACGGGTCAAGTGGAAAACTGTACGCTGGATTTTCGAACTTTTCAGCCGTGTCGCAGGGGAATCCTGCTTTTACGGATACAGGAGGAACGCCGGTGATTTTCTACGCGGTTTATTGATTAGGATGACTGCAGTCGAGGAGCACGTAGATTTCTTTGCTGGGGTTGTTGGATCGTTTAGGGTCGTCATTTGGGGGTGTTGAATCGTTTTGAGGCGTTGGATCATTTACAGGTGTTGAATCATTTAGAAGCTTTTGATCATTTGGTGACGTTTTATTATTTAAAGGTATTTCATTATTTAGAGGTGGTCTCTTCGTTATATGACAGAGTAGGTGCACAAAGAGATGGACAGGGGTAGTGGAGTGTTCAAGGTGGACGTAGATTCCAAATCTTCGACTTAAGATATCTTGAAATATTGATTTGAAAAATTGGAAGATTTTCAAGAATTTAAAGAACTTGAAGAATTTTGAGAATTTGAAGAATTTAAATAATTTATGAAACTCGTACTGTTCGAGGGACAAACAACTAGTAACAGATTAGAAAATCTGAACAAATGAAAAATCGAAAACTAAAATCTCGTAAATCCTCAAACTCGTATCGTTCGAAGGACGAACACGAAGAAACACAGATACGAGCCTAAGTGTATTCCGATCCGGGAATCCGAGCGAAGAAAATATGGAGGTTTTCGAGTATCCGCGATGCGCGATCAACGTAGTGGCGGTTACCAGCAGCCATTTACATCATCGCCATGTTACGTAGAGAGATCGTCCTTCGGCTCATCTGGTCGGGACCAGGCTCCTCGGAGCGTGCACTTACTGTTGGCCGTGTGTACGTGCATATTTGTGCGTGGGCGGAGACCAGTAGCCGGCTCGCAGCACGGCCGGTTGATCGGCCTGTTGGACCGTGACGTGCCGACCACTACCACTTTATTATTACTACTATGCACTGCCGCGCATTACTCTCGAGGGCCCGTGTTCTCCGCTCCGCGTGCACCTACACACGCTCTCGCGTGTCCGTAAGCTCAGCCCAGGCTTTATTACACTTGCCTCGATCGTACGCGAGCGTACGCCACGCTGCCTGCTACGCAACCTCTCTGCGTGGCCCCACAGATATACGCCGACTGCGATACAACGCGAGGAATTTCGCTCGCGCCACATTTCGACATTTCTGTGACTGCTCGTTCGGTTAGTCGGATATTCTTTGAACCGAACGGTCATTATGGGTACACGCTATGTATCTTTCTCCATGATCCCACCGATATATAGACATTTTGGCAATAAAACGCGAGGAATGTTGCTCGCCGATGTTCCAAGATTTCTGTAATTGTTTGATCGAGCAACAAACATTCTTTAAACCGAAGATTCATTATTGGTACCCGCTATGTGCCTTTCTCCGTGATCCCACCGATATATGGTCATTTCGGTGAAAAAACGCGAGGAATATTGCTCATCCGATGTTCCAAGATTTCTAGGATTGTCCAATCGGCCTGTTCGATCGATCAACCAAATATTCTTTAAATTGAACGTTCATAGTCTGCCAGTTACGTATCTCTTTTCATAATCCCACTAATACATGGACGTTACGATGAAGGAACATTATACTATTTATGTAATATGTCTATGTATATTTTACGTTTGTAATTCCTCGATAGTTCTATCGTTTCTACAATCGGTCAATGGAATATATGTTAAAATGAAATGTTCATAATTAGCGGCAACGAGGTTGATAATTATATTTTAATTTTATTATATGCACGAATTGCATTGGTTACAGCAATTTTTTAATATTAGTTTGCAGTAATTCGTGTATAATAAATATATACTTAAATAAAACATAAATATATATAAAGGTATATAAATGAAATTTTAATTCACCAAGTATCTTCAGCAAGATTTTGTGTGTAATTTTGTCAACAATTTTATATATAGTTGTATGTGTAGTTCTTTGTGTAAGGTTGCAACAAACATGTTGAAATTCTGCTGAAACTCTATTTAAAATCGATCGTGTATTTTCTGTTGAGCAACCGATCGGAAAGGTAGAATCTTCCGTAACCAATATGGCGGCTTTACCTCATTCTCCCTAGCCATTAGGTGTTTCCCTCTCGTCTAAGTTAAGGTTTTGAGTTCCGCCCATATATTCCTGGCTCCATACTTCGATCACGGGTTAGGTAGTTACGTAGTACCATGGTTTCGTCCATGATCCCATGGTTTGTAGGATGATTGGATGATGAACCGGTGAAAGGGAGATGAAGTTCAACGCATCTTCTTCTCCGAACAGTGTGTGGGTGGTAGAAGATTGTATATCGAAGGGTTAAAGATGTTGGTTGCTTTCAAGGTCGATGCGGTTTTACCTTGTTGCTTGGTTACTTTCTTGGTGAAGTCATGTGAGAAGATGATACAAGGATAAGGTTGCAAAAGATGCGGTAAATGTGGAGATTCCCGAGGGGTGGGGGGAATAAGAGACCAGGGGTCTTTGCGGTGTAACCTCGGCCCCGTGGTCACATTTTTCTTTTCTTTAGTTTACATTTCTTATTCTTATTTTATTCTTCTCGTCCTTCGTTGTTAGATTAGCTGCTCGTTGCTAAATTAGACTTCGAGAAATTCTAAGTTCGAGATTTGCAGAGTTGCAAATTTGAAAGGTGTACAATTTTAGATTGACCTATTATTGTTTTGCGAAGACAGCTATGATCATGGTCACATGGTATTTTAGAAGGTGTAGAAATATAAGAAATCCCATTTCATCCAATTCGGAGGTTCGACAAATTTGCAAAATTATGTGCGTACACATAACACGTTTGCACACGTCTGTATGTTGGTATATGTTTGCACACGTGCATCCGTGATGCATATGTTTGCACTACAAAGTCGTCGAAAAGGAAATTCCGTGATGCAGAAATTGAAAATTCGAAACATCGAGCATCTAACGAAGTGCGAATCTCGAAATCTAAAAATGGCGGATACGTTGAAAATCCGAAAATCGCCCGTGGCTGTTACTCGGTTCGGGCGAACGTGGCGAACCTCGTGGCCGGGCATCGAAGAGCTAAATTGTGCGACGCGTTTCGCGTATAAATTCAATTAATGTCAGCGTTCGCGGAACGCGCGATAATTGATTGATAAAAATCGCTGTGGAATAAGGTAGTATCTCGTGCGTGCGCCGATCAACGACGGACAGCCAGCGAATAATAAATTCACGGGGCCCGCCACGGGGACAGAGTGTATACATTGTGGATTATGGTCTTGCCGAGAATTTATAATCCGGCAACGCTGAAATTGTGCACTCGCGCGAGTTCCGTTACGAATCTACCTTGTACCTTGCAGCGGCGCGACGATCCGGCCACCTAACCGGACCTGCAACATTCGCCGCTTGAAGACCGCCTTGGTCATCGCGTAACACATATGATGCTCGTATATCTCCCTGTTATGCAATGCTCCGTGGATAGATTACGCCGTTTCACGAGTTCATTCGCTCCTAATCGCGCCGCGATCGTCAACGTACCCGATTCGATTCACCGTTGCAATTAGACGACTATGATCACCCGAGAACCTCAATAAAATCATACACATACGTGTATGTATGTACACACATATGTGTATCTATATGTGTATGTAATCATATAGATTTTATACATACATATACTGTATATTATATCCATACATAATCGTAATCATAAACATACACATATTCATACATAATCACAATCACATACATGTAATCATAATCATAATCATACACATATTGATACATAAACACAATCATATGAATATCCATATGTAATCACATTCATATACATATTCATATGTAAACATAATCATATACATATTCGTACATAATCATAATCACAACATATACGTATCCATACATAATTATAATCATACACATATCCATATATATATTAAGGTTGTATACAATTTATATTTTTATGCAATTTATTAATTTTGTTTACTGTGTTCAATGAAAACTTGTACGAGAAAATATCCTGATTTTAATTATTTTTATCAAGGTTCATATGTGTTCACATAAGAGCTTCATGTAGGACATGTGTATACGATAATTGTTTAATTTAACGTCTAATTTAATCTGTTCATTAGCTGATCGTTGCTGCAGCGTTAATCGATCCACGATCATACAGACATAACCATGGTTACGATTGACATAACCGCGCTATAAATAGGAGATACGCTGCAAATAGAATTGAACGGAGAATTGAAATACGAGTCCGATCCGTCGTTGTAAGTGCATAGCGTGAGTCGCGAGCGTGACAGGATATTATAGAGCAAGCGGTTAGAGAAAACAACGAACGATAGTTGCGTGTTCGCGGTAACCATCGTGCTATACCGTGGAAACTTGGTTGAGGAACGAAGTCGAGATCGAAACTTTACGATCGGTAGTGTCGGGTCGGTACTCTCGCCTTCGTTTCCGTCCCGATCGGGCAGAGGTGATCCACATCGGGTTTTTCATCGTGTTCGCTAGCCGCGTATAAAATCCGCGGTCGAAACACCTTCCGCGGGTCGAAAGCACCTGCATAACCGAGCAGCAATCGGTCGAGGGCCCGTGTTTTACGACTAACCGTGAAATCAAACTGGCCGGTGTTTGCAGTTGCTGCTGCCTTCCAACATTGTTTCCTTCACTCCGGTTCATTTTTCTTTTTTCCGTCGTCGCTCTTCTTTCCGCCGTGTTGCGTTACGTTGCGTTATGCTCTTTCTTGTCGTTTTCTGTACTTCTCCCCCCCAGGCCCACGATTCATTATCGTACGGGCTGTTTCCTGCGGAAAAGAAACGTCGTGGAAAAGTGGAGAACCCGTGGTTCTTCGTGCTTTGTGCGGAGGAGAAGAATGGCGGGAAGGTGGGAAAGAAGAGGAGATGTTTGAATAAAGGGCGGAGGGAACGATACGGATAAGAGAAACGAGAAAAGCGGAATGGTTCTTTTTTTTTCTTCCTTTTTTTGCGTCGGGAAGTTGCGGTTGTAGCGAGGATCGACGTAGCCACGTACCGTGCGTGCCTCGCAAGAAGTCTCGCGAAGTGCGCCTCTAATTGATTCGCTGCGTGAGACGCGCGGTGATTCGCGGGTATTTTTATTTTTTATTGCTCTATCTTCGCGGGCTCACAAATTTTTGTGGCACCGAGTTCACGTCGCTACATTCGCTGTTGTTATGTTTTCAAATTTCTACACCTCCATACTGTATTTGCAAATTCCTAGACATGAATTTCCCTAGGTTCGCAAGTTTATGTGTTTGCAATTTCATGATGACTGGTATCTCTAGATTTACGAAACCTAGATCACCAAGTCTCAATATCCCCAAATTTCTATACTCTCTACGTCTAAAAATTTGTGGACATGCAAGTTCCTAGATCTGCATATACCTAGGATCACGAATTTCTTCGTTCGCAATCTTCCGATGGCTCGTATCTCGATATTTACAATACCTAGACTATCCTGCATCCCCAAACGCCTGTATTCTTGGAATTCCTACGCTTCCATGTTTCTGGATCTGGAAATTCCTAGATCTCCACATAGTTAGGTTCACAAATTTCTGGGTCCTCGATCGTCTACATCCACATTTCCTTCATCCATATTTGTACATCCACAAATCCCAAGATTCATAATCCCACCCCCAAAACGTTCGTATCCACCAAAGTCCCTAAACATGAAGTTTCGTCAGCTTCTCCCCGTTTTGTCCATACGTCCGTGTTTGTCATGAATTTACCGGAGATTTCCGACAGTGCGCACCCAAGGGAAGTTCGCAAATTTATCCAAGAAGTATTTTCTGTTCCCGGCAGCAGGCAACGTTACGGATGTCGGACACGAGCACGAGAATACTCGTTTTCCGAACGCGAGAAGACTGGTTGTAAGTTTGGCGGCTAGAAGCTGTGGTCTCGGGGCTGCCGGGCAAATCTGACGAACCTAGGGTCTTCGACCCTGCGGGCGCCACGAACGAGCACACGGCTCTCTCGCACGGGGCTATGGCGTACAGCCACTTTGCCACGACACAGCCATAAACATCTCTGAATGGAGACCACCCACCGGCCTGCACACTTCTCGGAACTGCACTCGCGCATTTCGCAAGAACACACCGACGACGCTGCACTCCCGCTTCCACTTTTGCGTGCCTCGCCGACGTTTCTGCGAGAAAAAACATCGGCCATTCCCCGTCGCGGATAAGCGTACACCGAAACAACCGAAACGGTCGTCGATCTTTTCCCTTTTTACACCCTCGATCATGCCACGGGAATATCGACTGACCCACGATAGACACGAGCTTTCAGATCGAACATAATATCTTCCTTTCCTTGTTTGTTCGGCACTTGAACCATCTTTCTGAGATCCGATTGAAATGGGACTTTGTGGATCTGTGTCTAGTGATATTCCCTTTTTGTGGCTTCCGAATTGTGTTTTGGAAGTTTGATTTCTTTCGTTTGCGAGTTTGGGTATTGTACTTCGGAGGTTTTTTTTATTTCTGAGTTCATAAATTTCGACACTTTGGTGTATTTTTGATTTTATAATATCTTTGGTGTTTTTTGCGATTTTATGACATCTTTAACGCCTTTGGTGTATGTCTAATTTTATAACACCTCTGGTGTATGTCTGATTTTATAACACCTTTGGTGTGTTCCCCACTTTATAAGATCATTGGTGTGTTTTTCATTTTATAACATCTTTGATGTATGTCTGATTTTATAACATCTGTAATTTATGTCTGATTTTATAACACCTTTGGTGTGTTTCTCATTTTATAAGATCATTGGTGTGTTTTTCATTTTATAACATCTTTGATGTATTTCTGATTTTATAACATCTTTGATGTATGTCTGATTTTATAACATCTTTGATGTATGTCTGATTTTATAACATCTTTCATATATGTTTGATTTTATAACATCTTTTCTGTGTTTCTGAATCGTTAACGCAGTTATTACATTTACATATTTGTAAATTCTTGAACCCGCAAATTCGTGTGTCTCCTAATTTCCAAGTTCTTGATATATCAATTATATATTCATACATAATTAGTACATATTGAACACAATGGTGTATGTTGATATACTTATATCGAAATTTCCCGATTTCTAAATTCCGGAACGACGGAAGATACGGGTTATGCAATGAACGTAAATCACAGACGCATCGAAACAGATGGTGAAAGTGATCCGACACGGTTAACGGTGGCTCGTTCAATATAAATCGTTGAACCGTAAACCGAACGATGATAATTACGATATGAAAATTTCTCCATCGAAAGCGCACGGATACGAATCGGCGGAATTAATGATCTCGAACGGGATCGGCCGTGTCGCGCGTTTAATTCGAAAGGTTAAATCACCGTCTAACAAGATGTATGGATCTCTCCGTTGTTGCGCCTTTGAAAACTCGCCTAAACTCTTCGGGTAGGTACGATCTCTTCACCTTTGATCTTAATTGAAAATGGATTATCGGGATCGAACGTTCTCCGTAGCACTTAACCCATTTGCGGTAGCAAATAGTGAATTTGAATATGTATTTTTATATGTATCAAACAAATGTATATTCGATGACGGCTTACATTCTGGTTTCAGAAAGGGACTATCATTGTAGGTGTTCAAAAAAGGGTGATTCAATTTAAGAAAATAGAAGTGGCCTTCGTATCTCTAAAAAAGAAATGGCAAATGAACACAAATTTTGTATGTAACATGAGAGCCCCATTGAAGCATTCAACTTTGTACTTGAGACATTTGACGTACCTTTAAAAGGAATAAAGTTTGTCTCTGTGTCTCACCCTGTATATACCGCATTTAAACAAGATTTTCCATAACGATATTTTATTAATATAGAGAACCAAAGTGAAAGTGATGCAAGGCGTTTATTCAAAATATTTGGTTGTAAGAGTTTCTGATTGAAAAGTGTAATGAACTTTCTTGAAATTATAATCTGCCACTGTGTTCAAACATCATGCGTATAATACTATAAATTTAGTTAAAATTATTTACTTAAAATTGTGGTATTGAATCAAATGACAAGTGATAGTAGCAAGTCGAACTCAAAGGGCTGAACCTCACCTCACAATTCATTTGTCAGCTGCGTCAGTCAGAACTAACCAATCATGGCTACAATATTAACACAGATAAAGAAATTAAAAATATTATGTCAATTTTTGAATCGATAATCCTCGACAAAGCAAATTATAATCGTACTTGAACTCCACATTGAAACGTATTAAAAATTGCAATAAAATTCATCACCATCGAATTGCGAGTGCGTCACGTATCAAATTCGAGAGCATGGCAGGGTGTTAAAAGAAGATTGTCGGTAGCTGAAAGGACGACGTTCGACCGTAATTAAGTTTGAAACGAATCGAATCTCGATGTTGCAGTTTCTTTTCAATTTTATATCCCTCCGTATCTGCTTCCTGTTCCGCCCGTCCGAACCAGTTTTCGATTTTTCAGTCGATCAACGCGCACGCGGATTCCTCTCAATTTCCTGTTGAAATTTTTCCATTTTGTCCGATAACGGCCGTCCTCCCCCGTGATCGCAAAAACCGTGAACGCTTCTTCGTGCTTCCACCACCTCGTCCAATTAATATAAACGCTTCCTTCTGCTTACATCCCCGATAGCGTTGCAACTTCTTCATTCGCCACGCTTCCTTATGGGAGATTTGCACCGCTCATGGGGTGTTTTTTCTTTTAATCGCTCGACCGAGGAACACGGTAGCGAAGCGGAGAAGGAAACCGGAGCTCGAACGGTTTAAGGGTGTACATTAGCATCGGAGAATCGAGCCACTTTATAATGACCCCGTTGAATTACGAACTGGTACCATTATGGTATTACAGGCCGCGTTGACGTGAAATTTTAAATTGCCGGGTACCTAAGTACGAAGCTTGCGCGATGTTGCGTACTCCTCAATTATTTTTTTCGCGATACGGAAGGATCGTTCGATTCGGCACGTTTTACTGCGTTCCAAGCGTGTATTGTAACATGATACAACATAATCGAATCTCACTCGAGTTTCTTCACTCGCAACTATTCCGTGATTTAATTCCTGAGGTACAGAATACCGAGCTTGCAAGGTCCGGTAATTGCTCGCGCTGAGCTGGTGAGGTTCGATAATTTCCCGAGTGGAGTTTGCAACATTCGATAATTGTCCGCGCTGAGTTTGGAAATTGCGATAATTGCCCGGGTGGAGCTTGTGTGGTTCGATAATTGACCAAGTTGAGCTTGTGAGGTTCGATAATTGCATGAGTGGAGCTTGTGAGGTTCGATAATTGCCCAAGTGGAGCTTGCGAGGTTCGATAATTGCCCAAGTTGAACTTGCTAGGGTCCATAATTGCATGAGTGGAGCTTGTGAGGTTCCATAATTACATGAGTGGAGCTTGTGAGGTTCGATAATTGCCCGAGTGGAACTTGCGAGGTTCGATAATTGACCACGTTGATCTTGCGAGGTTCGATAATTACCCAAGTTGAACTTGCGAGGTTCGATAATTGCCTAAATTGAGCTTGCAAGGTTCAATAATTATCATTGTTGTGCTTGCAAGCTACTCGCGTTGCTTCGCTAAAAATTCTTCCCAAATTAAATGCCAAAGCTACTGAACCGCATTCTTGCACATACTAACAGTTACCTGTATTAAGTTTGCAAGCTTCCCACGTTCCTCCACCCGCAATTCTTCTCAAATTGGATGTTCAAACAATTGATGATCTTGCGAATTTTATGAAGTTTTACAATAGAGCTTGCATGTTCTAGTCGAGGTTTCTGGTATGATATACTCTTCCCGAAATTGTGAAGGGTTAAAGCAACCCCCGCGAATTATCAGCATGCATTCGAGTACGACGATCTCCGGTTCGTGTTCGAAGGTCGTTAAGAGCACTAACTACGCTACAGTATTTCATCAGCGATAAATAGTGTAGCATGAAGAATCCATTACCACTTACCGCACTTATCGATCTCCGGCATCCCACAATGGTTCATTGCCGTCCCACACCCATGTTCTTCCTGCTCTTTTCAAACTCCCCTTTATACGTATCGTGCCACATCCATCGAGAAACTTTCAAGATCATCCAGTTGAAAACGAAGGAAAGAACATTGGCGTAATCAGCATTTTTCTCTTCGACGAAGTTACCTGTTATTTTCGCGCGTTATATTGCCGTACGATGAAGATTATGGAACGGTCGGGCATTAAACTTCTTTATATCGTCATGCCCGTACTCCCACGCGTTTTATATTGTCACTTTCTAAAATGGCTTCGTGTCCAGATCGCCACGTATTATATTGCAACACTCTCTATATCGCCACACACTTTATATTGCCACGTTTGCAAATCACTGCGCGTCCAAATTACCACGCATTCGATATCGTCACGCGTCTCATACTCTCACTCGAGATATATCGCCACACGTCTCAACTTCACGCGCGCTATATTGCCACACGGTCGTTTCACCACTCACACAAATCTCTACACAATTAAATCGCTGTACGTCCGAATTACCACGCCTCCTATATCACCTCGCGTTATATCGCCGCGTACCGAATCTCCTCACGACCAGTTACCCCTTGTACAGTGTTACTACATGCCATATCGCCACGTTCCCGAATATCTACGCATTCCGATCACTATAGATTGAAATATCCATGCGTGTTATGTTACCTCGCGTTATATCGCCGTGTGCCGGATCACTTCACGACCACTTAGACAACGTCACTACGCACCATATCACTACGTACCCAATCCCTACTCGAAGTACCACTACACGTGAAGCACCCCCGCTATATTGCCACGCATTGTACCCTTTAATCAAAATGGTGGTGCACCGTGATCCCCGGTCGGTTACGCCATTGAACAATATGCAACGAAGAAAAGCGTGCCGGTTCCGTCGACGAGCTTTCCTTTCTTTTCCCTCGACCGTGAATCGTTCATTTCTTTCTTTCTTTTTTTTCCTCTTTTCCTGTATGGCACATATTGTTTAGCATACAATAATGGCGTTACGCTTCCTCCTACCGTGTTGCGTTCAGGCTGGTTGCGTTCCTTTTCTTATAGCCGGCCATAGGAGAACCCCAGCTGCGGCTGATCGACTCGTCGATAACGTCGCGATGCCGATATTAATCGATATTCTAATCGGTTAATCGATGCCAGAGGCGTCTTCGAATGTAATATCCGCTCATAACGGGCCACTTGCGTTTCTTCCTGGCCGGCGATAAGTATCGAACCGTCGACGGCTCTATGGAAAGAGGTTCTTTGCTGCCTTCGTTCTCACCGTGTGGTTTGTTTCCTTCGAAAAATTGATTTTACCCGGTTCTTTCTTCGTTTTTCACCTGCTCATTCTCTTGAAAATTGCTTTATTTAGGTTGTCTCTAACTGGTTTGTTGCGGAAGTCGCGCATGCGAGACACGATACCGAAGATAGCCTTCTAATGCGCATTTATCTCGTGCTTGCCGCTGATTAATATTATTAATATTGTTTTTACTCCTTTAAATTCTGCGCATTGTTGGTTTAAATATTATCTAGCAAATGCATCGGGTATCTTGTTCAGCTATTTTTTACCTTCACACGTAAAAGGTTTTAGTACGTTCAATACACCTGGTGCTCTTATAGGTACATACATGTACTAACGAGTAATATGAATTCACTAGTTTGTTCTTTTAAGTAGGACAGCAATATCTATGAAACAGCGTTCTATCCATACAATATTGCACTGTCTTATATGCTGTATACAATATAGAACGTAATAGCACGTATGTATATTATTTAATGTCTACGTACGTATGCACATTTGTACACATACATGAATGTATGCTGACTTATATGTATAAACAGATAAACGTATGAATATATATATGTATATATAAATGTATGAAAACATGTACGATGAATGTACATACGAGTGTGTGTATGTATGGACATCTGTATCTATGACCACACATGTACAAGTGTATATGTGAATTCATATGTTCGTACTGATGTATGTTCACATGTTCACGTGTATGTGTGTGCACACATTTTTACGTCTGTATGTTCACATGTTCGTAGTATGCATGTGCGTATACATAGTACGTTTATTACTACATAGTAATGCTTGCATGCGAGTACGTGCGTATATGTAGTAATGCATGCATGCGTGTACGTACGAGCGTGTAAGTAGTAACATTCGCGCGATACGGTCATACGAGCGCGATAGTACGTGTACACGAAGCGAAAGTGATTTCCAAGTATCAAAAGCTCGATGTTAGCTTGCATCGAATCCCCGCTGAGGAATTTGTTCGTCGAAGGCCGACGTAAATAACAAGGCTACCAACGCTACACGCTCGAAAGGATACGCTTCGTGTCGAACGAACACGATATTTGAATTTTATTGATGCCTGTTGCCAGCACTCGCGGAATCCGCGGTTCGCTGCTTGGAAATCATTTACGCCCTTCTACCAGTTTCGTCACACCCTTCAGACACAACATCATGAATTATTCAGACCTTCGCTTCCGTCCCTACGAATTGCATGCAACAACAAAAGCATCATCCTGCTTTTCCACATATTTCGAATCTCCTCGGAAATTGCCAGCGCTTACTCTCTTCTTATTTTTCTCCTTCTACCTGCACCCTATGAAATTCAATTGAATGCTACGTTTTATGGTCGAATCGTGCAGGATTGCAGTATGCAACTATTTGAGATAATATATAGCACGAAGTTGTAAGACCGACATATTTTATCTTGATTTTTCTTGAGAGACACAAGAGTGACGTTCAAGTTGGCGAGTGATAACTGCGATATTTTTTACTTTAATTTTTCTTGAGAAACATAAGGTTGACCTTTCATTTCGTCAAGTTATGTGTCTGATAGCTTTAGCCTTAATCTTTTTGAGAGACACAAGGGTGACCTTCAATTTTATCGAGGTATCAGTCTGACATTTTTAATCTTAATTTTTCTTGAGACACACAGTGGGGACCTTCATTTTTGTCGAGGTATCAGTCTGACATGTTTAATGTTCATTTTTCTTGAGAGACACAATGGTGAGTTTCTCTTTAGCAAGTTATAAGTTTAACATGTTTAATTTTTATTTTACTTGAGAGACATAAGGTCGACCTTTCATTTTGTCAAGTTATGAGTCTGACATTTTAAGTCTTAATTTTGTTTGGAGACACCAGGGTGACCATCAATTTGCCAAGTTTTAAGTCTGACATTTTTAATCTTCATTTTTCTTGAGAGACACAAGGGTGTCTTTTCATGTTGTCAAGATCTATATATCTTTCAGGATCGAAGGAGGACCTTGAAAACGTTGTGTCCTTAAAAGTTTGGTTACACAACCGAGCTAGGGATTATAGCAGAGGTTAATTGTCGTCGAGACAGCTTGCATATCGGTCATCTCGGTTCAGCGTAACAGCGTGCGACAACTAATGGCGTAACGAAGATAATTAGGGGAGGGAACGTTGGAAAAAATGATCCGGTAATTCGTGGCGGAAAAAAGAATGAAATTAGCGTGGCAAGCAAGCAGAAAGTAACAGAAAGCAGCGAAGGCAGCCGTCACGGTCAAAGTCAGCGCCGAAACCTTGAGGCCCCCGACATCCGGTCGAAGCTCAATGCGATCGTCGATTCGAGATAACGCGTTCTTTCTTCGGCGTCTAACCGCCTAACAGTTGATACTCGGCTCGATTGTTCTCGCGTGAACCATTCCCGAAGAAGGGAAGAAGGTCGCCGCGAGGTCGTCGCTGCCAACCGCACCGTGAAACCCCGTAAATTCATGGCGTAATTCGACCGATTATGCAATCTGTTCAGCCGGCCTATGAAGTTTAAGGTTTTACGCGCGGAATGCGCGGCTAACGCGATATGTTGGCATCCGAGACACGAGCGGAACTCGGAAAAGCTCCGCAGCAATCGCATTTGCAATTTCACCTTATCGAACATCCACTTCCTTTCGTTTTGTTGCGTTACGGTATCGAAGTTCCTGCCATTTTGATCCTTTTTAGTTTTGCAATTTTTTAATTAACGAGTATACGAACTTTGGTTTTTGAATCTTTGGATTTTTATATTTTTTTAAGGTGTACGTTCGCATTTTTCCGGATTTTCGATATAGAAATGCACGAGATTCTGAATTTTCATAGTGTCAAGGTTGAAACTTCTGAAACTTCAGATTTGGATATTTATGAATTTTCGAATCTCCGACTCTTGATTAGTGAATTTTCAAATTCTTAAATTTCTAAATTTTTTAATTTTTTATGCTTTAAATTTTCACACACAGAATTTTCCAGATTTCCAGATTTTTCAGCTATCAAATTTCCCAATTTCCAGCTGTCAAATTCCCAAATTTCTAAATCTCAAAATTTTCAAATTTCCTAATTCTCAATTCCCGACTCACAAATTTTTAATTTCATATATTTCCAAATTTCTACATTTCCAAATTCTCACACACCTAAATTTCCAGATGCCCAAATTTTTCAGCTACCAAATTTCCAAATTTTCAGCTCTCAAATTCAAAAATTAAATCCCAAAATTTTCCAATTTTCTCATACTCAACTTCCGACTCACAAATTTTTAATTTCATATATTTCCAAATTTCTACATTTCCAAATTCTGACACACCTAAATTTCCAGATGCCCAAATTTTTCAGCTACCAAATTTCCAAATTTTCAGCTCTCAAATACCCAACTTTCAAAATATACAAATTTTCGTTTCCCAATTATGAATTTCCGACTTACAAATTTGTAAATTCATATATTCCCAAACACTTATATTCACAACTCTTAAATTCCCAATGTCCAAACTTCCAATTCTGCAATTTCAAAATTCCCTCATCCGTATGTCAATATATCAACCATTTACCAAAATCTTGCCATTGTTGCAATTCAAACCGAGCCCAATCCGAATATTCTTTCGATTCTATCTTCTTTGAATTCATTCTCGTCTTTATTTCGTCCACGACTATCCTCGAACAAATTTTGTCGATGATAAATTGCATCGCGACGACTACGATCGCATCGAAACGATGAATTACAAATAAATTCTACTAAATCTTGAGCAACTTTTATGGAGTACCGATAAGAAGTAGTAGAGTATCGAGTATCGCACGAGGTGGTGAATATCGATAGCGTTAACGAGGATCGACTAGATTCATGGCCGGCTCTTTATCGAGGGTGTCCGCGAGAAAAACTCGGACAAGATCGATGCATCGATGCGCGCAGCCTCGACCGAGGAACATATAAAATGCACGGGTTATTGTCGCCGGGACTCTTACCGACAGCTGCTCGTTAGTTGTTGCCAGTCGCGGAGGTGAACCAGTCGAACCTACTCCTATACTGGGTGTTTTCTTCGAACCGATTTTTCCTTCGCAAATTGCTACGTACTACCCTGTGTTTACCTCTGACGTTATTCAAAATTTAATATGGGCTTATTCGTATAAACCCACTCATTTTTATTTATACTTATGGGTTACTTATAAATAATTAAATGAGTACGACAAAATAAATACTAATAAATAAACAAATACAATAGAATAAATATAACTAAATAAATATAAATAAATACAACAAAGTAAATTTATATCAATAAATGAAAAAAAAACTTGCCGAACGATTTTGCAAGGAACACCATGTGTTCGTGTGTGTGTGAACGAGGCAAAGGCAATGTAAAGGGACAGACCACGCCTTGAGCCGCCTTGGCAGTGGAGAGTTCGCGTTCAACCTCCTCTTCATCGTCTCACCTCGCCCCGGGCATAACTAATATATCGAAGTGTCTACTCTCTTCTCGCGTGCTTCTCACTCTTTCTTATTTTCTTTCACCTTTTGCCATCCAACGTGCGCTGTTCGCGTGATCCTAACGCTGGTACTCTCGCGAACACGCGACTTCGACGCGTTTTCAGAAATTTGAAAACTAGGAAATTTGAACGGTCAGAAATTGGTAACGTGAGAATTTGGAAACTAGGGAATTCGGAGAATCAGGAATGTCGAAGCTAAGGAATTTGAAGGATCAGAAATTCGTAACGCGAGAATTTAGAAACTAAGGAATTAAAAATTTGTAACTCGCGAATTTGGAATCTAAGAAATTGTGAAACCAGAAATTTTCAACGCGAGAGCTAAATGAGAGCTCTGAATGTGGCAACTTGATGATTAGAAAATTCAACAATTTATCATTGCGATGATCAAAAAATGTACAAATTACATTAGATCAACAACTTTGAATCACCGAAATTTACGAAATCGATGATCAGTAAATTTGAAAATTTAGAGAATTCAAAACACGAAGAACTAAAAATTTGGAAAGTCGGTCGAAGAAAGATGGAGATTGTAGGCGCGTGTCGTTGTCCATGCTGGTCGATTAAGTTAATACCCCCTAGATCGTATCGTTCTCGAGCGGGTGTTAGTCGGATGGGAACAACCAGACGAAGGTCTCGTGCACCGTGTCACTGGGTTACTGGAAAATTTTCCAGACCAGCAATCGCGACAGGAGGCAGTGCTCCTTACCGGCATTCCATTCAAGATAGAAACTTTATCGGCGTTAATTGAACCGTGCGCACAAGAACGCGTGTATCCCTCCATGCTCCATTATATTCTCCATCTCCATATTCTCATTGTAATTTCTCCTCCGATACTTTCAATTTAACTCTCGGATAATTGCCTCACGCTACGTACATTTAGTTACGTTAAATTAGGCTAGGCTACCTATAGGCTCAATTAAATTTCGTTAAATTAAAGTAGATTCAATCTAATTAGACCAAGTCAAATTAAATTTTTTAAGTCACATTATGTTAGATTGAATTAATTTTTATCACGTTAGATTAAGTTTCATTATGTTAAGATACAGTAGGTTGGGTCAGATTAGGTTAGGTTAAATTAAATTTGATTATGTTTTGTGAAAGTGTATTTGGTATAATGTGACACAAATCTACTGATCAGAATATACAGTTGGTACATGTACATACACGTATGTACACATGTATAAATGTATTAATTACATATGACTGCATATGCACATACATGTATGTACATCTATGTATGTGCACATGTGTAAATGTATTAATTACATATGACTGCGTATGTACATACGTGTATGTACATGTATGTATGTACACATGTATAAATGTATTAATTACATATGACTGCGTATGTACATACATGTATGTACATGTATGTATGTACACATGTATAAATGTATTAATTACATATGACTGTATATGCCCACACATGTATATACATGTATGTATATCCATACACAGCCATATGTAATTAATGCATTCATAGTGTCACGTGATTTACACTATTTCAGAGTGAAAGTGCACGATAATTTATTCGAGTGTATGTGTCGAGAGTATTTATACGATTTCCACGTCATACAAATCCGTTATTTGCGTTGTACGTTTATCGACTTGAAAACGTTCGATCGAGAAAGGATATCGATCCCGTCGTATTGGAGGTGGCTGAAGTATTGACGAAAGGTTTCGCGGACTTCTCACAGTGTCACTGGGTTACTAGATAATTTTCCAGGCGAGTAAGCGCACCGCGTGAGAGCGAATGCAACGAGGGCCGCATTTATGGCAACGCGATTCGCTCGGGACGTGCCTCGATACCCAGCCACGAGAGTCTCGTAAACTATTTCGCGTGAGCTGAAAAATCGAACGGAACATTAGCCACGGCTCCCGCGAGATACGAGCCCCGTCACGCGCGGTTAATTACGACCGGAACACGCTTAGGCCTCCTCGCGATAATTATACTCGTTCGATCCTCCAAACATTCTGCGGGCTAAGTGCCCCTAATATCCCCTGCCAACCCGATATTACAAGTTACGATAATTTTTAACGCTCCGTCGCGTTCATGCGTTTTGTTACACGCGTGTTTATCCCTTTTTTAACGTACGAGTGTAATAGTTTTGGTAGACCGCGGTGATGGAAATCGATAGTGAGCGAAAGTTGCAGGGTTGGGCATCGTTGAATACGGTCTCGTGACAAACGTTTCGAATATAATACAGATATTAGGTCTATCGGAAAGTTTGCTCCGATAATTTCGTTTCAAGTTTCAACATGTATGTGCATGCTCTTTCGTGTCACATATGGCTGTATACATATATTTATGACCGCATTTACACACATGTGCCCATCGAAATTAATTACAGTAAGGTCATCTTATTGTAAAGGAAGTCTTATTGTTTCCTATGAAAAATTTTATAAGGAAAGATATAATTTAATTTGATACATATATTATGTGTAAACTTATCGTTTTCCATACAAAATTATACAAGGAAAGGTTCTTTTTGATTTGCACATAAATTGTATGCAATCTTGTTGTTTTCAATGAAAAATTACATAAAGGATAGTAACGCTTATTTTGATATATAAATTATATGCAAGTTTATTGGTTTTAGTGAAAAATTATATAAATATATAAAAAAACATATATACAAATTGTACAATAATGTTTTCAATGGAAAATTTTATAAGTGAAGGTAAAATTTGATTCAACTCAAAGTTTATATAGGTACATCTAAAAAATCAGAAAATCAAAGACCCAGAGAAAATTCAAGAACAGAGACCTGTAGAAATATAAGTAAACGAGGTTCCAATAACACAAATAAATAAAGCAAAGAAGTGAATAAAATTTGTGAATGTAAGAACACGTAGATGCCGAAACTCGTGAATGTGAAAATTTTCAGATAGCCGAGGCAGGAGATGGATGGAACCTGTTGAATCGCGCAAGTTATGCGAGCAAAACGAATCGGTATCGTCGTGGAGTCGACACTGGGCGAACAAGTAAATCGGTCGAGTATGAGAGCGGGTTCCACATCTCACGGAAGACGAACGAACACGAGGATCGTTTTCCCAGGCGTTGCACTCCCGTTATCGTTATCCTCTCTCACGTACAAATGGCTAGATCGGCGAACGAGCCGAGCCGATTCGGTCTCGACCGAGCGTTTTATGCCGGTAACGGTGATCGATTTTCCGGCCACGACGATCTATACTAGAACTTTTAACGCGCTCCGGTGTCGGTCACGTGAACTCACGTTCTTCCCTTTACTTTTATTCGATATCGATCCGACATGTTGGCAGTATCAAGACAACTTCTATTTTTCCCGCGATCGAACAAAGAAACGAGCTTCGATAACGGTGCTGTTTCCCTCGTGCCTTCTTCTTTTTCCTCTTTCGCTTCTTTCGATGGGAACATCCTCTTCGAGTCGTTTCGATACGCCACGCGTTTCCACTTTCGATTCGTTCCACTTCGGTCATCGTTTTCCAGCAGCGCGAAAATTCGCCATTTTGCGACTCCATCGCGCTTGGTTCTTCCGCCTCCGATATTTGTTTTCGATTTTATTTTAACTATTTTTATTGAATTGAATTTATAGTATTATATACACGATGTTTGAGCCTATACGTATACCTTTATGTAGAGTGTAAACTAATTGTCCACATATGTGACCAAGGAGGTGCACAGAATAAATGTATGAATTACAGGAATCTTACTGACGCTCGATTATGCGAATTATTTGAAGTACAAGGACAAAATGTACTAATTATACCATTTACAGATGTTTTTGAACAGTGGAATTATTCGAGTTACACCTTTATATAGGTTATAAACTAATGGTCCACATATGTGGTCAAGGGGATGCAAAAGTTAAGTGTATGAATTGTAGGAATTTTACTGATGCTCGATTATGCGAATTATTTGAACTACGAGGATGCAATGTTCGAATTATACTTTTTATAGATGTATTCTAATATTGGAATTATTCGAGCCATATCTTTATGTAAGTTATAAACTAACTGTCCACATATGTGGTCAAGGGGATGCAGAGACTAAATGTATGAATTACAGGAATTTTACTGATGCTCGATTATCTGAATTATTTGAACTACAAAGATGCAAAGATAGATTATAAAGTAATGGGTCCACAAATGTGGTCAAGTGCGTGCAAAAGTTAAACATATGAATTATAGTAATTTTACTGATGCTCGATTTCTCTTGAAATTATTCGAGTTATACCCTTATATAATTATTTATTCGCGCATACTGGTTATTACCCGGCTAATTTTAACCCGTTATCTAATTACATCGCACTAAAATTAGAATCGCGAGTGTAAAGAATTGTTTCGGTAGCGAAGTTCTATATAAAGCGGAATATGGTTGAACGGCACCGTTAATTGCGGCGATTAGGGGAACCGTAATAATCGCATCCGCGGACGAAGTGACCGGGACTCCTTGTAGAAAAGCTCGATCGGCACGAAGCGAAACGATGTAATTATATTTGCAAATACGCGAGAGCGTATCGGCATAGTAAGGCGAATGCAAATCGCGCGGGGTCTCCTCTGGGCTCTGTTCGCATCGCGCTGAAAACAAACCGTGTGCGAGGCCATTGATTCCACCAACTATCAATTACGTGCTATCGCTCGAATCCGTGTTCCACGGCAAATAGTAAATCGAGCATGTTTCTTCTTCCAATAAATGAAATGGAACGTTCGTCATTTTTCTCGTCTTATCGTCCGAACGATCGCTCCGAGTACCATTAACACTCGGTACAGTTTATTTGCTTTCCCCGATTGTATGAATCTGTTGCGGAAACGTTTCATTAGCCGATCGACCGATTCGTTTTCGAGAACGAAGAACGCTGATTTTTATGGTTTATTATTTTCCGAGAGAATTGCACGTAGAGGGAATACGGAATGGGAAATACGTATCGGTTCGCTTGGAAATTATCTGGTTTCATGACCGAGCGTAGGACTTGGAAATTTGGGTATTAGAAAAAGTAGGATTTGAGGGTTTTTGTTTTTGGAATTCGAAGATTGAAAAATTCGCGTATTTGGAAATGTTCTTTTCGGGATTTCAGGGTTCGCGAAGTTGGAATTTGCTAATTTGGGAATTTAGGGGATTGGGAATTTGGGATCTAGGGATCTAGGGAGTTGAAAATCCAAATTTGGGAATTTGCGAATCTAGGGATCTAGGGGGTTGGAATTTGCAAATTTGGGAATTTGGGAATTCGAGGGATCTAGGGAGTTGGAAATCCAAATTTGAAAATTCGAGGGTTTGGGAATTTGGGAATCTAGGGACCTAGGGAGTTGGAAATCCAAATTTGAAAATTCGAGGGTTTGGGAATTTGAGAATCTAGGGATTCAAGGAGTTGGAAATCCAAATTTGGGGATTTTGCTATTTGTATTATTCGAATTTGGGGATTGGGAAATCTGAGTTGGGAATTTGGAAATTTGGGGAACGGGAGATTTTCGGATGTAGGTATCTGGGGAATTCTGAATTCAAGCTCTTGTTAATTTGTATTGATGAATTTGGGGATTTGGTAACTTAGGGATCTTGAGGTGTGGATAATTTGAAAATCCCTCAATTTAGAGATCTACGAACCTGGACAATTTGAAATCTGAACAATTGAAAATTTGATATTTTGAGATCTGGAAATGCGACGTTCGTTCAAACAAGTTCTACGAATAAAAGAATTCAGCACGCAGCCGGGGTGAAAGAACGAAGATCTAGTTTCGGAATCAATTAAATTAGAGAGTCACGTAGTAAATGGATACTTATGTACCGAGTCCAATTAAGTTTTCTCAGGTGATAATGATAAATCGTATCCCGGGTGTCTGTTGCTTTAGCGGCGATTATAAAGGTCGCCGAGTGAAAGTACGCGGCCAATTAATACCGATCGATAGAGCCGCGCGATCCGCTTCGATAATAATTACTATATAGCGAGGTACGCGCGAAAATTGCTCGCGCGAGTCGCGCAATCGAGACTGCGCAATCGATACGTGACGATTTTGCTGCGCTTACGTTCACCTTTCCTGTCGCTTTTACCGGTTACCTCCTTGGATTATCTTCGATCCACGATCAATTTCCCTTTAGATCAATGAGAATACCACGGAAATAAATATTAACGCCAGCCACCATATAATGGTTTTAGATTCAGCGTATATATACGTCGAACATAACCAAAGGTTTAAAAGGTTCAAAGGATGACCTCTTTCGTACAACTGTTTAATACAATTGAAAATAAACATTGCTTAATTGGATCTAAACAAAATTATATTCCCATGTTTAATATGTTTTGGGCACCAGATCTAACCTGACATAACCTAACCTGAACCTGCCAAAGGAGACGACGCTGATTAAACCTCGTGAAGTAGCCATTAATGTCGATAAGTGGTACAAAAATATAATTACGAGAAATATTCACTGCTCGGCAAGAAATTTCAGCGACTATTTTCAGATGTTTATAGAAATTTGAGTGTCACCCATATATGGGTAATATGTCGGTCAAAGTGTTAACATAGTAACAAGTTCAAGCTAAAAGATTGAACTGAAGTTGGGGCTTTATGCATCTGCTGACAGAAAATATTTGGTTTCTTAATTTCCGATGAACCAGTCATGAGTTATCCTGACCACGCCGAGAGAACTCTTTCTTGAGAGGTCAACGGAAATGAGGTCTCAATGGCTGAATTGCCAAAATTGTATGAAATAAATATTTCATTTGATATATTAAAAAAAAATCAGTAACAATACGCTTTTTTTAAGCGTTTGAAACCCACCAAACCCCTTAACACGTTGCCGCAAATGACGGCTATAGCCGTCCTGCACATTTTAATTAATAAGAAAAGAAATATTATTATTACGAAGTATACTAATACATTTATACATCGAAAAAGAAGATGTAACATTCCAGATAACATATTAATTGTTTTTTCCGTCATTTTTCATGCTCTAACAATTCAGAAAAAAAATAAGCACGATCGTCAAATTAAAAGTGTCCGGCAACGTGTTAAGTATCGAGATGTGTTCGCGTGTCCGGAAGGAGAGTACAGCGAAAATCGTGGATAAAAATTGATGTAGCAGAAGTTGTTGGAGTGGACGACATGACTCGTTCGCTCGCGCGATCTGGGTCGGCCGATTGCAACAATGCGCTTTGTGTGCAGCCTGCATCGAGAGGAGGAGACGCATGCACCGAGATACCTGGCTGACTGCTCGCCTACGTGCACGTGCCGTGCAGTTGGCTTTCTAGATTTCGTTCCGTGCCATTTGTTGTTACGTTTCTCCCCCTCCCCTCTTCGACAACACGGGGATCTGCATTCGAATGTTCCTTTGAAATTTTACATCGTCGTTTAACGTACCGTTATTCCGCTCATTCCGCAATGGATTTCCCTTGTCCCTTTAGTACCGCGATTCTTCTTCTCACCGCCATCTTGCCGTTCGATGAGATCGCGAACGTTTAACGCTTTGGTAAACGGTGCATTCGTCGAAACTTCTATCTGTATATACTATTCCTTCTACCGAATGATGTTCATCGATTTCTTGATGGTTATCGATTATTGGGATTTCTTATTACACCTTGTAGTTTTAGGTACTTGATGTTGAATTACAGCGATATCGGTATGGAGGTATTGTTATTTGATAATAGCAGTATTTGTTAGTGGACGGGGACGTCTCGCGAGATGGGCGATTAGATCGAGTGTTAAAATTTGCTAGTTCATCGATTTCTCGATTTATAAATTCGTCGATTAATTCTTAGATTTGCAGATATTCGAGTTTCTAAGATTCCTAATGCAACTATACCGAAAAGACGATATTCGCAGTTTCTCCAACTTCCGAATCGCTATGTTCTCAAATTTTTTAACTTCCAAATATCTGAGTTACTGAATTCTCCAAATTCTTACATTTCTAGACTCCCCATTATTTAATTTTCATATTCTCTAGTTATACAAAATCCAAGAAAACCGTACAACTTCCTCACTTCTCGCGACCACCAATTTTTTAATTTCTGTATCCCTTTTATTTCAAGTACACAAATTTCCAGATCACTATCTTCTCAGATTTTCAAATCTCCCAAATTCCCTACATTCTCATAATTCTCTAAATTCTCTGAATTCCCAAAATTTCTTAAATTCCTTAAATTCCCTAAAATCCTTAAATGCTTTAAACTCCCACGATTCACAGAACTCCCCATATTTCCATAATTCTCTGAATTCTCTAAATTCTCTGAATTCCCAAAATGTCTCAAATTCATAAATCCTTTAAATTCCTAAATTTGCTAAATTCCGTGAAGACCCTAAATAACCAAGTCGAAGTAATTGTGACCCGACGAGTTATCAAGTTCTCCGATTCTCGTATCTCTTGGAAGCATTCGGAGAATCCCGAAGGCAGTTATGGCCGTTCGAAAGACAGACGAAGGGTTAGCAGAGTGTATTTTTCCGTGGAACGTCACCGATGGTTCTCCAGGCTACGGTTTTCCCACGAATTTCATTCCGGATAAACGGCGGCACGCTAGGTTAAGCCGAGATTTAACTAAGATCCACGTATTAGTATGCCCGAGTAGTATAACATGGTGAAGAACGGTACATGAGAGCGCGACAAAGGCCGCGGAGGTAACTTATGGGTATGAACTCTGCAAAAGGACTTCCTGTATGACCTCTGATCGGGAAACAAGGCCGTGGCCACGAGTTGCTTCGTTCCACGAACCGGACGGTTAAGTGTGCTCCCTCCTTCTTCGTCTCTTATTTTCCAATTACAAATCGTTTTGACTTTACATCAATTTATCCTTCGACGTTACCAACTAAATGATATTCGATCGAGTAGCTGCAAACGATATACGAGCTCCAGTTTTTTCATGTTGATTTTATGATCGTATCGCGTGCTTCGTTGTAAAATTCTTTTGATATTCAACCGCATACGTGGAATAATCATATTCATATGATTGTACTTGTACATATTCATAAGATTATACTTATACATATTCATGTGATTATACTTGTACACAATTTATATGATTACATTTATACATATTCATATGGTTATACTTATACATATGTATATGGTTATACTTGCACATATCCATATGGTTATACTTGCACATATTCATATGGTTATACTTGCACATATTCATATGATTATATAATACGCTAATGAAATGCTAAAAAGATTTGTTATGTCAGAATGCAATTAATTGCATTTAAGTTTGTAATACCTTACAGACATATATGTGAGACATATATGTAGCAGTCGCATACGTGCATATATTTAAAATGTATGAATATGTACTATATTCAAAATTAGCGTAAATGAATATACGAATATTGAAAATGATCAGTATAGAATCAAAATATACATATGAATATCGACAATCACAATATAGACTCTACATATGCATATGAGTATTCGACGTCCATACATATACACACAAAAAAACCATTTACCCAAGGAGCATTTTAATTACAACTCCATTATTAATTGCAACAATCACACGTTTTAAAAGAAGAGCAGGGTCATGAAATGAGATCACGGGAGTTAGAGACCGACTAAGGATGATTACGGCACTAATTGTCTACGGTGTTCTGAAACGTCCAACTAGTTGGTAACCAGCTCGAATTAAACAATCGTGTGTTACAAGCCGGTTTCCCAGAGAGCGTCCCGCGACAAAGGGAACTAAAGTCCCGATTCGAAGCGGCACTATCTTCTCAAATTTCCAAATTTCTACCTTGTCACATTTCCAAATTTCCATCTTCCAAAATTCCAACTCTCTGTCTTCTCAAATTTTCAAATCTTTACCTTGCCAAATTTCCAAATTTGCATCTTCCAAAATTCCAACTCTCTGTCTTCTCAAATTTCCAAATTTCCATCTCCCAAAGTTCCAACTCTCTGTCTTCTCAAATTTCCAAATTTCCATCTCCCAAAATTCCAACTCTCCGTCTTCTGAAATTTCCAAATTTCTATCTCTCAAAATTCCAAATCTCCAAACCCCAAATACCCGAATACCCAAATCTCAAAATTCTCAAATTCTCAAATTCCCAAATCCTCAAACCCCAAATCACTAAATCGCTAAATCCCCAAATCCCTAAATTTCCAAATCCTCTGTCCCCAAATTTCCAAATCTTCAAATACCTGCAATTCCAAACGCCTAAATCCCATTCCCCATTTTCCTTTTCCACTTTCCCCAAGTCCTAAATTTCCTATACACATACACGTCGCGTATATAACAATCGTCGCAATTCCCAACAAATCCCAATGAGATGTTGTTTTCTTCGGGACGATCGTGGCAAAGATATGACGTCCGACTGGCTGCCAGGCTTGAAGGGCTTCGCAAACGATCGGTCGTTGAACCGCGAATCGTTCCTGAAGCGTTGCTATCCGCGCCGGATGTGCCACGATGATGCAAAATAGCCATTTTTGGAGATCCATGCAACAAACGTTCCCTTATCGCCTACGGCTTCCATTGCCCCTGCTTAAACGGTCTGAATCGGTCATTTACAGCGACAGATCACGAGGATTTACAGAATTTACAGACAGTTCGCGTTATCCTCATTTTTTTTTTCTCGTGTATTCTTGTTCGATGGTCGAGTACGGTACACTCTATCTGATGGTACCTAATTCCGAAGCAAATGGTTACTAGTTTATATACTATTCGCTATTAAGATCGGTATCTTTCGGTGTCTTCGCGAATGGAAGCAATTTTTTAGAGGCGTGTTTTGGCGTAGACAGTTAGACGTCGATCTGGTTATCGGATTATTTGATCGCCGGTTCGATTCCCGTTAGACCGATCCGTTCAAAGTCTTTATGATTCTCTTTTTTTTTTGGTTCATTTTTTAGGTTGAATTTTATTACTTCAATGAATTTTTAAACGTAACTCAATTTTGTATATAACTGAATTTTATACGAAACTCAATTTTACATATAAATGAATTTTGCACATAAATGAATTTTATACATAAATTGATTTTACACATAAATCATTTTTGTACATAAGTGAATTTTATACATAAATCATTCTTATGCATAAATGAATATTATACATCAATGATTTTTGTACATAAATGAATTTTACTCACAAATGAATTTTACAAATAAACAACAAAATTTTCTTTGAAATATCAGTGTTACAATTATGCATTGTTTAAAATGACAGATTTTTATCTCGTTATTATTGTGCTGAAATTATTTAGCATTACATTACAGATATTTTCATAAGTCCGATTAAAAACAAAATTTATACGTGCGTGTATGTTATTTAATTATTCGAATGTACAAGATATATCAACCCATTCTCCAATTAATTGACAAAGCATACGAAAAACAGACGTAAAAATCTATTCCAGAATTGAAAACCCAACCCTAAGTTCCTTGCTAAAACTACAACTAAAACATCGAATTGACAAATTCCTGAATGTCTTCAACATTCACGATGCGCATTCGATGTGCCGATCGCGAGAGGGACACGATTTCTCTCCGGTCGTCAAATTCATCGGCAACAATGGTATTGCGCAACGCGAGATCTTCTCTATTGTTCAACGAGAACGTTTAAGGGAAAACAATTAAGATACAATGGAAGGAGAGAGCGTGTTTCGATAAGGAGACGAATCGAGAGACCTACGCCGATGTTTTTCGCGGCGGTGGAAAAAGAAAAAAGCGGAGGCGACGAGGAGGAACAAAGGCGACCCACGCGATACCGTGTGCTGGTATCATCGTGGTAATATTCATGCGCGAACTTAAGGGCATTTCAGCGACGGGGACAATGGGGCGACGAGATGCGATATTTTTACGGTCGTTCGCGATTGCGACGCCGTCTTTTGCGGCCACGCGACCACGTTTAACTGCCAATAAAGGATTTGTACCGTGAAAGTGGCCCGTTGACAACCCGTTGAAACGGAAACGGCCAACTAAAACGATCCTCTCTCTCGTTTCCGACGAATACGTTCGCGGATCGCTGGCTGCCCCTCGCGCGGCCGTCTTTCTGTCGAGGAAGTTCGAAATTCCATGCTTCAATGATTGCTTCCTCTCGAACCATTGTAGAACGGCTGCTCTTTAATGAGAACCCCGGAGGGTGTGGAGGAATTTGGAAAATCGAGGATATAGCGATTTGATAGTTGACCACCTCGGGATTCGACGGAACGGAATGTGGAAATCAATTCGGGTGCAGGAAATTGAGGAAGTGTGAAGTCGAAAATTTAAGGATTTGCAAGAATTCGGGAATTCGGAGTATGAGAATCTAAGGATTTTTGAATTCGTCCATTTTAGGACGTAGGGATCTAAGCATCTAGGGACTTAAACATCTATGGATGTAAGAATCTAGGGATGTAATCATTTAACGATCTAAGCATCTATGGATCTACGAATCTAGGGATTTAAACATCGATGGATTTAAGAATCTGTGGTTCTAAGCATTTAGGAAAGTAAGCATCTACGAGTCTAAAAATCCAGGGATCCTAACTCGCGAATGTTGGTGTTTGTGATATCGATACATACGGATTTCTGATCCATACTTCTGACTCACAGGAAGTCTGATAATTTGATGAATAAATGAATTTCTTAAAACTATCCGACTTTTGTCCACACTTAGGAAAATATTCTAGAAAAGGTCGTTAAAGAAATGATTTCACACTGCATCGTATTATCGACCCACCATAGTTCAACCCTATTACAAAAATAAAGTTCTAAACGATACAAAAAACAAAAGTACAGAAAAAGTCGAAAATTTTCACCGAAACGATATGTGTTTGCGAATGAATAGAATCCAGAAGAATGCATCGCTCTAACCAGGATAACTTTGTTCCACCGACGAAATCCTGTCTAACGATAAAAAATGAATACCGTTCGAAGGTAATTACAGCGAACAATGGTGTTTCGGGTAATTTTTAATGACGTAAATTCCTGTGCAACGTTCGAACGGAACGAGAAGAGTCGAATTCAGTGTCGGAGGAAGCTTCGTTGGCTGACTGCCGACATGATAAACGGTGGCAGGTATAACAATGGGTTCATTACCGAAAGTTTGGCCCGGGTTGGGGGCCCCCTTGGCGAATTCTGGCCCGGCGAAGGGGTCCGGGTCGTCGACCTGTGCACACTGATGCTCCACTCGCCAATGGCATACTCTCGCGAAAAGTACACGTGCACCGACCACGATATACTCTTTAAACTCGAATTTTCTTTCGCTCTGACCGACAAACGATTGCTGCTCGAAATTGCGAAGTGATCTAAACTACCCTCTTCGTTGACTTAATACATAGATTCTACATTCTCATATATGGGGAGATCCAAATTCCACATCCTCACGTATGTGAGGTTCTAATTCTCAAAATTCAAATCCTCAACACTATTAATTCTTATCTATTGTAAAGTATGCAAATTCTAGAACCCCCAAATTCCTAAATTATCAAAACCCCAAATCCTCAATTTTTCTAATTCTTCTCCACTGTAAAATATCCAAACTCCAAATCCCTAAATCCCCAAATCCCCAAATCCTTAAATCCCCAAATCCCCAAATCCCCAAATCCCCAAATCCCCAAATCCTCAAATCCTCAAATCCCCAAATCCCCAAATCCTCAAATCCCCAAATCCCCAACTATTGTAAATCTTCTCTACTGTAAAATATCCAAACCCCGAATCCTAAAATCCCCAAATCCCCGAATCCCCAAATCCCCAAATCGCCAAACCCACAAATCCCCAAATTCCCAAATCCTCAAATCCCCAACTCTTGTGATTCTTCTCCACTGCAAAATATCCAAATCCCGAATCCTAAAATTCCCAAATCCCCACATTCTCCACTCTTCAAATTTTCCACCGTTCCAACAAGCGAAAACCGAAATCCCTGAATTTCCAAGACCTTGAATGGTCGAATCCGCAAATTTCTAGCGACCCGGTATTCGACCCTCGTCCAAAATCGTAACAGAAGGAACTTTAGCAAGTAAAGAGGAATCGCATATTCGTCGAGAGCGAAAAGTCGCTATCGTTTGGTGACTTCTCAGCCGTTTCTTTCTGTTGGCAAGAAGGTCGTGGTGTTCGTGTGAATGACACGACACGAGCCGGCGCACATGTTCCACCATACGTCCGAACAAAAACCCTTCTGGCGGTGTTCTGCCGTGCGTACTCGCACAATGGGCGTGCGTGCATTTATTTTTCCGAGACGGTATTTGCCGGCAGAGACTTCTCGTCGTTCCGTCTCGCCACCACGAAAAGTCTGCCCTTTGTTCGAGCAAGCTGCTAAATTGCCAACTACGATAGAAACAGTGTCCATTCGCGATAATAATTTACTCGTTTCTTCGCGACCACGAACACCATGCACCTTGTATACATATGTTCAGTTATACGTGTACAAGCTGATATCAACATGTGCGCGATACGCGTTAATTATTATCTGCATCTCGAGGCAATTAAAACACGATGAGAGTCAAACGGCGTGGAAAAGACGGAGCAGCTGATCGTATGGACCACACGATTGCACGTATCTTATTATTAACGCTAGATTCACGGACGACTAATTACCATTTAAGGTAATTGGGTGTTTTGTGATAGGGAAATGTTAGAAGAATTCAGAATCTGGGGATTCGGGAATTTTGGGATTTAGCTATGTGAGTTTTAAACATTTTGTAACAGAGAAGAATTGAGATTCTGAAGATTTTGATAATATAAAAATTTTGTAATATAAAATGTCAAATCCGTAACCGATCATTTTGACTGGTTGGTAGTTCTAGTGTTAATAATCTCGAAAGATTTCGTCAAACTCTTCGATTAAAAAGTTTTAGAATTACTATCTGTTACCCCTTAAAATACCTCCGAGTGCGAAGGGTTAAAAACTGCATCATTTTCTTTCTCTCCGTAAACGGACAGAACTTTCCGGTAAAAAACGTAAAGTAAAATGCGATAAAAGTTGCCACGGAATTATCGCCACGAACAACAATAAAAGACCGTCGAAATCCTCCGATCAAATCTGTTACCGAGTGCTCGTCGAACAGCAGGAAACAGAAATGATACGCGATTCCCTCGTTGGAATTCCACGGGATATCTACGAGCAAGAGATATTGTTTCCCGGGTAGAGGAATGTTAGTGTCGATATCGGAGGAGGGCTGCCAGGCTGCGTTCTGCATCAGCAATTTGCATGACCGATGATCGAGCACTGGCGTGCAACCAGTGACTAGATGCATCGTCATTACGCATTGGCCAGATACGATCAAACTATCGGTAATGATAGTCGCGCGACCCGGCGCACGTACGCGAACGCCAGGGTCGCGTTTATTAAATTACGTCAAATTATTGGTACGCTCCGAGGGTCGATTATATCGGTGGTGCGCTAGGCAGCCGGCTTCGATCGATCGTTCCACCATACTTCTCCCCGTGCTTTCTACTTTCCTACATTTCCACGTGATCCAGCTAACGATTAAGTCGTGCCAACTCCTCCGTTCTTATAAAAGAAACTAAGGTAACAGCGCCGGTACTTGACACTTTTTCAAAAACGATAAATAAATAAGGAAACCACAAGTTGGAATACGTCAAACTTTATTAACCCCTTGTCTTATAATATCATCTTCCACGCGTGACGCACGTAACTGTAACAATGCAACAAATTTGGCTTATATTTTCATCACGATTCAAATTCGAGCTTAATTGTAATTGCAACCCGTCCACCAACGACTGCCATGTACAAAATGTCCCTGACATTCGAATAATCTTTGTCTGTATCAGCATTACAACGATAATTAAGTCGCCCTGTCTGACGCACTTGCCGATAAAAGTTGAGGGGTTAACACTAAAACTACCAAAGGGGTCAAATGACCCTTTCACACATTTGCTACTTCAAACGTCAAAATTTGTTAAGCTGATTTTGTTGACATTTTTGCAGATTGTCAACAAGACAAAGAATCAATAAGTGCACTCGTTTATGTTTCATCGTTTGTTCATTTATTTTTCAACTTCATTTTCAACTTAAAAATAATTGTGAATTATATGTCGGTAGTTTTAAATACAAAATACACGAAATATAAATATGATTATAAAAATAAATATGAATTCGGGTCTGACAAGGAAGAAAATTAAATTATATCTCAGCCTAATCACGCTGTGCGACGAAGGTGTTAAGGGAGTTGATTAGATACGTTCGTGAAGAAGACTCGCGCATGAACGTCCATCTTGTTGGTGGAGAAGAAAAGTGGCAGGACAAAGGACAAGTGACTCAAGGTCGTGTACGGGTAATTGAACGAATCCATAAATCTTCTGGCGATTATCGAAACAACTCGACACGCCCCTACTTACAATGTTGTCGTTTCGCGTATTTGCAAATTATTTATCACTCCACGGTACGTGGCAATTACTCGTGTACCGTGATGAGGTATTTCATCCCGAAGATAATAATCGTGCGAAATTTGTGACCGTGACTTTCGCGTCGCTATTAATAATCGAGAAACGATCATTAATTCTCGTCGATTTGAAACGTTGTTGCCCCGATCGAATGAAAAACTGGGAGAACATCTCTCAGATCCAAGATAGTTAGTTGCAATTTTGTTACAGTGACATTTTGTACCGTCGAAGGGAACTTCTGATCGATGCGTTTCGATTCTTTGTCAACGAGAGAATTTCAGTCGATTTCTGTATACACTGATGGGTTATCGAGCTTTACATTCTTCTATAATAAAAAATTTTCAAATTCTTGTATATATATACGATATTGTACAATGATGTACTATATATTTGTAGGCATATCTAAACTTGCAAACTTGAGATTTTCAAGTTATAAATTCTCACACACAAGAGCACTTAGGGTGGCTGTATCATAAACACCCTTTATTATGAACTTCACATTTTAATTTTTTTGGATGTATATGATAGTACTGTCTAAACATTTGTGATGTTTCGAAAAGATGTTGTACTACAACATGAAGATAAATGCATTTGAATGAGTTGTATCATGAACAGACTTAAAAAAAATCAACTATAATGATGTTTCTTTACATTAATACATTAAATGAATTTTATTTAACAATTAAATACTACAATTAAGAAAAATGTTCTATTTCGATGTTCTATCAAAATTATTTCATAGAATTCATTTAATTACGTAATAAAGAAATAAATATGTGTATCGAAAGAATTAATGAATTAATCGATCAATTTGGTTTTCAGATTCGAACCGACGAAGGGCAAGAAGAAGGCGAAGAGCGGTCCGGATGGGGCGTGATGGATCTCCGATGTCTTCGATTAATCAAAAATCCGTAGCCAGCAGCTCAAGCAACGATCAACGTATCTACGACTCGTCAACGAACCCACCATTTGTCCCTTCAACTAGATTCATCGCCATTTCGAATCCCCCTTTATATGCGAGAAACGCTCGATACACGGCGAAAGTAGAAGAAAACGAAAGAAAAAAAATCACGACCGTATTGCGCTTTCTGCGATCGTCGATCGATTGGGAACCTTTTGAAGACACCATTCGCGATCAGAGCGAAAGGAAAGAAGAGCTCGACTATCGTTTTCAATAGCATTACAACGAATCCGAGTTTCGAATCAATTTCGACGCCGCGGCGATTATCGCAGCGATGTTCAGCGATCGAAACGATAGTTTCATTTTTATCTTTAATCGCGATCGATTTGTAATTTAGCGCGAGTCTTTTGTTCCGCGTGACTTAGGGTGCGTTCAGAATCAGCGAACGTACCCGCGTACTTGAACGTAACTTGAATTCCGTGGGATTTAATTGAAATTGAATCGCGTCGTACAGCGTGCAATCCAGTAGCGTGGATTCGAATGCGATATAATTGATCCTCGTTGAATCGAATCGCGACGAATTGGATCCCACGGGATTGAATCGGGTCGAATCGAATCGCGTACGACTCAATCGTATCGAATCGAAAGGAACGCGCGTTTACGCTCGAGTCCTGCAGAAATGGATGAGTAGATCATTTCCTCGTTTAGTTTAAAATTGTGAACGTACCCTTAGTCCGAGCACACTCAGAAAAAAAATGCGAGGACAATTTAGTCGTCCTACCAAAGTCTGAGCGATCTTCGTGAACGAGTTTCCTGGATCGAGAAGAAAAATGAGAAGAAAAATCGTTTCTCAGACGAAGGAGCCACGACCGAGAGAAAGTGAAATGGTCTAATAAAAATGTCAACGAAAATGTACGATTTTATGGATCACGAGACTGTTTCCCAGGAGGCGAATGACCAGGTGAAATTTTCGGGAGCGATTCTCGTGAGAAATTGCGGCACACGATTGATTGACGAAAGAAAGAGAAAGAGATTGACGCTGAAAACGCGCCGTTAGTTAATCTAATAGGGAGCGTAGTTAAGGATTTTACGAATGCCATAATAAACCAACTTCTTGTGGTTGTACTTAAGTCATACCTTTTACACTTTTACTGTTTATGTCTTTAAGGTTAATTAAGTTACTTGTTAAGTTGCATAAATATTCCATTATCAGACCGTCTTCTATCGAATTAAACGCTAAGGTCTTTGTTTTTTTTTTTATCTTCCATTCTTTCTGTTTGTACGTGTTTTTTTTTTTCATTGCGACGAAAGATTCCTTTCGATTATCGTTGGACAGTAATTCGATCAAATTATCTCACAGTCCGTGTCCAAAGTTCGATGAACGCCAATTAATTGTTACGCCTGTGATGTTGTCCCCTTTGTACTGGTGAAACCTTGTCAAAGAGCCCTCCTCCTCCCGAATCTTAGATTTTTAATCACTGAACGAATCAATATGGGACCAAAATGACCCGCACAGTGCCCTTCTGCGAGATACAAACGATAAACGTTTGTACACAATTTTATTTTAATATTAATTACGTAGTTTGTTATGTACTTTTTATCCGTAGTAGAAACGCATCATGCCCGCCATAGAACGAATCAAAGTTCGCGGGCGCGCGAAAATTCGAACTGCCTTCTGTCTTGAAGGGCCTCGACGAAGGCCTACGACAGCCGAGATCGCGCGTAGGAGCTGTTTAACGAACAATTTGTCGGAAATCAGGTATCGAGACCGCCTGTCGGTTTAATGGTCCTGGCCAGAACACGCGCACTGGACCTTGGTCTCACTTTTGTGATTATTATTTAAGTAGATCGTAAGCATACGCTAGGTTAGACTAGACTTTTTACAACGTTTCTCTTCGCTCTTTCCATGCGAATATATTCGAAACATAAATATGGCTCGTGTATTCATCAAAATGACCGCGTCGATGTGAACGGCGCGACCGTAGCCGCAGACATAACCTTAATTCCACGAGACCGCGTAAGATTTGAGCGAAGAGAGAGAGAGAAATCGTGCATTTATAATTGGAAAATCCCGCCAAGAATATGATAGAGAGAGATCCGGACGGATTGCGTCGAACACCGGTCATCCAGTTTCCCCTAGTTTTTACGTATTTCTGTAATATATAAGTTTCACTAGTTGTAACAGTAAGAAGGTGTAGATTTTTTGATTCTCATGATATACATATACATTCTATTTTGCGCATCTGAGCGAGAAGGCACTCGGTCCCCTTTACGGCGGAACTCTGTGCGCTATAATCGTTCGCCACCCGTGAACGAATATCCCGTATGTCGACGTTCGCCGAGATTTTGCCAGGGGAACAGTTTGCAATGCTGCCAGTGTTTACCGTGTTAAATTCCCCACGCTACGTCCCGTGCCGCCCACCAACGCATATACGTAATTTTGCGCGCTTCATTACCGTGTCCTCAACCCCTTACCCGTCCATATTTTTCTCTCCCTACTTCCGTTAAGTCTAGTTCGTCACAGGGCATTGGATATAGTATCGTTGTCCGCGTCGTTAGATCGTATTACGTCGACGCGAGACACTGCATTTTTAATCGCGTCGATTCCCGTCGCACGATTGGTGTTTTCATGGCGAAATACTCGTTGCGTAAGGGTCGAGGACCGTTGTGCCTTCGAATGCACACGTTCGAATGATTTATGTTTAAGGATCGTAAGGACAGACATCCATTTTGTGATTTCGTAAGCAGTTGTTTAGTGTGTGTTTTTTTTTTGTACTTTCCCTTAATGCTTATCTAGGATAGCTTGTGTACCCTAAAGAGTGTTTCAATAAAATTGACAATGAAATCAATGTTTTGATTTTATTCATTCCTCCCGTATTTTCATTCAGTTCCTTATCTGATTCATTCAGCGAAGGTTGAATGTTGTCAATTAAATCGTATCGATTGGATATGAATCAAGTTACGCGCCCTTTATTCGAACATCCAGATCAACAATCGAGTATCGAAGTTGAAAAGAATCGAGCACGCCATCTTATGGCGGGAAACTGCAACGAAGTAGTCAAAATGGCTAGCGTGCGCGATATGAATTAATTCCATGTCACCTACTTCGATCGATCGTTTCAATTGTAAACATTGATTGATTTCTTTCGGTTTTATGAAAATTACAGCGCTCGAGTGGTATAGCAGTGAATGTTTGTTTCTGTTCGACCGCTAGCATAATTGTACGCGTTTATCATTAATCGAGCGATCGGCGGTCGGTGTTATCGATTCCTTATAACGCGCATGACGATGGTAAAATCCGTGAATATGGCAACTCGTTACAAAAGAGTGGTATTGTGCCGGGGTTTCTCCGAAAAGATTGACTCGAAAGAAGTTTATGTAAAAACGTTAGAAACGGCAGGTTATACGTGCGATTACTTACCCACTCTGTGTTTCGAATATGTGAACGGTTCAGAGCTGCAAACGTGCCTGCTATCACCGCTTTCATACCATGGTAGTGATACTTCGGATGAGTTTTGTTTTATTTCTTTCAAATCTTTAATGGAGCTTACGTTTATAGGATTGATATTGACAAGTCGTCATGCGGCCGAGGCAATAGGTCACGTTTCCGAAGATGACAACGTTCTACGTCCTTGGAAATCATTACCAGTATACTGTGTAGGGCCAGCAACCGAGTCTTTTGCCAAAAGTCACTTAGGTTCAGAGAATTGCTTTGGTCGTAATACCGGTAATTCCAAGGAATTAGCAGAATTTTTAGTTGAGTCTGTTTCAAAAGAATCGAAGCCTTTGTTGTATCCTTGTAGCGAAATTGGGAGGGAAACAATTGAAAAGACCCTTAGCGAAAATGGCATAAGTGTTCACAGAATAGTTGCATATAAAACATTGCCTAGTAAAACTTTGGAACATGATTTGTTAAAATTCCTTGATAATAGGCCAAAGATATTTGTTTTCTTTAGTCCTTCTACCGTAGAGCATATAGCAAATTCATTGAGAAAAAAATGTTACGATATGTGTAATATAAAAGCAGTTGCTATTGGTCCTGTGACTAGGCAAGCATTATTCGATGCTGATATAGAAGTTTTTGCAACTGCAAATAAACCTGACCCCGCATCTTTATTGGAAGCTATTAGCAATGCAGAGAAAATGCAAGTCACTGAACAGATTATATGAAGAAAGGAATGACATGTACTTTATTGTTGTTCCATGTAAGTATGTAAATGTTAATCTGTTTAAATTGTAGTTAGATCGTTACTATAGCATCAAAGGGTATTTATTTTTGCCTCTTGTGAAATTCAAATGTGATAATTAATTTTTATGTTTAAAAATTACACATTAAGAACATATCTTTACAGATATTTTTTTGTCAGTGTTTATTATAGTTATACTTCTTTAATTATATTATATTATTATGAATTTGTTATTTTAGTAAATTTTATTTTTATTACAACAATAAATACATCTTATTTTGCTAAACTTATCACTTACAAAAATAAGGTTACAATGTATTTACAATAAAATATCTTTTAATAGTTATACATTAATAAGATACGTTACTGTATGTTATGAAGTATAACATTGTATTATTTTGAACACTGATATAATTGGAACACTTATTTCCCTGTTTAGAGAGAATTTTAAAATACGTTTTTCAGCCTACACTTAAAGCAAGACTACAATAAAATACTAATGCTTAAAAATAACATACCATTAAATTGATCATACAGAATGGAAAAACAATTTCTAGAATTGTGCATATCAGTCTTTACTGTTAATCTCTATAGCATTTCCTATTTCTTTTTTTGTTAATGAAAATATATATCTGTGAGAATGATTGCTAAAAAATACTGTTCCATGGAAACATTTAACATTTAAACATTTACTTAGAATGACTGTGTTTGTACAACAATTTCGGTAGAATGTATACGTTGAAACATCTAGTATCTATTTCGATTGACAACATTACCGAGAAGGCACGAAATATCAGCTCCGACAATGGTTGATTGATTAGCGTAATAAGGCTGAGGAGGGTTTCCTCCATTATTGTATTTCATTTGAACAGCAGTCTCGTAATCAGGAGCAGGTCTGTACGATGGGAGTAAGGCACGTAAGTTGTTTATGTCTGTCGATGACACGGACACGACAGGATATGGCGACGTTGATAGATCGTTATAACTTGTCCATCGTGTGTGACCCTCCATGTTCCTATTATCCAAATTTACGGACACCGCATGATCCCCTGAATCATTTGTGTCGCTATCCTAAAAGATAAAATATTGTCTCTGCTTAAACGAGCCGACGACAGTACTTTACGTCGTGTGAATGTAACAGCACTTACAAAATATCCGTTTGTTGATCGTTCCAATGGACGAGATTCTTGATGTTGCATATAAAATGTGTGTTGTGCTATACATAAACGCCACACATATTTTGCATTACGCGATTCGTTGAATATAAATTGTTTTGGCTCCTCGCCTTCCGCTTGACATTCTATTCTAAACGTCTTTTTATGATTAATAACGTTGCTAATGTCTTTCCATCTGAAGTAAAAATATTTTCTTGTTAAGTAATCATTTTCAAATACATATTCTAACAGACAATTACCTGTAGAATTGTGTTGACTGAGAGTTCGGATAAATAACCATTATCCCATTGATGGAAATTCCGAGTATTATCTCGTTGTTCCCGTTATCCTGTAATTCAATGTACTGAGTCTTTGTTTTTATAACATTAAGTACAGAAATAGTATTTGAGTACCTTAGTCGAGAATGTTTCATTTCCATATCCCTCTAACTGCATAACAATAGAAATATATAATTCCTCCGATGCAGCTTGAGTAACACCCATGAGATTCTTGTATTGGCATACAGCTGTATGCAAAAGAGAATCTAGACCTCCAGGATCTGCTTGAATTACATCCTGAAAAGAACAAAATAAAATAAGTAAATACAGAAATCTAAGGCTGTCTTTTTTTTTATTACCTTGGGAAATAGTGTGCATTGTTGAAGGCATTCCATTGTGTGTCGTTCTGCATCATAATTACCAAATTCTGCCTGCATCGAATAACTTGCCAAGAGAGTAGCTTGTCTAGAATTACATTGAAATCTACCTTCCAACACATCACTCTTCAACTGAAGATAATAATGATACCTAAACATATAATATATAGAGAAGAATAAGAAGATAATAAAGTATCACTAATATATCTGGCATAGAATATAATTATATACCTAGTCATTTCATCTTGAATAAGTTGCACATCCGTAACATAGTACATCACTCTTAAATATAGGCTAAAACTTTTAGCCTCTTTTTCCAACTGTTTCTTTAATGGTTTGTCCATGTCTACCCATCGTGGAGAGAGGGAGTCATGACGGGAGATATAGCGCAAACCAAAAAATTCTGGCTGCCCTAAGCCTAAACGTTGTGTCACATTGTCCAAACATTCTTGACCGAGACTGTCAATGCTCAATGTGCATTCTATGGAAGTGGTGTCTAATAATTCGATGCAGATCACATATTGGTTCTTCGAAACCACATTATACTGTCGACTTTTCTTTAAATGAAACTTAAACGGCATCTTCATAACACGTTTAACTGAAAAAGAGAAAATGGACATGGAATAACATAATATCTTCACATCCGTATTAAACTGTCTGCCGGGAACTACTTTGAGGATCAAAAAATAAAAGACACATAAAGTGTTTCGATAACACAAGAAGAATGACGCTCTGTTACTACGATCATTCAAGGAAAGTGAATACCTCATCACTACGAATGAATACCGAAATGTTTCACGTTCCACGATACTTTTACTTTTAATCGAAATTTATGTACATACACCTACAGTATATATTCCACTCTGCCAAGCATGAGAAATGTATAACTTTTCATCGTTAATAAACCGAAAGCATTTCTAACCTCGTTGTTCACGTCATTGATGCTAGTTACAAAATTGCGGTATACAGTTCTTATAACGTGTGTCCTTGACTCAAAATGTCAAATGATCGAACTTTACTTCGCAAAAGATAAATTAAAAATGCCGCGAAAAATGTATAAATAATAAATCAGACGCGCGAAAAGTCATAAACAAGCGTATTAATTGTAAATAAAATTAATTGCATAAAATAATGCAGTATGTTTCATCCAGCTTTGTCACCGGATAAATTTTATTTTTATCGAGTACTTGAAGCATACTAGATTAATATTATGTTTTAAATACTGAAACTTGTTTATCGTATCGATTATACTTTGTTTCTATGAAAAAATAACTAAAGTACATAGACAGAAGTAAAACTAGATCTAGTTACCGAAAAAAGTTCCTATCAACGTTTTCGTGAACATGATCAACTTCTTGCACGTAATGTGTACAGAATGACTTATGACCTTATCGAAATTATTCATGCATCATTTAATGAATATTTTTATCGCGTTTTATCGGAAACATTGAAAATAACGCGATAAGTACTGTGCCGCGTGCAGAAAACTCGTTTATCACGTTCGCGCGGGAAATTTAAATTTCCTTCGAACGAAACAGCTACGAAACTTTGATACAATAAATATATTTTATAACAATTAACAAGTATCGGTTCAACATACAAACAGCTAGGCAATATAACACTCAATGTAAACAATACTACAGATATTCGTAAACATTTATAAAACATCGTCCGATCGATGTAGGTACACTTCTTCGTTCGCTTGATTCACGTTTCCATTTTAAATCGAATAAAATTGCGTGGCCGTAGAGGATTGCATTTCTATTTGTCCCATTTTGAATTGCAACCTGTGTAGCCAGCGTAACAGCATCGCATTCGATTCTCGACGAGACGAGGCAAAGTGTTCCGACATTTTGTTGGGCGGAAAATCACGACAGTTTTGCAAACGCACTTGCAGATGTCCTGGTAGCTGATTGCAAAATAATATTTTTCCTTACGATTTGCTTATTAAATAAAAAATAACGTTAATATTCGTACCTGAGCATGATGCGAGTACAGAATCGGGCTCCAAAGGGGCAACAACTTGTTCAACAAAATGGAACCACACTCGAGCAGGGCTTCCAGTAGACTCAAAAAGTGTAGATTAACCATTTCTGCCAGCTACATAAACAATAATGCCATTAAAACAAACAGAAAAACCATTATTCGATAAATTATCATTCACTCACAACTTTCGAGTGTCCAACCAACTGCAGTATGCAGGGTGTTATTTTTCCCCAGAACTCTAGTAAAATATTCGTGGTAATGTTGTGTCCCTCGCTGTTCGATGGATTGTTCTTTGACAATTCTTCCAGATACATCGTCCACAACTGGACAAGAAAGACATTTTTTTAGAAAATTTTCGAATCTTTGTAATTATGGAGTGGATATTGAAATGACGATGTAAGAGGGATTTAGGTTCTTTATATCGCAATATTCGTTCCGGTATATGTTTTTGTAAGTGAAAGGTATAAAGCATAGTATTACCTGACAAAGTATAAAAGCATGGAACAACGAGGACATGTGTAGAACCGATGCCTTGGATTGTTCCGGAAACCCTGCGAATATGTACTGTATATGATCAGCAACGTGGCAGGACACTTCCTGTGGTATTGGTTGCGCTATTGGGATCGATGGCCCGTGACTATGCACAATATTACTGCTGGCGAACATCGCCGTGTGCGTAAGTGAACCTAGTAACAACCAGGATAACAATCTGATGTGCCCTATGCAGTCCACGTATTCTCGAGCACTGAAATAGTTTATTTTATTTTAATTCTAGCGAATATCTCGTAGTATCTGAAATTTTTAAGTTGAGAAGTTCAATTATCACGGATGGTTATTGTTTTATCAATTGGTTAGGATTAGGGAGTGGATGCATCGACGTAACTAGAATATTTCCCTAATTTCCGAATTTTCAAAATGTATGAAATATTTCTACGACTCATACGAAGTAGACGTAATACGCGATACATTTTCATATTAATTAAAAACTTTACCCCTGTTGGGTCATAGTTGGCGCGCTATAGAGCCACGGAAGGTATCTAGCCACTGCTCTGTTCTCCCTATTATTGCCCCTAGTGATTTCCAAAGCCACGTATTCAGCGAGACCACATTTCAGTATACCGCCCAGAGTGTCTTCGTTCAGTCCGGCTTGCATTCCTTTGCTGTAACTCTAACAATAATAAAGAACGTTCATTTTATAAGTAGATGGAGATCAACCGTTTATAGGAACATTCATCAGTGTCATTCTTTACCTTCACTTTGCTCAATGTGTGAAAATCGGCTAGAAAATCGAGCACGTCCGGTAGTTGGTTCTTCAGGGACTCTGATGCGTTCGTGTTGTAAATCGGTGATACGTCCGTTTGGATGTTCTCCATCGCGACGGTGTTAGGCAATGATCCACCGATATCCTAAATATTAGATCATCATTATATGTTAAATGATCTAAATGTTGTATCATTAGTTCAAACATGTCAGTGAATAAAGGTGCACTATAACGCGTCAACCGACCTGTAGCACGAAATGCAACAACAGCAGAAAATTGGAATCCGGTATGGTTGTTTTGAACTTAATCGCCTGGATCAGCTCGAATACTATGGTCCTACCGAAGAAGTGTTTGTCCCTGTCCCTGGTGAAGCCACGGTGGCACAAATAACACAAATCCGTCAGATAACTGTACCTGATGGTGGAGTTTTGTATGGCGTAGCTCAACACCTTGGCGAACGGGTCCAGCATACCCTGAAAACCAATTATCCTTCAATTTATCCGAAGACGCGTTGCCTGTATTGAACCGTTGTCAACGAGGAGTGATAAATCTCTGCAAAAACGATGTTCAGACGGGCTCGTGTCCATTGAACAGTCTCCTTCCCCACACAACCGGCCGTCAAAGTACGTTATTTACGACTTGGGTCGCGCGAATGTCTGACCTTTGATTGCTGTATCCCCGGGACCTTAAGCAAAGAGATCATGATCCTCAGCAATGACGTGGTGTCGTCGATGGAGGAGAGCATCAGCACCAGTCTTCGAAATAGGCCGTCGAATTGTGCCAATAGTCCGCTCCAGGTCGCTGCACCTGGACCGAGTCCCGCCTCCAGAGGTAGACAGTCTAGGTAGCACGCTATGTTGTACAGTATTATCGGTAGACGTTCCACGGGTAGCGATTTCTTTGCGTTTAGGGCCTAAGATGTATTTGAATCAACTGATCAGATAATATCCTGGGATAAAACGTCGGTAGATTAGCTAATTGATTTATGGGTTTGGAAACTTTAAAGGAGTTATGAAAGTAGAGGATAAGTGTCTAAAGTAGCATGAATTTCATGGTTTCACCTCTAATAACAATTGCAAGGGTGCAATTGGATTAAGTTCGTTGAAATCGACTAGTGCCTGTGTGACGCTCTTGAAGAATTGCATTCTCGTGGATTCTGAAAAGCGGAATATATAACATCCATGTGTAAAATGATTATTCAATGCGTATGGAGGGTTATATAGAGTATGTACCATTCAAGTGCGTTTGGAACATCTGGATGAATACGCCATTAGGCGCCAGTTGATGAAGAACGCAACGAAGGAACTGATGAGCCACGCTGATCGCACCACCTGGCAGATGCATGTTGGTCTCGCTTTGCCAAGGGTACATCGCGTTTAGCGCCACTCTGTGAGGATAAAAACACGTCATAGTCTATGCAAGATAACTTCATCTCTAAGCATTTCACCAACTTTGTCACGACACGCAGGATTTCTGGCAACAGGGGCGCTGCCAAGGACGGTTCACGATGGATGAATGTTCCAAGGTTGATGATACATAGGCCCAGTTCCTCGTCGGAGTATTCCTCCTTGATTGTTCCACACTCTGAACATCTGTGGACCACGAAATTCAAGGAACCGTCGAACGAAATAGCCGAAGACTTCATACCTTTCGTAAATACAGTCGTCTCCTATGCGAAATAAGCTTTGCTTCAAATTGAAATCAGCGTGACATGCTTGCTGCGAGGCGGCATCGAAATTCAGTTGCAGCTGTGGACCTGACCTGTGGATTTGAAGAGTGATTACTCTTCAGGAATTTGCAGAGTGATTAGCAGAAGGATGTTATGAGTGATTACTCTTCAGGAATTTTTGCAGTAAGATTTCCAGATTGATTACTCTTCAGGAATTAAGCTAATAAGTAACAATTAAGTTTTGAGGTTAGTGATTTACACCCACGATGGTTAACCACGAATAGAAGAAGGTGATGTGATAATTGGAATTAGGTTTTCATCATCTCCTTTTCATCTGTCCATCAACTCACCAAGATTCTGTACGCCTGGCCATTGGTCCATCTGGCCCAATGAGGCTGTCCTTCCGTATTTTGTCTCTCTGAATTCGAACATGGTCCTTCGTTTTGGTCTTTCGATCCAGATCGAACATCTTTCCAGGATAATCCAAGGATTCCATCGCAGGAGGTGGTGATTCGAGTGCCACTTGTTTGATTAGTCTCCTTGGACTGGCCGACCTGCTCGAGTGCACTTCATTCGATGTTGGCACCAGGGATGCCGACTGAAACATCATAAACGATAATCGTACAACCCTTAGCAAGTTATTTATAGACCAGTATGTCTGATATGTCTTGACGAACGAAAGTGATACCAGGTTCTCGGAAGTTGTACTGTCTTGTTTTACTGGTGCCTGTCCGTCCATCTTGACACCGTTTCCATTATTGAACTTATTCGAATCTGAAAAGGATTTATGATTATTACACAGGCACCATTTTATACTCTGAAACATCAAAGGGTACCTTCGATCTCTTGAACCCCGAGTGCCTGGCGAACGTGCTCCACCAGACCAGAAAAGTCCCTGTGGGGTCCAACAGGCAGCAGTCGTTCAGGCATGGGAAACTCCAGCTGAGATATGCTCCGAGGGCTGGTAATATCGCTGGACATGCACGTCTCGCTGTCCTGATCGAACGAAGAACCTGAAGAACGAGATTATTTATCGTTAAACACTCAACGGAAGCTGTCTTATAGACATACTCACTGACAGTCAACACGTCCATCTTGGACAGAGGCGATTCCGGCGAACCATACGTGTCCTCGCAACGCATCACGCGTTGCGTCGGTCGTACACCTGCAACAACAACCACGATGTTCGACATTGCCCTCGAAAACAACCTGAAGTATCCCAGAAGAGGTGTCCACGATGTGGGCTCAAAATGTACTCACCGACAGGACGAATCGCGGTGCCGATCGGTAAAAGGCGTTCGACTGTCGGTGTGGTCAATGGATGAACCGAATCGTTCCATCCATGATGCTGACCATTCTCCGTGCTGGTGACTTGGGACGAGATCGAACTAACAGCTGGTGAACTCGACTGGTCGCTGCTGGTGACTGTCACCACCTGACCCGGGGACACGGGTGATGCTACGGTTACGCTTTGCTCGATACGCTTCTGACGACCTAACTGCTTCGAGTTTGGAGAATCGGAATTGCTGGAACCTGCTGTTGGTGTCTTCTCCCTCGGTTGCTCATACCTAAAACCCAACCACGTTCATGGCCCTCATAAGCAGCTTGCAATCAGGTTACCTCGCGGTCAGCGATTAATTAAAACAAACATGGTACCTTTGAATCTGAGGAGGTATAGTAGTTGCGAGGGCGCTGGACAGTCCAAAGGGCTTCGAGGACGCTGTGTCTCCGTTGAAGGCTATTTGGACGGTGACGTTCTTCTCTTGGACAGTCTTCTCTGGAATTGCTCTCTCCAGGATTCCTTTTTCTGGCACTATTTTGTCCGTCCTCTCGCTCACTGCTCTAGTGATTGCGGTGTATTTCTGCAGGTCGGCTTGACCCGTCAATAATGGACTGGTTACCATCATCTTCACTCCCTCGTGAACGCTCCACTTCTTTTGAAGTCCACCTTTTGTGCTCTGTTAAAATGAGTCATGTCTAGTTTGAGAAATTCGGGAATGTTTAGTTGTTCAAAACGGGAGACATTTGGACGAAGGGATCGTTGCTACTTGAAGGGGTCGTTCTGTATGAAATTATGAGATATCGACAAGTACCTGATGAGTGTCGTCCTCGCTGCCCAAGAACCATGTGGGTCTGCTAACGGTGTCCGGCTTCTTGGCGACGTGTTGGTTGTTCCAGTCCATCTTGGCGACGATGTCGGCCGAGGTGGAGGACCTAGGCCCGTGAAGTGAAACGCTTCTGGTGACGATCGTCGGGGTTTCTTCCAGTTCTCCGAGCGATCCACCACTGCTGCCATGTAAGGTGCTGTCAGATTTTGGGCTCTCGGGTATTGCGGCCAGCTCGGACTCCGTATCATCCGCATTGATCGAGTAGCTTTGCAGAGCATTCACAATAGCGGAAATTGTAACAAGCAGCTACCGGTGTAAGCACAGGCACGTGTGTGATGATATACCCTTCTGGGTCTTGGGCTAGTTAACACTGTCTAGGTGGGACACTCTAAAAGGTTCATGGTACTAATTTCCGCTATCTATCTATCGATGTTCGAATCGTTTGGTGACACTACTCTATAAATAGCTCACCGTGACGGTAAACTATAATAATTTTTAGCTAGGACGTCGCGTTTCATCTATATAAACATGAGGTGATATGTATCAGTGTCGTTCTTCTGATGTTCATTCTATGAAAATGGTACAACGTGTTCGATGAAACAGAGATGTCACGACGGGTGCAGAGTTCACAAACGTGTCTGGGAGGATCATTCCAAGCTAAATTAGCCTAATGCTCTACCTTTCCAGGGTAGGACATCTATGTTATGGTTCTAAGATGCAATGGAACTAAGTATAAAAGCGTGGATGAAATAACCTGGAATGCTTGTTCGTGTAACGACAGGTCGGCGTGCTTTCTTCCCAGTGGGTTTCCATTTGCCCGTGGGTCGGTCCCGGGCTACGCTGATGCACGGAGATCATGGGTGTCCTCATGGGAGTACTTTCTGTGTTTATCTCCCCCATCGTTGTCATTAATTCGTGATCCACACCGAGTGACGGTTGCGATACGTCTATAATAAAAGCAACGTCGACTTTCTTCATCTCTTTTTTTACTTCATTCCTTGCCTCATAAAACAACCCACCTCGTGACCTAGACGGTGGAGCACCCATCACCAATGTGGCTGGTATTCTCTTGCACTGATGGTGCTGCGTATCCAACGTGTTCAGAACGATTTTAATCAGCACCTGCAGTTGACTGCACCAAGGTTGCTGACCATATTGACACTGGAAGAAGTGATCTGTTCATCTATCTGTTCGAAGCTGTACAAATATTGATATACAACCTTGTACAGTATGACCAGCAAGGCCATCAGCCAGGAGCGTCTGTTTTGGGGCTCCAGGTACCATAAGCTGTATGTGGGTGTTTGATGATCGGACAGAGGCATCCCTTGGGGTGGGCAGGGACAGTGTTGTAGAATGGCTAAAACTGGAGGTGTCATCACCCATCCCATCACGTGGTTCTGGTCCAACAGTTGCGGGAGGTTCGCGATGAACACGTTGAACACTGGAGATACTCTAAGGGTAGTTTTAATTTGTCAACTTTAAAACTTTGAGTGTCAAGAAAGTACAACAATGTTGGGTTGGGACTTACTTGATACCATCTACTTCTACACCCCATATTATTAGGCCTTTCAATTTTACCATCCCTTATCAAGTTTTTAATTGAAAACAATAACTTTGTATACAATTTATATATCAAATTAAATAATTGAGACAAACAGGTTGGTTGAATATATATTTTCATTTGTTTGTTACTTACGATAAATTTGAAGTACATTTTCCAAGCACCCCGCACTATCTCAATACATTTGATCGAAAACCTATTTCTTGATCTATTTTGTAAATTAATTAAGAAGCTTGTAGGTAAAAGAAACTAACGAGTGCAATATTTCGTCTCATATCGAGATTTCTTACCGTAATCGTTGAGGAGAAGTATGAAACGTGCGTTCCGTTTGATTGTAACCTAACAAAAGATACAAATGGCGGAGAACGATTCCTTGAGTTTTCGATAGGGGTTTCTCGTCAGTCGGGAAGGCCTAAAATTTTGACACTTCTTTTATTAATCCTAAACTGGTGGAGTCTACTTTGTTCGATATAAAGGAATTACTTGATCCTGTCTGGAAAGAAACTGCATCAAAAGGAACACCAGCAAGTGCATGGTCTCCTTGTCAGCCTCTTCTAGGTCCACGATCTTGTGTGTATACCCTGGCAGGGCGCTGGTTTCATCCACCATGTTCAACGAATGAACGTGTCCATCTGTAATATTCAACGATGTTAAGTTCTACCCTGACGAGCCTGATTAAAATCGAATACCTTACCGTTGCTGTTAGCCATTTGAAATAAAACTATTCTAAGTATCATCGGCATTCGCATTTAGATTTAATCATGCACGAACAAAGCGCAAATTCGTTCAATCAAAGATACTTCAGCATCGTTTAGTAAAAGAGTTCTACCATTCTTACTAACATGTGGTTCAAAGTAGACTAATACTAAACAGCATAAATTCGGTGAGTTAAAAAGATTCTAGGTCACTGGCTAGTAACCACGTCCGAGACTTTTGAATATTTTACCGAATCTTGATAAATCTGTAATTTTATACAAATAATCCGCTTTGTCTTCAGTTTATTTTATCCGAGGCGGAATTCATTCGACCTCGAAACCATTAGGGTGTGCCATAAGTTTCTTTTTTTGATAGAATACGCAGTATTTACTGTTTGAGGTTGATTTGTTGCATTGAATATGCTCTCTTCAGCCCTTCCAACAAACATTATGTATAGCTGCTAAAGTTATTGAGGATTTCTTGCAAAATATTCTTTTTCGCGATTTTGTGTCATGTTAGAGAGGGAAGAAACTTATGGGACATTTTAATACGATCATCGCGACGTTAGTTACTAACCGAACATCTACCAAGCGCAACTACAAGTAGCTATCAGAAATAAGGAGGATAAGCGTCTTCAAGTTCAACTTTAAGCCAACTACGATGAAGCAAAGAGTCTATCGTCGAATTTCCATCGCTAGTGTATGGACATTCGACGCGTTAGCAAGAAAATTTGAAAATTTTCGTGTTCCACACGAAGGGCAGCGCAACCATCGACTTACCGCACGGCCTCCACATCGAACACAACGTATCCTCGGAAATCCTCGAGGGTTATCACGGTTTCCGGTATACAGGGAATATGGGGAATGGTAACACTGACGCTTAACACAGAGTAACGCCACGTCTAGAGCTACTGCAGCAACACTACTCTACCTGGTATACTGTTATTAGGTGGGGTGGACCCCAGCAACTGACCCAGTCCGAATCTGGAGCTCTTGCGCTTCAGGATAGGCGCCGAGTATTGCCGGCTGTACACCTTTTCCTTTTCTGAGCGGGTTCGGAACGGTGGAACAGGTCAGAAACACGTGTACGATCAGGGTGCTTGAGCTGCACTAATCATCTATAACAGTGATGGGCAACTATGCCCGCCAGGGCGTATTTTCGCTAACAACGAACGCTAACGCGATCATAGCTCATTCGTCGAGGTGCAAAATTTCGCGATGCAATGTTTGAATTCTCGAATTTAGGCACTCGGAAATTTTCGAGCCGATATAACAATTTTCAAGTGTCTTTAAATTCTCTAAATCCACTGAGACTCTGGTTCCAGATTCTCTCTTTTACTAACAACTAACTAACTGACTTGTAAGATAAGTTTTAGATTCTCGGATCTGGGGTCCACAAATTCTGTAATAACCAAATACCAAAATCATGGAATTCGCAAATTTTTGACCCTTCTATATTTTCACGTTCTTTGTACCCTAAAATCTAATTTTAACACCATGTGTTCTATATCCTCAAAATCGCAGTATTCCCAAATCCCTCATGTCCTTGCATTCTCTATATGCCCGAAATTTCCCAAATTTAACAATTTACGAATTTTTGACACGATTTATGAATTTTTGGTATTATGAATGTTGTTGAGTTGATGGAAAGGTGCTCGATGTGCCCATCACTGTTCTATAATTCTATGAGTCCAACGTGGTCGAATTTTTGTAAATCTATAGTCGTTTAGTATCGAGTACGATGACTAATATGTGATATATCCTATGGAGAGTGGGATCCGCGTACCTTGCTTGGTGTCCTGTCGTGGTATCATCGACGCGGGTGCCGACATCGTGCGTTTGTACGGCCATTTTGTACCAAAACTCGCGCTCAGAGTCTTTATGGAGTTGGTACCGCTTCCGTCAGATTGGGACAGGGCTTCCTGTGCTCTGTGTAGTTTCTTCACGAAGATCTCGCTGTTCAGATCCGTGTTCCTGAGGTCTACGAAGTGGTATCTCGATTAATCATTCGTGAAAGTTGGGTAATTCGTGTGTGTGATTTTGTTTTAGCCTTTTTTTAGGGGGTAGGTGTCGCATTTCGGAATTTGGGATGTGGAGGTTTAGAAATTTAAGAATTTGAAGATTTGGAAGTGTGGAAATATGGGGATTTGAGGATTCGATTATTTGGAAATTTGGGGATTTAAGAATTTGGACATGTGGGAATTTGGGGATTTGAGGATTTGGACATTTAGGAATTTGGGGATCTGAGAATTTGGATATTTGGGGATCTGAGGATTTGATCGTTTAGAATTTTGGGGATTTAAGGATCTGATTATTTGGAAATATGGGGATATAAGGATTCGAGCATTTGGAAATTTGGGGAGCTGAAGATTGGATCATTTAGTAATCTGGGGATTCGAGGATTTAGGAGTTTAGGGATCTGAGGATTTGGACATTTGGAAATTTGGAAATTTGAGGACTCGATTATTTGGAAGTTTGGGGAGCACAGGATTCGGTTATTTAGAAATTTAAGGATCTGAGTATTCGAGTATTTAGACACTTGGAAATTTGGAACTTTTAAATCCTAAAATCCCATAGTCTTAAACTTCCAAATTTTCAAAATCCTAAATCCCGGCTCAGCTACATCAGGATCCACATTGTAAAAAATCTTCGCCCTAAATCAAAACACTTGCAAACTAACCACGAAAATAGGGTGCATCCCCGGATCTCTCCAAATTTATCTGAGCCTCCAAAAATAGTGCATCGAAGCGATTCAGAAAGAACTCCCACGTCAAAATATGTCTGTCACTGAGACTATTATGTAACTGGTACAGCGATTGTAATACCATAGGGCGATCCACTATCACTGAATCAAATTGAGTCTCCAAACAGAGGATCAGCGACTGCAAAAGTGTAAAAAATTAATTTAAAACCTCAAATTCTTCAGGTTCTCGGCATCACTTAGCTTCCATAGACTCAATTAACGAATATCTCTTCACAAATTTCGTATAGATGCTGAATTTTACCCTCATAGCTGTATCGTGAATGGTACCAAGATACAGGGTCGATCTCTGTGCAACATAAACGTTGCTGTCGTCCATGCTGGCGATCAAATAGCAGAACGCGTTCGCCAAAGCAGCCTGAAGACTCATCACGTTTCTCAGCGGGGTGGAATCCATGAATCTGGCGATCAGAGTCACTCTTTCCACTGTCGAACGTCAATCAAAGACGTTACAGTTAGTCCAAACGTCTCGGTAAATTAGTTCATAGTAGCTGCATTGAAAGAAGCACTTGATCATGTCACACCTGCCACAAATCGAAGACGCCAATCGGAGTTGTGGAACTCTTCCTGAATTAATCGCCAGAAGGTGTCTGTCCCACATGGTAGTGTCACACAATGCAACAACAACGGCACTGTCACTTGGGCTATGTGCGAGTGCTCAGCGTTTAAGAGATCCCATAAACTGCGGAAAGATGTATGATTCACTTTCAGGATGTTTGATGGTTATATTGTTCTAACGGGCAGTTAGCAAAGCTTGAAATACCTGATAAATTTCTTGCAACTGTAAGTCAAGATTGCAGTTAGGTTTCTTTGGGAGTATTAGATTATTTTGTTTAAATGCGAGCTCGACAGTTTTCAATTAGTGCTGGTAGCTGGGTAACCAGGTGAGGACTTCATATGTGACGTTTTGTATGCATGTACTAACTTGAAGAACTTATGTTAATCAAAATTGGTGAGACGATATGTCAACCAGTGCTGGTAAAAATAGTTGGGACACTATGTGAATTTTATGTTTAGCAATCCTGAAGAGTAATTAGCATGAGTCCTCCACAGGTTCGAACGAAATCATAGTTCTTCATGTGACGAGGTGCAATGTGAAGTGGACTTTATTCATAGTGAACGAGTGATTAACATAAACTCCTCGTAACTCTAACTAACGTAGTATTAATTTAAGTGTTTAAGTAATTTAAAACTAATTCAATATTATTCCTCACAAAAATGTCACGTCATTTTCATAATTTAATCCCAAAATAGAACTCAAAAGGGCAAAATAAATAAACGACTCACTTTTTTATCAGCAAATTTTCTTGACACCATATGAAGAATCCTTGATGATCCTTCACAGCAATGTTGAAGGCGTCTCCATACAGACACATCACGTTCAAACATTGCAGCATGTAATACAGAATATCCGCCTTGTCGATTGTCATTATTTCCTGCGGACACAAAATATAAAAGATTCGATCATTCTCTTCAATAACTGTTCCTTCGAACATACCTTCAGAAGTTTGTGAATATATTGAAGCTGTTCCGGAAGATCCTCGATGTTGAACCGAAATTTCCCGACAGACGTGTGCCAGAAATCGTCCGCCTCGTTCTCCGGACTTAGGTTCACAGGTTGATCATTCTCTCCTATCAATCGAGCTTTCGCCACGCTCACTGTTGCTGTTGCTGTAACAACAAATTCGTAATCCCATTTTATAAATGATTTTTTATGCTTTCAATATGTGGTCGCACTTTAAGAGTGTTCGAGATTAGACGTTATGTAGGACTCAGTAGTATGAGCCTATGTATGGCCAGACAGTGTGATTCTACATTATGGTAAAGTGTCTGAAGTATTTAAGTAATTAATAAAGTAGGTTTATAGTGACTTTTCAGTGAGGAATTTTTGAGAAATTTTTGTGCCAAATTTGCAAGTGTTTAAAATTTAGTTGAAAGAGGAATAATTATTCTAGTTAGAATTATAGGTCGAGGTATGATGATATGGTAGATTCATATGTGCAACTTTGGTGTGTAGTACTTCAACACGTGGTATTCCGACACGTGGTAGTTCAACTCATGGTAATTCGGCGCGTGGTAATTCCATGCGCGATATTTCAGCGTGTAGTGATCCAATACGTGATACATCGGCGCGTGATAGTTCAATTTGTGGTATTTCGGCGCGTGGTAGTTCAGCCCGTGATAGTTCAACCCGTAGTATTCCGACGCGTGGTAGTTCAATGCATGGTAATTCGATGCGTAGTAATTCGACGCGTGGTAATTCAACGCGTGGTATTTCAGCGCGTGGTAATTCGGCGCGTGGTAGTTCAACGCGTGGTAGTTCAACACATGGTAATTCAACGCGTGGTATTTCAGCGCGTGGTATTCAAACGCGTGGTAGTTCAACGCATGGCAATTCGACGCGTGGTAATTCAACGAGTGGTATTTCAGCGCGTGGTAATTCGGCGCGTGGTAGTTCAACGCGTGGTAGTTCAACGCATGGTAATTCGATGCGTGGTAATTCGACGCGTGGTAATTCAACGCGTGGTAATTCTACGCGTGGTATTTCTGCGTGTGGTAATTCGGCGCGTGGTAGTTCAACGCGTGGTAGTAAAACTCACTAATTAATCGCGTGTCGCAATAACTTCTAGCGATAAAAACGTACAGCTATATAACAAGAGTCCATCGACCACTAACCCCAACCTTTATAACAATAGAAAAATATTATCCTCACCCACGTCAGTATCGGACAATGTGACAGCCCTCGCAACCGCAGACATGACCTTCTCCGTTGGCATGATGGCCGCCAGATCCAGCTGCTCCGAAACTGTCTCTACTGTGGCTGTCATGATCTGTTCGAAGAACTGATATAAACGATCAAAATAGCTACCTCCGGCCACATAGATTAGCCTACCGTGTATCAGTGGTCAGACAACGCCATTTCGCAGTGGAGAAGAAGAGAGACAGACAGAAGGCACACGCACACGCACAGTTTAGACGAGGAGCATGCTGCGTTTTAATTTGGCTGGCGGAAAGTGTTTTGCTTTCGCATACAGATAGATAGATAGTAGATAGACGGAGATAGATAGATAGATAGATAGATAGATAGATAGATAGATAGATACAGAGAAACGGCGAGACAGATAGTGATAGAACACGTGTTTCTTTAGGCGGTGTAACACATCCGAGGTATCCTCGATATGTCCCGAGATCGATCATCGTGGTACGTACCTGAGGCATGTGAGCTAGAACACCACCGACCGAGTGCATTTCCAGCACCGGCATACTGATCACCACGTCCGATTTCGAGTCACCCTTCCTGGAACTCTCCGGACTCTTTCTACCGTGATCGTCCGCGTTGTCGTCCATGATTTTCTACAAATTCGGTCATTAACTGCATCTTAATATTGATCCTAACAAAGTTAATTTGATGGTGCAGATCGATGAAGACATGAAATGTGCAGGTGGATCGAAGGTTTGATCAGACACATTTATAAAGCTTCTTCGAATATAAAGCAAAACTACAGATCCGATAGGTCACATTTATAAAGCTTCTTCGAATATAAAGCAAAACCACAGATCAGATAGGTCACATTTATGAACATTCTTCAAATATAAAGGGGAACCGAAGACCTGTTAGGTCACATAGATGAAGATTCTTGGAATACAAAGTCGAACTAAAGATCTGATAGGTCACATTTATCGAGACCCATCGAATATAAAGTAACACTGCAAGCTTGACAAGTACGATCGATGAAGATTCTTGAAACACGATGCAAATGTTTGTTACAACATATTTGTACAGATTCTGCGATTGAAGTGTGGAACTGTGAGTCCACCATGAGAAATATAAAATAGATCTAAACTTTGAGAACCGTAAAGTGCATCTGAAGATTTGGTACAGCATATTCCTAAAGGTTCTTCAAACATAAGAGACACACGAGGAGACACATCGAACATGAAACACTTGGCATAACAATATTTGACAAGACACTCGAGAGTTTGATCATGGTTACTTCGAGTAACTAGCCAAACTCACATCGGGTGGATAGGCTGGATTTTCTGGTGCCATGTAAGTGACCAATTGCAGACATAGCTGATGCCAAATCACCCTGGATTCGCAGTAAGTGCATTCGGTGTCCGTGTTGCACATGTGGCAGCTGTTCCAGTTCGATGCGACGATCGATTTCATCAATCGACACGCGTCCCTGCACACCCACGTGTTGATACCCGTGTGTTTGTCGATGTTCTGCAGCTCCATCTTCAACATTTTTCAACGATCGATTTACTTTTTCGCTGGTTACTTCGACGCCCTCTGCGTTCAAGGTCGTTTCGCTAAGGTTGCCATAAACTTAGACAAATTAAGGCTACGAGTATTTATGCATTCATTCTTAGACTAGGCTACGAATTTTTATGCATTTATGCGTAGACCAGGTCACGAATGTTTATGCATTTATGCGTAGACTAGGCCACGAATGTTTATTCATTTATGATCTATCGACATCTGCAAAATGTACATAAGTCGTGTAATTTTAGAGATTCATAGATTATATGATTTATGTTCACGTCGCAGACTTTGGTGTACTATGCATGAACGTCCGGGATTCTATTAATGATCTTCGCTACATTATAATCATTGATGTTAATGGGTTATTATAAATGGAAAGATCATATTGATGCTTTCGCGATGACATTGAGAATTAAGTAAGCGCCATCATTAAAAATGTTAAACACACGGTATAAGGTTCGTAAAGTAGATAAATCAAGATAAAGTATGATAACCTTCACTGTGCATAATTGCTATACGCGATTAACAACCGAGCGTGCGTTTTATATTCAAGGTCACTTCAAACGCGTTTAAAGAACACTGTACCATCGCAACTCAACCGTTGTATCATTTTTAACAGCATAATTTTATCGTTAACCATTAATCATCGATTTTATCATTTTTCACGTTATATTATTCGAGGATTTGAGCTTCAAAATGGCGAATGTACCTGTTTCAAGAGTATATCGAGCATAAGAATGCAACAGGACAAATTCAGCTCGGCGTTGGTCATGAATTCCATGTGTCTCGGTGTCGGTACTGCATCGTCAGACAACGGTGTTGATTTTCCCGATTCGTTTTCCACGACGGAACCTGTCGATGAACAATCATGATCAATTATGGTTAAACCCGCCAACATCCAAATAATACAGGACTGTTACACATGACTCGTAATTTTCTTGAACAAATAGTGTGGACAATCAAGATCAATAATAGAACATGTATTTATACTTAATCATACATGTAGAGTCTTATAGACATATCTTTTTATAAATAGTCATATTGTCTTATAGACATATACATATGTTTGTAAATAACCATATCGACTTACAGACATATATTGATACATAACCATACAGTCTTATAGACATATGTCTATAAACATGTTTGTTTATAAATGACCATATAGTCTCATAGACATATACATATGTTTGTAAATAGCCATATAGTCTTACAGACATATTCATATATTTGTAAATAGCCGTATAAACTTATAGACATATACTTATACATAACCATATAGTCTTATAGACATATGTCTATAAACATGTATGTTTATAAATGGTCATATAGTTTTACACACATATGCCTATAAACATGTATGTTTATAAATGACCATATAGTGTTATGGACATATATATTTATGAATGGCCATGTAGTCATATAGACATATTGACAAGATTGTAAAGGGAATGGAATAAAATATTAAGCAAATGTGTCCTCGGTCCCATACATGATTCCGTGCTTACATATGGCGTTCCCATCGTCGTCCTTCTTCTTAGTTCCTTTGCTAGGCTTCTGTTCGGACTCGGCCGAGTTCATGGCCCCCATAACGGCCACGCCGTCGCTGAACATCGAGAACAGTTGACACAGAGGAATACTGATCTCCAGCATGGTCAACGTCTGTAGCCAATTCAGTGCCTGCTCTTGGACCTTGGCGCAGGTGTTCACGAAACGTTTCGCCACGAAATTGTACATCTTCCTCGCGTCGAATCCCAACGGACTCATGTCTCTGTCCAGGATTTTCCTAAAAATAATTCGCGGTCCGTCAATCACCCGCTATCTAAATATCTAGCAATGGTTCGCTCTCGATATTTAAATATCTAGCAATAGTTAGTTTTAGGTATCTAAATATCTAGCTTTAGGCATCTAAATATTTAGCAATGATTAGCTTTAGGTATCTAAATATCTAGCAATGGTTCACTCCCGGTATCCGAATATTTAGCAATAATTAGCTTTAGGTATCTAAAGATTTAGCAATGCACTCGTATGAGGCGGACGGGTCAGAGGACTTCTTTCCAGCGACGAACACGTACAACGGTCCGAAAATTTCTTACCGTAAAATCATTTTTAGTTCGTGGAGCTCGTATTCGGGAACGTCGTTCACCATGGCCTCCATCCAGTGCGGCATCACGTAGTCCCACACATCCGGCGTGATTACCTCGTAGGGTACCAAACAGAAAAGACGATTCAATCCGTCCTTCAGGTGCGACGTTCTCGACGCCAAAGTTTCCCTTTATTAATAATTTACATTACAGTCATAGACATATTTATGTTATAAAATATATGCTCTTAAATCCGAGGTATTATCGACGAATTAATAATATTTGAACAGAAACGAGTGTAATTCAATCGCACTCGTCTGATTAATAACCTAACTAGCTAACTCGGCCATCTGAGTTAAATCCAGAAGTCGAAATACAAAATTATAATGCAAAATGCGATGTAAATTCAGACGTTATCGAATTAGCATCTAATTAAGGTACGTTGTAATCGAATTACACGCGACTCGGTTTTATAGAGCAGATTCGTACCAGTGTCCACCCACGCGAACATAATCGGCTGGATGCGGCAGAAGACAGGAAATAAAAACTTCGTAGTGGGTTTTCATCACCTCGGCCAGCCATCCGCAAACGTATTCGGTTTTCAATTTCTCCAGTGGACTTTCCGCTTGGCCTGCAATACGAACACATCTTAAAACCAACTTTCCTTCTTCGTCGAAACGCGCCGTGAGTACTTTCGCGAATACTATGGACGCGGTGTATTTTACTTGGAAATTTCATCGAATCGCGTGCCTCGGAACGTGACTGCAAACGAAACCGGCGATATGTGGAAATTTTTCGGCCGAATAATATTCAATTACACTTAATTGGACTAAGCAGTGTCAGCGAGCAAACTAATCTTTGATCACGAAATTCGAACTACGTATTTGGATGCATAGAACCTACACGGTTTCTATCCTTTTCAGATAAATTCCAAATCCATTACAAATAGATTTTCATTCAGATTTTAGATTTTCAGATTGTTACAAATTTTTACGAAATCGAGAATTGTTTTGGAAATTGAATCAAATATTAATTAGTTGGCCAATTCTTGATCCTCGATTCGTAATTTTGTCCGGTTTGGGAAATTTTTGAGGGAAGAAAATGTATTTATTTTTTGTTCGTTTTTACGAATGTGTATCGGAGACACGTATGTTCGTGTAGATTCGATGCATCGTGAACTAAGAAGACTCGATCAGCCGCGACGCAGACGCACTCTTGTTCCTTCCTGCCTTCATTTCCTGTTTCTTAATTAGTGTCTTTCAAAAAAAGCTTTCGCGTGCTTTCACGAATACACAACATACAATGTTTCGCATGTGTGTCTGTGTGTGTATACACAATGTGGCATGCACACGAGGGGCCAACAGTATTTCTTCCGTCTCGATCGAGATGCGTACGCACAGACGTCAATCGGCAGACTATTTAACACGTCCCGTGCCATCAACTATTTTATATAATTATATTAATGTTTTTATAAAATTTCAGCTCTGCAGAAAAATATACCGATTACCCTGATAGTATGTTAGGAATAAAGTAATTGCATCCTTTTGCAATCGAATCAGAAAATCTCGTTCGATTAATTCGTTTCACAAAATTAATTCAATTAACATCATTGAATTTTTCGATGAATATTTTATGTTCGACGAGACACGCGTAGCACGAAACGCGTTAAATATAAAATTCTTTGCAATGTCATAAAAAATTCTCTAAGTATTCAACAACAGAAAGAAAGTTCAAAGTACCTTCGTATCTACGCTAAGAAAATGATACTGGAGCAATGATAGATAACAATCGAACGAACGAAAATAGATCGATGATTCGAAAAATGACTGCGGAACTGACGCCTATGCAACGAAAAAATTTGATACAGCGTGCCACGAGATTGATAGGAGACATCGATTACACTGAATTACTTAACAGAGATACAAACGGGAACGTTAGAATTTACAGAAAAGGGGAGCAACACAGAAAGCTTGTTCAATCGAAACCCATTGAACGGCATGTGTTCATGGTTAAGCTTGGAAAAACACTCACAAATACTTTTACCCAAGTTGTACAATGTGGTTCGTTCGGTTTCGTCCGATACGATCCACCATTTTGCCTTTCATGTTTCCTTGGATCGCGTTCGATGCGAATTAACGTTAAGTTTTGTATAAACGCGGATTTGGCTAAAGTTTTGTGTAAACGCTAATTAGGATAAATTTTATATAAATGCAAATTAAATTGAATTTTTTGTAAATGCTAATTAGGATAAATTTTATATAAACGATAATTAAGATGAAGTTTTATGCAAACTCGAAAGGATTAAGTTTTAAATAAACGCAATATAAAATGAATTTTATGTAAACAAAAATTAAGATTAAGTTTTATGTCAATGCGAATTAGGACAAATTTTATATTGACGCAAATTAAGATGAAGCTTTATGTAAACGCTAGTTAGGATGAATTTTATATAAACGCAAATTAAGATGAAGTTTTATGTAAACACGAATTAGGATTAAGTTTTATATAAACGCAATATAGGATAAATTTTATGTAAACACGAATTAGGATTAAGTTTTATATAAACGCAATATAGGATAAATTTTATGTAAACACGAATTAGGATTAAGTTTTATATAAACGCAATATAGGATAAATTTTATGTAAACACGAATTAGGATTAAGTTTTATATAAACGCAATATAGGATAAATTTTATGTAAACACAGATTAAGATTAAGTTTTGTGTAAACGCGAATTAGGATTAAGTTTAACGTAAACGCAAATTGCTACTAATTCTTGGTACATAAAATTATAAAAAAACTCAGATTGCACCGACTAAATGTTGCAAATAAAAGCAATACAGAATGCACAGTAATAATACATCAAATGCGATCAGAGTTAACTTGTTATTAGATAAAGGAAATTAGACACTCTCAGTTAAAATTTGTAACATAAATACGGAATCAGACGTTGTGAAGAATTGTTGAGTATCCGATAAAGGCAAAATATGATCGAATGAACAAAAACGACGAACGAACACGTGTACAAGGCGCCACAAAAGTCGGGGGCGATCCGCTCGAATGTGCCTACGATCGCGGCCAAATACTACCTACGTCTAGTGATGGGCTCGAGACGCTTCGAATCGCTTCGTGATTCTACCCTCGAACAATGCTCAAACAATCGAGCCACTACAACATTCTGGAACCAAAACTCTACGACCAATTCGACTCGTTAGCAGCTTCGCACTTTTCAAAAATTACAAAACGCCGCAAAACTACCAATTTATTTACATCGGCGTATAAAATTTTCATCTACGTGTCAAGATACTCGAAGCAAGAATCAAAATTTGTTTCTACTTCGGAAGAAACTGAGGGGCTCGTCTCGAGGGACACGTGGCAACGATGGGACACGATATCAAAATTAAATGCTAGTCTTTTTTTTTTCATTATTAACCAAACAAAATTGTTGTAATACATGAATCAACGATCGACTCACACAATCGATTAAGACTTCGTATGACACGAATAAGACTTTGTGAAGAAGCGAGAATATGTGAAGATACATGAATTACAATGTTACATATGGACAATGAATATATCGTGTCACATACAGTGTCATATATATTGCATATATAGTGTCGATATGAAAATATGTAAAAGTATGCGAGTCACGATGCGAATATGGAGCGTCCATGTGTCCCTCGAGAGTCTCTCAGTGAAAGATAAAAAAACGAAGACGAAGCGATTGCTCGACAGCTTCGAAGATTAGCCGGTCTGCAGCGTCCCGTCACCACCATAATTTCTTCTACGTCTACGTCATATAAGTGTATAAATATGCGAAGTGTTAAATTACCAACAGAAAAGATAAGATGCATAAGGCTTTTTTCAGTACCATCGAAAGAGTAGGCAGTAACATGAAACCAATGAAATAGCATTGACAATAAACGTCCGAGAATTTCGATCGAGGTGTCCTGATTCGGGGTGCAAAGACCCACGAGCAGCCAGACACCGTATCTTCCGAGGAGTTGTCTCTCCTCGAGGGTGGTCGGGTCACATTGGCCCCCGGCGCCTCCTGACGTCCCTCCGCTGCCCCCGCCGCCGCCCCCGGCACCGCTTCCGCCCCCTGGGAATCCTGCGCTGCCCTTATTAGTACTTATTTCCGAGTTCTCTCGATTACTATCCATACTTAGCGGTTCAGCTTCCTTAAGCAGGCTGCAAGTAGAGAGAAGAGTGGGTCAACCGGGTGCCATTAACGCGATCTGCGGCCACGTCTGGTTGTGGTCGGTTATGGCAATGGCAATCTTCTGGACGGGTGGCGATTTTTGGAAAAGAGAGAAATCGACGGAGATCGACTCCTGTGATCGACATTCTCCGTGAACGATCGGGACGCTCGAAATTGTTGGGCTGCTTTGATTTTCGTTCGTTCTTCGTTGCTGAATTTGGGGATGAGGGTGGGTTGATGAGTCGAGGTGTTGGATTATGACATGTGGATATGTGGTTATAATATATGATATTAAATGCGAATATCTGGAGACAAGTGATATGTGATTCAAGGGTTGAAGCATTGTAATATATGATATTAAACACGGATATCTGGAAACAAATATGTATTGTATATGTATATATATTCATAGTATTGAATTTAACATATGTGATTCGAGAGTTGAAGGTGTTAGATTCTAATATATAGTGTGGCCAATCTATCATTCGTGTCTATCCGAGGGCAAATGATGTTTGATTTGACATAGTAGTCACAGGTATTGGGTCACAAGATGTGAATATGTGAATAGTTTGAGAAATAAAGGTGGGTCATCACATGTGAGTATGTGGAGATAAATTATATGTGGGTTTCCGCGCTGAAGATGTTCAATGATAACATATGATATTAAGTACGAATATTTGGAGGTGAATGTATGCATGAACAAATGATATGTAGTTTAGTGGATGAAGGTGTTGGATCATAAAATGTGATGTAGTATAAGTGTTGAAGATATCGGGATACAGCATATAGCATAGACGATAATTTTATCTAATTTGATCAAATCTAGGCTTCGTGATTGAAATATCAATTATTGTGATTCGAATTATTACCCCAACAATTTCAAACGACCCGATATATAATAAAATTACACCGAACGTCGAAGAATCTTAGCTTCCACGTCCAGTGACGGTAAAAATTCTTTCACGATCCTCTATCGACACTCAAACTCTATCGATTACTGTAATCATCGAGGATCAATCGAACATTTACGATCGTGAAAAAATTCATAGAAAAGCAACGCACTACTTGTAACAAGCAACGACAATGTCGATCGACGATACAGACATGTTTTCCCTGCATAAAAATATTAACGAAAATAAAATATCGATTAATCTACGTCGACCACAACGTCCTTTCGAATCAGACGCGACTTCAGATCGCGATCGTCGATAAAATCGTTCGAATCGAATCGCAAAAAGATATCCTCGACGGCGAGGATGTTAAATCGAATAAAGAATCAGTTCCTCGAGTGTGATTAATTAGAATTCATGGTGTTCCATGTTATATCTACGGGGTGTCATGCCAGTTGCAGTATAGAGGGACTACGTGAATGCAGAAGTGTCCACGAAAAGATGTCGTTTCGTGTGATCACGTTGAATAAAATTCGAGTGACAAAATTCAATGATCTATTCAAGTAGCGTTCGTTGTTGGTAAGCGAGTAACAACGACTATGTTCGATTACTTTTATTATGCACGGTGGAGAAAATCTAGGGAAACTGTGATCAAATTTGAAAAATTATTTGCCTATACGGCGCCTATTAGGGTGAAAATAGTCGTACGTATTGAAGTATGATATTTATGATATCCGTACATTTCGATATTTTTATCTATTGAAATTTTTACCTCCTGATTTCTCTATATTCTGATGTCTCTTTGCTTTGACATCTCTACGTTCCGATAAATTTACGCTCCGATATCTCTACGTCCCGAAATTTCTACATCCCGAAATCTCTACGTCCCGATATCTCTACGCTCCGATAGCTTTACGCCCCGATATTTCTGCGTTCCGAAATTTCTACATCCCGAAATCTCTACGTCCCGGTATCTCTACGCCCCGAAATCTCTGCGTTCCGAAATTTCTACGTCCCGGTATCACTACGCCCCGAAATCTCTGCGTTCCGAAATTTCTACGTCCCGAAATCTCTACGCCCCGGTATCTTTACGCCCCGAAATCTCTGCGTTCCATAATTTCTACGTTCCGAAATTTCTACGTCCCGATATCTCTACGCCCCGAAATCTATGCGTTCCGAAATTTCTACGTCCTGAAATCTCTACGCCCCGGTATCTCTACGTCCCAATATCTCTACGCTCCAATACCTTTACGCCCGGATATTTCTACGTTCTGAAGTCTCTACGCCCCGAAATTTCTACGTCCCGAAATCTCTACGTTTCGATATCTCTATGTCCCGAAATCTCTACGCTCCGATATCTCTTTATTTCGCTAAAAAGTGTACGCATTAAAATGATCGTGATCGTCGACGCACCGTACGCGTCTCAGAAAGAAATCCTCAAAATCCAGTAGGAAACAAAAGTGACAAAGAACAGAATAATTCGTGTGGAAATTAAAAGTAAATGTCCGAGTATTCTACGTGATATTCGTAACCACAAAATAAAATCGACGACTTAAAAATAATCGCGAATAAAATAAACACGATGAGTATAAATCAATGGCGTCCCGTTAAAATCGTGTTTCTGTTCATGCAGCATACCAGTGTGTCTCAGGTAATGGGTATCTAGTGAAGCCTGAGCCAGTAGGTCTGTTTTTATTTGTGGAACGGTACCAGGTGCTGGTGTGTTGTATCCAGGACGTGATACGGCCTGGTGTCCTCGGTTAAGGCGCATTGCAACTTTTAAGGTGCACTTTTCCTATGCTCTACTGTGGGTGAATGCTTCAAAGTCACGTGTCTTACGCGGACAACTCGAAGAAGAAAAACTTGTCTACTCGTCTAGCATCGGCCAGCTTCGAGATTCTCTACATCATCTCTGATCGTGGTTTCTCGTTAAGCTTTTCGCGTATTCTCTCCCTCACGATGCGTCTAGTTCACTCGCGGGCACTAGGGCAATTATCCAGGGCACTCGCGTTTATCGTTACTCGAAGGATGCTACACGGTTACAAGGTCTTTTCTATCAACTATTTTTGTGACATGCTTTGTAGTTTTATTTATATTCAAAGGCATACGTATGCAGATTTTATTCATGTTCAAACATGTAGATTTGATCGATGTTCAAACATGAAGATTTCATCGATGTTCAAACATGTAGATTTTATTGGTGCTCAAACATGTACATTTTACTGATGTTTAAATATCAAGATTTCATTGATGTTCAAATATGAAGATTTTATCGATGTTCAAACATGTTGGTTTTATTGGTGCTGAAACATGTACATACATTTTATTAATGTTCAAATATGAAGATTTTATCGATGTTCAAACATGTTGGTTTTATTGGTGCTCAAACATGTACATTTCATTGATGTTCAAATATGAAGATTTTATCGATGTTCAAACATGTTGGTTTTATTGGTGCTCAAACATGTACATTTCATTGATGTTCAAATATGAAGATTTTATCGATGTTCAAACATGAATATTGCATTTATCTACAAATATGTAGATTTTATTTATGTTCAATGAAATAGATGTCATCAATGTTCAAACATGTCTTATTAGTGTTCGAAGGACTAACTATTTTTAATTAAAGGATTACTATATTTTATAAACTTATTATATTTTATAAACTATATTTTATGAACTCATTTAATGAATTTAGTTTACCCCATGTTACTAACTATTTTCGTTTGCCGTATTTTCCGAGAGTTCGAAAGCTGGCAGATTCTAGGGACAACAACGAATCGAGATATCCTGAAGGGAAGATATTAAATACGATCCGACAGGACAGAGATAATAAAACCTTCGTACGAGATATCTCGTCCGTTCTGGTGAATATTTAAAAACAATATATGGAGCATTTGTTGTTCACGTTTAATGGAAGCCACGTGTACGTACATGTGAACTATACCGACGATACATCATGAATTATCGCGCGATTTATTTTCCATTAAACGTGCTCGCAGCATAATGTCTTACCAAGCAGGATGGGCCAGCACGAACAAACACGCAAAGCAACAATGATCCTGCGATCATTCGTTAGTACGCTGTTATCGTGTTTCTTTCGAACATATCCAAGGTAAAACGCTGTGGGTCCGTGATTAACAACCGCCCTCAGACCCGACCTCCATGAAATTTAGTATCATCTCTAAACTTCGTTTGAAATTAAACACTCATCAAACAGATTTATTCATTCGTTTCTCGACTTCATGGTCGTGGTCTATCGCGGGTTGGTAAACACGAATGGAACCAATGGAACCTTGTCAGAAAACACCCCTTAACACTTTGATGACCACATTTTCAATTTTAATTCCCGTTTCATAATTCCACACTTCTGAATTTATCAAACCTCGTTCGACTACTTCCTGTCTGATTATTCATTTTATTAATCGTATTCGTCTATTAATAATTAGTTAGAAAAAGCTAGGTCTAAAACACAGAAGGATATCATCAAAGTGTTAAAACGATATCGACGAAACATTCCTGTTAGATCTTTAACTTAAGGATCTGAGTTAGATTCTGAGACTCCTCTAACTTCGTCAACCAACAAAGACATCAACTTTAAAATTCAATTGCGGGCGACGATGAAATTGTTAAATTTTAATACAATGTTTGAAGTGTCTCCGCTCTAACGTGTCGTCAGACTCGTGCAAATCGCAGGAAGCGTTCCCGGTTCCATCCGGTTCCGTGTTCCTGTTTTCACGGGTAAGCGGTACACGATCTCTCAGCAACAGAGACAAATTCGGAGCAAAGTGTCTCTCACCTGACGATCGATTGGACCATGTACGTTTGCGACTGCAAGTCGAGCTGCGATATATGGGGTAGAGCCATGTGGTACACGTGGTCGCCGCCCCTCCGGTTGTTGTGACGGATGTTGTGACACTGTTGGCAATAACGAATCGGGTGGTTTCCGTTGTAGCTCGCACACTCCGTCGAGAAACACACGCTGATCGCCGATTTGTCCGTTGCTCTGCAATTCTTGTAACAAAATTACGAGGTTTTACAATTATCTACCACGTATTTATTATCTTACGATGTATCTACTGCAAGTATTCGTTCTTTTCATTTTTTAGTTTTTAATTCGTCTTTTTTTCACTTTTTAATTTTTAATTCGTTCTTTCTATTTTTTAATTTTTAGTTTGTTTCTTTTCATTTTTTAATTCGTTCTGTTCATTTTTTAACTTTTAAATCGTTGCTTTCATTTTTTAGTTTTTAATTCGTTCCTTTCATTTTTTAATTTTTAATTTGTTCTTTTCACTTTTTAATTTTTAATTCGTTCTTTACATTTTTTAATTTTTAATTTGTTCTTTTCACTTTTTAATTTTTAATTCGTTCTTTGCATTTTTTAATTTTTAGTTTGTTTCTTTTCATTTTTTAATTCGTTCTGTTCATTTTTTAACTTTTAAATCGTTGCTTTCATTTTTTAGTTTTTAATTCGTTCCTTTCATTTTTTAACTTTTAATTTGTTCTTTTCACTTTTTAATTTTTAATTCGTTCTTTTCATTTTTTAACTTTTAATTTGTTCTTTTCACTTTTTAATTTTTAATTCGTTCTTTTTATTTTTTAACTTTTAAATCGTTGCTTTCATTTTTTAGTTTTTAATTCGTTCCTTTCATTTTTTAACTTTTAATTTGTTTCTTTTCATTTTTTAATTTTTAATCCGTTCTTTTCATTTTTTAGTCTTTAATTCGTTCTTTTCATTTTTCAGTTTTTAATTCGTTCTTTTCACTTTTTAATTTTTAATTTGTTTCTTTTCATTCTTTCATTGAAACTCACTTTGTTCTCGCATATCATGGACACCTGTTGCATGGGGTGCAAAATATCGTAAAACATCTGATTCGGGTGTTCCCTGTGTATTTCATTGGCACATTCGATACAAAGATACAGCGGTGGTGGTGTGTCAGTCGCAAAAGTGATGGATATTCGATGGTCGTAGCAAACTTTACCGGCTTCGGCGTTACCCGCGTTGGGGCACGTGTCTCTCTGACAAACGAAAGGCGTTAGGTCATCTGAAATCACATTCGAATCCAATAATCAATTCCTTCTTCTTCAATTTTTTCAATTTACGATTTTCTCATTCGAGAATCTTGTTATAGTGTTACTGAGAATATAATTCTGCAATTTAGGGATTTTTGAGTTTAATTAATGCCCGATGCATGCAACGGTGCACGTCACGAAATATTTAGGACGTTTTTAAAAGTTCACAATTTGTGGATCGCGTTTGGTTTATTATACGTACTCGCGAATTTCATTAAAACCGCCCTGCGATCGAAGAGATTAGGGTTGAAAGATGGCCAGTAGTAGAACAATAGTTTAGCAGCTGATGCTCTGGCTGGCGCCGTTCCGTATGCAACCACGCACAGAATGTCTTTCACCACGCCTGGTTTCAGCGCCATCAAGCACTCCAACAGTTGGCAATGGTGTGCTGAAACATCATCGTTCTTTATGATTATCTTCAGAAAATTATCTATTCCTCTAATACTTCTCAATCGAAAAGTAACGATTCGTTCAATCATCGCTGCATCGATTTTTTCGATAAAAAGTACTCGAATTTAGCATCAAGAAGAAACTCAGTTTGTATCAAACAAATTTAAACATCGATGTATTTCTAATTTCCATTGTGTTTCAATTTATATTTTATAAATTGACCTTGTGGAGCTAGTAAAACACTTCTATTGTTTCTATAAATTGATCTTGTCAAATATTTGTATGATTGTTACCAATTATCCCTGTAAAATATTTTTTTCATTTTTTCAAATTAACCTTGTCAAATATTTGTATGATCGTTACCAATTATCCTTACAAAATATTCTTTTCATTTTTTCAAGTTAACCTTGCAAAATATTTTTATCCTCTTTATAAATTAACCACGTAAAACATCTTTATTATTGTTACAAATTAACCTCACAAAATATTCGTATCATCTTTACAAATTAACCCTGTAGAATGTTTTGTATTTTCGTGAAAGAACCTTATGAAATACTTGCATAATTTTTGCAAATTAACTTTGCACAATACTTTTATTATTAACAATAAATCGACTCGGAGTCGGTACTTCTTGGAAACATCTATTCTGCTTCATTGATACCTGCATTGTTGGAGTACTGAAAGATCATCATGATCACAGCAGCGATGGATTGACTGGCTGCATTTTCGTTTCCATCTTCGGCCTTCCTCGCTGCAACGCAAAGGAGAAAGCAATTACGAACGAACTGTACGTTTCGTTGCTCATTTAGATTCTCGTCTAGATATAATCGGTGAGATCGCTATGATGCTCATATGCTCACTAATGGTGAACGGTAGAATGTAGAAGCAGAGATAATTGACGATCTCCTGGTGAAGATCCACGGGGAGCACAGAGATCGAGCTGGCTGTCAAATATGACACGTTGTCGATCAGATCGTGATCCAGAAAAGGCAGTATACACGCTAAACATTGCAGTAGAGCTTGGCCAAACGCTGAAAGCATACATTGTTGCTTGAATTTCGTACACTCCTTACTGTGCAATTATTCTCTGATTTAGGATGCAATCCGAGAACGTTTCATAGTTATTCTGTGCTTTGAATAATTATTTTTAGCAGTAACGTAATCGAACCTTGCAGACCGTTGTGTATAGATGGAACGACGTCAATCAGTTGTGTCAGAGCGTTGTAAAGTTGCTTGTAATCCAAATTCGGATACAGGGCCATGCGTTCTACGTCGAATTTCTGCGATTTGATCATTTCGTATGGCGCTTCGCGCACTTCCTTCAACAAAGCTGCAAATATAACCTCGTGACAGTACTACCACAAAACCAACATAAAACTACATATTAATAACATACAATGAATATAGAAAGTACTCGTGCAGTGCTCAATTTTAAGTGAAACTTGCTGAAATTATATATTATTAACTAATCTTTTATGAACAATAAAGTTGTACATGTCCTTCAAAATCTATACAATTGATATAATATAGACAAGAAATTAATTGTTTAAATAAATGACAGAATTATCTTGTGTTATCATTCAACAACATTTCTATCATTAAAATTAATCAGGATCACTATTAATCTTGGATTTAAAATATAAAACTGAATGAGCTGTAAAAATAAATACACAAACTATAAAATCTATAAATTTATGTAAAATTTATAACAATATTTGAGGTGTTGATAAATGTGTGTCACCTAATTCTTACTGTTAAAATTAACCAATCACGATTAAGCTTTTTTAATATACATACAATATATGTTATGATAGTTTAACAAAAATGCGTATACATACATAGCAACATCTGAGAGCATGATTTCACTGTATTCGCCATATCAAGTCCAGAAGGTACAGGCTGACTGCCATGTAAAAGTCTCTGATAATAATCATGAAGACTAGTCAGCTTCAACGAATCTGTAACAACAAATTTTGTCATATAAAAACATTCAAACGCGTGTATAAACAGTGTACTTACACGACGCGAGTCTGGTCCCCATTTTGTCGAATCTTCACGAAACACCGACGAATTCACTCGATTACAATAATTTGTTCATTCTTTTCACCGAATTGAAATTATTGAAAGAATGGAATATTTGTGGGGGTGAACAAAAAAATGGAGCTTGAATAATACTTGTTGTCGATTACATCGTGAATGTAATACACCACGTTCGATTTCTGATTGCTCGAGTTCTGCACTTTTTCACGATGGTAAAATATGTGGAAAAGAATGGCTTTGTATTTGGCATGTTTTCCAGCTGCAGAATCAGCACGGGTCCATTGCCGATTACGTGTCAGCGGAGGGTTGAACGCGCAGGCTTTATCGACCTGTTCGATAGCGCCCTCTCATCTTTTCATCCCCTTCGGGAATGAAACTTGATTTCCCGGGAAAATCCAAATCTTCGTTCGTTCTCGCTGTTTCTACAAGGCGACGTTTGATATTGTACCGTGAACCTCATTGAAAGTACCTAGGGGTTGTTTTGTGATAGAGGGGTTGTTCGGACGAAGCTTCTTTTTATTTTACAAACGAAGCTCCTACTTTCGTGTAGTTCGCAAGATTCTTTGCATTGTATCTGTAAACTTTAAGATCTGCCTTTGAGATAAGATTTGCCCGAGCAAACGTGTCGATGTTATTGACGATGTGTTTTAATTAAATAGAAATTTTTCATCGATTTATCATCCGCTCGTTGAATGTTTGACAGAACTCGTTACCGATTCTATTCGACGCGGATCAATCGTTCGGGATAATTTCGATCGTTTTAATCAAGATGAAATTTGATATCGTAACCAATACCTTTCGAACGTGAGTTATGTCATCCGTTTAGCTGCAGAAAGTTGTTTCAATACCCGCGTTATGCAAGATGCTTCCTTGCAATTACGTAAGTCTGCTCGCACGAGGTTTGACGATTATTCTATAATGTCATTATCCGTGATCCAATAAGATGCAATTATGCATTTAAGAGATTACAGCGTGGACGACGTAATCGTAACGATGTTTTATTCGCAAATGGGACGATCTTCTTGAGCGACGCTCGTTATCTGACTACATACACTTTTTAGGGAAAAAAATTTCGTCGAGATAAGATAAATCACTGCAACGCGCGGTGTGTTTCAAGGTAATGCGAAGTATTTGCAAACTTTCGAATTTAACTTCGGATTCGCGGGCTGAATATACAAATTTCGTTATTTCGATCTTTTTTACGTAACGGTTCGATTTACGAAACGTAACGCAAGGTAATTCTACGCATGGCGATATAACGCGAGGTAATTCCACGCATAGCGATATGAAGCGTGGTAATTCTGCGCATTGCGATATAACGCGAGGTAATACAATCCGTGGCAATACAACGCGTGGATATGTAACCCATGTTAGTGCTGCACTTGGCGATATAACGCGAGGTAACTCTACGCGTGGCGATATAACGAGTAGTGATGCTACGCGTGACAGTATAACGCGTGGTAATGGTACGCTTGGAGATACAACGCGTGGTAATGCAATGCGTGGCAGCATAATGCATGTTAGTGCTACACTTGGCAATATAGCGCGAGGTAACTCTACGTGTGGTAATACTATGCGTGGTCATATAGCGCATGGTAAATACTACGTTTGAAGATATAACGCCTGGTAATACTATGTTTGGCGATATAACACGTGGTAATTCTAAGCATAGCGATATAACGCATAGTACTTCAATACTTAACGAAATAATGCATGGTAATTCAGTGCACAGTGTTATGACCCATTGCAGCGCGTGAAGATTATATATATCAAACAACATTTCATATAAAAAATATAAAAAGTTATTCTAAATGCGCTTCAGATTTGAACACTAACAAAATCTTAAACAATACCATTTAGCTATGTCAATCTTACTCGTAGATATAAGTGGTATGTAATATTGTGTATAGTTTAGTGTACGCCGAACAAGTAGTATGACGGTTATTAATAACCTGTAAGATTGATGGAAGCTTAAATTAAACACGGAAAGGAACATAGTCGATACACGACGGATTTCGGCTCGATACTCGTGTTAAAGCACCGTCGGCCGTGGTAAGTGTGTCATGAGGGGTCGATTCTAGGTCGACCTATAACGTGTGCAGCAACGATCGATATTATCTAAATACGATGCACACCTGCGACTCGGTGAAGTCATTCTCTGGAATACGCGCGAGCTTTGCCAGAGCAAAGTCGCGTAGTCACGTATTAAAATAATCCACAGCGACACCGGAAACCGACTCTAAATAAACCTTCCGGCGTCTTCTTGCACGCCATCGCGGATCGATTTTGCCTATGGTTCTCGTTGGTGCCGCGATCGAATTGCAACCATTATTATATGTACATATATAGATATATGTATACCTGTGACGCCGTCGTTTACGTGGAACGGTGAATAATACGTTCGCACACGTAAGAACAATAATTGTGGATTTAGAAAAACGTTCGTTTCATTCGGTCCCGTTTAATTAACTCATTGCAACTGTTACGGGAATTCCCATAGACGTCATGTCCGGTTTATGATACGAACAATATTAGTTTACATTAACATATAATGGTTACAGTGTTGTTCGGGTGTACAACATATATATGTAATGTGTCACACTCATGACGCATGTTAGAATTCAAATGTAATAAATCAGACAGGCATTCAGTTTTTAATTCTGATTAGTGTCAGTAATGTCAATTAATAACAATAATGTCGTTATGTACAAATAAACTTCAATTTTCTTTAATTTATTTTATCGTTGCAATATATAAGTTTCAACAAATAAACGCTCGCAGTTTTAAGAGATTTAATGTATAAATAAAAACGAAATAATAAGAATAGGAAGTATTGTAGGATTTCAGATAGGGTAATTGTAGTAATTACGTGATGTTATAAATTGAGGTTTTAAAAAATTTATTGATAATATTGGTTAATGAACGACTTTACAAATGAGCAAATATTTGGTGCGTCTGCGTTGCTGATGCAATCGTTTTACAAGATACAAAGATCGATCCAGTCACCTGCCTCCGTATATGGTCTGTTCGCACCCCTCGCGATTACATCCCCTTTATCGCCGAGGAGGCAAACTCCTATGCTGATCCCTTCTCGCTTCCCTTCATACGTTTCAGGAATTTTTATTAAGGGGAGAAACGTTTCTATTATACTTTTAATAACTGCTATATGTATCTGTTTCATCGCAACCATCCCCCCAACCCCGTAGAATTTTTCTTTCCTCCACGCAGCTTCTAATAATATGTGCGATACAGTGCGTGCAATATGAAAAGACATAAATCAGACGAGGTTAGTCTCACTGCTAGTTCTTTTTGGTTCTCTTAATTACGACTACTTTTAATTACGTCGGAACATTAATTATCCTGGTAACACATTCAGAAAATTAACATACGTATTTATTCCTCCATCACATATGTCTTCGTTGTGTCACATTCGGTTTTGAACTCGTACAATAAAGTATAAAAATATCTGAAAATAAAAAGGATGCTTTGAAAGGGCGAAGTAAGGTCCAAATAAAAGGCATTCGAAACGGAAAGGGGCAAAATGGGGGCAATGTAAAATACATAATCTAAAGGGGCAGAGTATCTCTATAAAAGATATTAAAAACATAGAGGGGCGGGGTAGTCCACATAAAAAATATTCAAATCGTAAACGAATACAATAAGATCCAAAGTGTGCGTAAATGTAAATTGCTACAATAGTTTCAAATAAAAGACACTCGAAATGCAAAGAGGGGGGTGCAGTACAATTAAAAAATATTCAAACTGCGAAGGGTTACAATTTCCGCGTAAAAATTGGGAGTGTAAAAGGGTAGAAAGGGGCGAAAAAAAAAAATGTTGCAAACGCAGAAGAGTTTAATCGTCGAGCGTACGAGAAGATGAAAGAGAAAGTATAAAAATTGAAGATTAAAAGGAGGGTTGAATCGCGGGAGGGCGATGAGAGGGGGTTGAAACGCAACGAGGAGGCGAATCAGGGAGAAAGAGGGAACGATGGATATAGTGGAGGAAAGCCGGGTTGCCTAGGACACCACATGGACACTACGCTTTTGACGTCACGACGCACGATGGGGGTGAAATCAACCCTCGGGCCACACAGGCGTCTTAGAAAACAGTGTTCGCGGGGCAAGCCACGTTGAACGTCGTGTGCCGTAAACGGCGCGCTTGCACGCGTCGACTTCCAGACATTTTCATCCTCCATTTTAAGGTACGGGAAACGAATCATCCCTTAAACTATCGTTTAAACGTTTTTCTACCGTGCACCAATTTCGACCGTGAACATGTGACTCGAACGGGAGGCTCGAAACGGAGACTCTCGATATTTTGTGCGACTTTTGAACCGGTCTGATAGAATCAGATTCGTTTTTGCCGATAGGGGTTTGACAACCCCTAAATTGTTGTTCGAAAGTGATCGCGTCGGAGAGTAATTCCGAATTGTTCTTGGTAGGTAAACATGATAATGAGATTTAGTGTGAGCAGCCTTGATTTTCTCACCCCTCGGATACACCCTTTGGTTTTATGCGATGATTTTTATTACGCCGGACGTTTTTCGAAGGGGATGTTCGCTATTAGAATTATAAAGTTGACTTTGTGTGTCTGTATATTTTTTTTTTAGAACAGACGTTGTTTTTGTAAAATCTACTATTTTACTCTATTTCTATGCTACTGTATTCTACCGCATTATTTTTACCACCCTGTTCTACATTTTTATATCTGTAAGGTCTTTAGTATTCAGAAATTAAATTTTTTAGCAGGTGAAGGTTTTCACAGTAACATTTCCGGATTTTGAGAAAATTAAACACATTTTGTGTGTCATCAATTTTCCAGAGGGTAGAATTCACCCCTGAGATTGTTTCTTTTGGCGGTGTTGAAATATTTAACGTTGGGATTGTAAAATTTGGGGGAAACGTCTGGATTTTAATTGAAGTGCTTTAAGTATATTTTGAAAGCTGTATGGATACAATAGTCACCCCTCCGATTGAAAATCTACAGAGTGCCGTGATTCTCTAACCCCCGTTCGGAACGTCGCTTAGGGTTTCGTTGTGGAAAAAAGCAGCTGTAGTCGAAAGAAGTCAAGTTACATGGATTCTATATTTTCTTCTACAGTTCTGTGCTCTCCCCAGGCATTAATAATGTATTTCAAGTCTACAGAACCTACCCCCGCATCAATTTCTTCTACGATTACTTCCATCAACTTTCTAATTATTTCGTGAAACGTCTGTTTGCAGCGCGGAAAATGGTTGAATGTTCGAAGAAAATTATCCTAATCATCGGCTTCTTATAACTAACTCCCACTACTATTTTTTATTAGTACCCTAAGACAATTTAAGCACAGAAAATAATTTAATACAGTGAATGAAATAAAAATTTTCGAGCAAAAATTAATATTCGTTTAGACACGATCGAATTAAACATTAAATTTTTATTCTTAATTAGCCGTTTACGTTAATGACCGAATTAAACAAATAATTCTGTACCCTGAAAAGGTTAATTTTTATTTTGGAATTAAAAATTTATACATTTAACAGTCTGTTGAATTTTGTTAATAGAAAGATAGAATTAAATTATGAGAAACTTAATTAAGAACTGATCGTTGTTTAATTACGAGGGATTGTAATTTATTAATGAATCGGTGGTTTTTTAATTCCGAATCGATCGCTAATGACCAGTTAGTCCGTATTTAAATAAAAAATTGACTTCAATAAGTTTCAAGAAGGATATTCTCGCAGCAAATATCGCAAGGACAAATCGATCGATCGATAAAAAATCGTTTTGTTACGCGATCATCGTCCATCCACGCGTATTCGTCATCACCGTGGCTGATCTTATAAATTGATTAACGCCACCCTCGGCAAGATAGTGCTTTCCGGTGGCCGGTGAGATAATAAAAAGCAAACAGATGAATCAACTGACGTACAAGGCCAATAGAGAAGGGCGGAGAGGGGTGCTCGAGAGAGGGTAGTCATCCCTCAGGTTTTAGCCTGTCAACGAGCATAACGGAGCTGCAAGGGTCCATGTGATTTGATTATGTTGGTAATACGGTCCGTATGCCACCCCTAATTGCTGCGGCCAACCCCCCACGATGCGATCTTTTCGCAACGTTGACGCAACTATTCGTTTCGTAGAATCTTACGGTAGCCGTGCATCTATTCTCTTCTTTTTTTTCTTTATTTTCGGGGTTCTGATTGTCTTTTCTTAGAAAAATGTGGAAATTTTATCGAGGAAGAGGTATTCCATATCATTTGAAAATAAGTGAAACAGCATTCACAAGGAACAATTTTTATTGAAACAAAAATATTCGGGAAATGAAAACATTTTATTTTAAATGAAATAAAATATTTTTAAGATAAATGCATTTGGTGAACAATCATTTATTTCATTTTATTGAGAAGATACATATACAACGATATATGTATTAGACACAACCATAGAAATATTAAAGTTAAACGTATTTTATTTATTGTATCAAATTCGATTAGGTATTATATACAATATTACAACTATTATACAATGTAAAAGCACTCATTAGTAGATATAATTATACATTTCTATAAAAATAAGATATTAAATACGATTTAATAATTTTTTAATAATGTATGCGTTTTCGAAGTCGTTTCGCAAAATAACACCTCAATTTTGAATCCCGAAATCCAAAAATTCGAAAATCCGATTGAATAGTGAGAGAATCGTTCGATCTGAAAGTTTCGAACGATCGAAAACCGTAAATACTCTTTAAACGTGCAAGGATCCGATAATACAAAGTTCCAAACTATCGAGAGGTGAAAGGTTAACGACCAATAAAGTAACCTCGATACATTATCTCGATCGTTGATATTGACGTCACCGCTGCAATCGAATCTTCTAATTACAATGCACGTCACAACACCAACAATAATTCTGACATCATCTTTTCGTGTTATCGTGGCCAACATCGCGTAACAATTAATACGTTCTGGTTACAAGGCGATGGTATCGATCATCTTTGTACTGCGGACGTTTCTGCACATGTGTTCACATGTGTTCACATGTCTGTGCGTGTGTGTTGCAATAAACGAGTTTTCGAGGAAGGTCAGTAATTTAACGAGTTTAGAGAACAGTTTTAATGCAAGGTTATACAAATTATTTCTACTTATGTCGGAAATATTAATCAAGATTCGATAACGTCTCAGACGGCGTTATTTCGGATTTAAAAATTATCGATGGCTGGAGATTCTAATTTTTGTCGGACCTAATTGATCTTTATCAGGTTTACATTAAACGAATGTTTGTTTTATATACGCGAGGCTCGTCGTGTCTCGCATGATAAGACTATACAGTATTAATATAAGATACATAAATGATATTAATTTTATAGAAGAGAAATATCGCAAGACCGCTGAAGTTGCGGATACTATTTTTTTTTTATTTATTTTTAATTTGTCAATTTACTGATTTGTTTTTAATTTATCAATTTACTTATTTCTTTTTAATTTGTCAATTTACTGATTTATTTTTAATTTATCAATTAACTAATTTATTTCTAATTTATCAATTTACTAATTTATAGTTAATTTATCAATTTACTGATTTATTTTTAATTTATTAATTTACTGATTTGTTTTTAATTTATTAATTTACTGATTTGTTTTTAATTTATCAATATACTAATTTATTTTTAATTCATCCATGGACTGATTTGTTTTTAATTTGTCAGTTTACTGATTTATTTTTTAATTATGAATTTACTAATTCGTTTTTGATTTATTAATTTACTAGTTTGCTTTTGATGTATTAATTTACTAGTTTGCTTTTGATGTATTAATTTACTAATTCATTTTTAATTGAGAAACCAGCTTCTGTTAACGAAATTTATATGAAACGAAAACACGTTTGATGCAACACGTATATTTGTTAACCAAGATACAATGGCACTTCGCGATAATTAATTGCGGATTTAGTGTACTTATGGATACTGCAGGCTGCACGTGTTGCACCTTAGCCCATTAATCGTAGAATTTCACCCCTCGAAAAGGACATGCGTCCATTTGACGCTCGTGAGCAAACAGATTTGTCGTGGTTGTTGCTCGTTACTGGTAACACGACCGTTTCCACGCGGGGATTAAATGCCGCTCGCTTAGAGTGCACCCTTAAAAGAGGGATGAGGTCGAATTTGTGTATCGCGGACACTTTGAGATCCTCTGATTTTTTTCATAAAAGAATCAATGGCCTCTGTAAGTTCATTCAATTTGTATACCACCTTCTATTCTTTCTTTTCGATCTTCGTGCTTCGAATTTCATCGATTCTATTATACGAAAATAATGTATCCAAAGTTGCAAATTTAACGAAAGTAGAAAATATTGAAATTACAAGAAGACATTCGCGATCTCGTTAGGGTAAAATACACTTTGCTGATTTGGGGTCAAGGCGCGAAAGTTGGTGCACTAGTTGTGTCGAATATCGTTAATAGATACACTTTCGAGACCTTGCACTTCGACTTCGTGACACAGGTCGACGAACTGGTCTCTACTTACCTATTTTAACCATTGAACGGGGTGCAACCTCCTTTATTAACATGATTACCGTTATTCGAGGAAAACGTTGCTCTACATAGCTCGCGTATTACATTTTCATGATTTCGCTCGCAATTAGTGTCACGTTTGTATTTATACTACTAAAGTGTAGTATTGAACGCCACAAATGCGATATACTAAGCTACGAACGATTCACGTAACGCGCGTGTAAAGTCTTCGCGAAATTAGATCGGTGTTAACTGATTAGACATTTATTTATACACATATAAAAACAAATTTATTTTGATATTTTGCTCAGTAGCGAAGTTACAAAAAAAGGAACGAAGTTCGTATAATATTTCAAATCAAATCATCCTCTTAAACTTTTGTCCGCTACTGTACATATATTACAATTCAACAGATATAACAGTAGATCTACGTATATTGCAATTCAGTATATATATAACAGTAAATCTACATGTATGGCCATTCAACAGATACAATAGGAGATCTACATACATGGCAATTCAACAGATATAACAGTAGATCTACGTATATTGCACTTCAGTAGATATAAGAGTACATCTACGTATATTGCAATTCAACAGATATAATATTAGATCTACATTCATTGCAATGCAGTAGTTATAACAGTAGATCCATATTATATTTCAGTAAAGAACTCGATAGCTCTAATATAAGCCTCGATAAAAAGAAATCTACAAAGTTAGCCCAGTTATCTCGGAAAGATATTAAAACCCGTTTTAATATAATTTGATAAGTAATCAGGCAACCTACACGGTCGTTGTTGGTAAAGATCTCGGTGTAGCTCATTAACACGATAAATCATTAAGCATAAAGTGGGAGCATCGAGTCGATGACATGGTAATAACAGTATATTGGTAAGTAATAGCCTGGTAAACCGGCTGCAGCAACGTATACGGCTGGCAATGCGGTAGTGTCGGCGTTCCATTGTAAGGTAGCCTTAAGGCGTGCTCACAGGGTCCGGTTACATGAACGTTCTTTCGCTCGATACGCCAACCAACGGTGTGTTTCTTCTTCGGTATTGATTCGTTTCCTACCTATGTTCTACGTTTATGCTCGCTGAAACCTATTCCGGATAACGAACCAGTATTTAATTGTATCGAATCTTGTTAAATTCTTTCGTAAAGGATCAAATCGATCGGGGGTGCAATTGCACCCTTAATGCAATGCTGTCACAATTCACATTTTTTATATCTCAATTTTGTAACTGTCGTTGATTAGACGTCACAGAAATGGTATTAGCGTTATTCTAAAGGCATTGTTTTATCGAGATAGGAGAAAATATTAATATTTTTCGAACTTTTTTTGTTCAAAGTGAAAGTGAATGGTCCTGTTTTATTGATACATTGAGGTATTGAACAGAAAGGATTTTTGTTAATCATTTTTTTCATTCACGGTGAAAGTAAGAAATCTTATTTTGTTAATAGATAGATCCAAGCCTTAGGATAATAATTTTTATACTTTCTTTTATCGAATTCAAGGTGAAAGCAAATGGTCCTGTTTGAAAATTGTTGGCTGCCGAGAAGGGCAAGTTTTCGTGGTTGAAACTCGTTTGTTAGGTATATATTATTAGTTAGAGATTCGAATCAAAAATCCCGAGGTCTGAATGTTAAAAGTTAAACAATTCCAAATTTCAAACATTCAATATTCCTAAATTCCAGAATTCCCAAATTCTAAAATTCCAAAATTCCTAAATTCCTAAATTCCAGAATTCCCAATTTCCAAGATTAAAAATTCCAGAATTCCCAAATTCCAAAATTCCGAGATTAAAAATTCTAAAGTTCCTAAATCCCAAATCTCAAATTCCAAAATTCTGAAATGTCAAAATTAAAAATTCCCAAATTTCCCATGTAGAAATTCCCAAATTCCACATTTTTTAATTCTAAAATTCCTAAATTCCAGAATACCCAAATTCCAAGATTAAAAATTCCAGAATTCCCAAATTCCAAAATTCCAAATTCCAGGATTCCCAAATTCTAAAATTCCTACATTCCTAAATTCCAGAATTCCCAATTTCCAAGATTAAAAATTCCAGAATTCCCAAATTCCAAAATTCCGTGATTAAAAATTCTAAAGTTCCCAAATCCCAAATCCCAAATTCCAAAATTAAAAATTCCCAAATTTCCAATGTAGAAATTCCCAAATTCCACATTTTTTAATTCTAAAATTCCTGAACTCCAGAATACCCAAATTCCAAGATTAAAAATTCCAGAATTCCCAAATTCCCAAATTCCAAGATTAAAAATTCTAAAATTCCCAAATTAAAAATTCCCAAATTTCAAAATCTCAGCACTCCGCGATTAAAAATTTTTAAGTTCGAACTGCATATATCGAGTTCGATAATCGGCATCGTACCTAAATTCAGTTGCCACGTTTTCGATCTCTGTTTCGCGTGTAGCGGCCAACGTATTAATTATTTATGAGCTACTTTCGCGTCCGTTTAGACGTTCGCTGTTCTGGTAGGCCGATGGTGGCAGTGATCCGGCACGAGGCGTATATAAAACGATCGGAGTCCTTGCCGCAGCCTTGCGTTTTCTCCTTGAGGCTCGATATTCTATTTAAATACGCGGCATACTACGCGAGCCATCGAGAGTGGGGGCCATAGAACTCACGGCATTTCTATGGTTCTTTCGCGCGTTGCTCTTTCGCCTCGCACTCCTTTTGTTTCCTACGCCTCTCTTTCCTTCTTTTCATTCTTTCTCCGTTCGACGTCATTGCACAGATTTTTCCCCGGCTATTTTCGCGATGACACGCCTTGATCCTGCACGACGAGGACGAACTGCACCAACGTGATCGCCGACGCCATCGTTCCACCGATTTATGCCACTGTCACGACATTATGGCCCCAAAAATACACTTTTCCCTAATTCTTTGTCTTTTCCTTCCTCCGCGCATGACATAGCACATTTACAGATGCAATCCATGTGCGTTTCGTTTAAATTGATAATGTGATTCATTTTCACGAGACTTATTGTTAGTTAATTTTTTGTTAAATCATCAAGTATGAGGAAAAGTACGAGTCGAGCAGTTTTACATTTCTATCTAGATTCTTCTTGAACGAAATATATTTATCATGAACGTGAACATAATTTTTAGAAGGTATATAAAATATATGTGTGTGTGTTGTTTGAACATATTTTAAATATACACATAGGTTTTACTCTGCCTTGATTTTGTATTCTTTTTACATGAACATATTTTATGTTCTACCTTGAATAAATGAATAAAGACTTAACTTCAAGGTATTGATACCTTTTTTAACACATTCTGCAATTTCATGCAATATTAAGCACAGATAAATAACATAAATTATTATGTTCCGCTGAAAGCATATCCCTACTTCCACATTAAATGTTCAAACTTTTGTACAATGTTTCAATTCAAATTTAAACCTCAATATATAAATTTATGTACAGCGTTTCAATTTAAACTTGAACTTAAATTTACACATTTATGTGTTTCAATTAAAATTTAAACATAAATGTATAAATCCATTGAGCGTTTCAATTTAAGTTCAAACTTAAATGTACACACTTCTGTGTTGCAATTAAAATTTAAACATAAATGTATAAATCTATTGAGTATTTCAATTCGAATTTGAGCTAAAATGTCCAAATTTTTGTACAATAATTTAATTTTACGACAACATGGTTCATTAAGAATGTGTCTAAATTAAAATGAGTACAATAGATATTTAAATAGCTGTTCAGGGTGTACGAGAGCGCCTTTGAAATATCACCCCTCGATTGTTGTCTGTGCTTGTACATATCGCGTTTCCGATCTGCTCTGGAAAGGCCAACAGTCAAAGGGTGAATGCAACAGAATGTCGGGACAAAGAGACGTAAATTCTGGTTCGCCTTGGCGAGATAAGTTCCTGTTCCCTCTTCAAGGTCCTTCGATGCCGACTTGGTCGTCTGAGTCAAACGAGTCAATGTTCTATCCCTCGTGTTTTTCCGTCCTCGATTTTATTCCAGCTTCGATGTATCGTTGCTGATAATCCGTCTGTTGCACTCCGTCGACCCTGGAGAACTCTACCGTCGAAGATTGAGTGCCCTGTCGACCCGTTCAAATAAGGAATATTTCTTCCGCTTCCTGTTTGCCCTGACCGCGTCGCGTTCACATCTACGCTCTAATTGTATCATTATGTTCCTTGCGATCCGGTTAATGTTAAGATATTGCTGTTTGTGATAGTGTCATTCGAATTTGGCCGAGTGCAAGGATATTTTTTATTATTAACGGAAATTACATTTTGATTGGGATGTAGTTATTATGTTATAGTGGAGTTCGAGTCTTGATGTTTTGAGTATACGAAAGTGTAAATATGTAAATTTCAAAAAGTTGAATGACCGAAGATTGCGAAGTATCAACATTTTTTATTTTAAGTATCTGAAAGTATCAGGGTCGCAAATTTCTAAAAGTTGAGCAGGGGTTTTTTGTTATGAAGGGAAATGACATTTTGATTGCGATATAGTTATTATACATGATATATGATAGTTAAGATTGAGTCTTAATGTTTTGAGCACACGAAGTCCCAAACATGAAATTTTAAAAAGTTCAATGACCGAAAATTGCGAAATGTAAAAACTTTTAGTTTGAAGTATCTGAGTCACTAATTTCCAAAAATTATCAGTCAAAAATTCCCAATGACTCATAGTTTCAAAATTTCGAAGTCCTAACATTCCAAGAATCTAAAATCCAAATTTTCCAAGGAACTAATGTTCCATCGCAGAGTCTCAAAATTCCAAATTTTCATGGTCCCGAATTTCTGAAGGCTCAAAATTCCAAACCTGCTGGGTATCAAACTTGCAAATTTGAAAAAATTCTAAACTCTCAGGGTTCCCAAATCTGAAAGTCCCAATTCTCTCTGGACCTCAAATCTCAAAGTTCAAAATTTCCAAAATACCAAATTCTCAAATTTGACAAATTTCTAAACTCTCAGAGTTCCCAAATCTGAAAAGTCGGAATCTTCCTTGTTCCCAAAATCTAAATGTTCCAAATTTCCCAAATATGAAATTCTCAAATTAAAAAATTTCCAAATTCCCAATATTCAAAAATCTGAAAACTCCCACTCATTGTTGTCTCCAAAATCTCAAAATTCCAAATTTCCAAAATACCAAATTCTCAAATTTGACAAATTTCCAAATTCCCAACATTCAAAAATCTGGAAACTCACAATCATTGTTGTCTCCAAAATTTCAAAATTCCAAATTTCCAAAATACCAAATTCTCAAATTTGACAAATTTCCAAATTCCCAACATTCAAAAATCTGGAAACTCCCAATCCTTGTTATCTCCAAAATCTCAAAATTCCAAATTTTCCAAATATCAAATTCTCAAATTTTTCAATTTCCATCCTCTCAACATCTCAAAGTCTGAAAACTCCCAATCCTTCTTGGCCCCATAATCTCAAAATTCCAAATTTTCAAAATATGAAATTCTGAAATTTAAAAATTTCCAAATTCCCAACATTCAAAAATCTGAAAACTCGCAATCCTCGTTGTCCCCAAAATCACAACTTCCAAATTCCCAAAATATCAAATTCTCAAATTAAAAAAAATTTCCAAACTCTGAAGGTTCCAAAGTTCCAAAGTCTCGCACTTAACAAACTTCCAACGTGGCAATGTTTCAAAAACCTCAAAACCTCCATCGACTATCGAAATCCAACAACAATGACCATTTTAAAAGATCGCACGTGTGTCGATGTTTTACAGAGGAACTCGACCGATCGTTACAGGAAGAATGATCCAGGGTTAATCCAACGAATATGGTGATTCGTGAACGAGGACCAGCTGCCAGACGATCGTTAATAGAAGGCCCGTCGTGATTTAGCGTTGCCTCGACCTCCATACAACAACTTCCCTGTACGTGATTCAGGTGTCACGGCTTCGTGACTTTCGCGAATCGGTAAATATCGACAGAACAAACACGCTCGTTGGATCCGTATGTTCACGAACGACGTAACCGTTGTTCGTGATCCACAGATAAATCGTCGACACGAGTAACGTTGGATCGTTTGATATTTCAGGTGAAAATTTCAGTGCCTCCTCGAGTGTCTCCGATGCGGAGACAAGATAGCAAAACGTTTCGAGCGAAGGACGAAGGATAAACCATGCCAGCAAAATGTTCCATCTCGTCCTCCTGGTACGTGTTAACCTCGAGATATAATCCTTTCGTCGATTGTACCACGCCAAGCTAATTATCGTTTCGATGTTAAGATTTGTCCTGATATTACCGAATTCATACACCTTCACATTTTTACTTCTAGTTGTCCTTAAGTTCCCTTCCTTATGGCGAGCGAATTAACTATTCTCAAAATACCCTTCACTCTATTTGCCTCTTAACCTTGCTACACTCAAATTCCCTCACAATTTCGCTTGTCTTCTCATTTCTCTGCATTTCCCAAGAAGATTGTAACTCGGGAGATTGTAGGATTAATCCTTTGCGAACTTTAATTTGTTTGACCTACCAGCTTCTTAATTTATTTGGAAAATAGATCGAGATATGGGTTTTTGATATAGTGTACTGCTATAGTGCACGGTGCACAACAAATATGCTTTATTTTATTATAAGTAGTAGCCAAGTGAAAAATTATATATTCCACTAACCTAAGTTCAGAAAAATGATCAAATTGCTAATTTAACAAATTCGCAAGATCCCAAATTTCGGAATCCTGAAATCCTCGATCTTCCGAATTTCTGAATTCCTAAATTCTCAAGTTTCCAAATTCTGAAATTCCCAAATTATTGAGTTTCCAAATTTCTAGATCTCCGAATTTTCAAGTTCCCAAATTTCCACATGTCCAGATTCCTATATCGCCGAATTCCTAACTCTCCCAATTCTCAAATTTCCAAATTCCCAAATGTCCAGATTCCTAAATCCCCGAATCCTAACCCCCCAAATTCTCAAATTTCCAAATTCCTAAAATCTCCAAATTCCCAAATGTCCAGATTCCTAAATCCCCGAATCCTAACCCCCCAAATTCTCAAATTTCCAAATTCCTAACCCCCCAAATTCTCAAATTTCCAAATTCCTAAAATCCCCAAATTCTCAAATTTCCAAATTCCTAAAATCTCCAAATTCGCAAATGTCCAGATTCCTAAATCGCCGAATCCTAACCCCCCAAATTCTCAAATTTCCAAATTCCCAAATGTCTAGATTCCTAAATCGCCGAATTCCTAACCCTCCCAATTCTCAAATTTCCAAATTCCTAAAATCCCAAAATTCTGAAATGTCCAAATTGCTAAATCTCCAAATTCTCAAATGCCCAGATTCCTAAATCCCCGAATTCCTAACCCCCAAATTCTCAAATAAAACTACTTTCGATTGCAAATGGTTAACCCACGCTATCCTATGCACCCATACCTAATCTTCCTACCTACAATATACAACTATCTCACAACCCTGTATAATTTTTGAACGATCAACGCGCACTAGCAAGATTCTGACACGTGTGTTCCCGCAGATTCTGGATCAAGGAAGGAGTAGAGAGGAACGAACGAGGTGAAAGCTATCCCGGTGGAGGATCGTATCGTACAATAACAGCAAGGTCTGGCCGGGTTTTAACGAGGAGGTATGTCGCTTCGATGTGACCTCCGTGCACCACTTCCCGGTACATGAGTCAGGATAGCAGGAATCGGTAGCCAGCTCGAGGATGAGCGCTAAGATATCCCTGGCTGGCCGTGGAACGGCACAGTCAACGGTGAACCATCGTGGCAAAACATCGTCGGGCTTGTTGCTCGCCGGTACGTCCGTAAAGAGACCATCCTCGTCGATGAGTAAGTTCACCGAGCCTTCTCGAAACGGATACACGTGCTGTGTCGTCTACTGTGTGTCATCGGCCCACGTGCTTTGTCAGATTTCGATCTTGCGTACGATGTCGGGTCGTTTCGCCATCTTAATGGACGAAGGATGTTCGACAAATCGCGGGGAATGTTTTTGGACGTTGTTTTTACCGTCTGGTTTGAAAAAATGTACTTCGTTTACTTGATGGAAGAAACGGGAGAACTTTGAGAATATCGCGGTTTTGGGTTTTTGGGAGGAGTTGGTTTCATGGGTTATTAAGTTTTTTTCAATTTTGTGATTGTAGATTTGGATATTTGTGAGTGACGCGATTTTTGAATTTGTAAATATGGACATTCTTAAATTTTGTAAATATCTAAGTTTCTGAGTCCTTGAAATTCGAAATTGATAATTTAGCAAATTTGCAAGGTCCCAAATTTCAAAATAGTGGAATACGCAAGTTTCCAAATTTCGAAATTCCCGAATTCTTAAGATTCCAAATTCCTAAATCCCCAAATTTCTAGATCTCCGAATTTTCAAGTTCCTAAATTCTTAAATGTCCAGATTCCTAAATCCCTGAATTCCTCCCTCCCCAATTTCTCAAATTTCCAGATTCCTAAAATCTCCAGTTCCCAAATGTCCAGATTCCTAAATCCCCGAATTTCTACCCCCCCCCCAATTCTCAAACTTCCAAATCCCCAAATTCTAAAATTCTCAAATTTCCAAATCTTTAAATCCCCATATTTCCAAGTTACTAAATTTATAGATTCTCAAATTCTCAAATTTCTTAATTTTCAAACCTCCAAATCCTCGTGTACCTACATTCGCAAATCTCAATATTTCCACATATTTTGCACAAATCTCCATTTCTAAGTTGTCAGTTTGTGAAATGTCAAAGTCTTAAAATTCCCAAATGTCCAAACCTCCGAATTTGCCAAATTTCGAAATTCTCAAGTTTCCAATTATTTTCTTCGGAACATAAAAAATTCATAGACTGTTTTATCTCAAAAAAAAAACAACCCGACAAATGTACATTAATTATTAATGTAACCAGACATTTCTGTAAACTCTTTTTATAACCTAAGCTAATGAAAGTGATGATGTAAAGGTGTTAAAATGCGCGTTATACTATTCGGAAAGAGTCCCGAAATGAAAAAAAAATGAAAGGTTGCTTCGTTTACGAACGAACCCGTCCTATAAATCTTGCGTTAAAGAAAAAGCAGAATTAACCTTGAAATAATGTTAGTATCTTGAAACTCTTCTTAACACAATATACTCTCCTACGCGTATTAGCTCATGGATTAAAATGGAACATTCTGCGTGAAAAATATTTTTTTTCCGAAAGCATCTCAAACACGTAATCGAAAAGTGGAGATAAAACAACACCAATCTATTTGTCGAACTCTTTCGTTGCGAATCATTAATTAAATATTCTTTACCCGTTGTATGTAGAACACTTCAGTTACGCGATTATATCGATTGTCGAATCCAGTTCAATTCGTTTCAATCGAAAATTGTATACAATCTTTCATATAGATAATAAATTCGAGGTAATGATTTCTGTTTAATTTGTTGCAATGTAATTTTGAGTTTGAGAGACTAGGGTCTCCCTAGGGAGAACTTATTAAAGTTACTGAGAAAAGTTATACGTAAAGTGGTTCCATAGAGATTGTACAGAAAATGATAGTGTGATCAAAAGATGATAAACTTGATGGAGTTTAGAGTTTACAAATGTTCATGTTTATGAATTTAGCGATGTAAGAATTTGGAAATCTGAAAATTTAAAAAGTTGACGCAGAAATTAAGAGATGCGAGTATTTGAATTTTTGAAATTTAGATACTCGAGAATTAAAAAATTCAGAAGTTGAAAATCTGTGCATTCAGAAATATGAAAATTCGAAAATTCTGAAATATAAAAATTTAAAAATTAAATAATTCAAAAATATGAAAATCTGAAAATTCATAAATATGAAAATCTGGAAATTTGAAAATTCAAAAATATGAAAATTCTGAAATATGAAAATTCGAAAATTCTGAAATATGAAAATTTGAAAAATTCAGAAACACGGAGGCCGAAACACCTAAAAATTTGAAAACCCGATAGCCTCGAAATTCGTAAATTAGAGTCCGAATACCTGTCTCAACTAATGAAGTCTTTCTTTGCGATCGTCCTTCCGCAAAAATAGTCCCGACATGCATCGCCACGCCCTACCTACATTATCTGACCGTCGAAACGCGAAGATTAACGCGTAATATTTTGCAATTGTCGCGACGAATTAATGACACGCGGTTCGTATCACGGCCTAATGACACACGCGGCATACAACACATCACGTCACGATATTACACGCGAGGATGCGTTCATTAGCCGTAGAGGTGACTGGCACCGAGGAAAGAGCCGTCAAACGAGCCGCTGTCCCAGAACTGGAAACACCATCGAGTTGTTCTCGTCCGAACACGTTATTGGAGAGAGGGAACAATATGCCAGCCTTGACGCGCGTTTGCACTACTGCCACTCTGCCCAGGATCAAGAGATTCAAATTTACATCGATCGGTGAGTCCTCCATTTGTCTCTCCATCTTGCGAACCTTAGATTAACCCCTTGCACTACGATTCATTCGGCAAATGCGTCAGACACAACGAACTATTCACTGCTTCAACATTGAAATGAATAAAGAAAATTCGAATGTCGAGATCGTCTTACATTTCGTGATTCTCAATTGTGCAAATTACAATTAGACCGAAATTGAACATTCAACCGTACTAAAAATCTAAGCATGGTTTACAGTGTTTGAACTGCTGGTGCGTCATTATTATAGCGCAAGGGGTTAAACTCGAATTTGTCACCGAACATGGTCACTCTGAAAGTTCTGAGAATCTTTTTGTACATACTGTTGCGTTATACTGCCACCACGTTTCAGTATTATTCTGATAAATTGTTTGAAAAATAATTGTTATGGTATACTGGAGCTTTCTGTACCATCTAATTTATTCGACTAAACTATTAGAGAGATAATTGTTATGATACAGTGGAGCTTTCTCTATGATTTAATTTATTCGAATACATTATTTGAGAAATAATTGTTATAATATACTGGAGCTTTCTGTACGATGTAATTTATTCGAATAAATTATTTGAGTCAAAATTGTTATGATACACTGGAGCTTTCTCTATGATCTAATTTATTCGACTAAACTATTAGAGACATAATTGTTATTATGTACTGGAACATCGAGTATGATCTAATTGATTCGAATAAATTATTAATAAATTATTTAATACGTATAAACTATTCAAGAGATACTTGTTATAATATACTGGAACTTTCTGCACGACCTGATTTATTCGAATGAACTATTTGAAAGATAATTGTTATTATATACTGGAGCATCGAGTATGATCTAATTCATTCGACTAAATTATTAATAAATTATTTAATACTAACTAATTTCATAACACAGCTAAGTTAGGAGAGAATCGTCGCAAATATAATTCGTTTAATTCTACATTTTTATTCGGTGCAGGTTACAAGAACATTGTGTATTTGATTATCCGTGAAACGAAGTTCGAAGTTTATCTTGTTACGCAGGTTTCGTACACACAGTTCAAACCACAGACTAAAACACAGTGTACATACGTAATAAATTACTTCTGCAAATAATTTCGTAGAAATTAAACGTATTGCCAGTTGTGCGTACTATAGTTCCAAATGATCATTTTTAACCCGAAACGAGCAGTTGTTCCTTCGATCCGTGAGTCACGTTACTTCTCGCGATTTCGACCGAGATTTTTGCCTGATCGAATCACCGTGTTCCCATCGCGGAATACCGCGTACGTGGCCGAGCGATTAACCGGCAGATAATTACGAAGCAGATCGTTCTGCGGGGGATGTCCTTGCGCAAGTTTTCGCGCGGAACGTCAGCGGCGCGGATTTAATCGCGAGCATGACGTCGCGCAAAATTCTGCCCGTGATTCATGAACTAGCTACGTTTTTCATTCGATGACGATCCAGGTTAACGATTGTGGCGCAATACGATCGTAGATTATCGTTTTATCGATGATTGCGTTCAGGGAAACGATGAGTCTTATCGATCGAACGTTCGAAACTTTCGTCGCGCGTCCGAAAGTGTAAAAAAAAAAGAAAGAAAAATAGATCTTTCGTCGCGTTTATCGTTATCGGTTCGTTGACTCGTATATCGACGGAAAGGTAATTAACGATAATTGTCTCGTTGGTTATTATCTGACAGTTAATTATGTGACCGATACTTGTGGGGCAGTTAGGTTATTATTCGACGTGGTACTCGTCGGGCGTTGATTCGACTGGTAATTATCCGACCGATGCTTATCCGATAGTTAATTATGTGATTGATCATCGAGTGACAAGTAATTAAGCGACTGGTATTCATCTAGCAGCTAATTATTCCGCTACTAGCTGCCTGACGAGGAACTATCGAATAAGGTGCTTGCTTAATAGTTTTAATCTAACAGAATATCGACAAACGATGATATAATTGGTCTGATTGATAATTATCTAATAGTTGATTGTTTGACTGATACTTGCCTGACAGGAAACTGTCTGACTGATATTTACTTGACAGTTAATTATCTGAATGATACTTACCTAGCAGTTGATTGTTTGACCAATACTTGTCTGACAGGTAACTGTCTGACTGATATTTCCTTGACAGTTAATTGTCTGACTGGTACTTACCTAACAGTTGATTGTTTGACTGATAATTATCTGACAGTTAATTGTTTGACCGATACTTTCCTGACAGGTAACTGCATGACAGTATACTCACCTGGTTTTTAATTGTCTGTCTAAGATATTGACGAGCAATGATTTGACATGTAATTGTCTGATTGATACTTTCCTGACAATTAATTATCTGACCGGTATTTACCTGGCAGATAAATGTGACAAGGTGCTCACCTGACAGTAATTCTCAGCTTATATATTCGCCCAATAATTATCTAACAAGGTACAGACAGGCGATGATTTCTCTAGTAGTTATTTGACCGTTACTTACTTAACAGCCAATTACCTAACAACCAATTACCTAACAGCCAGCTGCCCCGGTAATTATTATATACTGGCAATTACCATCTAAAATTGATTTCACTATCTAAGGAATACCAACCGTGAATTTATCACGATACACCATGTACAATTTACGAAAGTAATTACGTAATTCGTGAAAAAGTTGAAACAGATCAACAAAAACTTGAACTCGCGCGCAAGAATGGCACTGCCATAGCTTTTATCGTTTGATCACTTCAACGTCCTTTCCATCGAGCCATACTTTACTCTATCCCAGATAAATCCCATCTAATCATAAATATTAAATATAACGCAAGCTATAGTCTATAAAACTGTAATATATTGAAGCTATAGTCTACTGAAACTGTAATATACTCAAAGTAGTCTACTGAAAGTATATTCCACTGAAATTGTCATATACTGAACCTATAGTCTACTCAAACTGTTATATACTGAAAGTATAGTCTACTGAATCTACTGAAATTGTAATATACTGAAACTATAATCTACTAAAACTGTAGTCTACTGAAACTGTAATATACTGAAAGTATAGTCTACTGAATCTACTGAAATTGTAATATATTGAAACTGTAATATACTGAAAGTATAGTCTACTGAAACTGTAATGTACTAAAACCATAATCTACTGAAACTGTAATATACTGAAACTATAATCTACTGAAACTGTAATCTACTGAAACTGAAAACGATGTACAGGGTGATTCGAGACGACGCGATGCGTAAAGTTGAAAAAGTTCGTGAAAATCCGCGATGGACGCTCGTCCTTCCAGTTTCCACGACAGTTTTTTTTTTTTCCAAAAGATCGAAAAAGTCAATGCTCGAACGAGAAGCGGAATGTCGCGAGTACGACGGATAGAAAGTGGTTCTCGAAGCGGAGTGGCGTCACAACTTGACTCACCGATTCTGCGTGTCTTGGCTCGACTTACTTGCATAACGGCCGACCGCGGTATTTATATTTATGCCGTTGACCAGCCGGTTGGTATACTATTTCCGCGGTAATTACGTATTCGAGCCGCGTCCGAGTTTCACTACACGGCCTCTGTGATCGACGATCCCCGAGATCGATATCGATCGGGCCCAAAACGTTTCCTTCCGAACCGACTAAACGTCACGACGATCCGGCAACGTTCGACACTGACAGAATCACGCATACTTATTTAATATAAAACGTCTCTTAATTATGAAAAGACCATTACTAAATAATACATCGAAATATATAAATATTTCTGTCTAATATATAGATGGATATCTATAATATATATATATATTTTTATCTAATAAAATATATCAATATTTTTACGTATTATAAATATAAAAAATATATAAATTATTCTACGTATTATAAATATAAAAAATACATAAATATTTCTACGTATTATAAATATAAATATTTCTATTCACAAGTGTTGTGATGATTGTCGCAAAATGAATCCAACTAACAGATACGCGAATGTATTGAAATTTTTCTATGAATTTGCAAATAGATGTTCATGTAGCGAATTTGTACGAATTGATAGCACATGTCATAACAAAATTGGAACGAGAGATTCGTACAAACAATAAGCAGCCTAAAATTTGATCAAACTTTCCCACAGAATTCGTACAAACACAAAACTGACTCAAACTTTTATGGAAGCAGAAAATGAAGTATAAAAGTGAATAAATAACTGATAATACAAAAACCAGTGTATACAAACATTCTCTATCTCGTCGAAGGATAACACGCATTTTTGCACAAGTTTTTTAATAATTTCAATAATTTAATTTTAAATCTAAGAGACCCGTGTTCCAACGTTTTGACGGTTTCCGTGAACCTAGTGTTAAATGAAAAAAAAAAAAAAACTATTGTTCGGTGGTTTTTCGTGCGGTTGCAAATCGATCGGAGTGCATCGGAAAACGTCAATCGAGACAGTTGGAAACGTACGACGTAAACCTACCGTGTGTAAAGGTATCTCGTGTGCACAAGTATGTTTATCGCTCGTTCGACCCGAGTGATGCTTCTGTGTATGATGTCAGAGTCTATCTTTGGAGCGGAGTGGATGACCACGCGCGAACCAGACCGCGCATCTGCGCACAAGCTCGCGGAAATCTCGCTGAAATTTGTGTGCTTAGAATCGAATTAAGGTCCATTTATATCCAACTATATCGTCGTGGCACATAACCCTTCTTTATGTTCGTTTTATGCTCCATTTTGTAGCATTATACGCTCGTTGTGCAACGCCCTTTGCGCGCGATACGTCGAGGATCGTCGAACACGCGAATGTTAATCGTTTAGGATGATGTTTTGGGACGTTATCGATGGTTCGGTGTATCGAGAATTGTTGTCGAAGTATCGTTTAATATTTAAAAATGATTCTTTTGAGTTTGCGAATTTTCAGAATTCGAACCACCCGTGTTTAAAACTCTTAAGTTTTCAGATTCCAAAATTACTGAATTACCAAATTTTCCAATTTCTCGAATTTCCAAATTCTGCGATCCCCTAGTTTCTCAAGTTTAAAGATCGCTCAATTATTAAAAGTTCCAAATTCTAAAATTCTTCGGCTCTTTAAATTTCCAGATCCTCATTAGTGAATTAACAAATTTCAAAATTCTCAAATCCCCTAGTTGCTTAAATTTCCAGATACCCAAATTGCTAGAGTTCTAAATTCGCAAACCCCAATTCCTCAAATTCTCAGATCCACCAATCCCCCAAATTTTCAGATCCCCAAGTTACTAGATTTCTGACTTCTCAAATCCCCAATTCCTCGAATTTCTAATTCTCCAGACTTGCAAACTCAAAAGTTTCAAAATTTCAAAATATCCAAATCTCAAAACCCCCAAGTTCCAAATTTCCAAATCTCATAACCCTCAAATTCCAAAACTTCCAAATCCCTAAACCCTCGAATTCAAAAATTCCCAAATCCCTAACCCCTACATTATAAATTTCCAAATCCCTAATCCCTCAATTTCCAAAATTACCAAATCCCTAAACCCTTAAATTCAAATATTTCCAAATCTCAAAACACTCAAATTCCAGAATTACCAAATCCCTAAACCTTTAAATTCCGATATTTTCAAATCCCTAAACCCACAAATTCCAAAATTACCAAATCCCTAAACCTTTCAATTCCAAAATTTCCACATCCCAAAAGCCACAAATTCCAAAATTACCAAATCCTTAAACTCTCAAATTCCAAAATCTCCAAATACTCGAATTCCCAAATTTCTTACATTTCCAAACGAAACTCAAAAATTTACCAATTTTTCCAATACCCTGACTCACGAATCTCATAAATCTCAAAGTACCTAGATTTCTAAAGTACTGAAATACCCTAAACACCCAGAAATGCAACGTAGAAAATGGACACACGCGTTTATATCGCCCGTTCGTGTTTACACTTGCTTTTCCTGTTCCGTTGACGCGTGTTCCGCGTTTTACGAGTGCGATCGTCGCTCTAAAGACGGAAATTAATGCTCGCGGCCTCCCGTTTCTTGTGCCATTTCCAAATTTCTTCCCAGATGACGTTCTTTCACGCGAATATCACCGTTCTGGTAACGGTCCAACTCGCAATTACGTTCTTTCAAGCTTTGCAATTTCTCCGACAATTGTCCGCGTGCTTTTGTCGAACGAAAATACATTATGAATGCGCGACCATCGTGCATACACTGTTTTACTACATACACAGATATTTATTTATAAACTTATTAACTAACGGAAAAAAAACCTACAGGTTTATATTGTGTTATACGAATTCGTATTTTTATAACATAAAGGTACAAAACGACTACTGTGTAGAAATTATTAGGTACCTTTCATTTTTATTCAATATGTTTGCAGAACGTATAATATAAAATCAGTATCGATTTATTTATTCATTTCTTCCGGAAAAATCTAACTAGAATATGCTCATACGTGTAAATGAGTGAATAGACATTCACACTTGCAGACATCGGTAAATAATGCATGTATTATTTTATATGTAATATATTTAGTTTAATATATATTTATAATTAAAAAAATATTAAGAAAAATAAATTATTGTGAAAAATATTTTCGAAATACCAAAACTTCTTTCATGAAGTTCTCGACAGGAGTAACTCAGCCTGTCTCTAAATTCACTATGCTTGACGCACGTGTCGTAAAAAACTGGACTGTTTCGTAGTCGATGAATGAGTCAGAATGAACGGGTTAATAGCCGAACACTTTTCGATACAAATACGTCTACAATCTTATCTGGCCCGGTAAATTAATCTGAAAATGACGAGTGCATCGATTAACGCCGATAGCGAGGATTTCGTACAAAAGATCGATAAGATTCGAACGAAAAAAAAAGAAAGAAAAGAAAAGAAAAAGAAACACGATCAGATTCGGGTAGCGACATTGAATCGTATCGTAAGTGCTTGTTTTATATAATTTTTTATTTCCTGCCTGTTTTATTTTTTTAACGCGCAACGGGTATAAACTTGTCAATCACTGATAACGACACCGTTGACACGAAATTTCGTTACGCAACGTTTTAATTTCGTTTGTGAAACCTCGACGAAAGATAACCTTTTCGGAAGCTGTCTCGCTTTAGTTCGCCTGAAAAAACAATTTACGTCTGTGTACCGTCGCGAACCGATTCGACGAATCGATCCATGAGAATATTCCTGAGATATAAAATCTTGCATCGGATGCGAAGCCGATCCTTTCGCGATGGAAAATTTATTTCTTTGAAACGAACGGAGCAGACGCGGGCGAAGAAAGGACGTACGCGGTTGGGACGGGGGGATAGAGTGATAATTGAGGTTTAGGGAATTTCGGATTTGGAAATTTGAAAATTTAGACATTTGAAGATTTGGGGGTTCGAAAATTTCTATATTTGAAAATTTGGGAATTTAGAAATTTCAGGATTTCAGAATTTGGGAACTTAAAAATTTGAGAATTTGGAAATTTCAGGATTTGAGAATTTGAAGATTTGACAATTTGGGGATTTGGGAAGTCGAGAAGTTCAGAATTTGGGGATTTGCGAATTTGGAGATTTGACAATTTGGGGGTTGGAGAAGTTGAGAAGTTTAGAATTTGGGGATTTAGAAATTTGGGAATCTGAGAATTCGGGGATTTGAGAATTTGGGAATGTGAGTAGTCGAGAAGTTCAAAATTTGGGGATTTAGAAATTTGAGAATCTGAGAATTCGGAGATTTGAGAATTTGGGAATTTGAGAAGTCGAGAAGTTCAGAATTTGAAGATTTGACAATTTTGGGATTTGTGAAGTTGAGAAGTTCAGAATTTGGGGATTTGGGAATTCGAATGTCTGAACATTTCATAATTTGGCTCTTTAGAATGATGATTTTGATACTTGGAAATTTTAGAAATTTCAAGACCTAAAAATTTGAAAATATAAGAATTTAAATAATCATTAATGCACGAATCTAAAATATTTCACGATCTGAAACTCACAAAACTTATAAATCTATATATCCCAGAAATATCATAAATTCGACAATTTTCTCTAGAAACACAAAAGTCTCAAAAACGTAAAAAATTTCTGAATGTAGAAAACATAATATTTGTGTATTAAAAAAGTAGTTACCCATAATCGATTAAATAATAAAGATTATCTTTGAACAGTAAAATGTTACATTCGTGACAAAAGATCCCAAAAAGTCACTGGAAATTGAACAAAGAAACTAGTCGTAAAGCATCATTCTCGATCGAGCATTGAATGAATAATTCATGCCCGTGTACGCGAAAACGCACAGGCGACAAAGCAAAAAAAAATACGATGAACGATTATAATGGAGCAGTGACCGGCACGATACCGGTATTTGCTGGCTCACGAAAAGCAAAAAAAGAAACTCGATCAAAAATGTGACTGCGATTTGCAAAAATTTTGCGGACATCATCGGTCCGTGAACTTTCTCCGTCGATTTCGCAACGGAGTCAATCGAATCGCAATTTCGATGAATCGTAGCTTCGGATTGCACATTTTCGCGATCGATACGCGATTTTTGCATACTTCTTTGCGACTTCGGAGTTCTTTTTCGCGTACTTACTGACAATCCTCGATTCTAGAATTTATCGAACGATTTAGCTCGATTTTACTCACCTTTGTAGTATGCAGATTTTGCAGATTCGTTCACACATGGATTTAGATCCGATATTTTCGTAAATTATGTGATGAGTTTTTGTAAAAGTGTCGGCGATGAGTCGACGATGAGAAAAATTTGTAAACAGATACTAATAAATTTGCAAACAGGTACTGAAAAATGTACAAGCAGGTATTGAAATATTTGCAGAGGTTCTGAAAAATTTGCAAGAAGATACTAAAAAATTTGCAAACAGATACTAACAAAACTTTCAAACAGATACTAAAAAATTTGCAAACAGGTACAGAAAAATGTGCAAGCAGGTATTACAAAATTTGCAAAAAGGTACTAAAAAATTTGCAAACAGGCAGTGAAATATTTGCGAAGTGGTACTTACAAATTTACAAGATACTAAAAAATTTGCAAGATACTGAAAAATTGGCAAGCAGGTATTAAAAAATTTGCAAACAGGCACTGAAAAAGCAAAGAGTTACTAAAAAATTTGCGTGAAGATACTAAAAAAATTGTAAAAAAATTCTAAACAATTTGCAAGCAGCTATTAAAGAACATGCAATTGGTTATTGCAAATTTACCGAACTGGTGCGTATATTCCGATAAAGTTGGAACAAATTTCGCCGAAAGGGAGAAGGGGTTGACACGGGGTTAATATCCTTCGTATGCGATTACGCGTGTGGCCACCTGTCGCGTTCATTTTCACGATATCGTTATCAATGGAAAATCCGCGATCGATCAACCAAAAAATAAAAGAAAATGGAGGAAGCCCTGTGGCAACGAGTTCGTGTGCTCGTACAAGCGAACGGTGACTCATTGGCTGGCTTTCAGTCACGTGTATGCGACTCCACGTGTACGTGACTGCATTTATACCGTATAACGATGCTCGCACACACATACATGTACACGTGGTCACGATTCACAGTGCCGTACAGCGTCCCGACGGGATCCGTGTTCGCGTGAAAAATACTTGAAATTCCCGGTATCGCCGATAACGCCGGTTATCGGTTACTAATCTGACATAATCATCGGCCGAAGGTTTCGTTTATCGCCAGCGAATTTCAGGTGATTCATTTTTTCGTTAGAAACACGTTCGACCCTGACGGCAGACAGGGACCGAACGCTAATTGACAGTGATTTACTAATCACGGTTGACTGTTATCGGTTAATTATGCCAAGCGTGTTTGCCGTGGACGACGAATGATACTGGGTGTTCGGGGAATTGCAGTGTGTGCGCGGTCTGAAATGGTTGCAAAACGGAGTTTGTGAAACGCGGATTCGGAGACACGAATTTTTGGAAGTTTTAATAGTTAGAGATGTTCCATGGAAATTTAGAAATGCGAATATTCGTGAATTAGGTATTTTGGAATTTTAGGTGTGAAAATTTGGGATTTGGAAGGTTTTCCAAATTTTGCACCTTTGGAGTTCGAGGTTTTGGGGATTGGGAGACTCGAAGAATGCAAAATGTGGAAAGGTGTGGGAATGTTGACGTTTGGGGATTTGGAAATTGTATAAATTTAGAAATTTGTAAACTTGAAAATGTAGGATTTTGAAAACTGAAACGCGACAGAAATATTAAAGCGATAATTGCAAATTCGAGATATTGAAGATTGGAGAATCTCAAAATTTTTGAAGTTGGGGATTTGGGATGTTAAAGATAAAAATACTTGAAAGTTTCTAAAGTTGGTAGTTTATGGAACATATACGTATATCTAATCTTCGCAAATCGTATGCAAATAATATGCACTTCCTCTCTCTATTTCTTATCTAATAGAATTCTGCATTTCATCCCTGTGTAACCTTTAATGTCGTCGTACGTACCTGTTTGTTCGCGCGAGGTAGCTCACGGAGTCCTCTCTACTATCGCGCATACACTTACATATACGATGTACAGCGTGTTTCATAATAGGGCGTATACCACGTGTTGCAAAATACGGTAAAATTTCTTGAAGTACCTCAAAATCGCTTAAAGTAGTAAAAAAACGGGGCAACGAAGTGTGGCCGGTACTCTCGAATCGAGTAACACGCGCGAAGTTCAGTATTTGGGGAATTGAGAATTTTGAGATTTTACAATTTGAGGATTTGAGAAGTTCAGAATTTGGGGATTTGAGAATTTGTGAAGTCGACAAGTTCAGAATTTGTGGATTTGTGAAGTTCAATACTTCAAGAAGAAGAAAAAATCGAAATTTAAAACCGACGAAACATGATAAAAAACGAGGAAACGGAGTGTGGCCAGTCCACTCGAATAGCACGCGCGGTGAAGGATCCTGTATAGATTCACACACACTTTGTTGCGCGCACACGTTCACACACGCACTCACACACACTGGTATAATGGCTCGTCCGGGCCGTGGCCTCGCGTCGGTAGTACTCTCGTAGATCGCGATCGAGCGGTTCCGTGGGGACGAGCCGTTCAGTCTCAGCTCGTCGGCCGCCGTGAACGGATCTATCGAGCACGCTCGGTCGATCGCGCACGGTCATAGCATCGTGTTTACTTCCGTCCCGGCTGCATCGCGACACGGACCGTAACCGGAAATGTTGTCGAAACGATCGAGGCACGGGGGCCCCCGTACCCGCGTGCCGATGCTCTCCTGAGCAAACAACAAACAAACAAAAAAACATATTATAACCAAGGATAACGACCCTTCTCTCTTTCGCTACCCTTTTCGTTCGATCTTCGGCTCTCTCTTTTCGCCTCTGTCTCCCCTCGGACCAATATAGTTCTTTCTCTCGCCCTATCACTCTCCGTGTGTGTCTCTCTTTCTCTCTCTCTCTCTCTCTCTCTCGCGTCGTATTTGCTCCATTCTGCCGCGGTTCGGTCGTGCCGGTGCTGCTTCCATGTGCTCGCACGTGGATTATCCGCTGTCGGAATACGGAGTGCGCGCTACCTGGTGAATTAGGCGACCACGGAGTTAGGTGATTCGGGAGACCCCGTTCGTTTCCTCGGGATAGTGGACCGGTTCGAGTGATCGGTTAAGGTAGGTACCTTCGATCGACTATAACTTTGTTCCGGTACTAACTCAGCGGGGAAACAGAATCCAGTGATCGATGATCGATGTCATCGATACATTGTGCGGCGAACGATCATCGAGTGCGTTCACTGGGTGATTCGTGAGGGAGAAATTTATTTTGTGCAATGTGTATGATATTTATGGCTACCATTCGAGTCACCGTTTGATCTAGGTGGAGAGGTTGGGATTGACGTGTACATGGTGTTCTCGTTTAGAGATTAACAATAAAACCACCAAAAGGGGTCAAATAATCCTTTTATAAATTTCCTACTTCAAATGACAAAATTTGTTAAAGATGAGGAATGGATAAGTGTATTTATTTATGTTTCATCGTTTGTTCATTTATTTTTCAACTTCGCCTTTAACATAAAAATAATTGTTTATTATACGTCGGTATATGTTGGTACTTCATCGTTGGTGCCGTAGAATCGTTAGTAAATTCGTTTGTCCAAATTTACCAATATATCCAACAGATTTATTGTAATTCTTACGTTTGTTAATAGTTTAACTTTGCAATTTGGACGGTGCCAAGTAGGAAAATTTTCAAATTTCCAAATGCCAGATACTGTGAAATTCCGTAACTTTGGTATCTCGATAAGGAGAGATACGTGGGTTCAGGAATGTTAGGGTTTCTTTTGATGTTCTTGGAAATTTGGAGATATAAAAATGAACCAATTTGGAGATTTCTGAAATTTGGAGAATTTGGACGTTTCTTCAATTTTGTGAATTTTGAGATTTCTGAAATTTAGAGAATTTGGAGATTTCCGAAATTTAGAGAATTCGGAGATTTCCTGAATTTTTAAAATTTTGAAATTTCTGAAATTTGGAGAATTTGAAGATTTCTGAAATTTGACGAATTTGGATCTATGTAATTTGGAGCCTCTGTGGAGTTTGGAAAAATGTGAAATTTTGGGATTTGAAACCACATAAAATTGCAAATTTAGAAAATAGTATAATTACAAATTTCGCAACTAATAAAATTACAAATTGGAAATCGTGTAAAAATGCAAATTTGGTCATATAAGATTTAAATTCCCAAAACTCGCAAGATTTATTATAAATTTTCGAAACATTTCAACAAATTTGAAAAACCGTATAATAAAAAATTGGAAAGTGTCAAATGAAAAATTCCATACTAATTGTTACTCAAAAAAAAAAAAAAAAATAGCAATACAAGATATCCACACCGAATACTCTCTAAACCGGTTAAAAAATTTTCGAAGGAATTCTCTCGGACGATTCTCCCAAAGCTATACTAATGGTCTGTCCTAAATCGATCAGAGAAGCTATCAAGTCCTCCTTTTTTGTTTTCTCCGTGACGAGAGATATCTAAAGTATGACGATTCATCGTGACTGAAAGCATTCAGAAGCCGAGGTCTGTTTTCCTCGGAATCGATGTCGAAACCTGGAAGTGTGATAAGTCGAAGATCAACCGAGCCACTCGATTTCACCGACGGCCAAACGACTACCTCGAACATACATATGTACATATGTATAGTCAGTCTGTGAAACTGTAAACAATCGATCTGAGTTTACCCCAACTGTTTACCACGTACCTAACTTTTATAGACTTTCGGCTGTACTTTATGAAGCGGTCGTGAAAGTCCTGTTCGTTGAGAACCCGGGAGATTAATTTTATTTTCATTCAAATCTTTCTACTATTCGTTCATTCATTCGTTTGTTCGTTCAACCGTAGACGCCTGTCTCGTTCGGGTACTTTCATTTAAATATAATACATATATATCATGGATACGCGATGAAAGCGTAGAACCACACATCGAGTTCGAGTTTATTTTTTATTAACGTGAAGGTGTAATATATTTGACGTAATACAAAGTGTAAATATCGTAAACATACGATAAAAGCTTACAAATAGGTATGTAATCAGTTTGACTCAGGTATGCCAAGTCATGTTTTGTTACTATAAGGAGTTTCATATAATACAAAGTATAAATGTCATAAATATATGATAAAAGTACAAGAATGTCTAAGGAATAACTCGAAATCACCTTTTTGTTATTTTCTATTCTATCATTTTTTACATGCGAAAGGGATCTATATTTCAAGACCTCGTCGGTGTCGTTTGATCATGTCAACTATGAAGTAGTGGACATATGAGAAATGTATGGTCTTCGATTGAAGTATGTGGAATATTTGAGTATCAAAATATTAAATATCGAAGCCTCTTGAAATATCAAAATATCAAATATTTGTACACATAAATTAAGCACGCTCACTATCACTCCGTGTTACAATTGACTGCTCGCATAAGAGGCTCGCATATATTCAGAGACGCATAACAGATTATGTCTCTAAACAAGAAACACCATCGCAACGATGGGAGAACGCGAAGAACCTCAACCACGATTTTCTCCAAAACCAGTACAAAAATCGCGAAAGCATTCTACAGTTTTCTCTAATTTTTTCACAAATATTTGGACGCGATACATGTACATTCTTTCCGCTGCGATCTTTTTTCAATAAAAAATAAATTTTTCTCAACGAAGATAGGCGAACAGTGTCAAATCGTGTTTTACGTTGTCATTCGGTTAACACTTTGGGTCACAGTGTAATTAAAAATGTTCCATCTTTTTTATGCAAGGTAACGCATGTTGCATTTTGAAACCCACTTCGAAATATTGCAGTAATTGCACACCCACGTGGCACGGTTGGATTATCCGAGCCCCACCCTATAACAATAAATTGCACTGAATTATTATTTCTACTTCTTCAATTCTTTCATTTCTGAATTGAATTGTGATTTATACTTTTCGAATTCTTTTATTTTTGAATTTAGTTGTTATTTTTATTTATTCAATTCTTTGTTATTTTTGAATTGAATTATTATTTGTATTTATTGAGTTATTTTGTTTTTTAATTGAGTTGTTATTTTTATTTTTTAATTGAATTGTTATTTTTATTTATTCAATTCTTCCTTATTTTTTAAACGAATTATTATTTGTATTTATTGAGTTATTTTATTTTTGAATCGAGTTATTTGCCTTTATTGAATTACTTTATTTAAGAATTGGATTATTATTTGTATTTATTGAGTTATTTTATTTTTCAATTGAATTGTTATTTACATGCATTGGGTTATTTTATTTCAGACTTGAATTTTTGTATTTATTTTGTGAATTATTTTTTTCTTAACTTCAATAATGATTTATATTTCCTGAATACTTTTATTTTTTCCTTTAATTATTACAATAATTTTTCAAATTATTTTCTGAATACAGTCATTACTTTATCATAGTTGCTATTTTTCATGCATTCATGTTACATGATACCTTTGTTAGCAAAAATAGACCAATTCTTTTTTAGTTTAAAACTGGTTACAAATTTCTGTGCACGATGGATTTATTTTGTATTTTCCTAAATCCTGTGAAATCCGGAAAGAGTGGAAGGATCGGATTGACCCGCGAGGGCATGCCCACCGAAATCAAGTTGCACGAAGGTGTATCGGAAGACATCGCGAAGGAATGGACGCGTACGAGGAGAAGGCCCGTGGACCGCGAGGCAGCAGGTGCTGGCGCTACACCTGTCCCGCGTGCCCGGACCCAGGTTCTGCTCGCTGGTCGCCGCTCGGAGCGTCGAATTCCACGGCGTTTACTCATTCGAAACAACGAACCCGAAGAGTGGACGGGGCCGCAGGAGAAACTCCGTGGCGGCGCTGCGGCTCGTGGTTCTTCGCCGAATAAAAGAGCGACGGAGAAACGTAACGAAACGAAAAGGAGAACGGAGAGAGAACCGGGGCCCGAGAGCAGCCTCCTCGCCTTCTAATATTAGTCGGCTGACTCACTACGATTCGATCGCGCGACGCCGAGCGACGCGACGTCGACGCCGTCAGCCTCGGAGTACGATAGAGTCCGTTGCCACGGCATTGACACGATACCGAATCAAACGCCCGAGTTCGTGGGTCACCCTAACTGTTCGAAATGGGCTGAAAAGAAATGACTTATACGGTTTATCGTTTTAAATGTTAGTTTTTATTATTCGCGCGCTGGAAGTGACTTTCTTAAACGTGGATCTCGAGGGAAATGAGCCCTGCATTTTCTAAAACGCTGTTCCGGTGAGACGCAGAAATCGACATTGAAAAAGACAACTAAAAGAACGGATATAAATATATAAAATATATTTTATGTATATTGAAAAAGACAACTGAACGAACGGACATAAATATATAAAATATATTTCATATATATATTTATTGATTTTTGTTGTCAGTTTACATGGAAAAACACTTGCCTTTCGTACGTCTTGCGGCGTGGAATTCCACGAGATGGCTAGGGGAAATGTGCGTTCGATTGAGGAAACGCTTCGGACTAGACATTTGGGGATTCTTTTTTTGAGAGAGTCATTGAAAGTTTGAACAGGTGGAAACGTCACGGATCAGAATATTGGGGATTTTTTTTATAGGGTCTTTGAAGGTTTCAACGTACGGCCGGAAGGATGTTGGGGAATTCATAGTGTTGCGAATTTGCTGCCCAAGTATCTGAGCGTCCCCAAATTTGTAGATATAAATATCCGTAGGTCACTCATTTCAAACTACCTAAATCTCTAAATCCCATATCCCGAGGTACCTAAGTACCTGTGCTCCAAATTTTTTTCAACGCGAATATCCCTAGATCCCCAATTCCAAAGTACGTAAATCTCAAAACCCTAAATCACAATGTGTCTAGGTACCTATGTCCCAAATTAGCGGACATAAATATCCCTAGATGTCCTATTCTAAAGTGCCTAAATCTCAAAACCCCAAATCCCTAGGTGCCTAAGTACCTGTGGCCGAAATTTGTGAACGCGAATATCCCTAGATCCCCCATTCCAAAGTACGTAAATCTCACAACCCCAAATCACAATGTGTCTACTTAGACATAGGCACTTACCTATGTCCCAAATTGGCGGACATAAATATCCCTAGATGTCCCATTCTAAAGTGCCTAAATCTCAAAATCCCAAATCCCTAAGTGCCTAAGTACCTGTGTCCCAAATTTGTGAACACAAGTATACCTAGATCTTCCATTCAAAAGTGCCTAATTCTCAAAACCCCAAATCACAAAGCGTTTAAGTACCTATGTCCCATGTGAGCAGACATAAATATCCCTAGATCACCATCTTAAAGTACCTAAATCTCAAAACCCCAAACTATAAAGTGTCTAACTGTGGACTTCGTCCATAACCGACGCAAAATCGGACGTAAGAACAAACGATAGAACGAAAAATCAACGTGCTGAACAACGAACGAGTTGTCTGAAACATCCTGTAGACAGGTCTCGTATTGTGACACGTGCTTCAACATCGGCGTAACGAAGGTAACCGGGTCCGAGTCGTTTATGCGACACTTAATCCTTTATCAGGCACGAGTAACTGGCATCGCGGCCACCGATTGACTCGATTAACCTTGGGAGGATGTCGTTCATAAGCGAACCTGAAATAATGGCCGCGACTCGCGTTGCATAATGATTTCCACCGGTAACACCGTTCGTATGCTCGCTCGCTCGAGAGTGAAAGCACTCGGTGTCTAGGATCGGCCTGCATTAGAATCGTTCGACCGGTTAGGCGTTGCAACACATCGCGCAACAACTCGCGTATCTTTTGTACACCGTGCAAGATAACGAATGTAGGGACATACTTTACCTCGTTGTTCCGACGGTTCAGGTGTACAATGCTCGATAAACCGGGTCAACGAACTACCGTATAAATCGTAGTTGCATCGTTCCACGCTCGTTTAAACAACTTCGCGAATCTTCGGTCCTGTTTGACACTATTTTAACAAAGGATCCGTAGGGGCTCCGTATATCATCCGTAGAGGATCCATATATGATATGTATTGCAACGACAAAAGGGATGAGAAATATGCTGGATTCAACGAATCCTATTATACTATTATAGTATTCGTACACTCACAATATAGTAACAAAAACAACAATATTTTCTATATCATTATGTATTATGGAAAATTAATTTTTACGAAACAGGAGTTTCGAATAGTACATTCATACGTGCTATCATACATTCTGTTAAAAATATAGGTATACAGGAACATATGTATCACACATATCATACATAAGTACATTGTATGTATCATGATACATACAAATAATACATATTAATGATAGATAATGATAAATAATGATATAGATATATACTTAAAAAAAATTAATTCGTAAATGAAGTATATAAATAAAATATAAAATACATCAATATAATGATAAATATATCATAATGTTAATGATATATAAATGCAGAGAGACACATATATGATCTACTAATGAAATATAATTAATAATACAGAAAATATCATTATTTTTATTCCTATATACCAAATACGCATACTTTTGTCACTCACTGTATGTAGAGAATATGTAGAAATTTTCTAAAAGGAAACAAACAGGTTTACATATCTGGTGATCGAAGAACGATGCAAGGGGTAAAGATCATTTTCGAGCGAATTGTCTACGAATAAAATAGTGTACGAGGATAAAGTAGCGAATGAACAAAATAGTGTACCAGGATAAAAATTGATCGTTCGGAAAGGATTAAATCGGTTGATTATGTAGTTTCGCTGTCGGGTAAATTAACCTAACTGATGATCGGACGAAAAGAGGCAGAGAAAGAGAAGGATCACGGCGGCACTATAATGTAAATTTCTTAATCAGCCGAGATAATTACCGACAGTAGCACCTGTGCAAGCGGTGGAATATTTTAGTCGGCAAGATTCGTGCGAAACGGACCGTAAAACACGAGATACGTGTATTTCGGTTGCTTGACTCATCGGCGTCGTATTGCTATTTAAAAGCACGGAACCTCGCTAACCGATCCGTCGAATCCTGTATTTACCTTAACGTCGCGATTATTTCACGTCGAACACTGCCAGCGTGTCTTGTACGTATCATTCGAGGTTGTTTATAGTTTTTCGCATGTATTAATTCATCGCCAGACATTGTTTAACTTTCAGCTGGCGAATATCGCGGTTAATAAGTAAACCGGTTGCACTCGGAACACGATTGCTTATCGTTTACGGACAGTCCACTTTAAATAGTCCATTCATACTTTTACACTTCGCTTACGTTGTACGCTGTTGGAGGCTCTCGTTATATTGCCTTGATATACGCGGTGACGTATTGTACTTCGACGCGTTGGTTTTCAGCGCGATGGTAATTCAACGAGTTGTATTTCGATGCTTTGATAATTCGGCGCGTTGTATTTCGGTGCGTTGAATTTCGGAGCGTTGTTAATTCGGCGCGTTGAATTTCGGAGCGTTGTTAATTCGGCGCGTTGAATTTCGAAGCGTTGTTAATTCGGCGCGTTGTATTTTGGTGCATTGTTAATTCGGCGCGTTGAATTTCGAAGCGTTGTTACTTCGACGAGTTATATATTGGTGCGTTGTTAATTCGGCGCGTTGAATTTCGCAGCGTTGTTAATTCGGCGCGTTGAATTTCGCAGCGTTGTTAATTCGGTACGTTGAATTTCGAAGCGTTGTTAATTCGTTACGTTGTATTTTAGTGCATTGTTAATTCGGCGCGTTGAATGTCGGAGCGCTGTTAATTCGGCGCGTTGAATTTCGAAACGTTGTTAATTCGTCGCGTTGTATTTCGAAGCGTTGTATGTCGGTGCGTCGTTAATTCGGTGCGTTGTTAATTCGGCGCGTTGAATTTCGGAGCGTTCTATGTCGGTGCGTTGTTAATTCGGCGCGTTGTATGCTACTGCGTTGTTGATTCAGCGTGTTGTATTTCGATGCGTTGTATTTCAGTGCGATGGTAACTCAACATGTTATATTTCGATACTTTGATAATTCGGCAAGTTGTATTTCAATGCGTTGTATTTTAATGCGTTGATAATTCGGTGCGTTGTATTTCAATATATTGGTAATTCAGTGCGTTGTGTTTCATCACATTTTCAATTCATCGCGTTGCATTTCAGTGCATTTGTAATTCGTACATTCGTACCTCAATGCGTTGTATTTCGATGCGTTATATTTCGATTTGTTATATTTAAACGCATTAATAATTCGTCATATTGTTACCACCGGCAATGACACATTCCAACGCATTGTATTTCCACGTTTCATATTTCAACATTCTCGACGCATCAATTCGACACATCGCGTGTTAACACATTCTTAATACAACCTGTTGTATCTCGACGCGCCTATTTCTGGTTATTTTCGTGAAACGTTCTTCGGTACGTTTCACCCGTAAATCGACCAAGTTAACGAGCAAGATATCCGTACAAACTTGCGCTCGAACTTTATCATTGTTCATGGAAGTCTAGCAATAAGGAAACGAGAGATTTCACGAGTCTTAGAGCGACGCTAGTGACTCACTGATTACACTCTAATCAATAGACATTTCTTTAACGCGCCGAAGAGATTTTACTTCATTTGTCGCGCCGATAGATTAAAGGTCGCTGGCTCGGTTTTCTCCTCGGGGTATCATTGACCCACGCACACGCGTAGATCCCGCACGGTTTACTATTGATAACTTCGTGCAACTCGCTTTCTGGAATTACTCTGCTCTCTGGAATATTCAGCGAGCCCGTTTCTCTTCGAAACAAACGGATCTTTCGAAAAGATTCGACAATTTAATGCTATTAAATACGCCAATGCAATCACATTCATGTGTCTATAAAAATCCATTGTACGAAAGTCCATCAACATTTTGTTTGATTTGTTTCAATTTCGAAAAGAGATACAGCCTTTGTCTCTCGAAGATGACAGAAATTAGAAAAATACATCAGAAACCATGTACAATTGTTTTCTTATTCATACATTTTTCTTATGTATGTAGATATGCACATATGTATGTATACGTATAATAAATAACATATGTGATGCGTTAATTGAAAACCAATATTTGTTACATTATAATAAATTGCTTTGCAAAACATAAATTGTCTACATTTTTATGCATGCATATACATAAGTACGTACCATAGTACATATGTGTACATATATGTTTATTCAAATATTCGCAGATATACATATTTGTATGCATGTGTGCATACATATATTCATTGATATACATATGTATATGTACACTGATGCACATGAATATATTCACAGATATACATGCATGTATGTATGCAAATATTCGTAGATGTACATATATGTAGATACATATATACTCATAGATATACACACATGTATACATATTCGTATTTGCACACATATGTAGAAATATCGTACGTAGATGTAAATGAACTCTCAGAAGGATCATGGAACATGAATTCGCGACATTTTGAGACCTTATAACAGATATCTAAAACATTTCCAACTATTTCATTAATTACGAACTCCGAAGTTCGGAGGTTTTCGTCAAAGTACAGATCATCGTGTACAGCAACATAGCACGAATCATGCACATGACACTCAGCGGCATTCGTACAGAGCGTACAAACATGTTAGAATCGTTCTCCGACAAAGTCGGTGCCCTTCCCCTAATTTATTCGTCATAGACTCCGCGGCCAAGAAATACGTCCCCACCTTCCCTTAGTTCTCGACGTTGCATCCATCGGCATTTAACGAACGTTCTTTTTCCAGCGTCGACGTCGTGCTCGCGTCTCGATATAACCGGGGCTGACGTCAAGACCACGCATCAACAACAACAGCATCCCCATCGTCAGCAGTCCTCGTCGTCGGCGATGTCGACACTGGTGTGCTGCGAGCCGGTGTCGGCCTCGCGTTCCCGGGACAACCTGAAGCTGGTGCTGAACCGCAGTCTGAGCGAGCCCGGACCACCGGTGAGCGCGTCCTCGTTCCTATCGTCGCCGACGTCGATCGTTTCGCCGAGCTCGTCGACCAGCAGCGGTGTCGACGTCGACGTCGTGGACGGCAACGAGTGCAACCTGAACGCCAGCGGCAGCAGCATCAGCGGATGCAGCACGTCCAGCAGCGGCACCGATTGCGATCTGCCCGACGTTCACCGGCACTATCATCATCTTCATCATCATCACCACTTCCATCAGCACCAGTTGTCCGCGTCGAAACGCTGCAAGCTGGAAACCGTCAGCCTGCCCAGCAGCCCTTGCTCCGAGAACAACAGCCTCCAGAGGCAGCTGGTGCTGCAGAGGACCAACACCATAACCGCGGACGAGCTGGCTGCACGTCTTCTGGGTCGCAAGGACAACGTGCCCGTGTTGCTCGATTGTCGTCCGTTCATTCTGTACAACGTGAACCACGTGAACGGCGCGATCAACGTCAACTGCTCGGACAGATTCAACAGACGCAGGTTGCAACTAGGGAAAGCTAGCTTGGCCGATCTGGCGACCACCAGGGAGGGCAAGGAGTTGCTCAGGAGAAGGCACTACAGGGAGGTGGTCGTTTACGATGATTACACCGACGATATGGATCGATTGCCTGTTCAACACCCGTTGTTCCTGGTGCTCGTCGCTTTGCTGGAGGATAACAGGGAACCCGCTCTTCTGATCGGTGAGTGTTTTCATTTTGTGGATATTTGGCTGGTGGATGTTTGGATGAGTTGGAGAACGGGCTCGGGATGTGTGGGTGGAAGTGTTGCATTCCTTTGGATACCTCGGATGACACGGAGAAAACTGTTATTCGATTTTGATAAGATAGTATGAGTGATTTCGTTTGTGTGTTCGTACAGTTAACAGATTTTCGAATTTTCGTATTTCAAATCGTCGGTTCTCGTGTTTCTAAATCTGCACATCCACGCGTTTCGAATTTGCAAAATTACTATACTACGTCGGAATGATAGGTAATCGTGTTAGGAATCTGTGAAGCACCATTTATGTTAAATTTGCATAACTGTTAGTGGTTATCGAGTATCATAGCCGGTGATAGAATTACCTCCCTATTTATCATTGTTATATATCTTTTATGTACATATTTTATCTTTATATATTATTGGTATCAATTATTATCTTTATTATTATATACTTTTATATTTATATTTCATCTTTATATTTTATGATTATCTATCATTATCTTTATTATTATATATTTTTTATACTTTGTATTTTATCTGTATATTTTATAATTATCTAGCATTATCTTTGTTATTACATATTTTTTTATATTTACGTTTCATCTTTATATTTTATTATTGTCTATTACTATCTTTGTAATTATTTATATTTACTGTTATTTTCTTAGTGAGAAAAATATAATCGTGCATACGCCAGATACGCTAGGGTCCCTAGAATTTTTAAACCCTTCATTACTTATTGAACATGATACATCACATTCAGGTATTAGAATGACGTTGATCATTTCCTCTATGGAAGCCTACAATGCTACATAGTGTATTTTTTGCCTAATAGCAAGAAGTCTTATACTTAATAGCAAAATAGTTTTATATATTATGCCTCATACGATACGACCTATTAGATCTATCGCAAATTTCGAAAGAATTTCGTTGTCCATAAATCGCTCGTCAGATTTGCTACTAGAACGTACACGCACGATATCAGATATACTTAGACGTTGCCAATAATTTGATAATTCAATTAAGACACATAAAAAGTTCAAGTATTAGCTCATTTTCGACTATTTATAGGAAAACGAGAGTTCGAGTGAGTCTTGTTTAATTTGATAGGGTTATCTAAGATACATAAATTAAAAATTACTTCATAATATTTCGAAACACCTTCGTTATCGCGTTTGATAATTGAATTAAACTACACGGAAAGTTCTGTAGTCCGGAGATACAACAATAACCGTTGGCGAAAGTTGTTTCACTTGTTATTCGATTTTATCGGAAATCAATGACTCTATCGATTTTCGAGATGTTGAAAGATTTATTTTTTATTTTTCTTTATTCTATTATTATTTTAATTATTTTCTTTATTCTATTGTTATTTTAATTATTTTCTTTATTCTATTGTTATTTTAATTATTTTCTTTATACTATTATTATTTTAATTATTTTCTTTATTTTATTTTTCTTTTAATGATTTCCTTGATTATTTACATTATTTTTATGTATTTTCTTTATTTCGTTGGAACGTGTTTCTCAGCACGTTTGTGTGACAGCGTCATCGCTCGGTCGAGAATTTCGATAAAATTGCAGAAAATCAAAAAAAAAAAAAAAGATCGTCGCTGGTGTCGAAACGGCTTCATAGTCGACGAAGCACGCTTCACGTTGTACCAGTTGTTTACACGCACGTTGTGTAGATTATGCTAGACGCACGTTACGCGCTCGGATATTTGCGAGTTTGATAATTCGATCGGGACGCTCGCGGAATTGAAATTGCTTCGTCAGTTTCGAAACAGTCCCGTTGTCGATAAAGTACGTGACGTCACATTGTATTCGTTGTTTATGTAAGATCACGTGGGAGTTGCTGACTTTCGGAAATAACGATGATGCGCTCGCGACGATCGCGAAAGTCGCTTCTGGGCCTTTTCTCTCGCGTTCCGCGCCGAAACGCCGAATCATCGCCGCTCTTTTATTTACGCGAACCACCCGGAAAATTTACGACGACTTCTCTATGGTTCATTGTGCGAATCAGATAGCTTCCTGCAACTGTGCCTCCGTGAGTTGCATTTGAATTCGCGATTTCTGCAACACGGGGTATTCGCGACCTCCATGTATGCTCTTCACATTACTTTAATTCTAAATTACCCAAGTCCTAAATTACCAAAATCCCAAATTAACAAACTCTCAAATTAGCCAAATCTCCAACCACACAAATCCCAAATTAGCCAAATCCCAAGTCACCCAAATCTCCAATCACCCAAATCTCCAATCACCCAAATTCCAAATCACCCAAATTCCAAATCACCCAAATTCCAAATCACCCAAATTCCAAATCATCCAAATTCCAAATTACCCAAATCCCAAATCACCCAAATCCCCAATCACCCAAATCCCCAATCACCCAAATCCCCAATCACCCAAATCCCCAATCACCCAAATCCCAAATCACCCAAATCCCCAATCACCCAAATCTCCAATCACCCAAATCCCAAATTAACCAAATCTCAAATTAACCAAATCCCAAATTAGCCAAATCCCAAATTCACCAAATCCCAAATTCACCAAATCCCAAATTCACCAAATCCCAAATTCACCAAATCCCAAATTAGCCAAATCTCCAATCACCCAAATCCTAAATTACTCTCACCCCAAATAACTCAACCCCCAAATCCTGATAACCCTTTATCAAGGGTTACCCTTCGGAAGCAGTTTTACTGTTAACAAAGAGAAAAGAAACTTCTAGTAAAACTTCCTACTTAAAAAGTTTGATGAACTTTGCAGCAATTATTATTCTTTTTTACCATTATCGACCATTGTTTATAATTTTAAATGAAACCAACTACATTTGAATATGCAACCCACAAGGCAACCTTGTACCATGAAATCATTACCCTATACCTTGAAAACATCGCTGAATTATGGGATTGCAATAACCACCGATTCTTCGGGTGAGTGCAATTAAGCGAGGGACTGTATATTATCTCGAATGGCGATATATCGCAAAAGCGGAACGGAAAGAACCGTCGCGATGCGACGCGTGCTGCGACGCTACGCGAGCGTGTATCGGTATCGCGATATTCGGTGTGTTTGGCAAACATAATCAGGGGAGAAGAGCGAGAACCGGTGGCATAGTGTAGTGCGCAAATTCTGGCCGACTATTCGCGGCGTCATCTCCGACGTGAGTCATTCCTATGAATAGATCCCCACCTTTTGCCGCCACGGGCCTCTCTGTATCGCCGCGGTCACTTCGGCCTCTTCGATGCCTTTTCTTTCTCTTTTTCTTTGCCACCGCGTTCGCGCACGCTAACGTGACCTAACATTTTCTCTTTTTTTTTTTCTTCGCGCGGGAAAATTGATGGGCTTGACGAATTTCATTAATCGTCCTCTACATGGACCGTGTTGAACTTGTGCGATGTTTTAGATTATTGGTTTCGATGTTAATCAATTATTTGGCATTCTTTAGTTGATTGGTTTGTACTTTGGGTTATTTATTTGCTGAGGTACCGTGTTACGAATTTTTTGTTCACTTTGTGTGATTGTTTCGGAAGTTACTGTATCCTAATTTAGGCTGTATCTTAGGTTACCATTGTTCGAGTTGCTATATTTTAAATTGTTAAATTACTTGATATTCTACTGTATCATAGATTACTATTGCAGAAGTTTTTGGGTGCTAGATTAGTGTATTTTAAAATTCATAATAATTAAAAAATTAGAAAATCGGAAAATCAGAAAATTAGTAAGGGAGGTAATAACAAAAAAACGAAAATAAGAAAATTAGAAGATTTAGAAATTTGGAATATTAAAAATTAGAAAATACAAAATCTGAAAATTATAAAATTTGGAAATTTAAAAATTAGAAAATTGGAAAATTAGTGTTTGTGTGCTAGATTATTATATTTTTAATTTCATTGTACCCTTGGTTACAATTTTTCACTTTATTAAATGAAAAGTAACTATATTTCAGATTTTGTAAGATCCTAGGTCGTCATCGTTCAATTTACAATATCCTGAATTACTATATTCCAGATTTTACAATGTCCTAGATTACCATTATAGAAGTTTGCTATATACACGATTAGTTTATTTTAAATTTCATTGTATCCTCGACTACTGTTACTACTGTTTTCCATTTTATCTGGGTCACCATCATGTCACTGTATAAAAGATTAGTATAGCCCCAATTTTTCTTCAATTTAACTTCAATTTTTTTTTTTAAAGAATTATACCTTATTCCTTTACATATTTCTTGTTCCCCAGTTACATTAATTCTTTCCAATTGATATTTCCCACCTTTAATCGAGAAAATCGAGATCGAAACGTTTAAATTCACGTAATGATTATTTTTCTGGCACCAAAGAAAATTAAGATGTTATTTGAATGTTCTCGTTTATTTTTCCTTTTACTGATAGAAACTTCCTGACTACCATTTCCTGTCTTCTCACATTTACTTCGGATTTCTTTTAATATCTATCTATAAATTTTATTCAAATAAACAGATACGCTATTAAGATACTAAAAAGTACTCTTACCTTGACATAAATACACTTTTTCATTGATCCTCAAATATTAAGAGTCTTTATTCTCATTCTTCAACTTCATCGAACGGAATTCCCTTAAGGATCTCAAAATCATTTAATTTGTGTAATTATATTTTATATCTGCATTCGTGTAATTATATTTTAAATCTATGTTTGAGCAATTATATTTCAAATTTGCATTCGTGTAATTATAATTTGAATCTGTATTTGTGTGATTATATTTTATATCTGCATTCGTGTAATTATATTTTAAATCGGTGTTTGAGTAATTATATTTTAAATTTGCGTTTGTGCAAAATAAGTGCCGAAACAACGTACAATATAAAAAAGCAGTGATACTAAACGCGTACTTGACCTTTGATTGACGAATTTAAAAACGAACTAAACGTCCACGTACGTACATACGCTTGAAGTGGTCAAATTATTGATCATTTTTCGAGCCACATTTTTTTATTCGTCATTCTTGTTTTTGAGTAAAGAACAATTTAGACGTTTCTCGTGGTTCCTTAGTCACCAAGCGATATTTTTGGAGGCCCCATTTTTTCCTACGCATTTGACCAATCATTTTCGAGGACAACTCTCCTTTCGCTCGGGTTTGCGACAATTACCGATACGTTCCTCGAGCTTCGTTCGATAAAAAAAAAAGGTAAATTTTAATAAAAACAATCGAGACGCCGTTTATCGATCGATAAAATCGATAAGTCAAGCGTTTCTGCGAAGGAGAGCGTCTCTACCGAGTAATATTTGCGCATTACTTGAGAATGCACATGCGGAATTCGAAATGTGAAAAACTGTTAGCGTTAGAATTATGAAAAACGCGTGACTCACGCGTTTCGATGGCCTTCTGCTTTATATTTCCGTAGGCAAAACTCGATCACGGCACTCGGAGCTGATTTGCTCGGAAAAAAAATATATACCCGTCAACTATTCAAATTGATCGGTCAATCGTCGTCGGAATAATTAGCCGTTCAATTTAATTTCCTGCCTTAGTTTCTTGAATGTACTGTCCTCGATTTTTCTTGAAATTGCTCGAGACGGGTGCTGGAAAATGCTTGGTGCGATTCCGATGCATTACTTTGAGAAGTGGCAGAGGCGATTGAAAAGTTTTGAAACTTTGAAGCAATTCAGAAGTTCCTAAAAGGTTTCATGATTAAGACACTACTAGGTTACGGAGTTAGATGATTTAATTAATTCCATGTTTTATAGGAATAGGTTTTGTGAATTTTTAAGTTCCAAGATTTTAAATATCTGTAAATCTTGAAATTCGTCAGATGTCAAATTTGTCGAATTATAAATTCTGTGAACCCCGAGGCATCTAAGTACCGAAGTACCCGAATTTTAAAGTGGTCAAATTCAAAATTATCTATATAAATTCCATTATAAATTCATAAATTTATTTTACATTTATGAAGGTAAATTCAGTTAAGTAAATTCCAATTTACTTCATTCTCAAATCACAAATCCCAAATCCCGCAAATCCCAAGTCACCCAAATCCCAAGTTACCCAAATTCCAAATTAACCAAATCCAAAATTAGCCAAATCCCAAATTACCCAAATACCAAATTAACCCAATCTCAAACTATACAAATCCCAAATTAGCAAAATCCCAAGTTACCCAAATCCCAAATAACCCAAATCTCAAATTACCCAAATCCCAAATTAACCCAATCTCAAACTATACAAATCCCAAATTAACCCAATTTCAAACTTCCAAATCCCAAATCACACAAATCCCCAAATCACCCAAATTCCAAATCACCCAAATCCCAAATCACCCAAATCCCAAATTACCCAAATCCCAAATCACCCAAATCCCAAATCACCCAAATCCCAAATCACCCAAATCCCAAATCACCCAAATCCCAAATCACCCAAATTCCAAATCACCCAAATCCCAAATCACCCAAATCCCAAATTACCCAAATCCCAAATCACCCAAATCCCAAATCACCCAAATCCCAAATCACCCAAATCCCAAATCACCCAAATCCCAAATCACCCAAATCCCAAATCACCCAAATCCCAAATCACCCAAATCCCAAATAACTCAAGACCCAAATACCAAAAATACCAAATTTCCCAAATCTCGAATCCCACGCTTCTGCAAACCTCGAAATTCTAGATTCTCGAAATTCCAATAAATCCGAAATTCGATTTATAACCAAGAACACTGGAATTTGTTTCTTACTCGTCCCGGTAGCAATTCGTTGCCGAATATCTATCGATTCGATAACCGATTAACGAATATCATTAGATAGCGTGTAATATACAGTAATCGATCGTTATCCAGGATCGACTGAACCACGTATCTGCAAAACCAGGTATCTTTCGATTGATTTCGTTCAAACCGTTACCGAACGATCGGATAAGCGAGTCTGCGTTTTCGTCGCAAAAAAAATCAAAGCAATAAAAATCAGAAAAATCGAAGTAATAAAAATATATTCCATCTATCGACTGTTTCTTAACCCGTGACCGTTCCAATTGTTTATAAAAATCTTCGTAAACTTCCGTTGGTACGAAAATAATAAGCATATCGTATATATGACGAAGAACGAAGATACACATCACAAAACTAATCTAACGTAATACCGAAACTCGTTGCCAAACACAATAGCAATAAATGACACTATTTCAATATCAATCAAGTCCGTAAAATCGTATGTAATAACAGGTGAGAGAATTTTCGGGTATCGAAGATTGATAACGACAGACCGGTGCCTAATCGCGTATTTTCACGTCACTCGTCGATTAAATAAAAGAAACATAAATAGACCCGGATTATATTTGCTATTGTTAGTTCGTATAGCTAATGATAGTCAACCGTAAATAAATATATGATATACACTCCGGCCAAGAATAGAGAAAACGATCGCGAAACCGGCTACACGTGTTACACTTTTGCCAGAAATATTCAACGATTCGGAACAGAAGACACCTTGCAAATACTTCCTCGTGCTAAAAATTCCGCAACAAATTTCGCCGATCGATCGTCGATCGATTATTTCCGATATCGCGTTAATCGGTCGGCACCGAAAACACGCGCAATAGAACGTTCGCAAATAAAGAGAGTTAACGTACAGGTTAGACTAAAAATAGAGGACACCATGCCGACAAACCGATCCACGTGTTTCCGCGAACTGTCTCGTCCACCGAAATTTTCCAGCGATTCTCGGAAACTTCACGCGAAAAATATTTCCAGACATTTTTTTATCGTTTATAAATATTTCCCGCGGATTATCAGAAACAGCGTGTGATACTGTAAATTTAGTTAGAAGTTATTTATCTAAAATTGTTGCGATCGTTGCATGGATCGGCGATTGTGAGTCATCTCTCGGGTGCAAAGGGTTAAAATTTCTCCGCCTACGAATTTTCTTGCGCTACGTCGATAGAAAAATTGGGAAATCAGGAAATCAGACAATTTTTAAATTAGAAAATCGGAAGAATCTTTTGCACTCGAAGGGTGACACTCACCGCGTTGTTTAATACACCAATTTGTAATAGGTATTTTTTAAATAAATCTATAATGGTGCAAATATGATGTACAAACATAGTAGGACAGTTAATAGTGTCAATTAATAATAAAGCGTTAATAAATTCGAAACAATTTAGGAAACTTTTCAATCAAACAATTTTAGTGCTGCTATCTGCTACCCGCAAAAATACCTTTGAATGCAAAGGGTTAAAAATTAGAGAATTAGAAAATCAGAAAATCAGAATATTAGGATATAAAAAAAACAGAGAATCAGAAAATTAAAAAATCGGAAAATAAGAAAATTTGGAAATTTAAAAATTAGAAAAATAGGAAATTCGAAAATTAGAAAATTAGAACATCAGAAAATTTGGAAATTTAAAAATGAGAAAATTGGAAAATTAAAAATCAGAAAATAAGAGCCAGAAGATTTGGAAATTTGTAAATTAAAAAATTATAAAATTACATACTCAGAAAATTAGAGAACTGGAAAATTAGAAAATTAGAAAGTTGGGAAATCAGCAAAACAGAAAATTAGAAAATTAGAAAATCAGAAAATCAGAAAATTAGTAGATCAGAAAATTAGAAAATCAGAAAATTAGAAAATTAGAAAATCAAAAAATTAGAAAATCAGAAAATTAGAGAATATGAAAATTAGAAAATTTATAAGTCAGAAAGTTAGAAAAGTGAATGACCAAGAAGAGAGAAATGCTGAAAAAAAATAATTTGTCGAAGTGAGATTGTCATACATTGTGGGAGGGCAAAACGATGATTAGGTCGAGCAACGAAGCAAGGTTGAGAGAGCGTTCTCGAGACGTACGGAGAGCAAAGCCGTCTAAATTCACCGATGAACTAAGCGCCAGCAGGCTCGAACGATGTGACGAGGCGCGCGATATCGCCGGGCAGATAAGGACGCAGCGATTTGAATCGCGTTCACGCTGTGCACATGCGACCGCGTATGCGTCTCGCTTGTAAATTATGCAAGATACTCGTCGTCCGTGTGTTGCACGCGACGACTCGCGTACGCGATTAGGCCCGCGTGTTCTTCGCTGCAAAACGCTCCTGCTACGAATTTACTGCACCGACAGGGTGCAGACACTCCGGCACTTTACTCGCCGGACCAACTTCCGCCAACAATAAGACTCTGATTCTTGTTACTTTACATTTTTATCTATTACGCTCTTTTTGTAATGGAAGGTACGGTTTGTTCGCCGTTCGGGTTAACCTCTTGCGATATAATGACACGAGCTGCACACGTGGCGCACACGCAGGTGAAATATGGTAAATTTTATTTCTGCGTTCAATTCTGTCTTTGTTCGAACTTCTTTAATGCGATTTTGATATCGCATGATTCACACAAATTCTTAAATACCCAAATCAGTGAGACTCAGGTTCCCAAATCTTCAAATACCTAGGCTCCAAATTTTCAAATCCTCAAATCCCAAAGTCCCAAATTTTCAAGTCCCTAAATACCCAAGCTTAAAATTTTCAAATCGTGAAATACTTGAAACCCAAGTTGCAAATTTCCAAATCTCTAAACCCCGAGTTTTCAAATCTCCAATTTTCTAAACCCCGAATTTCACAAATCCCCAAATCGTTAAGCCCCAAATTTTCAAATCCTCAAATCCCTAAACCCCAAATTTCAAATCCCCAAATCTCTAAACCCCAAGTTTTCAAATTCCCAATTTTCTAAACTTCCAATTTTCAAATCCCCAAATCTTGTCCCAAATCTAAGCCCCAAATTCTCAAATCTCAAAATCCCTCAGCCCCAAATTTTCAAAACGTCAAATCCTTAAGTTCCGCACTCCAAATCTAATTCTGCATCTACAATCACCCAAATCCCCAAATTATCGAGAACTCCCAAATTTCTGAATTTGCAAATTTTCTAAACGACATTGGACGCGGATAGTTGATCGTGTATGACGCATTCGCCGAACAAATCGAGAAGCTAGGGGTTAATCGATGATCGACGAAGGGCGTCGTTCGCGATCGTTGCATCGTGAATCGGCGGGGACTTGAGAGAACACGCTTTTACTGGCAATAAACCGAAAGCGTGACGCAAATCGGAGATAAATTTAAACGACTCCCCGTCGTCGCGAACCGCGAATTATTCTCTGCTCGTCGCACGGAAAACTTCTAACGACGCAGTAGCACGTGGACTCGCCGTTAGTTAACGCGTGCATTGTTTGCTCTGGGAGTATTCGTGCTTCCCATCTCGGCGTCCAGCGATTTCACGCGGTTAGGTTACGTTAGATTAAGTTAGGAAAATATAAATATGGTAATTTTTGTATTTACGTCCAACTCAGTCTTTACGCGAACTTCTTTAACACGATTTTGTTATAGCACGATTTATACAATCTTGAAATCCCTAAACCCCAAGTGCTCGAATCTCAAAATCACTGAAATTTGGGTTTGTAAATCTTCGAATACCTACGTCCCAAATTTTTAAATCCCCAAATCCCTAAGCTCCAGATTTTCAAATCCCCAAATGCCCAAGCTCCAAATTTTCAAACTGTGAAATAACTAAACCCCAAGTTGTCAAATTCTCAAATTCCTAAACCCCAAATTTTCAAATCCCGAAATCTGTAAATCCCAAGTTTTCAAATATCCAAGTGCCTATACCCCCAGTTTTCAAATTCCCAAATCCCTAGACACCAATTTTTTTAAATTCCCAAATCCCTAAACCCCAAGTTCTCAAATCCCTAAACCCCGAATTTTCAAATTCCCAAAGCCCTAAACCCCGAATTTTCAAATCCCGAAATTTCTAAACCCCAAATTTTCAAATCCCCAAGTCCCTATACCCCAAGTTTACAAATTCCCAAATCTCTAAACCCCAATTTTTCAAACCCCAAAACCCCTAAGCCCCGATTTTGAAATCCCAAAATCCCTAAAACCCAAATATTAAAATCCCCAAGTTTTCAAATCCCAATCTCTGAACATTAAATTTTGAGTACCTCAAAATCCTTAAACCCCAAATACTGGGAGTGTTCGTTGTTTCATCGATGTCCTCCGATCGAGTCGCGATTTCCGTTCGATCTATTTCGACCAGCTCGTTCGTTGCCGAACATTAAGGTCAAAGTAGCAGCCAAGTCTCGTAATCCGCGGCTGACTCACCTCTAAATATCCGCAACAGAGGGGACGAGACATCTGAAGAGAGCAGGGTAGCCGATGGGGAGGCAATCGTTATGCAACCGTGATTTTGACATACGGCACATCGTTGTTGGCCGTTTCGGCGAGCGTAAACACGCCGACACGGGGTTAATATACAACGTGAGTCACGCTTTTACGCGAGAGAAAACCACGACCCGAACCCGGCCAAGAGGACGTTGCACGACATTCGCTCTTTCGCTCTGCCAAAAAAGAACCACCGCGACGGATTAATATCGTTGAGCGAGACTGCTCGGCAACCTCGATTCCGCGAATATGCTAATGATTCGCGCGAACTATTCCCGCTCGAACGTGTGGACGTTTAAAAATCTCGTCGAAACACGGAATTCTTGGCGAGGTTATTTCAATGTCTTGCACTTTTGTCGAGGTGTCGTAGAATAGTCGCCATTGATGATTTTGAAAAGCATTTTAAAATGTGAAAAACATCTTAACCAGTTAGCTGTGACGTCCACGTTTGTGCTATACTTGTCAATCACAGGATAAGTGTCGCTGTTTTAAATATTGGATTCAAAATATGGGTCTATTTTATAACATTGACAATTTTGTTACTAATATTTATTTATTTGGTCAACCAGTTAGATGCGACTGTGGAGTATACTCGTCATGACACAAAATCCTATCACTTCTCTATGACGAGTATACTCGTCAAACACAGCTGAATGGTTAAGATGTGAAAATCATCTTCAGATGTTTTAGATGTGAAAGTTACGTTGGTGATTTTAAGACACGAAGGTCGCAGTTATGATTTCAAAGTATGAATGTCACATTAATGATCATGTGGAATGAAGGTCACATTATTTCGTGGTATATAGGTTACATTAATGATTTTAACGTATGAAGATCACATTCATGATCTTGATATATGAAGGACGCACTTATGATTTCAAGATATGCAAGTCACATTAATGATTTTAACGTATGAGGATCATATGCATGATCTTGATATATGAAGTTCGCATTTATGATTTCAAGATATGCAAGTCACATTAATGATTTTAACGTATGAGGATCATATGCATGATCTTGATATATGAAGTTCGCATTTATGATTTCAAGATATGCAAGTCACATTAATGATTTTAACGTATGAGGATCATATGCATGATCTTGATATATGAAGTTCGCATTTATGATTTCAAGATATGCAAGTCACATTAATGATTTTAACGTATGAGGATCATATGCATGATCTTGATATATGAAGTTCGCATTTATGATTTCAAGATATGCAAGTCACATTAATGATTTTAACGTATGAGGATCATATGCATGATCTTGATATATGAAGTTCGCATTTATGATTTCAAGATATGCAAGTCCCGTTAATGATTTTGAAGTATGAATGTTACATTTATGATTTCAACATATGAAGATCACACTAATGATCTTGAAGTATGAAGATCGCATTTATGATATCAAGATACGAAGGTCGCAGTAGTGGTTTCAATATATGAGAATCATCTTGATTTTGGAATGTGACAGTCACCATAACGATTTGAAGATATGAAAGTCACCTTGATAATTTTAAAACAGGAGATTCGTCTCGATAATTGTACGATATGAAAGTCACCTAGACGACTTCGAGGTTCGAATGTCATCTTGATTTTGAGATAAGAAAATTATCTTAATTTTAAAATAAGCAAATCATCCTGGTTTTGATATATGTCACCTGAACAATATAAACACATGAAAGTCCCCTTAATGGTCCTAAAATCTAAACGTCACCTTGATGATTTTGGGATACGGAAATCATCTTAATTTTGAAATACGAAAATCACCTTAACAATCTAAACACACGCAACTCTTCGTAATGATCCTAAAATATAAATGTTGATGATTCTAAAATATGAAGATCATATTAATTTGTGACATGAAAGTCATCTTGATTTCGAGATAATAAAATTGCCTTCAATTTTATAATACTAACGTGAAATTTTAATAGTATAGTCGAAAGAGCCGTAGTAAACAAAAGTGTGAGATTGTACGTGCAAAACAATTTAATAAATTACTATCTGGATATTGTTCCTAAACGTCTTCAGTCTCGACCGCGTTATAAAACACGTTTCAACAGAGTCACAGATTACATTTGATCGTCGAACTGGAAAATTTTCAATTCTGCAAACGTGAATCTGTTTGTACACTGATACAAGAGAGCCGTCGCAAATCCATTGTTTTGAACAATCGTTCAGATAAAACCCACTTTCATTTTCGATATTAAACTCCAGATCAAGCTGCCGATACAATTTCATGCCTGATTACATACTTCAAATTGATCTTTGATCTCTCGAAGTTTCTCGATCTATACGATAATCAATTATACTTCACCAATGTGCATCAACTTAATCCTCTTACGTTCGACGTAAGTCACATCTAGATTCGTAGGAAAGAATCATAGATACGCGATATGAATGTTTAATCGAATGGAAGCACCGCTGTTTGATAATACCAGCTAATTTTACTATGTTTCACCTGAACGGTTCAGAAATTTTTGCAAAAATTACGTACACGACGGAGCAAAGAACACGCGCGTATTTATCACCTGCAAATTAATTACAATAAATTAAAATAATTAGCGACAATTATTAAAATTACATACAAAATAGGTACTATAGGTTATCTGAAATAATGAATAATAATGGTTAAAATAGCTTCAAATAAAATAACTATAATAAACTACAATAACAAACATTGATTACTAAAATGACCACAACTAAGAGCAGTAATCGAAAATAATTGAAAAAGATCGACCAAAATAATTGAAAAAGTGATCCAAAATAATTTAAAAAATCCTCCAAAATAATTTAAAAATCCAACAAAGAATTTAAAAAATCCAACAAAATAATAAAAAAAAATCCACCAAGATAATTGAAAAAAAGTCCTGCAAAATAATTACAAATAAACTGTGTACAACAACCTAATGAAACTTTTACAGAATTTAGTCTGATACGATAAATCGAATAACGAACGTGATCTTATGTAAAGTTTATTCAAAAATAATGTCGTAAGTCGGTTTGATGGCCGACGCGTTCGAGAATCGATCGGTTTCCGGAGAAACGACGACGAATGGCGTCGGAGATTCGAGTTTTCGCGCTATCTCCTCCGTTTCCGGCGGGAATGCATCGTAACCGAGGGCCACGTTCATTGAGACTTCGTAATCGTGTTCATTCTTGCGAGAGCGGTCGCTATCTGCCTGCTGGCCGTTTTATCGCGACTTCCGCTACGTTAACGTTGAATTACGTCCTCGTGGTGCCACCCACGGAAGCGAACCACGCGAGATTCGATCTCCGCCTGACGATTCTTGATCGCGTATACTCACGACTTAGGCTTCCTCTGGATGACTATACTGGACCAGACGTCATCGCGCGTTGTCGATTTTCGGGGATCGTACGCGTGAACCTCGCATTTTTGAATTTCGAATTTTCCAAATCTCTAAGCCCCGAATTTTCAAATCCCCAAATTCCTAAACCCGACGTTTCAAATCCCCAATTCCTAAGCTCCAAATTTTCGAATGTGCACATCCCTAAATCCCAAATTTTGAAATCCCCAAATCCCTAAACCCCAATTTTTCAGATCCCCAAATTTTCAAATCCCCAAATCCCTGAACCCCAAGTTCTAAGATCACCAAATCCCAAAACTCTAAATTTTTAAATCCCCAAAGTCCTAAACCCCAAATTTTCAAATCCCCAAACCCCTAAACCCCAAATTCTCAAAATTCCAAATTCCTAAACCCCAACTTCTAAAATTCCCAAATCCCTAAACCCCAATTTTTCAAATCCCCAAACCCTAAGCCCCAAATGATCAAAACCCCAAATTTCTAAATATCCAAATCCCTAAGAATCTCTCAATTTTCTAAATTTGCAAATTCCGAATATCCCAAACCTTCACATTCGAAATCCCTAGATTTCTCGAACGCTTGCAAACTTCTAAATCACCGAATCTCTAAATTTCCGAACTCCAGAAGCTACAAATTTCCAAATGACGTATTCGCTAATTGTAAAATAAATTTGCATCGAATGAGTCAGAAATCGGTCATAAAATTCGATAAAATCTGACATTATTTACCGAATGTCATCTTGATTGCACGATTGCCTGCAAAACATGGTTTAAATATAGCTGCTCCGTTTACCCACGTGTATTTTTGCAGACTGATAAAGAGAAACGTTAATCCTTAGCTCAGGATCACTGTAAGAAATCAAAGTTCATGCATAATTAAAAACGAATAGCGAAAAATTTCGAGATTGTATTTACCTTCCCCCTCCGAAGTAATTCATTTACATAATAATTATCACGTCCCTTTTGAATCGATCGAACGTGTGACACGATCGTATTCATGTATTCTATTTGCTCGTCCTTCTGCGATAAGAGGAAGGACGATGCACACGTCACGCATAAATATGCATCGTTCATTATAATTTATGGTAATTGTATTAGCGAAATCGACGGAAACCGCGAACGATCGATTAGAACGCTGTCAGATACCTTAATTTTCTTACCCATCGTCCAAGGATCTCTTCAAACGACCATGTCAACAACTTTTAGCTTCAACAAGATATTTCAGGCAATATGGATGATGTATGTTCACATGTACATATATGAACATACGTACGTACTGCGTGTAGTTAATTAACTGATAACTGAAAAGAATGTGGATCTTAATATTTCACATCTCAACGTATTAGATAGACACAGTCACATACACAGAACATATGCACATGCAAACATACATTCGCTTACGTACATCCATACATGCAATCGTACGTACGATTGTACCTACATATAGACATACATCTATGTGTACAAAACCAAATAGGTGAATACAAAATTAAACATGCATGCAAATGCACATGCATGTATGTATAAAATGTATCTACATGCTCATCCGTACATGTATGTATCCGTACCTATATACGTGCATAAAAACGTGCATACATACATATATATTATGATGATTATGATGGTGATGACTATGATGATCATAATGATTATAATGATGATTTTGATGATTATGATGATTATGATGAATATGATGATATGTATATGTATAAAGTATATAGATGTACACACGTATGTGTACACGTATACATACAATGTGCATACATTATTCTTATATACTTGTACACATATCCGTATATAAGTACATATAGTGGTTCATACACACGTGCATAAGTAAATGCGAACATGTTCACATCGTATAGTTTAATATTTGAATAAAGGGTACATGAAAACGCAAACCTTCGAAAAAAAAGACCAAAACCATATGTCCAAACTCGAACCGATCCGAGCACCGTCCCTCGCTACATCTTCCTATAATAATCACGAGCGTAAAAGCGAATATACACGGTGGTGCACAAAGATAATAATTCCCCGACCCCCGTGATCGAGGTGGGGGACATTCGAGAAAATGAACAAAGAGCAGAGACACGGAACGGTGTTCCGCGATGAAGTCGGACCGGTTGAATCATCGCGTCGGCAGGAAAAAAGAAGAGAAGGAAGCCGGGGGTCGAGCAGGGGCGGTTCGGTCCGATTAGCTCGATCGTAGCCCGTGGGATTCGTCCCCGTGGGCTGGAAGACGGGCCAGGCTGTGCGGGCCAAATTGAAAATCGGAAAAGCGTGGAAGCGTGAAGGCTGGGTCGCGTCGTTTTTGGCCCACGCTAACTCCGCGCAGCCTTAATGAATTAGTCATCGCTTTTTGAGGAGGCTGGTCGAGTAGGGGTGGTATACGACGGGGGTACGACGAATGGCTATATTTTGCTTTTGTGAGCTTTCCTCGATCCCTCGCAGCATCCTGCGATGAGAGGCTGTTTAGAGGCGGGGGTTGGGGTGGGGTGGAGAACCACCCTCGAGAGCGGCACCCAATCGAGGGTAGAAACACGGGCCGCGTCATAGAACGCATCTGGATCAGCTGTCGATGACGATTATTATACGTGAGTCACCCGTTGGAAGCTCGGTTTAAAGTGTATCAATGACTAACGTGTCCAGTACACGTCTGGCTCGTCAACCGACCAACCAACCCCCCACCTCGCCCCTCTACACCCTTGGCCGTCGTCTGTCGACGCCGCGCTGTCTCTTACCCCCTCGAACTGTCCCTAATTCACGAGCTTATTCATCGAATGCGTATGACGTGTACGCATTGTTTCTCTTCCTTTAACCAACCACCCCTTTCGTACCCTCCGCGTTGCCCAACCGACGCTACGAGATCGCGGCTAACTGCTTAGGATGCCATCCGTTGTTCGGTTGACTCATTTTTTGCGCAGACCATCCGCTGGACCGTGGGGTCGGCCGGTTCTTGAATTCTTTTTATTTTGGAGTTTTAAGGGGGGGGCATACTTTTTTGTGGTCGGACATTAGGGGGTTTGGGAAGGTTGCACGTTCGGGAGTTGGGATATCGGGGGATTTGGGAATTTTGGGATTTTATAGTTGGGGGACTTTGAAGTTGGACGATTTGGGATTTAGGTGATTTCGAAGGCGGGCAGTTTGGGAATGTGGAGACTCGGGAATCGGGGGATGGGGAATTTGGTGATTTGGAAGTTTCGGAAGTGCGGAATTCGGTGATTTGGAAATTGGGAAATTTGAAAATTCGGAAAATTGGACATTCGAAAGATGGGAAATTCGGGAATTTGGAAGTTGGGCAATTCGGCAGTTCGGGGATTTGGAATTCGAGCTATTTGGGAATTCCGAGATTTGGAAATCGGGCAATTTAGAAATTCGGAGATTTGGAAGTCGGACAATTTAGAAACTCGGGAATTTGGATACAGAGCAATTTGGAAATTCGGGAACTTGGAGATTCGAAAGATGGAAAATTTGAAAGGCGGACAATTTGGAAATTCGGGGATTTAGAAGTCGGGCAATTTACAAATTTGGGGATTTGGAAGTCGAACAATTTGGAAATTCCGGAACTTGGAGATTCGAAAGATGGGAAATTCGGAAATTTGGAAGTCGGGGAATTTAGAAATTCGAGAACTTGGAGATTCGAAAGATGGGAAATTCGGAAATTTCGAAGTCATGTTTCGAATATAACCAAAAAAGTTATATTCATAAAACAAAAGTCTTGATATGCAAATCAAGTATCTTCAAATATACAATCCGAAGAATTTAAAAAGTAATAAAATTCCTCTCCGCTAATAAATTACACTTACCTCGAATCGCGTTATAAACCTACGATCTAGGGGGCAGTTAATTAATTCCAAATGGACAGTACAAGAGATCCACTAATGGTCCCGAAGGGTTAGTCCATCTCCTCGTCCTAATACGCTCGCATCGAAATCGCACCCTCGCGGTAATCATAATTCTTTCGAATACTCTCTTTCGCGTTTCCCATCACCGACACTCCATATCCTCGTCGTTATGCTACACAAACACCGTTGCAAATTACTTGGGGATATTCAGTTACGTCGTCTCGGTGTGTCACGTCGAATAGAGAGCAAGATGGACGAGCGATGCTCTATCCGATGCTGTATCTTAATCCCGCTAGCGCGTCGAACAGCGGCACGAAGGGATTTATAGGGTGGATTTAAAATCGTGGCATCGATCAGTGTCCTTTATCGGTGTTACGATGCCTTCGGATAGCGATTCTCGTTATCGACGAGTGGCTTTCGTTGTTTTTCGCGGTTCCGTGAATCGCGTGACGCATCGCACGTTCGCCGTTTATCCTTCGCGGAATTTCTTATCGCGATCGGCGGATAAACAAGCCATTGTTCAAATAGAATAATATTTGGGAAATAGGAACCCGGTGCTTAAATAACTAATTAAGCGTTTCGTTTGATCGGACGATTATTCACGATTGCACCGTTCATAGTTAAATTCGTTTTAATTAGAAAATCGTTTGTGATTAGGTTAGGTTCCACGGGGCTTAACACTAGATTTACGAACGATAGATGACCATTTATATTCAAATTGAAGTTAAGGTATAAAAATAAGTAAATAATGGACAGTTCGCGAACTAGCTTAAGCAACGATGCTTTACATCGACGAAGGATAATTTATATTTTGATAGAAACTCTTTACTAATTTTCGTAATTTAAAATAAGAAATGTAAGACCCGTCATTTTGACGGGTTTCGTAAATCTAGTGTTAAATAACTAGAAACACATTTGTGGTTGTTGATTGCTTGATTTTTTTTAATTGTCGTTGGGATTCACTTTTTAGGGTGGACTTTGAGATTATAGGTTAGTTTGAGAAGTATAGATTGAAGTTTATCTCAAAAGTCGCGGTTATTTCGTTGGAAATTGATGATTAATTCAAGAGTTGAAGAGCGAAGATTCTTTGAATGTTAATGATTAAGGTTTGATTCGAACTGCGAGATTAGAATTTCATTGATACTGGGTGATTAATGTTCGATTGAATCGTCAAGGTTGAAATTTAATTGAAACTCTGTGATTAATGTTCGATTAAAACTTCAAGATTGAAATTTAAGCGTTAAGTCGATGATTAATATTCAATTGAAACTTCAATATTAAAATTTAATTGAAACTTGCTGATTAATATTCAATTCATACTTCATGATTCAAAATTAATTGAAACTCGAACGTCAAGATTAAAGTTTGATTAAAACTTCATAATTAAGATTCAATCAAAACATCAAGATTAAAATTGAATTCAAACTCGATGATTAATATTCGACCGAAAAGAGATCACTATTCGCCTAATTTTCTTCGCCATAAATTATAAATTCAAATACTTGGCTAAATGATGAAGGCATTACAGAAAATATTGAACCGAAATATGCTCAAATAAATAACTACGAATCTAAATTAAAATTTCCATTAATTACGTTTCAAATTGAAAGTAAAGAGTTATTCGATGCTCGATTCAATTTGCTCTATGATCCCGATGGTTCTTTCCCATGTTTCAACATCGTGAGAGACAATTCGTTACATCGTGAGCCTCTCGGCGTTGTATGGATCTCCCTCGATTATGAACCACGGCAGAGATCGTCTTACTTTTCTTCACGGTTACCGTTCGAGACCTTATCGAGCCACGAAATCTCCAACATCCTCGATATCGCCATGTTGCGAAAGTCTCGTGTTTATTCATTGTCGCGGATTTCAGCGTGCATCCTGCTGCTGCAACGTGTCGCAGCGGTTCTCAAGCTTGTTTGCTTTCGAAATCCGACGTACGTGACAATTCCGAATACAAATCTGACTTGCAAAGAGACATCACGAAGCAAGTTCATGCTTAAAATTAAATGATACACGATCTTGTGTACGGAAATGAACCTCGAATGCACCGAAGATAGGGTCAGTCGAAGCAAGTTTATTTTTAAAATTATATGATATGTAATCGTGTGTGGAAAAACGAACTTCCCATGAACTGAAGACAAGATCAATCGAAGCAAGAATATGTTATGAGATCGAATGATATGCAGTCATGCGTTCATAATTGAAGTTCAGGTGAACTGAAGACTATGACATGGGTCGAAGGGAGTTTGTGTTTGAAATTCAATGATGTGTGATCATATGTGAAGAAATGAACTTCGAATCGACCGAAGACGATCACATCGGTCGAAGCTAGTTTATGTTTAAAATTAAATGATCTATAAAAATGAATTTTCGTTGAACAATAACAGAGATCACTTTCTAAGTGATGCTCAAGTGGATGATTTTAAGAGATACAATCACGTGGACCACTCTGTGCATTTCAAGTCACAAAAACAACATAAATAAGACATCTACTGCGAATTAATTTTTTTAATATAAAATTGTTATACCTCGTCATTACTTTGTACATCGTTATACATCCTCATTTATTTTTATAAAAGATAAAATTGCTATTTTAATTAAAGTAGTGTGGAAACGAGACGGATCGGAGAAAAGATGAATCCTGAAGAGAAGTAAACGCACGTGGTCGTTTCAGCGGCACGAATCTGCAGGGATATCTAAATGGTTCAGGTTTAAGGAAGCTAGTATCCTATGATACTCGAGATTCCGTAACGAGGGTCATCGCCGACGAGAAAAGCAGAAGCTCGTGTGACGCATCGTTTGGTAATTCGTGGCGTGTGGAGATGCGAACGCGTGGCGCCGTCGAATACGTTTTCTGGCTCCCGTCTCGTTGCGTGTCTATCGAATGCTCCTATAAATCTCGCATTCCTATACCTTTAAATCTCCAACATGCACAAATTTACTATGTACGAAAATCAAGAATTTTCGAACCTCGAAATCTCGAAATTCTGAAGACCTGAGAAAAAGTTCCAGTCACCAATTTTGCATTTTTGCATTTTTGCATTTTGCATTTTGCATTTTGTAAAGTCTGCAAATGTTCACATTCTACATATCTCCAAATCCATATACCCACATGTCCCAAAAACTGCGGATCCTCAACATCCAAATTCCTCAAGTGTCCAAATACCGAAATCCCCATAATTTGACATACTAAAATCCCGTATCCCTGAGACTCAAAATTCACAAAACCTCAAGATCCAAATTCTTCAAGTGCCGATATCTTGAAATCCCCGAATGGACTAAATTCGTTTCAATTCGATCGTATCAACTATTGTGTTGGTATACGGGGTACGTGGACGTTGTGGTTAATCCTGGACGTGCAGGGAAGCGGTAGGAAGAATGACGACGTGTTCCCAGCGGACGATGGCCCCATGGAATCGCGTTTCTAATTCGTGGCCTGTTCTCTTCTGCGAGTCAAAGCGCTCGAACTCTGTTTCACTCGACTCGATTCGACTCTTACTTTCTCTCTGACTCACCCAGTCATCGTCGTGGCTTGATCCGCTCGTTCCCGACGACTCCCCGAAACGACGCTTCCGTTTCCTGGATCGGGATTCCTCCCGCGACAATTCCCGGCGCCCACTGAACTCTCGTTAAATGGACTCTTATTAAATAGACTCCCATTAAATGGACTCTCGTTAAGTGGACTTTTATTAAAGAGACTCTTCTTAAATAGACTCTCATTAAATATACTCTCGTTAAGTAGACTCTCGTTAAATGGACACTCGTTACTCGTCCATTTCTATTTGGCCAAATTTTAGCACACATTCTAAGGTTGAGCGATTTCTAGAGGCTTTAATCAGAACATGGAATTGAATTATGTGGAAACGAATCACGTGGCATTGAGTCCTGAGGAACTGAATTACGTGAACTTGAAACACGTGCGATTGAATCACATGGAATTACGCCACGTCGAACTAAGTTGCGCCGAATTGAATCGTGAAGAAATGCATTGGAATTGAAACGGGAGATTCTCTCTATTTCTAACGCCGTTGTTATGCCAGGCATTTCTGTCGCATCGGTGCGGCCGCGACAGCAACGTGAGGCGCCCGGTGCTGTACCTATTTCATCCGTTTCGAGTGAAAGTAACGGAACTGGAGCAGAACGGGAACACTTCTGTCGAGCGCAGTCATTTCATGTTCGATCGATCCGTTTCTGCGAGAAATGCCGACGAAAATCTTCCGTCGGGACGTTATCAACAAACCAAATCTCGCGAAATTTAAACCTCAACGAACCAAACCGCACCAGACTTACCGAATTACATGAATTGAATCCTAGTTAAATATCTTGCTGGCAAGATACGACGCTCGAACGCGATGATGCAAATATGCAAGATACGACATCGAGTGTCATCGTCGCAAGAGACGGGATCGATTCTTTTGTCGACGAAACTCTTCATCCGTCAACTCGAAGCTGGCAGCAACGAGCTCGCTCGAAATCATCCCGTGGCCAAATTTTGCCGGTGTATTGTACTCCCTTGACGTTTATCGTTTGTTCTACGACGACTTGGCACGCTCGTTGACGGGGAAGCTGGTAAATTGTCGACGGACCGAATGAATAACTAGAGGACGAAACGTCGACGACAAAGAGACGCTGATGCCGAGACACGACACGTTCATTATCGTAGAAGCGTGATATTAGATCGTGTAGGCAGCTCGACAAATGAAACGTGCAATTTTCTACAAATTGAAGGACAATTTTATGAAAACTTCGAAGCAAGTGTTTTTCCTTTCGGTAGAGACGTTTTCAAAACATCCTCGTATTCATATGTAGCATACTACATACGAGGTGTTACCCACCACGATATGAGTTGTAGAAAAAGTAGTTTTTCATGTTTTTCAATGTGACTGCAGCAAACAATTATTCTCCCTGGTTCGAAACGCGTTTACTATAAAAAATATTGTATTTTCGCCCTTCATTACATTCATACTACAGATATAACATGAATTTTAGACTTTTTCATCCTTTCATCGAACTGGGTGTGTTGGTAACACCAATAAATATGTAAATGTGAAAAATTGAGAGTACAGATGTATCTTTCAAAGCAACCTAAAGTAAAGTTAAAATTTCACATCAAACAGGGGGCAATAAATGTCGAAGTTTACTGATCGACGTTGGTCAAGGATCATAATATTCGCGAATAAAATAAAAGCGACGATTTGTACGCGGTCGATGGTTTTGGAAGTTACTCCTATTTTACGTAAACGGACGTTGACTTCGCCGTGGGTATAATCGAAAGTGAAAAATTCGAACGGTACGGGAATAACCGCGAGGGGGGTAGGAGGAGGGATTTTTCGCACAAGGTGTCCGAGCGCCACGGACATCGTGCCAGATTCGTCAGCGACGCCCGATTTAGCAAACTTGGCGAGCATTAATGAGCAGTGAGGTCATCGTCTCGATGCTGGTGGAACGAAACGGTCAGACACCGGTATCCTCACGCTCGAATTCGACCTTCCCTCAAACCCCGTTTCCGCGAATCGTAAATTTGCGAACACGGGACCTCGAAAATATCCGGTCCCCGTATTCGGTAATTCGAGGATCCCGCTGTTTAAGTGATCGGGGGATCTAAGAATTTTTTAGGGATTTGAAAATTTCAGATTTTGGCTATTTAGAAATTTTAGATTTTGGCAATTTGGAAATTTGAGAATCTGGAACTTCGGAGACTTTGGAAATTGGGAAATTTAGAGATTTGGGGATTTTGGGGTTTGGAAATTTCTGAATTTGAGAATTTGGGAGTTTGAAAATTGGAGATATGGAAATCTTGGAATTTGGGGATTTAGGAATACCAGAACTTGAGGATTTGGAATTTGGAAATTTCTGCATTTCAAAATTTGGGGGCTTGGGAGTTTGGGGATTTCGAAATTTGCGAATTTGGGAATTTGGAACATTGGGTCTTTAGGAATTAGGAAATTTGGGAATCTGGGGATTTGGGAATTGGAAAATGAGAAATTTGGGAATTGGGAATTGGGAAATTTTAGAATTGGAAGATTTGAAAATTGGGAAATGGGGAAATTGGAACATTTGGGAATTGGAGAATTTTGGAATTGGAAAATTTTAGAATTAGCCAAACTTAAAAGCGCGTAAATTGAGAGAACAATGAATTTTTCCGACGATACCGAGCCACATGCTTCGCGCGCTCGCCACCAGAGGGATCGCGGTCCAACTTTCTCGCAAGTACTCGTCCAACAATCGATCCAAATACCTCTACACTCACCGAAACCATCGCAGTTATTCCAACGAAGGCAAAAACCTCGAATATCCTGAATCCTGTCGTGCATCCCGATCCCAAGAACGAAAACAACGCAAGGTCATGAAATTCGAAAACAAGTTATTCATCTACCTTCGCATTCTCGGAATAGATAGTTGTTTTTCCATCGGGGTCCAGTAGTATGAGCATATATTCTAAGAATATAGAAGTAGATAGTAAATAACTTGTTTTGAAACTCGGATTTACCGATGTCGAATTAGTATACACGAGCGTGTACCTACGAAAATACAAATCGCGCATGCACATTTTCGGCGATTATACTTCAGCAAAAAGTATACTCCTCGTGCACGATCTGAATGCGTACGAACGACCAGTTACAAGCAACGTCTTGTTCTCGTAAATGTCCGAAGACTGAAATGTTCTTGTCCGAAGATACCCGAGTAACATCTGTTAATTAACAATGATGAGTCACGCGAATCGATACAGCAAACATTGTCCGGATAATTGCTCGAGGTGGATTGAAGTGCAAGCATCGTATCGAATGACGGTAGCCGGAGAAATGTTGAGATTTTAAATCGATCCGTGAGTCAACCGTACGTTTACAAGTGCAATCTTTGCGCGATTACTATGCGACAGCGGTAGGAGCCTCTTTGTCGACGATTTTGGACAGATGATATCATTCGAGAAACGTGAGCATCGACGGAGTAACAGATATTCTTTTTACTCGAATCCGTCTGGAAATGCTTGTTTTCCTCGTTTCTTTTTTTTACCTTTTTTGTAGTAATAGCAAAAGACACGCACGTCCTCTGTGTGTCAATAAACGAGTACGCTCGATGTGACTCACCGTTCCAGCGATTCTTTCTTTGTGAAGACACTATGCTTGCAAACAATTTCTCCCGATCGTGAACCGTGAACGACGAACGTCGCGATCACTTATTCTACGGTTAATACTTGCGAGGGAATACGGGAAACGGGAATGTTGTTAGCGGTTTGACGAGTCCCTAGAATTTTCGAGTTTCAAAATTTTCAGATTCCTAAATTTTTTAATTTCTGAATTCGCAAATCAGCACATTGTACGAACTATTCAAATTTACAAAGTTTCAAGTTACTAAATTTCAAAATTTGTTGATCACTGAAATTTCATATTCCCGAGTATCAAAATTTCCAAATTCGCGGTTGCCCAAATTTCCATATTCCCAAGTTACCAGATTTCCAAAATTTCATTTACCCAAATTCTCATATCCCCAGATTTCCACATTCACAAGTTACTAAATTTCCAAATTCTCAAATCACCAAATTTCGATATTTCCAACTTACCAAATTTCCAAATTTTCAATTCCAAAAATCTCCATGTACCCCAATTCTCTAATCCCCAAAATCACACATTCCTACTTACGTAATTTTCAAATTCCCAATTTCCCAAATCTTCATATCCCCAAATTTTCCAACCTCTCATTTTCCACATTCCCTAGTTACTAAATTTCCAAATTTTCAATTCCCCAAATCTCTATACCCCCAAATTTCCTATTGTCCAAATTTACACATTCCCTAGTTACTAAATTTCCAAATTCTCAATTCCCCGAGTCCCCATATCTCCAAATTGACACATTCGCTGATTGTTAAATTTCCAAATTCTCAATTCCCCAATTCTCCACATGCACAAATTCTCAAATCCTCAAGGTTTCCACATTTCTAAGGTTATAAATTTCCAAATTCTCAATTTCCGAAATCTCCATGACCCGAAATTCTCTACCCCCAAAATTTTCAAATTTCCATATCCTCTACCCTCCAAATTATCTACATTCCCAGGTTATCAAACTTCAAAATTCTCGATTCCCCAAATTTCTCGAACTCCCAAATACCCATCTAACCGAGTTCCCTAAGTCCCAAAATAATCGGACACCAAATTACCTCAGAAGACAGCGTCACAGTCTTCGTGGCAACGATATCAGTTTCAACGCGAATGAATCGTGCCTCGCGCGATAAGTCTCTCTCGCCGACAAATCGTTAGGTTTTCCTCTAAAAACAAACGAAAAAACGGAGAGAAGCATCGCTTTCCCAAGAATACCCTGTCGCAGCATCCAGACAAAGGTGTCCGAGCGTGTCTGGAGGTTGGTCGTCGCGAAATAAAACGTCGTTCGTCGACCCCGTGCACCAGCTGACGATGTTTTAGTCCGCTCCGCTCCGCGCCGGTTCCTTTCATCCGCTTCATCCCGCACGATGATTCACTCTCCCGTTCCCAAAGTGGCCGGCCGAACGGGAGACGAAGGACGAACGATGAGGACGTACCTAACAGCGTGTGCAGCCTTCTACACGCTTCTTTTTTTTCCCACCTAACTTCCTCCTTCTTTCTTTCTCCCCCTTTCTTCCTTTCCCTCGTGGATCTCTTCCATTAATTTTCTCTGGGAACCGAATTATTTTGCACGGGTCGCCCAGAAATTACCCATCGTATTTCTTCGCATAAACCCAATCCTGTTATATGGTTATTTAACAATTTTTTTTTATTTGGATTGTATTTACATACGTGATAAATTTGAAGAGTTGATTTGGACATTTGGTTGTAAGAACTCAGGGGCGGGGATGCAGTCCGGGAATGCATTTATGGTTATATATCTATTGAACAATTTTAACTTTTTTTTATTATTCTAAGTACTGTTGTGCCATCAATTTAATAGTAGTACTATCAATTGGTCAAAATGATCAGTTTAGGGTTTTATGTCAACAAATTTTTCTGCCGCCATTTTGTCAACGTGTCTGTAATGTTTTATTGAGCTAATGAATGGTTACATATGTTAGGTGATGCTGTAGTATTTATTTATTTATTTCTCTAATTTATTTTTAAGTTTGAAGTAAGTGTGCATTTAATGTCCGTACAACTAGTGTTAATGAAACCATATGTACAAAGTATTTCATAACATACATGCTGATGCATCGACTTGCATAAAGCACATGTGACGTACAACGTCGTCGACTTTTTCCTGTACCATAAAACACCGTGAAAGGTCAAGATACAAGGCATTGTTCCAAGTCAAATGATTTGAAGCTAGTATACTGATCGAGCAACGACATTCACGAACATAACCTATCAATTATTCCTAAAATTGTTCCTCAAAATCATACTGACATTGTTCCTATTATTACTAAAATTGTTACTAAAATTGTACCTGAAATTGTTCCTAAAATTGCTACTAAAACTGTTGATGACAGAGAAAAAGTGTGACCGAGACATATGTTTTTATGAACCTCCTCCATTGTTGTTGATTGTTTTTCATGAAGAGTACCTCTTTCTGTGTTCAGCGTCGAAGGGGAGGTTCGCGCGTGTTATGAAAGAGCCTGTACATGACGTCAGATTTGAAGTGTTCGTCCGGTAAGGCTGGTCGACAGGTAGATCGAGCCAGAGCGCGTTTAGGAAGAGTGGATTGATCAAATGTCGGGGCGAGAGGGGTATACAGAGTGTGCATGTTCGACAATGAACGGAGCGAGTGAGCCGAGATGCCGTTGGAATGCCGTTCATTGGCAGACCTGCACGAGAAACGAGCATGAGGCACAGAAGGGAAAAGGGGGCAGTCCACGATGCGGGTTGCTTTCCTCGCATGGCCTTCACACCTTCACCTCGTCTCACCTCGCTCGGCCACGCCAATCCACGATGTCTCGTTATTTCCACATCCCGAGATACCTTCGATATCTATGTCCCTAGATCCATGCGTCCCTGGATCTCTACGTGTGTATCGATAGCGATCAATAACATACCTATAGTGGCACCTGTACGTTTCCAAATTACTGCGTCTCTAGATTCTTACTACTCTAGGTCTCTCCGTGTCTGGACCTTTATTTTTGTAGATTATTATGTGTGTTACTAGACACCTACGTCTCTAGATTCCTACGGTTCTAGGTGTCTACGGTGTCCTTCATTCTCTAGGACTATACGTTTTTAGATTTCTACGTTCCTGGATAGATGTGTTCCTAGATCACTACGTCTCTAGAATCTTACGATTCTGAGTGCATAGGTCACTAAGGTACCAGGTTCTTTATATACCTACGTCTCTAGGTTCTACGTTCATAGATACATCACTAGATGTCTATATTCTTAGAAACTCATGTGCCTAGATCTCTGCGTTCTTAAGTACTCACGTCCATAGATTTCTACATTTTTAGATACTTACGTCCCTAGATCTCTACTTTTCGAAAACTGTACGTACTTACGTTCCTGTATACGTTTTTAGGTATCTACATGTACATATGCCGGGCTTCACATATCTGTGGTTCTTAATACCGACGTTCCTATATACTAACGTGTCAACATATCTATGTTCTTAGATACGTATGTCCATAGATTCGTATACACAGAATACACAGAATACTCGAATACACAGAATTGGAACATAGTACCCGAAGTAAACGTTGCAACAAAGATTACGTGTAAAGGTCCATAAGAAAGACTATGTTATGGATTTTAGGAGATGCGGAGAAGGAAGCAGAAATTTGATTGCGTTGGAGAAATCTCGGTTAGATTTTCACATCGGCAAACGTAAACGAGCTTGACCCCCACGATCGTGGGCAGTGATTTTACGACGGAATCGAGATCCACGGTGATCGTTGCTTCTCGTTCAAGCAATCAGATCTTACGAGCCCCGCCAGTTACTTAACCATCAGGCGTAAATTACTTTGGTTCTCACTTTGGGCGTTACTTTATGCCTCGCTTTAATACCACCGTTACGTTTGCCCGTTTTAACGATCGCATTATTCCTCTAACGAGTAACTATAACCACGCGCTTTTGATCGTATCATCGACGCCATATAATGGATTCTAAATTTCGCTAACGGTCCGCGTTTTATAACAACGCAATATCGATTTAATCGATGCGGCATTCGCTCGTTACTCTCGCACCCTGTCTTAGAATTATAACGTACTGCATATTGCACATTCCGTGGCGATATAACGGACGATCGTATAACAAGTGGCGATCTATCTCTTAACGATACAATGTAAGGCTATGTAACGCGTAGCGGTTTAATTCGTGACGATACAACGCGTGATGATCCATTGACATCGCTCGTTTAATGGAAGGAGAGTGTTCGGCGATATAATGCGTGGGCGTACATCACGTAGTACACAACGTGCAGCGATGTAACTTGTAGCGATATAACGCGCGCAACGCGTATAAATACAGCTAGTGGAATTAGAACGCGTAGAAGTGCAATGCGCGGCGATATAACGCGACGGAATTCAACGCGTAAGAATACAGCACTTAGAAGTATGTAACGCGTAGGAATTCAACGCGTGGCAGTACAAAGCGTAGAAATGTAACGCGCGGCAATATAACGCGAGGGAATTCAACGCGTAGAAATACAGCACTTAGAAATATGTAATGTGTGAAAATGCAACGCATAGGAGTAGAACGCGTGGAAATACAACTCGTGGCACTTCAACAGGTAAAAATACAACACGCGGCGATATAACGCGTGGGAATTCAACGCGTAGAAATACAGCGCTTAGAAATATGTAATGTGTGAAAATGCAACGCATAGGAGTACAACGCGTGGAAATACAACTCGTGGCAGTTCAACGAGTAAAAATACAACACGCGGCGATATAACGCGTGGGAAATCAACGCGTAGGAATACAGAGCGTAGAAATATGTAACGTGTGGAAATACAACACGTAGCACTTTGACACTTCGGAATGTATACCTCGTGTGGTTACAAGGGGTGTAAATTTAATACATGGCGATATAACGCGTGGCGATATTTTTCCCAGAAAACCTCGAAAAATCGAATGAAACACTGTATCGGCATTTAGAAATCGTCGATCTGAACAACGCACAACACAAAGAGACCGTTTATTCGAACGTAGGCAGCGATTTTACGATCGAATCGTGTTTCGAGCCAGCCATTCGTCTCGTCCTTTAATTTTCTTTAACGAATCCTATCATCAGCGACGCAGTCCGTAAATTTAAGCCTACGTAAAACGGCGTCGTCATATTTTCGCAGTCGCGACTCGTTACATAAATACATTAACGTTTTACGATCGATCGATCCGAAGCTAATCGATCGACTATCGGTTTCTCCACGCCCCACGGTGGACGGCGGATATTATGTTTCGCGTTGCGTCGCCGTGGACGGATTCCGACGGCTTCGACCGGTATCCATAGAGGTTTCCGGACGATTTACCGAATTCCTCTCGAATCATTGAACAGCGGGGGTACATATCCGGCGTGAAACCGTAGGTTAATAGGATTCGTTGCGCGTAGGCCGAGATTTTACGAGCGATTCGAGCCGATCAGGGTAGCCGGCGACAATCATTGCATTACCAAGGACGAATGGGTGAAAGGAGCACATAAACGTGCGTGTACACTTTGATCTTTGTTGAATCGACGAGAAACTTTGCGTCGAAGTCGCGCTATCTTCCATCTTTGTTCGGTCCTCCTCAAAGAACGTGCGTTCCTCGGAATTCCCCTATGTTTGCCTGTATTCTAGGAATCCACGATTATCCCTGCAGGCCAGTCCGTCGAACGACCTTCGCCGCTTCGTCTTTTACGACAGAAACGGAAAGTGCAGTTGCGTCATGCGTTTCTAAACTCTGACATCTCTAGATCCCCAGATATTATCATCCCCTACTTCGCTGGATCTTTGGATCCCTAGATCTCTACGTTCTTACATTGTTTTCCGAACGATCTTTGGATCCTTCCCTCCCCGCATCTTTATATTTTTAACCCTTTTGCACTCGAACGGTGACGCACATTCGCCATTTCGTTTAATAGAATAATTTTAATAATTGTTTGACTAAATGTATAGTGTTATACGTGTCAAATTAATCAGACAAACAGATTGCTTGAATATATTTTCATTTGATTATTGCTTGTAATAAAATAAAAATATATTTGTTAAGCACCCCGCACCCCTGAATTTTTAGTTTTTAAATTCTGAAAATATTTCAACATCGCCTCGCATTCGTCCTGATCATCGTAGCGCCATAATGAATAGATCCGTGCGCAAGCGTGTATAATCCAGTGAAAATCTAATTGAAAGTACAAGTAAATCGTTGGTAAATGACGCTTGAACAGCGCTCGGTGGAAATTAATGTAAATTGACACAATTGGTTTGCCCGTGAGCGACGTTGGAAATATCGATTGCGCCTGCCTCTCCCGATGCGGGTATCCGATTAAATCGCGAGACAAACGTACAAGTTAATCATCGACAATGCCCCGGAGCACGCGAGAAAGCCGATAAAACGAATAATACAAGCTTTGATCCGTGACTCATCATCCCCTATAGATTTCCGGGTGAGGAAACGCGAGTATCTTTCTGTTTCGATAATGCGCTACTTACACAAAAGCTCATCGAGGACCGATGATGCATCGAGACCGAATCAATTATGGCAATATTTCATTACATAGAAAGAAAAGCGTTGAACTGTCATGAGAAGAATGTGCGAAAATAAATCTTTGTGTAGAATGTCACTGGCAGTCTTATAAAAAAAACCTTAGCTCCGTCACTAGAATGGGCCTGAGCCCATATTCATACTTAAGAGTCAATTGAGTCAATATTTTGCAGACACATGCAGTTATTTTTCTATTAAGTGACCGGTTCAGGCTTTTTAAAATTTTTACTCAATTTCCAAATCCCCAAATTCTCAAATTTTCAAATTCCCAAACCCCAAATTTTCAAATTCCCAAGTTCCCAAATCCTCAAATCCTCAAATCCTCAAATCCCCAAATTCTCAAATCCCCAAATTCTCAAATCCCCAAATTCTCAAATCCCCAAATTCTCAAATCCCCAAATTCTCAAATCCCCAAATTCTCACATCCCCAAAATCTCACATCTCCAAATTCGCAAATCACCAAATTCTCACATTCCCAAGTTCTCAAATCCCCAAATTCCCAAATCCCCAAGTTCTCAAATTCCCACATTCTTAAATTCCCAAATTCGCAAATCCCCAAATTCTCAAATCCCCAAATTCTCACATCTCCAAATTCGCAAATCCCCAAATTCTCACATCCCCAAATTCTCAAATCCCGAAATTCCCAAATCCCCAAACCCCCAAATTTTCAAATCCCAACACCCCTAAATTCCCAAATCCCCAAATTTCTAAAATCTCCGAATACTCAAATCCCCAAATTCTGAAATTCTCAAATTCTCAAGGTGCTAAATTTTCCCATTTTCAAATCTCCAAGTTCCCTAAAATTTTACGTTTGCCATCTGCCACCAATAAAAATCTTTTAGACTGTAAAGGGTTAAATTTCTACTAACGAGTTGTCTTAGTATAGAATATCTATTGTATCCTTATTTTGTATTTAATGTACATTATTAATATGTAATATTTATATAATATTTACATTTATATCGGTTCATCTCTATGGCAGAATAAATAATTTCGTGCTAAATTTAGTATTACATTACGACACACGGGTGATCTTGTAGAATTTACCGCCAGAGGGTTTCTTTCGCAAAACGAATCGTCGTTGTTCCGCGACAATAAATGTAATCGAGAGGTGACTTCACCTATTCTCCTGGAATCCCACTCTTCTTAACGCACCGCCATATTAGTTGAAATCAGCTCGAATAAAGAGAGTACTGAAAAGACAAAGCAACAGCCTCTGTATAGTCACCGACAACCACAACAAAGTTCTAGTATTCCACCCACCAGCGGCTGACTCATTGCCCCACAGACTGCGAAACTAGTACAAATAAACAACCAGAAGTTTTCACCAAACGATCTAACCATAAAAGAAGAATCCAAGAATAGCATGATATAGCCGCGTGGAATAACGATGCATCATCGATTATGCAAATCCAACGAATTATAAAACCATTCAAGCGGTCGAGCGAGGATAGGCTCATCTTTAAAATATGGTTCGAACCGTCGTATATTACATGGAGGACGTTAGGATTCAGATGGAGTACCTCATATATCTCGTATTGAGAATGGAGATATTCCGAGTTGTCGGGTCTCTAATTTCAAAGCTGCGACGTTTCAAATTTCATTGTTAATTTCTACATTTTCAAACTTTGGATTTTCTAAATTTACAATTCCAAATTATCAAACTCAAAATCTCTAAATTCCCAAATTTCCTAATTTCCACATACCCAAATTCACAAATTTCCAAATCTCCAAATCTCCAAATACCCAAATTCTCACATTTCCAAATTCTCAACTCCCCAAGTTCCCAAATTTCCAAATTCCCAAATTCCCAAATTCCCAAATTCCTAAATTCCCAAATTCCCAAATTCCCAAATTTCCAAATTACCAAATTCTCACATTTCCAAATTTCCAAATCCCCCAATTCTCAAATTTCCAAATTCTCACATTCCCAAATCCCTAAATCTCCAAATTTCCGCATTCCCCAATCCCCAAATCTCCAAATCCTAAAATCCTTAACTTTCCAAATTCCCAAATCCCCATATCCTCAAATTCCCAAATTTTCCCATTTCCAAATCTCCAAGTTCCCAAATTCCCTAAATCCCAAAACCATCTCATCCCTCACTACCAGAAGCCACCGAACCCCTCAAACTATCAAATCTCGCTGATCCCCGAGCAGTCAAGTACCTGCGATCCCCAAATACTCGAACCTCCGGTAGCCCGTTCCCGACGCGGTACATGGTCACTGCCGGAAGTACGCGATCTAACGGGCCGACAAATATCCGGCAGACAAAGGCGCCGATGACGCGGCGATCCACGAAACGAACGTCGGTATCCGTGGATCGATCAGAAGCAGGTGGAGAGGATCGGGTCGCGATGGTGAACGAGGTGTCAGGGTCGCGCGAGGTTATTAGCGCGAAATGAATCAGACAGTGTGGTGCGTGGACGCGGAAAGAATGCGGGAATACTGACGGCGACGTTAAAGCGTGCTCGCACGAGCGTCCTTCGAAAACGCAGCCGTTTCCTACTACGATCCCGTGGCTGAGTCACCCACCCGGTATGATACCGTGGGGCTATTCGTGGCACGAGCGTAGACGGAGCGTGGACCACTCTCGAATAAATCACGGAATCCAACGGGCCCTCCTGTCTGCCGTTGTCCCCCTTCCGTTCACGGCTTCTGATTTTCGCTCATTGATCCGCAGACGCGCTCGATTATCGCTCCTACCGTATACCTACACGCTCGATTCATAAACGATTCGAGTTTCGTCGCCTCGCACTTTTTCTCCTTTTATGAACGGTCGCGGTCGGTAGCTCGTTTTCTTTTTTTTTGGCTTCATTGGGTAGATTTTATTTATCTCTTTTCTCGGGGTGTTTCGATGTCTGTACACTTTCGTGGGAGCTTCATTTTGTTTTCATTATGTGATGGATTTTATTCGTTTCGCGTGAGCTCCATTTTGTTTTGATCATGTGACGGAGTACGAAATGGGAATCACTGCAATTCATTTCTGTTTCATCGGATAAATTTTATTCACTAATTTTTTGGGGATCATAGTTCATGTATCTGTGCTCTTTTGTTGGAAGCTCCATTTTGTTTTGATCATGTGACGGTGTACGAAATGGGGATGATTGAAATTCATTTTTTGCAACATCGAGTAGATTTTTTGGGAATGATAAATCATGTATACGTACTCTTTCGCGTGAACACCATTTTGTTTTCACTATGTGCCGGTGGACAAAATGGGTGCTCTTGGCGCCACTAGCACGCGTTCCACCTATTGGAGTACTAAAGATTTAACATTAACATTAGGTTAACATTAGGTGTAATTATTGCTGCATCGCCTACTTTCATTTGTAAGTGTTTGCTTTAATAATTCACACAATATTAAATGTGTTGTTAAATTGTTAAATTAAATTTGTTGTATTAAATGTGCATTTTTTTTTTAATGTATATGCTCGCACATGTTGAATTATTTCGTGCATTTATCTGAAGTTTTTTCAAATTAATTCTTCAAAAAGATTTAAACGTTCGATGTGGTAATGGTGTTTTCGAGATTCTTCATTTTTCTTCTTCTTATCCCTGATGTTTACGTTATGAAGATGACAAGGAATGCGACGTCTCTACGCGTTATCAAACTGTGTTATCGGTTCTCGTTACGTATACCGGGGTGCCCTAGAAATTCAGTAAGATTTTCCCGGGGCAATATTTGCCTTATCTTCTCCGACGTTATCATTCCTTTTCCTTTTTATCGACTTAGTGCGCCAACGTACTCGACCTATCCTTATCATGTCGCGTCCGTTCTTTTCTTCCTTTTCTTTTTTTCCTTTTTTTCTCTGTTGGATCGGGTGACTAAACAGCGTTATATCGAGGCTAGCACCTGAACGATAAGCGCCGCGATAAACGTCAACGATAAAACGACTAGTCACCTAACTAGCGAACAGTCGAAAAAGCTTCACCCCTGGGGGGAATACTAATTCCTCTTTTTCACACACCTGCCTGCGGGTTCGTCCGCCATAAAGTGAACATGGTCCCGTTTTTCCTAATTGAAACAAAACATTTTGCTGAATCGTTGATAGGAGGCGTACTGTACCGATGAGGGCGACGGCCATCGCTAGGAAAATGGCGATATAGCGGATACTAGTCTAGTAAGTGATTTTTGGATAGTAAATTTTCAGATTTCTAGATTTAGGTTTTAGGAAATTTGGGATTTCGGGGATTTAGAGGTCTGGGGATTTACAGATTTGGAAATTTTTTCAAAGATTTGGAAATTTAGAAATTTTGGATTTCCGGATATTTGAATCTTTGGATTTTTGGAACCTTGGAAATGTGGAATTTTGGGAATTTGGGTACAGTGCATTCTGCCATTTGGAAATTTTGGGATAGTGTATTTTGACATTTGGAAATTACCAAATTTCTAAATTTCCAAATTCACTAATTTCCGCTCCGAAAATCACAGAAGTTTCGAATCGGATCCAACTTCACTTTGTGTACCCGAGCACACGAAGTTTCTATTGATTCAGCTTCGAGAGCGAATCATCAATAAAGTATCGAAGATATCTGGAAGACTTTACTTTAGTCGGTTCGCCTTACGATGATTGGTTTTTATCGATAATGTTTATTGACAAATGGAGAAGTCATAGATAGCACCTGTATACTGAACGCAACAATAGCCTGCGATTATTTATGATACGTGTTTGATTAATTGCTCGTTGTGACATTCGATTCAATGTTGTTGCGAAACGTGTTCATGAGATACTATACAGCCGCGTGCATATAATGCATTTACCGATGCAGGGGTCAACGCTTCAAAATACACAACATGCAAGAACGTGTGTGGCAATGCAACACATAGCTATACGTACACTTGGCAATATAACGAGCAGTGATATCCACGCGCGGTTGTATAACACGCGGCGATACAGCGCATAGTGAAATCTACACGCCTCAGTATAGTACCTGGCGATATAACACGTACGGATCCCATGCATTCCGGTATCCATACATGGTGATATAACGCGTGGAAATACAACGCGTAGCGCTACGTATGCATGGCTATTTAATGCGTGGAAATACAACGCTTAGTGGTACCTACGCGTGGAAATACAACACATAGTGGTATCTTCACGTGGCGATATAACGCGTGACAATGCAACGCGTAGCGCTACCTATGTATGGCTATATAACGCGTGGCAATGCAACACGTAGCGTTACCTATGTATGGCTATATAACGCGTGGCAATGCAACGCGTAGCGCTACCTATGTATGGCTATATAACGCGTGGCAATGCAACACGTAGCGTTACCTATGTATGGCTATATAACGCGTGGCAATGCAACGCGTAGCGCCACCTATAATACAGCACCTAGCAATATAAAAACGTCACATATCACGTTGCGAAAGAACGCGTAGCGATACAACACGTAGCACTGTAACACGAGACAATACGACGGTGTATTTGGAATTCGTACAAATTGGAATACAAAGAGCATACGGAAGCCTGGTTACCGGATGATCTACGAGGATCATTCTGCGCTGGAGCAGAAGGGAGGCGAATATTTATGTATGCCCGGCGCGTGTTTCTCGTTAAGTGATTCATTCATGCTGGAATCCATCGTGACGCGTTCCACGCGTGTGTTCGAGACACGGCTACACGGTTTCCCATCGTGGCCAGAAACTCATCAGCGAACCAACGAGCGAGAGTGTGGCAGGTGGTACGTATAACGATGATGCCTCGTTCTCTTCGTCGTTGGTTAGGTTTCCCTTCAGGAAGCGCAGTACGTTAACCGCGGATTACGTGTACACTGTCGCCGCTGTTTCCACTGCTTTGTAAACACTGCTTAAACGGTCACTAGGGTGAACGGGAACGAACGCTTCCTGATCGAGTGAACGACAACCTCCCCCTATGCTTTTCGTTTCGCTCTCGAATCGGTCGGGTCCTATGGAATTTCTCGAATTTATTTCGAGGATAGACCTTGTAAAATGATACCTGCGAACGAGGGATCGTCACCCTTAATAGCCACGGCAGGTTGGAAGGGTAGCTCGTGATTTACACTGACGGGGGTGGCCAGAGCTTTCGTACATCTGGTGTGAAAATTATTTTCGTAGCTACCTGTGTGTGTGGGGGAATTTCCCTGTTAATGGGGACTGTGATTCTTGACATTGTACAAATTATTTGGAAATATTTACTCGATGCTTTAACCACGGACGTGCCTCGGTGTTTCTGTTTGGTCGTAATAATTCAGATAAATAGATTGGTTGAATATATCTTCGTTTGTTTTCTACTTATAATAAATTGAAAATATATTTCCTACGTACTCTGCAGTGCTGCGATACGCTTTATTGAAAACCCGTTTCTTAATCTATTTTATAAATTAATTAAGGAGATATAGGCGAAGGAAAGTAACGAGTGCATTGGGTTAAAACATCATTTTATCGTAATGTTTATAATAGCGACTTTTAAATGACTTAGTTTGAGTTATTGTGCAGTAACTATTTTCAAGTATTTATAGTCGTGATCGAAATGATAATGACGAGATTATTACGCAACGGTGAAAGCTGTATATTAATAAAAGGCATAGAGCAGATAGTTCGGGATCTGTTTCTCGAGTACGCCGTATTATAAATACCGTTCGCAGGAACATGGCTATCTTTGAGTCGTTATCGAATAAAAGACAGAAAGCAGTCGGTTTCGAAGCAGACCACGATCGCACAAAGACGCGAGATTAAAGGGAAATGGAGCAGTAAGTCTGCAGTGACTCACCCCGCACGTTTTAAGGACTCCTCTCGGCATTTTCCTTCTCGTTGCTCGCTGATGAGTCACGTTATTAGACGAAGATTAATCGAAGATTAATGGAGAATCCGTATTATCGAGGGTGTCGTGAACAAACAATTTTTATCTCGCAATAATAGGGATACACGTCGGCGCGACAGGTCCGCTATTATTGCGATCCTCGGGCGGGTAAAAGTCGAGCGTGACTAACCGAGCTGATAAACGCTGTAATTGCGGCGCTTAGAGACGCGTGTCGATCGATACCGACATTTTTCGTTTCATTTTCAGATACGCAGTTCCTGCGATGAAGGAAACGTCATTTTGAAACGTAAAATTAAAACAAAGTCGTGTATAGCGATGTAACCAATCAAATTTTTTGGTGATACTACGACTACCGATATAACGCGTGGTGGCGATATAGCACACAGTAATTCCTAGTGTGGCTATACAAGGCGTAGCAACTCCACGTGTGGCTATATAACGCGTAGTAATTCCACGTGTGACGATACAACGCGTAGCAACTCCACATGTGGCGATATAACGTGCGGTTACTCTACGCGTGGCGATACAACGTGCAGTAACTCCACGTGTGACGATACCACGCGTAGCAACTCCACGTGTGGCGATATAACGTGCGGTTACTCTACGCGTGGCGATACAACGCGCAGTAACTCCACGTGTGACGATACCACGCGTACCAACTCCACGTGTGGCGATATAACGCGCAGTTACTCTACGCGTGGCGATACAACGCGCAGTAACTCCACGTGTGACGATACCACGCGTAGCAACTCCACGTGTGGCGATATAACGTGCGGTTACTCTACGCGTGGCGATACAACGCGCAGTAACTCCACGTGTGACGATACCACGCGTACCAACTCCACGTGTGGCGATATAACGTGCAGTTACTCTACGCGTGGCGATACAACGTGCAGTAACTCCACGTGTGACGATACCACGCGTAGCAACTCCACGTGTGGCAATATAACGCGCAGTTACTCCACGCGCGGCGATACAACGCGCAGTAACTCCACACGCGTGACAATATAATGCGCAGTTACTCTACGCACGGCAATATAACACGCAGTAAGTCAATGTGTGGCGACGTAATGCAAAGTAACTCCTCATATGGCGATACAACGCACAGTAACTCCACGCGTGGCGATATAGCGCATAGTAACTTCACATGTAGCGATACAATGCGTAGTGATTCCTAGTGTGGCTGTAAAACGCGTAGTAATTCCACGTGTGGTTGTACAACGCGTAGTAATTCCACATATGGCTATACAGCGCGTAGTAATGCAACGCATAGTGGTGCAACACGTGGCGATATAGCACGTATAAAATGAACGCAAGGTGATTATAATCTATCCGGGATTCGACGTGTAGTACTATAATGGATGATAATACAGGGCAAGAAAATATAACGCGTGGCAGTATAAATTATGGCAGTGCACCGTACAGTAATATAACGTGTGGCAATACAGCGTATGGCAGTATAGCTGCGGATAAAATTGTCGAGGTTGCTTATGATATATCACGTTGTACGGGATATAATGTACGATCGAAAACAACATGTTTGACAGGAAATGGTACACCGCGTTGGCAAGCCTTCGAAATTATTGTCCCGCGAGCCGTAAACCTTCTTAACTCGACAGATTTACATAGTAGTCGTGTGTGAAGTAAAATGTTAATCGTCCGCGGAAAAGCAGCTATAATCGACGAGGAGAAGTTGGCGAGGAAGAGTTTTATGTTTAAATCTATGCTTCTCGTTAACGAGAAGTAACTACGAAAAAGAACTATGAAAGACACTTGTCCACCAATCATAAAATTAAACCGCTGACTTAATCCTTCTAAAATATTAGTAAGTTTGCTCGACCCGTAAATACTCCGTATCTGCTATATCCTTTCGTTAGAAATAAACTACGCAACGGATAATATTTCAACATGCTCTTCCAACGAGCTATATTAGATCGGTATTAATAATTTTCACGCGATCGTACGATGAACGTTCGAGCAAATAAACAAACAAACAAACGACTCGTCATCCGCGATTAAACAACGAAACGTGTTTACGAGTTGTTTCGACGAACGATACAACTCGGAGTCATCTCGATGGCGCGCAGCATCACGAGCACCAAGATGGCGTCCGTGATCGATGGCTTTTCCGCGAACTGGACCTCGCGGCAAGGATCACGGACTTATGTAAATCTTGCATAAATGTCCGCCTCTGAATCACGCTACTCGTCCAAGCGAGCTATGCAGCTAACCAGCCGACTCGAAAGCTGGTAAACAAAAGCACGCGGTATAATAATTCAGGGTCACCGAGTAGCTGCCTAGGCGCTCTAAACTGTGACTCATAGCGAACCGCATCGAGCATCGATATCAATTTTTGCGTCTCCGTGTTCAACGTAATAACGTTGCTACAAATCCAAGATGATGTATCAGGTGACCCAGCGTGATTCACCAGATTTCTGTTTACACGTTCTCGTCGGACAAAGGTATAAACGATGGTCCAGGTCATCGACCTGCTAGGATCTAAAGTGAAATCACGAGTTTGTTAGCGTTAAATTGGTTACAGCGAAATCTATCACGATGATTTCATGAAAAGTTTCCATCGATGTCTACATCGTCCCTATTTAGCCGGTATTATCGATGAACTTTATTCCCAATACATCGTCGAGCGCCACACGGTGAATCATGGTGGATCGCGTATTGCCAGACGCTCGGTACGGCGTCGCATATCGCACTGTTTACCATTTGATTCACGTCGATGTGTCGTATGCCTCGATCTTGTTCGCTACCAATCGATTGACCACCGTTTGTCTTTTGAATTCTTGCTCGAAATCGAACAAGAATGCAAGCAACCGGTCGGATGATTAATCGTCGTTACGGATTCGCGGCACGTGCCATCTTCGATTGCCTGCGTTTATTGCTGCACTACTTCATACTCAACTGCCGACGTCGTCGCTAATACGGGATCAATACGTATTAGTAAACTACAGATTAACAAATATTAGAATTACACCTTTAATAATCATTTCAATGTTTGGTCTTAAATCACTCGTAATCTGCTTTACAGTATTACGTGTTCGTTTCACTGCGAAAATTGATTAGAATCTTTATATTTATGTGATATTTTTATATTTATCTTATATTTTTATATACAAATGATATTTTTATATTTATCTTATATTTTTATATACATGTGATATTTTTATATTAGTGTCATTTTTTTATATATATGGGATATTTTTATATTTATCTTATATTTTTATATACATGTGATATTTTTATATTAGTGTCATTTTTTTATATATATGGGATATTTTTATATTTATGTCATATTTTTATATACAAGTGATATTTTTATATTTATGTAATATTTTTATATTTTTGTTTTTTGTATGTGTGTCTCTGAATGTGCATTTTTGTATTTCCATTTTAGTACCTGTATTTTTGTGTTATATTTATATTATATTTTACTATACTATATTCTATCGTGCCGTATATCTCTAACATATTTCACGTGACATAATCCATACGTGATCGTAAATTCTGCACGCAACGATATGTCGCCGTGCGTTGTACAACATGCATTGAAAAGCCATCGTTTTTACACAATTACGTTTTACGACTCCGACGAGAAATAGAGCGTTCGAAATCGTTATGGGGCATAAAACGGTCGTTTATTTTTCATAATTAGTTTAGCGGGCGTTAAGAGGGGCAAGGCTCGCGACCGCAAGAAACTATGACCGATATAGCGTCGCCGGTTGAGTCATCTAATATAATTTTGATTAGATCTCCGTTAAAGGTGTCATGAAAAATCGACCCTCTAAAAATAGAACGTAGGTGCCACGTGCTATTTTTTGTGCTTCGATGCAACAAGCTAACGCGATTCGTGTTCCAACGACATTGTACGAAAATATTGGATTTATCGTATCGGTAGGATGACTACACCCTGTTCTGAAAAGTGGACGATATCGAAACATGGCCGGTGTACACATGAAATAATTGTCCGCATTTATCATCGGTTGTTGCATCATCGGTGCGAGTCAGACGCTGACAATGAGTGCACTCGCTGGAAATCAAAGTCCCTCATCATCCCGATTAGATCGAGAACATTTTTCAGTGGATGATCTGGACTGCTTGAAAATGACTAAGCTCGACTTTTAACCGCGTTCCTAGCTGACTAATCGTCGCCGGTGTTGTGTTCGAACCCTGATCGACCCGCGCTGGTGACAAACCGTCCAAATATCGCGTAAACTCTGTTTATGGAGCAAACTGTTTCGTGAACGACGAGAGGAAGAGGATGAACTTCTTCTCGATCGAAAAACAACGGTGTTTTTCGTTTCGTCGAAACGCGAGACGATCGACTGGTTCGTTTGGCAGAAATTTTTGATCCTGGGATAATACATGACATCACGAACTGGAATAGACGAATTCCCTGAAACTTTATGGATATACCTGAGACGGGCGGTGCTGGATGACGTTCGCGACATTCTTCTTTTTCTCTCTTTCGTTCCCATGAGCGATCGGTTACTCGATGACAATATTGCATCGTTTCACGATTCTCAAGAAAGCGCGATACGTATCTGAACGTCGCGATTCGCTCTAAACGTTTAGTCATTAGCCTTGAAGGGATTTCCATCTCGCGTGTCGAATTGAATCATTTGACGGCGTTTCTCGAGGGATTCACCACCATTTTGCTGCGACTAACGTTTCAGACCCTCGAGATCTCGTTAATTCCGGCGATGACACTCGATGGATCTATGGATGAATCACAGGGGCTTACAAAGAGCTTTTTTTAATCTTCATCTACCTTCGAGAGATGCTGTCCGAAATACCGAACTCGGGTCGCGGTATTATAACCTCGGAACAATCCGAATGCTTCTTTGTGACGGCAATAATTAACATTTTGCGATCAACAACATTTTTAATGTTGGCAAACAGTGACTGTAAAATATTCTAGTTGAAGAGTTTGATGAATTTTTTTAATATCATTATTTTTTCAGTATTAATCGCCATTGTTGTCTGTTTCACTGTATACAGACATCATCTGTATAATACTATAAATTTAGTTAGAAGTTACTTATTTAAAATTGTTCCATTAACACTTTCATTACCATGTATCATGTGGGTGACGTATGAATTTTTACATAAATCTACCATTAATTTTAGTAGAAACATTTTATACGACAAACCATAAACGATGTTGGTAAATGTATTAAAAATTGTCGAACAAACAAGGGTTGAATATTATAAACATTGTCTATAAGATTGATCGAAAATAATAAAATAATTTATTTATTCACATCTCTGTTTATAGATCAGAGATGTCCAACACCACAACGAAAATACATATTAAAATGATCTATGTTACTAAGTATTTACCCGTCTCTCTTTTGTTGCGTGCAATTTATAATTTCTTGAGCTATATCGCATGTATACCATGGTTTTATACAGTGTGTCCAATAAAAAAACAATAAATGCAGGTTTTCTCCGATTCGTCATTATGATTTAACATTTTGCCTTCGTTTCAATCAAAACGAGGGTATAACATGTTCTATCCATTGACAAACACGTCCAACGAAATAGTAATATCGTGTCGACAGCCACGTGGTGCGTGAACCACGTATGATGAATCTTTCCTACGATCGAGAAAAAAAAACGCTGAACCAAAGTCACGAGGTGACTCAAAGGTACAGATTTCGAGAAATTATCATGTTCGGTACACATCATCGTTTTCCTTGTACCGCGACCGCAAGACACCTTCATAAATAACCGGCTGTGCAAACTGTACATCGTGCCTAATTTGCCACGTTGTATTTCCCAAAATCTGACGAATACCTGACGTGTTTCGGACACAAAAGGAAATTGTTGTCAGAAACCGTTAGTAAGGTGTACAACGCAGGTAAAATTGACCCGTGTTTGGATGCGCCGGCGACGTTCGTTCCGCATCGAGGGCAGAAAAATGGCAGGGAAAAAGAGAACGGGGAAGTAGCCGGCGAAACCTTGGGGCGCCATATGCAAATTACGACGCTAAGAGGATACGTTGTCGCGTAAAACTCAACCGGCGTGGATTTCGCGAAACACGATCCCGTTAATGGGATGCTCGATGCAGAGTAGGAAGCACGCTTGCCGTCGCGATAAAAATGCTGCTAGTTAGGGTTCAATGCCATATTTGTAACGATTCATTTCCGTCGTTCTGTCGGAGATGTCGGTTGATCGTCGCGGGTCAACGCGTGGTCGTATCACCTGCCACAACAAACAAGTCCGTTTCACAAATGCTAAAGGAGCACGATAAGTTTATAAAATTAGACAGCAGTTTTGCGTGGCAAACTTGCGTAACGTTCGTCGTCCACGCGCACCAGTGCAGATCCGTGAATCATTGTATTCGAAAGAGACGCATAATGCCTCGATTTATTTTTACTCCCAGCAAAAGTCAACCTTTGATCTTTTCCGCCGTGTTACCCCTCCGGTGCTCGACTTTCTTTGACCGTCCAAAATTCTTATAAATAACCGGCCCGCCCGTGTTTCTTTGCTCGGACGAGGAATTAAAAGGAGGAAGTTTTATTTCGTGTTCTATTTCTCTCCAGACGGCACGCTCGCCTTCCGGTTTCTACCCGCAACAAATCGTACAGGCGGACCTGTCGATCATTTTCTACGGTGTTTCGTTTAGTTTCGATCGTTCGTGTTCGTTTGGAGCGTTAGTCATAGGGTAAACAATAAAATGATCGATGAAACCGAGCGGGTCAACGGATGCTTAGGGTGGATCGAGCGTAAGGGCGCATTTGCATCGTGTATGAATAGATAGTAATATATCGAACCGCAGTGATAGCCACTTCGACGCTAATCGATTCAATGTGATTCGATTGGACTCGATTGAGTTCGGTGCGATTTAATTTGACAGGATTAGACTCCGTACGATTCAATTCTACATCCATCAATTTCACGTGGTTCCGTTTACACTGAACGACCACGAACGAAATCTTGCTCTTGTTCTTGCACGGACGGAATAAGAAAAAATAATGTCCAGAATGATACAATTGTTGGTAATTAAATGTGACATATTCGTGTCACACGTACGATGATAGTGATCGAAGCAAGTCCTCAACGTGCGCAGCAGACGGTCATGTCAACTGCCACGACGCATATAGCCGTGTAAAACACGTTACAATTACAGTGACCGGGTACATATTCCATTACCTCGTTATTTAAACGAAGATTCCATTTGACACCTATCATGAACAATATAATTTTCTTTCGCTTATTCGATAATAGCGAAGTATGTAACCGATAGCGTCGCGCGCGTTAAGTATGCGCAATTAACATTCTGATTTAGAGACCGAATCGGTTACGATGCACGCAACGCTCGCTGGTCGGATGATCCGCGTCGCGTCGCGCACGGGAAAACTCGCTGGAGCTTTCAAACTTTCCATTCTAATCCGCCAACAAGTCGATTTATTGATGCTTCGGCAATTAAGCCGCATTACGTTATGTATTTACGAGCAAGTCGCGCGACAAGGTCGTCATAGGACGTCGCGGAGCGTTGCGTGCCGTTACGACGAAATGCACGAAGCCCCGCGAAACTAGGAAGAACGTAAAAAGAGAGAGAAAATACGATCGTCCTTGGAGGGAGAAGGACGAGCAGACGGTACACAGACAGAGCGCGGTACTCGACTACGTTCGTGTGCCTTCGTCCGCGAATCGTGTACGTCACGAAGCGGCCGGCCAATCAGCGTCCAGCCGGATGACTCATCCAGTCGAGCCTCATGTAAACTCTCTCGTGCCGCTTAGCCAGCAGTCTCCCGCCAACAAGCAAAAGGGCAAGCACAGCTTTTGCCACGTATCTATCTCTGTTTCGACGTGAACCCGTAAACACACGCTTTGTCTCGTCGCGTCGTCGAAAAACAAAAAAAAGTACACGTAACGTACGATCGAAAAGCGTCGCGTTCGCGGCCAAACGCAATCGAGAGATCGACCGTTTTCTCTCTGGTAATCGTCTGTTTGCGTAACCACGCGATCCACCAAGTTTCGAGGACGGGAATCCGTTTGTTTTGTGTGTGTCAAATGGTGAGGTGAGAGCTGTTGGGAATCGTGGAGGGAATCATCTCGCGCACATCGAACATGAGAATGAAGAAAGAAGCTCCGTGCCTCGTTCTGAGGTTGGTCCCTTTGGAAAATCTCGAACCCTGGGGTAAGATTTCCGTTTTCTTTTCTCTGTTCGTGCCGTCAACTTTTTTATACCGTATCCGGAGGCTGAATCGGGTTCGTCCTTTTTATCCCCCGTTACACGATCGTGAATATTCCGCTGTCGTTCGTTGTCCGATTCGATTGGAAAGGAAGTTGGTCGCGCAACGAAATCTCTGCTCGAGCTGTCAATTATGCTGGACTTGTCTCCAAAACGACATCGAATGCCGAATGATTCATACGGACACGCGTTGCGCGTCTTCGTTCGTGTATTCGCGTCTTGTTTCATCGGCCTCAGGGATGCTCGGTGCCAGACTATTTTCCACGTTACGTATCGACATTTTAACGATTCGATATTTGCACGAGGTATCATCGGTTTTCGATATGTCTACGTTCGACAAGGAAATGGCCGTTTTTAACGAAACTTTCGCACAATAACTTCTTTCTGATTGAACCTATGCGATACCTACCATAGTCACGCCAATGGACCACGCTATACGCCGTTCATATACGTGACCAGTAAACCGGCAGAGAATATAATGTGCATATAAACAAAAAGTGAACACGGGTATTGAATGAAAACGTGGTGGTTTAATCGGTCTGGCAACGAAATACATAGTAAATATATGGTACCGTTCAGTCACCTAATTTCCAGCGTCGTTCTACAACTATGGTCAAAGGTATTTCTGAAACGTCTTTCTCAGGCGGCGGGATAAATACGAAGTTGGACGAGGCACGCGGGTAAATACAATCTCTTGCGCGATGACTCAGTCCTCTCGGTATCGTAGATTTAGGTGTAATGCGTGCCCGATGACTCGTTTCGAGTTAATCTCGAGAATGGCGGAATTACGAATACCATAGACCCCCAGGAGGCGTTGCGTTTAAAACACGTTCCCTCGTTACCTCTAATCGGGCCTCGCTCGTTTCTGCATTCAATCACGTCGCGAGATATTCAGACGTTTACCAGCCGCGTGTGCGTGGAATTTATTCGATTCGTTTCGTTTAATCGGCAGAATGTATGTATCCGCAAAGATTCGAAAATCTTCTCGAACACATTGTTTAGCCTTTTTCCCTATCTCGCATTGATAACTGTACCTGTTTAATACTTCGAAGTTTACATATTTCAAAATATATTTATGTATAATTGACGAGTGCCGCGCGCACTTTCTCCTATATCGCCATTTTTCCTAGGGAATCTTGCATACACGGTGGATAATCGAGAGTGCATGGCATCTTCGCAGTAAAGGAATGTAGGTCGCTTCATTTAGGTCATTATAACAATCAAGTTGTGCGAGGTTCGTTGCTCTGGTTTCACGGATGTTTGCAAAGAAAATACATATTACTGTTCTTCGATGGTTAAATCGATTTCAGTCATCGATATCCTGTTGCAAATCATGGACAGTTATTGCTTTCTCCTCTATGAATAATTCGCAATGATCGGTTCTACTGACCAACAGTCTTGGTGAGGTAGTATCTAGTATTAGGATCTTCCTCGTATCTACAACTTTTTTTTATTGATAATATCGTTAAATATGATTAAACTATCGATAGGGCAACAGCAGTTCCATGCAGCATCGCTAGCCTCCAAATTTTCAAAGTAAAGCATCAATTGTTGCGGTTCTTTTCTTAGACGGGTGCCGTTTGTGTACCTTTCCGTAACAGTTTCTCGAAATACCCGAACAAAATGGCTTTAATTGTCCAAAGAGTAATTGCATGAATAAAAAATTCTTCCTAGATGCTAACAAAAATGTGGGAGCACCATATATAGCTCTAAAAAAGCAACCTGTACCACAATCTAAAATTGAAACTCGTATCAAAATCAAAAATGACTTAAAAACTTAAAAATATATATGGTAGGAAACGATTACAGATAAGAATGCTGCGATGGCACGGTATTCAAATATAAAGAGTAAAAATAAAAATGAAAAGCAAAAAATAGAGAGCATAATTCATAAAAAAAACCGCGCGCCTGTCCTTCGATAAATTTAAACAAAATCATCACGCATCTATTTTCTCCAACATCGTCATTATTGTCTCCTTTCCCGAGGCACCGACTGTTGAAACTAGGACCCGAAATTGTGCAATATTAATTAGACACAAATGTTCTCGTCCGGTTTTCAAAGGCACGTTAGAACCGCGTTGCCAAACTAAGTTCAGATTTCCCGAACTAAAACGAGAAGCACGCGTCACCGGGTAAAAGATCACGCGTGTGCCAGCGGCGCACGTTGTGTTAAAATCAGGCCAATGGCCTGCGAAGACGCATCTGTACCCCTTTCCTTAATAATTGCGACCTATTAAGCCTAATTACCGTTTGTTCGTCGCCAGGATCGTGCATTGGGATCACCGTGCTCTTTCGACGTGCACTTGTTACGGTACACGTGTGGTCTCTCCGTCGCGTTGATACATGCACCATAATGGCGCTAGATCGCGCTTTAACTTGCAATTATCTTCGAAATCACCAGATGCTCCGTATACGATGTACAAAATGGATTATATAGTCATTCCGAGAATTTAGGGATCCAGTTTCAAAACCATTGCTTTAATTTCCATTAAATCATTGTTTGTATACTATCCAAATATTGCTACGATCGAAATAGCACGGTGGGAAAGTATATTCTGACTTTGATCGTGAAAATGTCCCGTCGTTCAATATTGTAATACATGTGCAGTCGATACGAGATGTCGTTCGACTTGTCTAGCGCTAAATTTACGATTTCCGGTGAGACGCCATAAGACTAGGTCACGGAATTACATTACGTCTACTTATACACCGTCGTGTCGATAACGTTCTTTCGTCTTCGAATCGTAATCCCCGATCGGCTCATTTTACTGTCAAATCGTACCTTATTAATGTCAATTCGTGAATACCGCTTCCGACGAGTCGTACGAAGACGCCAAGTCGAGAGCCGTCCGGCAATGGCTACACCTTTGTTCTCGATTCGCTCGGTATTTACATGGCATTAAATTCGTCGGTTTACCGTGCCTAAATCGATCAGATTTCCTGAAATCATGAATTCGGTACGTTACCAAAGTGTTTTCCAATACAAATGAGCACGTGGAAGAGCAAAAGGTTGAGACGACGGGCAGCTGCCTTTTTTACGCCGCGTTCGAAACGATTATATACGACGAGCGGGCGAAATCGGTTGATGTGGCGGGCAATTCGAAATTGCGTGTAATCCGATCATTACGTACACGCGCCTGATCGACGAACCGGAAAGATCCGCCGCGAGGGAGAATGGAAATGGAATCAATAAGGAAAATTATGGCAGTAAATCGAATCCGGAAGGAGCTCTCCCTCCATTTCCCCGTGAAAAGGAAGTTTAGTTGCGGTGACTGCGGAATAATCATTGGCCTCGCGACACCAGCAGCGCACACGGGGTTGTGGTCATGGCGGTGCGACGGCAGGGGGCTAAAAGAGTGACTCATCGTTGAGCCAGGCCAGAGAGGCTTTACGAGCTGCAGGTCAGGAGAGGAAGACACTTTTAGCCCACATTTCTTCCCCCCCCCCCCCCCCCTCCTCTATCGTCATCCTGCTCTATTGCCGGCGTTCCTTTATTTTTATCCCGGTCGTTTATTCGCGGTTTCCACGTTTCCTCCTCTAGCTTCCTTCTTCTCGTGTCTTACACGCGGCTGATGGATTTTCTTCGTTTTGATCGTGTGTTTGCACTTGTGGATATAGCGACAGCTGTTTAACTTATCGATCAGCGGTCGTCAGGAAGTTGCGAGCAATTCCACGTAGAGTTATTTACAGGGCTGTAACGAAGCGATGTAGTATATGGCCGTGCGTTGCGCAGCGGGCTGAATTATTGTGATATAGGGAGCGGCGAAATGGAACGTGCTAATACGACGTTTGATAATTCATTCGCCTGGAGATATAGCACGTAGTAACTCGATGCGCGGCAATATAACGCGTGGTAACCCGATCGGTGGCAATGTAACGCCTGGTAATCCGGTCATGGCAATATAACGCGTGGTAACCCGATCGTAGCAATATAACGCGTAATAACCCGGTGCGTAGTAATACAATATTTAATAATTCGGTATGTGGCAATATAACGCGTAGTAACTCAATGCGTGGCAATATAACAAGTAGTAATTTGGGACGTGATGCGTAGTAATTTAACACGTGGCGATACTTGATATATCACACAATATTAAAAATATTAATATAACTAACATAATATTAAAAATTATGTTAATCTATATAAAAAATGAAAATTCTCGGAATTTCAATAAATTCTTCAACCACCAATAAGTCTCTTAAACCGCATCGTTCACGTTTCTCGAGACTCGAAGGTTTTCAACGTGCAAGATTTACGGTGCAACTTTGATAAGGCTTCCAGAATCAGCGAAAGTACACAGCGGAATATTACAAAGATTCTTTCTTCGATTCTGAAGGATTCATTGAATTCGTCGAGGGTTTCGCGGTTACATCGCAAACATAAGACACGGAAGTGCCGCGAACCTGTTACACCGGAAAGGTGTATTAGCTAAGCATCGCGTTTCTCTTGAAATCGCTGAGCAAACAATTCCGGAGCAGAATTTGGTTCACTAGGAGCTGAATCATTGCATTGTGTTCCACGGGACGGACACGGAACGGGAATGGAATTTCTACACTCAACTCGTTTCCTTTGCGGCGCTTTTATTTGCTGAGCATTCAAAATCGCGAATTCCGCGCGGAAAGTCCGGTTCGGAATATCTGATTCATACGGGACACGTTCAGCTCCATTCAGCATATTTATTCGTACGATGAGCTGCGATGGCAATTCCGAAGTTTGCCCGCGAGGGGAATTATACGCGCTATTAACTTTCTCGCAAAGGCATTTTCGACTGTCTAAACGCGCATAAAAAAAGTACACGGAACATTCCTTTAAGTGGAGCAACGCTGCGGCACGCTGAATGGAACGGCAGTTCAATTTAACGACGTTGTAAATCCGCTCATAGGGGCTGTCAGGGTTAAGGGTACACACAAATCAAACTGTTAACCGTGATTGCCGAATCTTTCAGAAATTTTAAGTCCAATTTCTGTACTCGAAGTATTATCAGTCTCCGAGCTCCTACAGTCCGTCACTCAGGAATTAGCACGCGAGGAGGCTGACTCGAAACACAAGGATAGGTTTCACACTGTAACGATACGTAGAAGTAGGACCTTCGTATATTTCCGTAAATTTTCTGATTCGAAGATAAATAATAATAATATGATACAGAATATTCTTCTGTGTCGCCAATGCAGTTCTCACTGTCTCGCTCGCTCTCCGGGCATCTGTCGATTGTTTGCGTTCCTTGAGTCAACTGATGTGCGTGACCGCGTCGAAAATATGCGCGAGTCGATGCGGCCATATTTCAATCTAAATCTTCCAAATTCCTTAAATATAAAGTTACTTGAACACACCAAATGTTGGAAGTTGACGGGGTTGCGAAAGTACCGGTTAAGGAACGAACAGTGTTCCCATCGCAATTTTCCGTAGAGGTACCTTGTGTACGGTGTATCGCCGGTTTGAAAGCAACCCGATACCTCTCACGAGCAGTTCCCACGATCGAGCCTTCCCCAGCTGTTCTCTTTTCGGCACCCAACGAACCTGCGCCACCCGAAAGCCTCGCGTTTCTAACGAACACGTTTTTCTGGTTGGTTCCAGGTGGACACAAGGAGTTCCACAGGCGGCACAGGGACCTCTGCGAGGATACGCTTCTCCCGGCGGGCGGAGCTGGCCCGTCGACGGTCAGCGGTTGCCCGAGTCCGGGACCGGGTTGTCCCGTGTTGAGCCTGTCTGGACCACCGACACCCCAACCCGCCGACATCGACAGTCATCCTGCGTCCCGAGTCCTGCCGTTCCTGTACCTCGGCAACGGCAAAGACGCTGCCGATCTTCAGCTACTTCGAGCACTAGGCGCCACCAGAGTCCTCAACGTCACTTCCCAGCTACCCGGTTACCACGAGGAAAGGGGCATCACTTACAGACAGATACCCGCTTCCGATTCCGGTCATCAGAATTTGAAACAGTACTTCGAGGAGGCATTCGACTTTATCGGTGAGCGCTTTTCTTTCTTGACCCCTTGCCTTATAATATCGTCACACACACGTGACGCACTGTCGAAACGCGATAAATCTGGCTCGATTGAATTTCGAGCTTAATTTTAATTACAACCCGTCCATCGATATGCCCAAAATATCCTTCGTATATCCTAGCAGTGAATAGTTCATTATGCCTAACGCATTTGCCGAATAAATCGTAGTGCAAACGGTTAATTTACTTTCATCGACGCAGGTGTATGGTATAGGGAGTCGAAGATAGTTGTATCGCGTGTATCGTATAAATTGTAATATCCAGAAATAGATGGTTCTCTTCGTTTCGTATTAAATCGGTCTGTGCCCATTACTCTTCGGGAGTAACGGTATACACGGATTTCGTGGAACGTACATCAGCGTAATATTCAGTCTCGAGTGACAGCGCGGTAAAAGTGTAAATAACGCTAGAATGAGATTCCGCGGTGAAGCATTTGCATCGTTCATAAAACTCCGGATAAATTGTGCAGAAGCGGAACGAGTCACGGGAATTAGCGAACATCGCACTCGTTCATCGCGTAACAAGAGAAGCGAGAGTTGAATAGGTCGAAACGACCAACGCGTACCGTACTGACATTGAACGAACGACGCGCGGTCGTGTTCCATTGACGCTGTCGAACCTGTTGCGTGTGATTCAACAAAAATACAAGGATCAGCCGTGCCACGGCGGTGTTTAAATTGGTCTAATTGCATTGACGGTGCAAAATGTCAGGAGGTTAGAGAGGAGGCTGCGTTTAATTCATCGCGAGGGAAAGAGTGGAGAGCAGTAACAAAGAGATGTTATAGCCGCTGTCGATGAGTAATTCTTTCGAACGAAATGGGTGTGTCCTCGAGTTACTGTCATCGTTGTTTGTATTTGCCGCGTTCTAAACATTGCGCATGCGCGTTGCGCTGGGAATTCGAAATTCAATCGACCTTACTATCGCATTTAATATCGTAAATGGATCGATGCAAAAGGTACGGAGAAATCTTTGGTAGGAGGAATTATAATCATTGTAGTTCAGCGTCAATCATATAATCTGCGGTGTTGCATCACTTAGCGATTTAACGCGTAAATATTCGATATGGGGAAACTCGATGAATAGACAATGTAACGCGCGGTAATTCGACGCACAGTAATTTAGTGCATTATTGCGATTTACCGCGAGAAAGTTCGGTACGTTGTAATTCGGCGTGTGGTGATATATCACGTGGTAATTTGGTGCGTGACGATATAACGCGTGGAAATATGACCGATGGCGATATAACGCGAAGAAATTCGGTGCGTGGCGGTCGAGCGCATTATAATGCAACACGTAGAAATTCGACGCGTTGCGATTTAGTGGGTGGCGATATAACGCGTGGAATATTGGCATGTGGCGATATACCGCGAGGAAATTCGGTGCGTGACGGTCGAGCGCATTGTAATGCAACGCGTGGAAATTCGACGCGTTGCGATTCAGTGGGCGGCAATGTAATGCGTGGAAGTTTGGCACGTGGCTATATAACGCGTAGTAACTCGACTCGTGGCGATATAACGTTCGGGGGGATAACGCGTGGTAGTTCGTGGCGTTGCGTAACACGTAAAAATTCGACGCGTAGTACTTGGGCGCGTGGCGATATAACGCGTAATAATTCAGGGATGAAAAGTTCGATAGATTGACATTGTAAACATAGCGATTCGTTGAGAAGTTTAAACTGCGCGTATAATTGAAATATTGCTGGCGAACATCGGTAATCTCTTCAACGTACCCCAGACCTAATTCAAGGTTCAAACGGCTCGATCCAACGAAGGGTTAAATTCTGCTTTTGTTTGTCCTCCATGGAGAGGTTCCTTAACGGTCAACGCACCAAGGTGCCCTTCATTTCACGCAACAGTCCCTACGGGTGTCGGGGACGGTTGGCCAGGTACAGCATTCCACCAGTTGCACATTCGGTAGGGCTCACACTCCCGCGTGCATGTGTTCGTTGCATGTGCGTACGGGTATACACGCATGCGTTCAATGTGTGTGTTCGTTCACGCACACGACCCCGTACGGGACAGCAGAACGCGGTGCAGTAAACATACAACACAAACAAAGAAGGCCCGACATTGGGCCAACACAGTGATGATGGGGATTTACGAGTGTGCATTCGATGGTGCTCGCGCGTGCACCCATGACTCATGGTTTCATGAATGGAAGCCTTTCGTCTTCTAGTCCTCGCACGGTGAATGGTCCACCGGAAACGGCTAGTTACACCCTGTTTCCGTTAACACCGAACCGCCTGGTGCTATGCCGTCGGCGAGGGAAAAACGAACGGACGCGTCTGTGGCAGGGGAAAATATGTCATCGGGGAATTCCGATTGAAATTCCGGAAAAGTGCGTGTTAATTCATCCCTGGACGCTTGCGCGTTTGTTACTAGAATTTAATCGATGATACCAGTCAACCTTCCGACGTGTTTTTCACTTTTCACACATTCTATACTCGTACCGCTGTTCTTAATTTCGCTTTTATTTTAACAATCTGGATCGGTCCATGAACGTTTCTCGTCGCTTACGAATCTGTATTTTGTAATTTAATAATGTTTCAACGAACGCTGTCACGTAGGAGAATAAGTAAATATAGCGACGGGGCAACAAGTACGAGATATTTCCCGAAACACGATATCGCTTACGGCATCGCGACAGGTGTCGCAGCTTTTTGTTACTGTGTACACATATGTCGTGTGCATTACCAAAATATATATCCTCTCTGTCCTGCTTCTTTCCGTTTCCTCCCATTCCAGTTACTGCACTTTCGCTCCCCAGTTTCTTCCATCCCCAAGGAGGCCTCGCAGCTTCCCACAGGCGTCTCTCCTCGCACGAAAATCCCTTTTCTTTCCCGTCGTTCCTGTTTCTCGATTTTCTCCCTGCTTCCTCCGTCTCTGTCTGGCCATTCGTCATTTGTGACTCATAGCAGATGTCAGCTCGCGGGGCCTACACGAGTGATCGCACGCGCGTCACCCTAACTCCTGTGTGCTACGTTTAGGGGTACACCCCTCCTTGTGTCTCCTCTAACGTTTACCTACACCGCTTCTATTACGCGGGCAATGATCCGTAGATAAGATCGGTCCTGCTGCTTATCGTCGTTTAGCCACGCGTTAACGATTAGGCCCCGGGTTCGGGGATTTTTCAAAATCTCTACGATTATCTCTTACTCGCGTCGAAATTGGGAGATAACGTTTATTGGTCTTCTCCGTTTCTTATATGATCACACAACAGATAAGTAGGCGTAACAATGTTTTTAGTTACCCGTTTACTAACTCGATTTTCTTCGGTGTACATACATATTCGCTTTGGAACAGTTACATTCGTTACATATATATACGCGCTCAAAGAATTGGGGTTAAGTACCAATATCGTGTATGTACGCTCTTGAAGAGTAGCCATTGTGTATATTTACGCTCTGCAAATTCGTTACACATACTCATGTGCATGTTCTCTGACCCTCATATGTATTGTTAAATACATATATCCGTACATATCCACTCGTATTACTATACACTGCACACATATGCATATACTCATGCACATGAATTCGTATGTGAATACTTATATAAATGTTCTCATGTGTATACACTAATGTAGATATGTTCACATAGATGCACTCATGTCCATATACTCATATGCCTATACTCATGTGTATACACTCGTGTATATATACTCATAGTATATACTTATATGTATATACTCATGTGCATATACCCGTGTGGATGTACTCGAACGCAGATGCTTATATACTCATGTACATGTACTGCCATATACGTGTAATCGTGTGTTGTGTTGAAACGTTCGTGCAATTTTTCCGCAAAAAAACGGGACATTCTTCGGCTTTTTCCGCTGTTTGTAGTCCCGCGTGCGTTTACATGTGCACTTGCAGCGGTTCTCATGCCCTCTCTTTGTGTGTTACATACACGAGCGCATTGCATAGGATAGAGGCGCGCGTCACCGTGACTCATTGGCGATACGATAGCGTCCCCTCCGCGTTACGTAACCGAATCGCCTGTTTGGGTTACACGGCTGGTTTTGTGTTTGATCGTTTACAACAACGCGATCTCGCGTCATCCGAGCGAGTTGCACGCCGCGCTCGCTCGTTTGTTTTGCTCGTAATTCACCTCCTAGAAATTGTGGATGACGTGATCCGACGCTGCGTCGATGACCCCTATCTTTGGGACCCGACGGCTAGGCTGAACCTACGCAGTTCGAATTTCCCCCCGTAACTAACGCGGCATAGGGTTACTTTCGCGCGAACTCTGTCATCTAGATATTGAAATATTACGAATTTTCGCCCGATATTTCTCGGATTCTCGAATCTCCAAGTTTCCAAGTACACCATCTTTCTCAAATTCTTATGTCCCTAGATCGTCGAACTTGAAAGTTACCAAATTCGTATATCTGCGAATCTTTATGCATGCAAATTTTTGTCACAAAAATCCTTCATATACAAGAAGCCAAAGATCTCTCCTCCTTCGGTTATCATGATATGATCATGTTCTCCCTAAGGAAGTCAAATTCGATCTAGTCCACATCCCTCTTGCGTTTTCCTCATATTGCCTCGAGAATCTTATCGTGACGCACACGGTGCGTTCTTATGCTGCTTCGATAAACTTGTCGCGACGTACACGGTGCGTCTTCCGCGGACGATGCTGCCCTCCCAAGATATTCCCGCTCGAAAACCGCCGACGAAAATTGATCTAACGAAAGTTATTTTTTATGATTTCAGAGGAAGCCCGAAAAGCCGGAAGCAGCGTGCTGGTCCATTGCCAAGCGGGCGTATCGCGCAGCGCGACGATCGCGATCGCGTACATAATGCGACACAAGGGCCTGTCGATGATCGAGGCGTACAAGCTGGTGAAGAACGCGCGGCCTATCATCAGTCCGAACCTGAACTTCATGGGCCAATTGTTGGAGCTGGAGCAAGGTTTGAGGGCGTCCGGCGGAGTGGCATCCGCGCCGGAGGAACCGAAGGGTTGTCACCAGTGTCGCTGGTCCCATCAGCAGAACAGCGAGGAGGTGACGTCCGGTTGCAGCGTGTGAGACGCCATCCGGGCGGGAACGCAGCGGGCAACGGGACCCGGCGATCTATCCTCTCGCAATAACACCGGGTTCTCTTCAGCGAATCGAAGAAGAGGCGGGCGTCAACGAGCCAACGCGCCGTCGAAAGACACGCAAAGAACACACATATCCTTGTACATCCGTACGAATCGAAGCTCGTGTTCGTTCTTCCTGGACCACAACCCCATCGCGAAGACAACTCGAGTTCACCTTACTACACACGTGCCTTTTCGCCTAGCGCTGCCCACGGACGGGGAAAGGCTCGACGATTCACAGAGACACTTATTATTATTAATTTCCGTTCACGAAGATCGGAGAGAGTCGCGCTCGACCTTGAGGAACCGTCCGAGATGAAACACTATGCTCGTCCTCGATCACGGGACCGAATAAACGCCCGGGGCGATTACGACGCGCGATATATCGCCGCGCGTTGTAAACGCGTGGGGAACATCTCGTCTCGCGGCGTGCGCTCGATCTCGCGCATTATTTATAATTTTTCAAGGGGAGAGAGAGACGGAGGAAGGACGTTCACGCGGATGCTTGGTGCGATCGTCGTCAAAGGTGTACTTACGCGACAGTGTTCCGTAGTTATGTTGGTACAAATACATGTAAGACTCGCGTTCGTCACGGAGAAATCGTGAATCTTCTTTTTTTTTTTTAACGTAGGCATCCTCCGCGTTTTTATTTTTACGATGCGGCAGTCGTTTCTGTTGGGGAAGAGGTCCGGTGTCGGTGACGGGCGACTCGCGAGGCGCTCCACGAGCCACGTTTCACGATTTTTGAAAATTTGGACATTCGACACTTGTACATTTTTAAATTTCTATACACCGTTCCAAATTTTCAAATTTCCAAACTCGAAATTTCCGTATTGTCGAAGTCGGGGCAATCGGACATCTCGCGAGTTACGTGCACACGACCTGCCTGTCACCGATCTGTATTACACGCATACGCGCATCGATTTTACCGTATTCGTTTTCTCTTTTTTTGTCGTTCGTTTCTGCTTTGACATGTATATTTTTTTTTAAACGCGTTAAGCGTCCTCGTTCAAGGAAATTCGCGTTTTCTTTTTTTTTTTTTTTTTTTGTTGGGTGCGTTTAATATTGACACCGTGTTTCGCATCTGCGTTCAGGGAGGGACACCGCTTGAAACGCCGATTGCGCACGTAGAAAAGAGAAATTTCTGTAATTATACATATTTCGCGTGTAATTCACGTTCGTGTTCGCGAAAAACCTAGTACACCCGCGCGGTGTCGGAGGTTCCGGCCTCTGCGAGTAAAAAAGAAAAAAAACGGCGGTGAATATTCGTGAATCGTGATCGATATCAATTATTAATATTTGCGGTTTTTTTCCTCCCCCCGTATTTGGCTATTTGTATCTCTGTATTCGTATAACTATATTATTTGATAGCGAAGTGGTTTTATATTCGATAAAAATAATATATCGTTTACTTGGAATTAGCTTGACCACGAGCTCCGTAGCATTTAAGGATCTGGTTGAGATCCAACCATCGTGATCTAGTCGTTTGTTGGGATATATAATGATGATATGATATAAGGACGCGAACGAGCGTGAGGGAGAGATTCAGTTCAAACGTGGAACCCCCTGCCAACTATAATTAGATTGTAAACGTCGTCGAGAATTCAAGGGGGGGACACAGATTTTTAAACCGAGGATTAGATGCCAAACACGGATTTTTCATTTCTTTTTCTTTACGGCTCGAATTCGATGAGCCACGAGCGAAAACACTGTGTAACGACCAAATTACTGTATCGTCCGATTGATCTTGGTACGTGTAGTAATAAACGCGACACACACACAAGCAACATCGAGTTGAAAGATAACGTATTAAATAGAGATCAATCCGATCGAACGGACATCGAATTCAAACGATTTGCGTATGTACGAGAGAGAGAAATCGATGATTTAAGGTTATTGGATCGTACGAAATCTGACCTCGCATCACTGTGTGTATCTATCTCAGGTTATTCTACGGCAATGCCACGTAACGACGAAGAGACTCGTTTCGTAGATGTTATTGTACCACGTGGAACTTATCCGAATTGTTCGACATCGATGTGCCGTGCGACTCGAATGAATTGTTGGCAAATAAATCACGGTAGCAAGTAGGACGAAAAATTTCTGTATTCGAAAAATATTCTGCCGTGTGTCGAGGCCGAACGTTTGCCTGGCGATTCATTCGAGTCATATGGATATGCGTGTAACCGGTATTCGCTTTATAATTTAATCGATGACGAGCAGCGAGCTCGTTTAACGAACCCACGAGCCAATGGTGAAACAAAAACGGGAAAGACGAATGGTACGCGTGATATACATTTCGATCGTCGGTACACCTCGAACGAAGGGCCTAAAAGGGACGTTGATCGAACGCGAAACGTGCTTCAGACACTTGTACATATATGCGTACACGCATGGGACACACGACAATCGTCGCCGCAAAGTTTTAATCGAACCGAGCAGCCGTTCACCGAAAGAAAAATCACCGATACCGATATGCCTTTCTACGTTTTAGAGACTCAAAACTGGTGACAATAAATGAAAAAATAAAGAAGAAAAGAAAAACGCTCGATAAGAGAACCAGAGACCTGTCGTGCGCGAAACGGTTATTCGTTTCGCGACACGTATTATAAGATAAATATTATATGTTGTATGTGTAGCATACGAGACAGAGAAAAAGTTCCTTCAGATTCTCTAATTCTCTCGAGGAAAACGGTACATATCAAAGAGACGTCGCCTTTTCATTTCTTTTCTTGTAAATCGCGAAGTGTCGCGATACCTTTTACAGGGATCTCAATGTCCCTGGAACGTGGCGAAGCTTCGCGTGTAGACGTTGTAAAAAATTGTAGCGAATAGTGTGTTGTAAATAACCGCAGAGCAAAGACACAGGCGATGAAAAAAGATTCGCGAACGAAAAAAGATACCGATCGACGCTATTGGAAACTATGATTAAGAAACTGGTGATAGCGATGGTATGGTTGTCTGCAACTTAGGTCTTCCTCGATTAAAACGAAGGTCAAAATGTTCCACATGGTTAAAGGTAAGGTTAGAAAGTAACCTTACCAGGTAAGGTTAGGTTTCTCTAGGATTTCCCTTGGGATAATATGTTGCCCTCGGATTTTTCTTTGCATCTCCATGAACAAACTTAAAAACTCTAAGTTTCTAAATCGCTAAATTTGACCCTTAAAAAAACCTACGTTGCACATGAACATACCTATTGCAGTACAAGAATATATGATACGCATGGGAGCGAATCGTGAAAGAATTTAAAACATTGACAGATACATCGATTCGCGTCAAATCGATTTGACATCGTGCTAGACGAAGCGAAACCTTAAAACGAGATAAAATATGTACATAACCGTTGCTCTCGCGTAGTTCGACAAAATTCGACGAATAGAGGACACCGTATACCACTAGAGTGCCTAATTTGTACAATCGAACATGTTCCTATAACGATATGCTATGTATCTCTTGAACCCTGCTTTGTCCAATTATGCTTTGCGCGTTCAAAATCCGTGCGATCGCGATTGATCGTTGATCGATGTATCTGTTTTATTGTCGATGTGTTCGTGCATCGATACACGCGTTTATGGTTCGCTCGTAGCCATACGTAATCGTGTAATCAGCTGCGTACACTTCTCCGAACGGATAAGTAGCGAAAGGATGATTAACATTGTGGAAACATTGACGTACGATCGGATTCTTTTTCATCTCTTTTTTTTTTTTTTTTAATGTACAGCCGAATATAACATAAAATATACGCATACGCGAGGACAGAGACCATTGTATCATATCAAAATTTAATTAGAAGATATTTTATGAATAAAAGTGTAAATCGCACACGCTTGTGGTCGATTTGTTTTCTCAGCAAACATGACTTTTTCGTGCATCCTATTGCCTATATTTCCTTTCATCCCTCATAGTATAAAATACAGTATAGATGTCAATGTATATTAAACAAAAAACTTCCCGACTTCAATGACACCACTAGAGACAGTTACAGTTCCTTTTTAAATATGTTCAAACTATTTTTAAAACCTGCATTGGACAGTTTTCGGAGAATTCAAATTTTCGCGCTGGAGTGTGTCAAACATATATCTAGCGGTAACTTAAGGAAATAGTGTAATAAATTTGAATGTTTTCCCCGTGTTAGAGACTTGTGCACAATTTTAGAGAAACAATAGCGCCCTACCATCATACTGGTGGTGAAATTATGCGATGGTAAGTCCCTAAAAGCTCTGTAAAAAGAAACTAAAAAAAACTGCATTTCATGGACGCAAAAAGCCTAGCCATCTAGCGGTGTCCAGCGGAACTATGAAAACGGAAAATAGCGTTTTTCTTCGAAATTATAGAATTTTGTGAATTTCCGAGGCCGGTGAAGTGTTCTCTGGCACCAATATAATTTAAAAAATGGGTTTGCAACACGCTAAATGCATTAGGAGAGAAATTTAAAAATATTGCATTTTACGGACTAAAAAAAGCTTAGCCATCTAGCGGTGAAAGGTGAGAACTAATGGAACTAATTCTAAAGAACAGTTGTCAGAATTTATTGAATGTATATTATTTTTTTTTTCAATATAATGGTGAACAATACATTTTTAATGTCATGCGAAATGTTTCCACTACGTTTTCCAAGTGAAAGTCAATCGGGAAATTCAATAAGTTCGATAATTGTACCCCAGAATTAGTTCCATTAGTTCCCACCTTTCACCGCTAGATGGATAGGCTTTTTTTGGTCCATAAAATGCACTATTTTTCAATTTCTCTCCTAATGCACTTAGCGTCTTGCAATAACATTTTTCAACTATATTGAGACCATAGAACACTTCACTGCTATCAGAAACGTAAAAATGTTAGTAATTTTGAAGTAAAACGCTATTTTATATTTTCATAGTTTCGTCGCCGTTTAGAGTTACATATACTACTTCTATAGAACTCATAAATAGAATATCCCATATCTTGTCTATAATAACACTGCTCAAAGAAAATTGTTATCATCTAAGAAAATCTATAGAACCAATAATAGCAACACAATGCGGTTGTTCTTGGTTTGGAAAGTCCAACGAACACCTGAATTTTCCGCCAAAAATTACTGTTCATATTTTTATGTTGGTTCTACTGGTAGCTCGAGTGATGTTGGTCAGCTTTCCGGTTTGCATTCCCCTTTCAACACGGCAAGATGGCTGATCAGGTACGTGTACGATTTAATAGTACAAATGTGCATGATATTTCACGTTTAATTGGGGGAACCGGATGAATATTACTACATACGCGTTTCTATTTAACGTAGGAGTTCGTAATCGGATGAAAAAATTAGTCGTTTAGACTAATAACTTACCAGTGTATAGCTCATCGTATAATCGCTACACGTGGTTAGGTTACTGAAACAGCGTTTTACCAGCAAAGCGATATAAAAATGTATTTCTGCGCTTTTAGACCGAGCGTGCGTTTCAAAAACAACCTACAATCTTTCTTAACCGTAAGAAAGGTTTGGGTCCCAAGAGGAGGAAGCCTATGAGATATAGCCGCAATGTAGGGCTTGGTTTCAAAACACCACGTGAGGTAAGTGTTCCTTTTGTTAGGGAATCGTAGCGCAATGTTTAAAAGTTGAGTGTTTAACTTACCTATTTATCTTCTAGGCAATCGAAGGAACCTACATTGACAAAAAGTGTCCGTTTACCGGTAACATTTCTATACGAGGGCGTATTTTAACCGGTGTCGTGCAGAAAATGAAAATGCAACGGACTATTGTTATACGTAGAGATTACCTTCATTACATCAGGAAATATAATCGGTTTGAGAAACGCCATCGAAACATGAGTGTTCACTTAAGTCCTTGTTTCAGGTGTGTATCATAATCATTCTACATAGTTGATTTTAAGATTGGTGTAATTATATGATGATATTGACGACGGTCTTCTGAAGAACAACATGAAGTTACTTATTCGTCTACTGAATAATAATTTAAATACAATGTTATTGGTACTTTAAATGTTAAGTAGTTCATAGTACTTATTTTGTCCTTTTATGTTTGTTACAGAGACGTAGAGATCGGGGATGTGGTAACTATTGGAGAATGCAGGCCACTCAGTAAAACAGTTAGGTTTAATGTTTTGAAGGTTTCCAAGGGAACTGGTTCAAAGAAAAGTTTCAGGAAATTCTAAAATCGTTAATCTTGTGGTACATCATGGTTAGTAATATTCAAAATATATTAGTTGGTATGAAATATTACGAGAAATATTTAGTAGCTTGAAATAATCAAAAATGATGAAAATAACGACGGTCTTCTGAATTTATTTATTTGAAAGACATTTCGTTTTCTGATATCTTATAACATGACTTAAATGTACTTGTGAAGTTAATACACAATAATAATAATTCGTCCTTTCTGTATTACAGGGAGAAATAATACCATCGTGAGTCGAGGGTTACAAAAATTAACATCCTGATTTATGACTTGTAACATTTCAAAATAAATAAACATTTCTATACAAAATTTTTTTTATTAAAATAGCGTAATTATTTTCCGTATGGTCTGGGGCATGATAATAACGAGGGGGGAAGGATATTAATTAACAATTTTTTGTTAAAATATATATTTTTATAAATTTCAACAAGGAAAAACAGTTTTCTTATCAAAAGCATGATACAGCTATTTTTAACAGCGCCATTATAAAATATTATCAAAATTCACATTAGTATCACGATGTGTAATAAGAGAGTTCAGAACTTGTACACTTGGTCAATGTAATAACAGCATTACAGATATCAAATATAAATCGATTGCAAGTATCAAATACCCTCAATGGATTTATTCCTAGTATTCTGAATAAAAAAAATGATTAAAAATTACTTAATACTACGCAATCTTTTAAAGCCTTATATACTTCTAAACGAAAATATATCTTGTGATAGATCAAATGCCAATGAATATATCTTTGGCAATCTCGGTTTATAGTAAATCACATTTACATAATATTCAATGCAAAAAAAAACCGAGGCTCTATAATACTTATGTACATATGCAATAGCATATGCATCTAAGACCATTATACAACGTACCAAACAGATATTTAATCACAAAGGCACAATGTATTATGCTGTTTAACAGTACCTTATAATTTTAACTTACTTGGAGTATCACGTTACCAGCTAAGTATCTGATTTATGTCAAATGGCATAATACTTGAAGATTCCCAATTTATCTGTTAGTAGTCTCACTCATTTGAATTAAAATAGTCTTTTATAAGCTTACATTAAGACTGTACATTCAGCAGCTTGTACTATAGTGTCTTTTCTCTTTCTTGCTGGGATACTGCTAGTGATTAGCGGTTAAATGGTTTTTAGACGAGAATTCAGCTATATAAAGTATATATATAATAGGACATGCAAAACCTAACAGGAGGGAAAATCCGAGGAGTTGTGTCCAGGACAATCCACAGTCATCACCAGAACATTTAAATATATCTGTTAAATGAGAGTTTCGTGAAGTACTTTCCACTGTGGTAAGTAATTGATCACACTCTGAACTAGCAGTTTCTAAAGTATTACAACTGCTGTATGATGACAAAGGTTCACACACTGAATTTAATATAATCGTATTGATTTCTGCGTTTGGCAGATCAGTCACAACTAGATCTCTTAATAACGGATTTGTGGCTACTGTACATTCTGTTCCTTCGCTAGTTGTAGATATGTTTACTTCACTTTGGTCTGTATATCCACTCTGACTCGCTTCAAGTGTTTCAGTTAAGATGGAAAATGGCTGAACAGGTACCTTCATGAAACGTCTTGCATATATTTCATTCTCTTTATGAATCTTGTTAATTCTCTTTAATTCCGATATCTATAAATATAATTAATGATTCTATTAAATTACAGCTAAAATCCTTATTTCTTTCTTTGTTTGTTATTACCGTGCATCTGTATCGTAGTGCTAAAGCCTGCAACGTATCTTCTGCTTTAAGTTGAACAGTTATAACTTCCACTTTACGTGGCAATGATGTAGTTCTATTACGTGGTTGTAAAGAAATGTTTTCTTCGTCTCCGCTATTCTCATCGTCCGAATATAACAGAACATAGTGTGGGGATCCTTCCCTCTGGTTTCCTCGTTGATAAACCATCTGTCTGGAAATATTTTAAATTGCACATACATCTATGTTAAGATTTACATTAGGCTATCGTATTATAAGGTACAATAACAATAACAGATTTAAATGCGAGCAACAAATGAAATTATATATTAAAAATTAATTCGTTGAACCTGTAACCTGTCCAGCTTTTCTGTCAGACTATCAAAACTGTGCAGTTACCTCAGAAGAACCTTTTATCCTTTGCGACTTTGTTTAGCTACTTTGTATCGCTCATCGTTTAAGCATTGTTAGAAAGTAAACATATCGAGATAAATATGTTCTGTGAATGCTACGTCAGTCATATACCAAATCTGACTGCTCAACAGATTGAATAATACCATGAACCACGGATGAAGTACAAGACAGATTACTCATGGACTGCATTTTCATGCGATATAAGAAGAGGGATTATCGACTGCGACTTATCATAAAAACAGGCATACAGATTTGATAGGTGGCGCATCCTTACTGTTACGGATTTAATAATCATTATGATTGAATTATTACTAATCTACATTTCCAAATGACTATTTTAATATACATAAATTAAAAAATTTAAATTAATGTCAATTGTAGATAGTAATCTCTTTATTGTAGCGTTTTGCTAGTTTCGTCATTAGCATTAGCGCTAGAACACTGTTCTCATCGTTTTATCTCTGGAGTATGACCTTTCTAAATGACCATTTAATGGAATTGTAGAATGTATATTTTTAATTTATCAACTACAGAAACGCGTCGATAAACTAGGAAATAATTTTACAAGAGATAAGTTAGAAAACTGTCAAACATAAAAGAAGGTGCTTGGTCGGCGAATTAGGGCTGCTACATTTTTAAGACGCATACAATCTCACGCATAAATATTAAAATATACAAATAAGAAGTACAATATCATCCAGAAATATTTATTGGAAATACAGTCGCATATTCCATGAACATTGAATAACTTGAATTCACAAAGAGATCACATTGAGTTAAAAATTGATACCAAAAGAAAAAAATCAATTATATGTTATATAACAAATTAATCAGCCAATTAAACGGTGACAGATATTCTTAAATGACAGCTGTAGCTTTTCTGTATTGTCCGAAGTGTTCCAAATATTGTTGAATCGTATCCAAAGGTTGATAAATATCGTTCATTCGATTCTGAAAAAGAATAATAGATATTATTGTATAATAATAGATATGCTTTCATTAATATTATTATAGAGTGGTATTAATTATTACCTGCAAATATTGTGGTGCCTGATTAGACACTGTAGATCCAAGAAAGCCTTGCAAAAATTCGCGCATCAATTCCCATGCACTTCCCGGTACGACGCAGGGTCTATATTCCACCTGCAAAATATTGAAAAATGTATGATAGTATCGTATTTTATCGTATCGCTATTAGCGGTGCGAAATGGACCGCTCGCCCTAAATTGTAATTTTATAGTTAAAATATAGAATTTCGGAAATTTAGAAATTTAGAAATTGGGAAATTGGGAAATTGAGAAATTTGAAAATTTGGAAATTTAGAAATACAGAAATGTAGAAATTGGGAAATTTAGAAATACAGAATTTCAGAAGTTTAGAAATTTAGATATTTAGCAATTTAAAAATTAAAAAATGTATAAATATAGAAATTGGGAAATTTGGAAATTTAGAAATACATAATCTCCAATCTTCAAATTTATTAACTTTCAAAAAGTGAATAAAACAAAGAATTCTTGACTGCACCAATTGCGGACGCGCCCAAAAAATGGCACGCAAAGAAAAGAACGATTCCCCCGGAAGCACAGATCCAAAGCAAAGGAACCGACGATAAGAATATCGATCGAATCCTCCGGTTCTTTTAGCAGGCAGTTTCCTTTTTCCGGTCAAGATCATATCGACAGGGTGTCAAAGGGTCCCTTTACCATTTCAACCGGAAGAAAGTACAAAGATTACCTAACTTTTCTCCAAAACCGAACAAATCCGTCTCGCTGTTCGCCGATTTAGTATCCTTTTGTGACCGTACATTTGTTACCGATACTAGAACAACGAAAAACCCCGTAGAAAGTTTCCCTAGCAGGTAATAAAATTATCCGTATCTGTATACCGAGCGGTCTACGATATTTTTCTTCGGTCATAGGGGAAGAACATCGTAAGTTAGTCGATGGGCCGTAGTATTTCTTCCGGTGAAATAAATGGAGGAACAAGGAGGTTTATCGTAACGTATTCGATGTCGTGTGAGGGTATAAACAGCGCTGTTATCGATACGAATGGCCACTACGAAGGATCGCTTCAGAGAGCAACACATTCGCTACGGACGAACTGTTTCCGGTTTGTAGAACGGAAGTTATACCATTGTCGCGGTGAAAGCTGACCGAGAAACATTTTCTGCTTAACCCTTTTGTCAGCAGTCGTCCATAGATACGTTCAAATAATTGTAAAAATTCTTGAAGCAAACTGATAAATTGTTGTAGAAACTGTTGCAAAAAAACTGATAAATAATTGTAAAAACTGTTGCAAATATCTGATAAATAATTGTAAAAACTGTCGCAAATATCTGATAAATAGTTGTAAAGACTATTATAAAATACTAGTAGATAATTGTAAAAACTGTTGCAAATATCTGATAAATAGTTGTAAAGACTATTATAAAATACTAGTAGATAATTGTAAAAACTGTTGCAAAAATTTGATACATAGTTGTAAAGACTATTGTAAAAAACTGATAAATAATTGTAAAAACTGTTGCAAAAGTCTGATACATAGTTGTAAAGACTATTGTAAAAAACTGATAAATAATTGTAAAAACTGTTGCAAAAATCTGATACATAGTTGTAAAGACTATTATAAAAATCTGCTAGATAATTCCAAAAACTGTTGCAAAAATCTGATAAATAGTTTTAAAGACTATTGTAAAAACCTGATAAATAATTCTAAAAACTGTTGCAAAAATCTGACAAACAGTTCCAGAAACTTCATTAAACCCGAAATGATTAATCGTACAAACACTTTGTGGTTCGGTGGATTAAACCCATCACTCAGCTTCTTTTGTCCACCTCGAAAAGGTGAAAGTTCTTTTCGTGTTAAATAATTGAAACGATCGTTTCTTCCATAAGAAAGGTTCTACGTAATTTGAGGTTTTTATTTCGTCAAAAATCGCATAGTTGAAGGGTCGATCAAAATTGTAAGCAAACCCTTACGAGTTTCTTAGTCGAACAAGGTTGCTCGGTGCGTTGTTGCAGTGATAATAATCAATCGATTATTAGAGCAGTGTTTCAGCAATTTTCGAGTCAAATCGCAAGTTAATTAGCGGGTCGGCATCCGAGGGATTCCTTCGGGAACGGGGCTGGTAACGAGTTTCGCGGAAATCACCGAGCTAGACATCTGCCCACGATTATTAATTCAACCGATTATCCGTTCAGGGAAAAGTTCCTCCGGAGGCACGAAAAGTTACGGAGTTCCTTAAATGGAAAAGATGCAGCCTTCCCTCTGATTCTTGCATTATTTTTCACCCTAATTAGTTCCTCGAGCTTTGGGCATCGCTCGGAGCAATGGCGAACTTATGGCAGCGGTAGAAAAAGTTTAGACACCGCAACCATTCTCGGCTAGCAACATTTTAAAAATAGACTGCGTTAACTGCGGTGTTTAGTTCCAAAATTGAACTTGAAATCATTAACGCTAGATTTACGGGACCCGTCAAAATGACGGATCTTACATTTCTCGTTTTTGATTAGGAAAATTATTAAAAAGTTCATGTCAAAATTCATGTTAACCTTCATCGATATAAAGAATCTTTCTATAAACTGATGTATGTGTTATCCATTATCTACTTATTTTTATCATTCTTTTTCAATGTATACATAAGTGGTCATTAAACAATAAAAATGAGGAAATGTCAATAGTTTTATTCGATGAACTAATAACAATTTGTTAAGAAAAAATAATTGTTTAAGAAATCTCTTTGTTAAGCTTTTACACTCTGATGCATCATGAATGTATAAATGTCTGAATATTTATATATCTTGATCTACTCATAAACTATTCAGCACATTTTTTGATTGTGAAAATTTTCAATAGTTAGACATTTCAATGGTATGCGTGACAAAATTTTATTTCGCATAGAAACAGCTAATCACCGTAATACATCTCTCTTGTCGACTGACACGTATCTCATTAATTGACAAGCGTGTTTTCGATAAGAGACCGATGAATTCGATGTACGTGCACCGAAAGCGATAAAATGTTGATATAAAGCAATTAGTATGCCACGCGAAGCAGCAACAATTGCAACCGTAATGAAAACAGCGATAATTGGTACCGATTTGTATGCAACAGTGCGTACCTCGGAGTTACGAGTCGATTTTCACGGAGTTTCATGTAAATTTTTATACTCATTGTTAAATTTATCGTTGCAATGAAATTTTTCGGTAATTAACCTCTACAGGGACGAATTTTTAATTTCAGTTACGACAAAGAAAGTTAATTATCTTTTAATTCATATATGCTTAATAAAGAAAATGCAATATAAAATATAAAATTCAAAAATTCAGAATTTTAAAAAATAATTACAAATAAAAAAATGTGAATGTTTATTATTTTTTTTGAAGAATAATTTGTTATCGAGTATCAATTTCGAAGTAGTTCGATGACCGTCTCGGTGAATATTATTTGAGAACTTTACAGAAAGATTTATTGTCGACTTACCTCGACGAGAACGCCCTTGAAATTCTGATTAATCGTCACGCTGCCGAGTTTCACGCAGAAATCTCCGATCTCGAATCGCGGACCCTTCGATTCCACCTTCTGCATCTTGTTCGTGTAAATGCTGGATATCTTGTACATCAATAGATCGAACAATCCATCGGCTATTAATGGCACCACCTTGTTCCCAGACTCCAAAATGGCGAAGACCGACGCGGGCTGTTCGGAGTTGTGGAGAACGTGCAGCGTTCTTTGAACACCTTGAAGTAAAAGTAATTAATTGATTACTTTCTGTTTTATTATATCGATAGTATATTGATAGTATATTGATACACTCGAGGACAGGTTTCAATCGTCATTATTTCGAAAGTTCGAAAGTTTGCTAGTTTCAATAGTGCAACAAATAATAAAATGGAGGAACGTAAAATAGATAGGAAAATATTAATAAGAACAAGACAGTACAATATTGATAAGAATAAATAATATCGATATATAATATGAAGATAGTATTATATTAATAAGAACAACATATTACAGAATCATCAGAGTAAGATGATAGTTTCATGAAGCAGGAGAAAGCTAGTTTAGTGGTTTAACGATATAATAGAATAAAAGTATCTCACGAGAGTGAATAATAAATTAGTAAATTGATTGTAGAATTAATGGAATATTAATAAATTAGCATAGTGTCACAGTATAATGAAACAGCAGGCAAAAATACAGTAAAATAATATTCTAATGAAAATAGAATAGTATTATTGTGAAAGTGGTATAGTAGAGTACTGCTATAATACAAGTAGAATAGTAGATAAGTATTATAATGAAAGTGGAATAGTAGAATGGTACTATAATGAAAGTAGAATACTAGAATATTCCAATAATTAAAGTAGGATACTAGGTACTATAATGAAAGTAGGATAGTAGAATAGCACTACGTACATAATAATACATACATGTATAACGAAACAACGAAATAACAAAATAGCAACAAGATAGAATAGCAAAGCACTAGAACGACAATGCGGCCGCATATTAAATTAGGTGCATAGTAAAATACAAAAAAGAGTTATATAGCTAAATGCAAAAAAAGAGTTGTCAAAACTGATCAAAAGTTCGCGATAAATAAAACGAACGAATACGCGACGGTTTGCATTCTTGTTTTCCGAGCGTTGCACGCGATATCGCGAACGATGCAATTTCTGTTCGAACGAAGAGGGAAGAATCATCGACGGTGGCCAATTAAATGGCACCCGTCCGAAACGGGCCAGGACCTCTCGTGCGTGTAACGATCAGGAACGTAGGGAAACGCGACAATTTCGCGTCGACGAGCTAATAAGAGAGCAAATCGATCTCGCCGTTTTTGCATTCGAATTTCATTCGGACGTAAGCGGCCGTGTCGTCGCCGGCCATTTCATGACAGGATTACAGTCAATTAATTAAAACGGACGAGACGCTGACACGGTTCACGCACGGAATAATAAAATCCGACGGAATCGGATTACACTTGAATGACGTACAAATCTGACGGGTAATGAACGAAATTACGCGTATCCACCGAATCGTTATTGCGTTTCAATATTGCGTATCGCATTTTCACTTTTGATATTGCATTTCGAATGTATACGTTGTCAGCGTTAACACTAAAACTATCAAAGGGGTCAAATGACCCTTTTACAAATTTTCTACTTCAAATGAAAAAATTTGTCAAAATTATTTTCTTGACATCTGTTCCGATTATCGTCGAGATGATGAATCAATAAGTGTATTCATTTATATTTCATCTTTTATTTACTTATTCTTCAACCTCATTTTTAACAGCAAAATAATTGCGAATTATACGTCGGTAGTTTCAGCATTGAGTAATACGCTTTCGGGGGATCGGTGTAAAAAAAAAACGCAGCGTAATATCTTTATACGTTTTCACGCCCTAGATTTTCACGCGTTGTATCACTACCATATGGTACTTGTTACGCATTGTATCGCCACACGTGGTACTTGTCACGCGTTGTATCGCCATGCATGGGAATTGTTACGCGTTGTATCGCTCTAAGTGACACACAGCGTGCGTAGAGATTAATATGGGCGGAAATCGTTGTACGTTATATCGCCAGGCATGGAAGTTACTAAACGTTGTATACCCACACATGATAATTCACGATGTTATATCATCATGCGTGGGAATTGTAGCGCGTGGAAATCGTCAGGAATGAAGATTTCGTCGAGTGAAAATCACAACTTGTCATAACGCTACTCGTTATATTGCCATGCGTGGAAATCGTTGCAAGTGAAAATCACTACGCGTTACATCGCCGTACGTAGAAATCGCTATGAGTAGAAATATCGATGAGTGAAAATAATCACGCGTTACATCGCTAAGCGTGGAAATCATTGCAAGTGAAAATCACTACGCGTTACATCGCCGTACGTAGAAATCGCTATGAATAGAAATGTCGATGAGTGAAAATAATCTCGCGTTATATCGCCAAGCGTGGAAATCATTGCGAGTGAAACTCACCACGCGTTATATCGCCGTACGTAAAAATCGCTATTAGTGAAAATAATCTCGCGCTATATCGCCACGCGTGGAAATCAGTGCGAGTGAAACTCACTACGCGTTACATCGCCGTACGTAGAAATCGCTATGAATAGAAATGTCGATGAGTGAAAATAATCTCGCGTTATATCGCCAAGCGTGGAAATCATTGCGAGTGAAACTCACCACGCGTTATATCGCCGTACGTAAAAATCGCTATTAGTGAAAATAATCTCGCGCTATATCGCCACGCGTGGAAATCAGTGCGAGTGAAACTCACTACGCGTTATATCGCCACATGTATAAATAGCTACGAGCAAAGATAGTCACGCGTTATATCGCCACGCATGGAAATCTTTGAAAGCGGATACCGTTGCGCGTAATATTACATATTATATCGCCATACACGAACATCGCCACGTGCAGAGGGGACGCGAACACAGTAACGCGTTATATTGCCACGCGCGTATATGGTTCCGTGAATGACCAACCATAGTCGCCGTTAATAATGAAAGGGTTAATAGTGGACAGTGTGTACGATGTGCGAACTGCACTGAATATTCATAATTCAGGCAACAACCCCCGAGCCGGTTCGTTCGCATAATAGCAGGCTATTGGCGCGCGCGACCACACGAACATGAATTATTTATGGGATAAATTATATGGCACCCTTTCCGCGTGGTCAAATGACAAAACTCTTAATTGCGGATCACGTTAACCGCCGACAGTTTTATGCGCTTTAATTGTACACCTCTTGCGCTTTTATTTATCGCCGTCGACGATCGAGGCTGGCGTCATAAACGGTTCAAGGGGGAATACCCGTCGATGATGGATCAAAAGATTGAATTTTTTCCCTCCTCGAACAGAAGAGCCTCGTAAAAATCGAACATCCGTCGATAAAACGCATCCGCAATACGCGCTCGTTATACTCTTCCTCTCTGACCTATTTTCCATAGTAATTCGCTGAAAACAATGCAGGCTACGCGATACTGATTAACGAACGGGCTGATTACAACGAGACCACCCACCCTCTTCTCTTCTCTTCGCACCTTCTGGGCTAGTTCCCCAACTGCGGTCGTGTACGACCCACTCGCGTGTCGCATGACGCATTCCGCATACTCTGCGTCGCTCCCGAAATTATTCGTAATTATTCGTAAATTCGAAAATGTTCAAAATCCGTAATTTCTGATATTCAAACACTCAAATTGCCAAATTGCCAAATTCTCAAATTTTGAAAAACTCGAGTCCCCCGCTTCTCAAACACTCGAATACCACAATTTCCCAAATTACAAAATCCCAAATGGTTAATTCTTCAAATTCTTAAGTCCCTCGCTTCGCAAACACTCGAATACACCTATTCCCCAAATTACCAAATCCCCAATTCTGAAATCCCCGTACGAACGTCCATTTTAGAAGCAATAATTGCATAAACATCCTCCGTCGAAAGCCCCTTAACGCTGAAATATTTGAAAGAAAAGAGAAATTGTTCGGCTACTTCGATAATGTCGAAACTCCCTGAATGTTCGACGAGAAGCGAGTAACGTTAATATAACGATTGTTGACTATAAAATGAGAAGGCTCGAGCACTTTATCGATCACCGACCCGTTCAACTTCACCGACATCGTTCCGGCTTTCTCCTTAAAGCCGTAACATTATTATCAAAGTCAATAGTTGGCCAACTATTCGAAGGAATATCTTTTAACGTTGTTATAATCGAAGGGAATAAGACACGGGAGGGGTGAAAGGGGCGGCCCACGATTGATAGAAAAACGGAGAGAGAGAGAGAGAGACTCATCGAGAGGGTCACTTTTCTCTCGCTTCATCGACCGACAAGATTTGCGATCGCTTTATTAAAAGTCCCAGCTGCTGCCAGCCCGATCGACGATGCGCCTGCTAAAAGTTTATAAACTCGATATCCCTATACTTATTAGCAAAAAAATCTAGATCCCCGCGATGTCTGTGCAAAGTTTGAGAAACGCTCGCGTTCGCATCTGACACGAATCCGTCGATACAATAAGAGTTTCTGTGTTACCATTCGGGAAAACGATTCGTGATGCTTCGTTAACCCTTTGCACTCGAAAGCATTTTTATTGTTGATAAATGGCAACTGTAAAACTTTCTCGTTGAACGGAGTGATTTTTTGGACATTGTTATTTTTTATTATTAATCATAAATATTGTCTGTTTCGCTATGTTCAAACATCGAGTATTTGAGCAATGGAGGATTTCAGAATTTGGGAATTTGGGAATTTGAGAATTTAGGGATTTGGTAATTTGACGAATAGGGGTATTCGAGTGTTTGCAAAGTGGAGGATTCGAGAATTTGGGTATTTGGAAATTTGGGGAATTTGGATATTCGAGTGTTTGCGAAGTGGGGTATTTGAGAATTTGGGGAATTCACAATTTGGGGTTTTGTAATTTTGGGATTTGGTGTATTCGAAAGTTTGCGAATTTGGGTATTTGGAAATTTGGGGAATTTGGATATTCGAGTGTTTGCGAAGTGGGGGATTTGAGAATTTGGGGAATTCACAATTTGGGGTTTTGTAATTTTGGGATTTGGTGTATTCGAAAGTTTGCGAATTTGGGTATTTGGAAATTTGGGGAATACGGGTATTCGATTGTTTGCGAAGTGGGGGATTTGAGAATTTGGGGAATTCACAATTTGGGGTTTTGTAATTTTGGGATTTGGTGTATTCGAAAGTTTGCGAATTTGGGTATTTGGAAATTTGGGGAATACGGGTATTCGATTGTTTGCGAAGTGGGGGATGCGAGAATTTGAGTATTTGAGAAGTGGGGAGTTTCTAAATTTGGGGATTTGAAAATTTCAGAATTTTGGGATTTGGATATTAGAGTATTTCAGAAGTGGAGGATTTGAGTTTTTCAAAATTTTAGAATTTGGCAATTTGGCAATTTGAGTATTCGAGTATCAGAAATTGAGGATTTTGAACATTTTCGAATTCGAAGCTCCGAATATTTGAGAGTTCGAGGGTATTCGAAAATTTTCGCTCGAACGTACAACATTTCGTTCTGCGGAATATCGTTTTGGCCGGTGTACAAAAAACTTTGTCCGAAGCCAAAGTCTGTTCGTGTTCACCCTTTTCGTTTTCGCCCCTCGTTCGAGAGCACGTGACGCAAACAGACATCGCCATGATCCCATTGTGTTTCGTGTCCCTCGCGCTACACGGGGCCGGGACGAAAAATCTCGTCATGGGGTACACGGAACTTCATTGTCGAGCAATTTATCCGGCATTCAAGCATCGACCGATACGTTGAATCCTTTTGTGGGCGTGCACCCCGTTTCTCGTTCCGCTTTTTTTTATCACGGTGTTTAATTCGCTATGCCACGGTACTTGTGGCCTCGTCATTTCGTTCGATCGGACGTATTAACCTTTTAACACTAAACCTACCAAAGCGGTCAAATGACCTTTTCATAAATTTTCTATTTCAATTGTTAAAATTTGTTACAGCGGTTTTCTTCAAATCTGTGCTGATCCTCGTCAAGATACAGAATTAATAAATGTATGAATTAATTATTATGGCATTTTAAACCTTTGCACTAGAGAGACGCCTCACATTCGCCATTCGATTTAATGCAACAATTTTAAATAAATAACTTTCAACTAAATTTACAGTATCATACACTCGTTTGGACGAAGTGAAGCATGTATTGTGGACGAGTAATAATAAAAATAATAATAATTCAGAAAGATTCATTAGATTTTTGAATACTAAGACTACGGAAGGGGTCAAACGAGCCTTTTACAAATTTCTTACTTCAAATGATAATATTTGTCAAGATGTTTTTCTTAACATCTATACCGATTGACGTCAGCATAAAGAATCAATAAGTGTATACATTTATGTTTCATTGTTTGTTCATTCGTTTTTCAACTTCATTTTTAATTTCAAAGTAATTGTGCATTATACGTCGTTAGTTTTAGTGTTAATTGACGAGTTTTACCGTCGCTATTTTCGATAAAAACGCTCTCGAGAGCGAAGGATTAATCTCAGTGAAGTCGCAGAATCGTCCATAAAACATTAGAATCCAATTGTTGCGGTTTCTCGCAAAGTTGCCGGTATAACAGAGAGAGAAAATTACCGCGGCACAATGGACTTAGCGCGGTAATTAGCGAGCGGGGCTCCTCGATTTCGAGCTTGCGCTAATAAACCCCGATTGGATTTCGCCGTTTCAAAGCTGGCCCAAATTTGCCTCGATATCCTTGCCTTTCACCGAGCTTTCATCGAATTCGTAACCCCTTTAATCCGAACGAACAGAGTCGGTCTTTGGTCCGCGCTTTCTCTACCGTTCGTAAGCTCCGTGCACCGTTACGATATCGGGTACTGCATGCAACTAAGACGATCATAATAGACCCCGGATACGCGGACAGAGATAAATGATAAAGTGGACACTGGCTCCTTTCATTGGAACAATCGACTTTGATTGCGTACAACGCTGCCGGCTCGACTAATTGCTTCGATTGCCTGTCAGGTGTTATGCGCGCGTTCGCGGGATACTAACTTCGATACTCGCCGTGATGGAAATGACACGACGTTTTCGAAGGTGCACTAGGGAAAGTTGCGAGATTTTTAGTTCCTCGATATTTCGATTTCGATGTCCTCCTTCTTATTTCATTCTCTCGCGGAAGAATATTAACACTTTGCACTCCACAGGTGACTGACACCATTTTGTTTAATACAGCAATTTGGAATCGATATTTTTTAACCCCTTGCTTTATGTTTCATTTGGCAAATGCGTCAGACATAACCAAGTATTCGGTGCTACAATTTTGTTTTATTTTTAATCATTTGAAGGAAGATATTATATAATTATTTATTATTTAACTTTGTATATACAAATTTTATCTAATGAATATTTAGATTTACAAATTAGAACTTTGAATGTTTTATTTTTAAAGTATCTTTAAGAATTTGAATGAAAATATTGTATAATTATTTATTATTTAATTTTTATATATTCAAATTTTATCGCATTAATATTTATATTTACAAATTACAACTTTGAATGTTTCATTTATAAAGCATCTTTATTAATTTTAATGAAAATATTATATAATTATTTATTATTTAACTTTATATATCCAAATTTTATGTAATCAGTATTTATATTTACAAATTACAACTTTGAATGTTTCATTTTTAAAACATCCTCAATAATTTGAGCGAAAATATTATATAATTATTTATTATTTGTCTTTATGTATCCAAATCTTATTTCCATTTTTTAAACAGAAATTTAGACAATTACTTTCAAGTGGCTCACCATGAACACACCATGTACTTCATAACACTAAACATTTATTTATAGAGCATCTATATAAATCCTCTAAAATTGTTTACAAACTAAATGCATCATTTACCTTCAACAATGATATTCGCGTATATCGATGTGCACCGTCGCGTATTTAATAAAAAAAAAACAAAAGCCTCCGCCTCGGAGAATTTTCCTATAAATATCAGAATAATGTTTACGCGTTGTAATCGAATCGGGACAAGGTTCGAGGGTTGAAGAAACCCTCTGAAACCTTGATAGAAAGTTCGTCCGCGGGCCGGTCGCTAATCATAAACGATTCGAAACGGGGTAGATTTCGCGTGGAAGTGGCGAGAGTGGCCCGTTTCGTCGTGGAAAACGGTTCGGTGCTCGTCGTTCTCGGTAGGGATGGGGTTGAGAGCGTTGCGCAGGGGGTTTCGTTGCGCGACGCCACAGCCAACCCCGACCGTGGTATCTAGGGGGCTGTTTTCTCCCTCTCAGTTGGCCGCGATTCATCGCCGGGTGTATGTCCCGTACGTCGCGGCTCCGGCACGCGCGAAAACACCACCGATTTCGTGCGATTTTCATCCCCTTATCCACCCTCGTATCCTTTCATCACGGTGTCCCGTACGTAGTTCGTTTCGCGTATTCGTTTCACGAAGCAGCCGTTTTCGTTTACAACCCCCGAAGTGAACGGTGCAACATTCTCGGACAACGAGATCGAAAGTGGTCCCGTTTTTGCAGAACCTCCGCAACGATCAGAATATCCCGTCAACGACGAACCAGGGGGTGCAGTAATCGGAATTATCGACACTCGATCGAATAACAGCCCTCGGGCTTGATTGATCGAGTTAAAGAGGAACTGGTGCACCGTTGCAACTTGGACAACTACCCCAAAACGTTCGTGAAGATGAACGAGTAGATGAAATGATCGAGGTCGAAGGTCACGGTGCGTAGCCGAGCCGCAGAGTGCTGGAGTATGGGAATCACGAATTTCTATAGGATCCTGGAGCAAGTGGCGCATCCAGGGTGCAGCTCGGGAGGATGAGACGTCTCCAGGAAACGGCTACATCGAACAATCGATCGCTGCTTCGACGATAATTGCTGGAGCCGTTGCGGCACGCTATCTTGCACGGTTCGGTGGGGGTGGTTGATGGGTTCCGAGGGGGTTGTTGTCGCTGCAGGTCGTAACGTCGTGACCCGACGATGAACGGCACGCGTGACTCCCGCTGGAACGGATCGACGAATTCTCCTACATCCCTATTTGCGTTCCGGGATGCGGATACACGGTGATTATTTCGTTCGTGGTGGTAAATCGTGCGTCGAGAGTGCGAGTTCGAGTACTGCGAGGCGTTCCATCGGTTTTCGATAGTTCACTGTTGTTTACCTTCGCGGGAAGATAATTCTGTTCGGGGTATTTAATTGCTCTCCAACGACGGCCACGAAGAATCGGCAGCGAACAGCGGTTTCCGTTTCGAGGGGGATAAACGTTTTCCCGGTGAATCGACGAACGGATTTTCATCGAGTAGAGGGATGATAATTGTCGGCGGATCGAATTGACCGAACGTAAATCGGCTGGGAAGTTTTAGGCAGGTCGATTACCGGGAAACACGGTGCATCCGGGGAAAAACGCGTGTCGAACATGCATCGCTTTAGTAGGTCAGCCCGAAGGGGCGAAGAAAGTTTGTAAACTTGAGGGATGTTCCTGTACCTTTTTCGATACTGCGGAAAACATTATTCAAATGATATTCGAACGATTTGCGATCGAGGATTTCATAGTATTCGAGAATACGACGAGAGAAAATAAATGACAAGGGTGCAATTGGCAATTATCTTCGATCGTTAATCGCAATTAACAAAGATCGCTGAACGTTCTGACATCGAATCCTGGAGACCAATCAAGATTTGACAACGTACTGTAATAACACAGACAGAAAATATAAAATGTTATAAAGGAACATCCGTGGAAGTCACAAAATTTTGGGGGTGAAATTCGTAACTATTTTTCATCGTCAACTTTATCAATAATATTCAAACAGCAGTGTATATTGTTCGATCGAATTATTGAGAATGACTCCATAGAATTTGGAGAAGAGCAAGGATACTGTAAAAGATATAAAAAAATACACGTACATATATTTTATACAGACGTGTCGCACCAATAAGAAACATAACATCTGTGGTGTGAAATTTGCAACTATTTTTCATCGTCAACTCCATCAACAATATCCAAACAGCAGTGTATACTGTTCGATCGAATACTTGAGAATGACTCCATAGAATTTTAAGAAGAGCAAGGATACTATAAAAAATATAAAAAACATACGTATATATATATAAACGTATGACACACATAATAAACATAAGATCTGTCGTGTGAAATTTGCAGCTATTTTTAATCAACCAGTTTAACGCAATTAATTAAGATTGAAAGCGAACATTCATTGAACCCGATAGAATTTCGAAGATCGACCCGAAAGACCCATAAGGGATACGAGAACGCAGAAACGAATTTTTGCGAGGGAAAAGTTTCGTTTGTGGGAAATCCGGATAATTGAAGTCCGAATCGGTCAGCTAGCTGCTCGAACGACGAACTCGCACGATCGAATTGTTCGTAAGAAGGATAAAGTAGTTTTCGAGGATGAAATTACGAATGGAACGAACGTGCGTCATAACGTGTGAAGTGTGATGCCGATAAGGGTGCTGGTGTGTCTTGTCGAAACCGGGGCGAGCTGATTATTCGGCACTGCGGATACGTTGACGAGTCGATGCAGCCGGACTGCACGGTTCGTCCACGTGATTTTCGTTTTTGCGACGAGTCTGACGACAACCGGACCGGAAGGGCTGAATGACGCCTACCGAGAGGCAAGAAGTCACTCGAAACACGAAATCGCGAGCTGGCACTTTTTTTTTTTTTATTCATTTACATTCCTTCGCGCGTTTATGCTTCTTGGTATCAAAGTAGAAAATGATAAATGTAGAAAATTCTACACTCGAAACGAAAATAATTCGAAGACTGGAAAGTAAGGCGATTGCAAGGTTTTGTAACCTTTTGAACTCGAATGGCGATATTCGATATTTGGTCAAATAGAACAGTTTGAATAAATATTTTTTAAGTAAATCTATAGTGTCGCACGTGTGAGGTTTAAATATAGTGAAGGGAACAGTGGCGATTAATAATAAAAAATAATTTTTACTAGATTGTTTAAGCTTTTTAGAAAGCTTTCGAGATACCACTTGATAATGACAAAAATTATTTCGACGTGCAAAGGGTCAAGTCCACCAATTGCTCGATATTCGAATTTTTTAATCGTAAAATCTCGAATTCTCTGATTTGCACATGTTCGGATTTTTGAATTTCTAAATTATCCAATTAACATGTTCCAATATTATCAATTTATCGTATTCCCAAATTCTCTTTCTGGGTGCCTAAGTGCTCGAATCTTCAAGTCCTAAAATTTGCTGGATCCCTAGATTCTCAGATTTTTTAATTTCTAAATTATCCAATTTACATGTTCCAATATTACCATTTTAACTTATTCCCAAATTCTCTTTCTGGGTGCCTAAGTGCTCGAATCTTCAAGTCCTAAAATTTGCTGGATCCCTAGATTCTCAGATTTTTTAATTTCTAAATTATCCAATTTACATGTCCCAATATTATCAATTTATCGAATACCTAAGTTCTCTTTCTGGGAGTCTAAATGCCCGAATTCTCGAGTCCCAAAATTTAATGAATTTCTAGATTTCCAAATCCCTATCGAAATGCCGAAACGTTGAATCTCCGCCCGAGCGATTTCAATTTGTCGAACGTTGATCGAGCGACAAAAAAAAAAAGGATAAGAGGAATAAAAGCTTTTTGATAAGCAGAGAATTTTTACGTGACGCGTCCCTCGGGCAGCGAGGCTTTCCCATCGAGTTATATTCGACGAGATGTAACGGGGGAGGTTTATCGGCCGTCTTAATGGAAGGATTATTGGTTCGCGTGAACCTGAAACGCTTCGGGAACACGTAGCCATCTTCCACGCGGTGCAGAGAGGCTCTCGTTTCGCGTTGCACGATCGATCGATGAATTTAATCTGCGCAAACAGCGGATGGTCGAGTCGTTATCGATAGCTGCACGGATCACCCAGACCTTACTCATCGCTCTTCCGATCGTTTCCACCAACTTACTATTCTTACTCGAAAGCACTTTTAACAGCTTTCTTATCGCTGTCATTCTTTCAAATTGAATATAGCTGCTTTCTACGACGAGGATCGCGTCCTTGATTTTCGTCACAGAAAAAAGGGCTACAACTTTCATCAGATCATATATGCTACAATTTTTATAATATCACATCGTGTATGCTACAATTTTTATCACATCGTATATTCTACAATTTTCATCACATCATATGTGCTACAATTTTCCTGACATCGTATATGCTGAAATTTGTATCACATCATATGTGCTACAATTTTCCTCACATCGTAAATGTTACAATTTTTATAATATCACATCGTGTATGCTACATTTTTATCACATCGTATATTCTACAATTTTCATCACATCATATGTGCTAAAATTTGTATCACATCATATGTGCTACAATTTTTATATCACATCGTATATGCTACAATTTTCATCGCATTGTACAAGTTACAATTTTCACTTCGTTCATTGAAATCTACGATATTTATAGGTACGGAAGATAAATGTAGATATTTCTCTGATAGGATCTGGTGCAGAGGTTCTAGGATTCATACAGGTTCCACACACTTTATCTAGGTCAGTGGAGAATAAGTATCTGATATCCATGTTCCACAAATTCGAAACTAACTCCGAACATCATATCGATATACTACAAACAAAGTTGATAACTTCCTCGACGATTATGAATGAAACGGAAAATTAATCGGTGTAAAACTTACAGAATGAAATTTAACCCCAATGTCGAGGATGAATCGCATTTCTCTTGAATACTTGAGATAAATAGTATAAATAATTGTGATAAATAGTATAAATACTTGAGATAAATAGTACGAATAATTAATGCAACAAACTTTACTCGTATTTTTAATACTCCTCAACTTGAAGTTCAGATACAATTATAATTCGTGTAGTTAAGGATCATTGAATATAAAGTAATCAGGACATTTTAATTCCATTTGATCGTTTTAATATTATAACTATTATTATAGTTATGAATAGTTGTATCTGGCTCATCTGACAAATAAATGAAACAAAGGGTAAAAAATATATTTGATGCGCACCATGCACTATAGCGATACCTTCGATTGAAAACCTATTCCTTGATCTGTTTGGTAAATTAATTAAGAAGCTGGTACTTAAAAATAATCAAACAGAAAGAAAAAATGAAGGGTTAAGTGTTGGCACAGTACTTACAAGATATCGTATACGGTGTATAAAGGGGTACAAGCATCAGTGATTTTATTAACGAGGCACCCGCCAGTTTTACATTCTATGCCAAATGAATTATGGCAACTTCTTGCTTTATCGCCGGCAGTAACGCTCGAACTTGCCAAGTAAACCGATTACCGAGAACTCGCGACAAAACTCGGATAATTCCGAACGAAGTTTCATCGACTCGCGCCATCGAAACGTGCGAACGTTTGAAAATTCAAACCACCCCCTCGAAGTTCGTTTAATTAGGGAACGTCGAACTTGGCCACGAAATTCTCAGTCGCTAACAATAATTTAAATTAATCACCGACGCAGATACAACTGATTTAATGCGCGGCTTAATCTAGGCGCTGACACGTTCAGCGCGAGACTCACGATGAGTTACGGCAATTCACGCTCAAGACAGGATCCATTTACAATGGAGACATTTACAGATTAGCCGTGCACTGGGTGTACCTGTGTGAATTCGCTGCGTAACACCCTGCTCGATCTCTATTACGACCGCATTCCACGATTTTATATAGAAAATTCTCTTACATGCAGTAGAAGAGGATGTAGTGGATCAATGATTCAGAAAATCATGGGAGCTGTGCCGAATCACTCATTTTCACTATATAGATCAAACTGACGATTGACACCTTCATTTATTTAGCAAAATTTAATTTAAAATTTGGTCCAAAAGTTGGTATCCTTTGACGAGTTTTTAATTCTGGTCAGAAAGTTAGCATCGTTTGAAGAGTATTATTTATACACATACATATAATATTTATACATTTTGTTTATCTACATCATTTCCTATGATTTAAGACTAAACTCGTGTAAAAGTCTAGGGACAATGTTGCGATCTTTGTCAAAAAGCTCTTTTAGGGGGTGAGAACTTGTAAGCCACGATACGTCGAAATGGTTACTCCTATAAAGAATCTTCATATAACACTTTTCATAGAGAATTTCCTAAGCTACAAATGCTATAATAATCATTTTTGTCGTAAAACCGATACATAACAAGATATTCGCGAGTTTCCTTTGATGCAATACTATATAAAATGTCCAGTTCGGATTACATGGACTTTTGACATATCATTTAAAGTTACGAAAATAGCGTTGTTCAAAGATGTGTATCTATAATATGGCATAGTCTATGTGAAATTAGGGGGGGTTTAAGTCATCATTTTGCCGATTTCGAATTTGTTAAGAAATGACAAGCCTTCAAAGTTTACAGTTTTTGCCCACTTCTGCGAAAATACACTTCACTTACAAATTTTTTTCTCCGAAACTACTCGTCCGATTGAGCAAAATTTTTTTTTGTTTCATTCAAAAAGGATTGGGCTTCTATAAAATATTTTTTCCGGCTTCGTCAATTTATCATATAATATGAAAAAATTTAAACAAATTCTTTTTTCACGTCTTAACTGCACAGTTAAGGGTGCGTAACGACCGTTTGTAACAGCTTTTGCAATCTTGCGTCACAGCTCCGTCATTTTAGTGACAATTTCATTTAAAAAATTTTGTTGTACGCATAAATATATTATTTCAATATACCTACAATTTCATAAGTACAACATAATTACATGTTATTAATAAAAATTCTCCAAGATTGGCAAATTTTGTACCGTCTATTTGTATGTCTTCCCTTAAAGTACACACGTTGTCTCCTAACATCTTCGGAAAAATTCGAAAGTGTCGAGAATCGGACTTGGAAAAGTACGAATTAAACGGTGTCACAGCCGTTGTAGGTGAAAACGGTGTTCGAGGCTATTCCCTTTAAAAGGGGTCGTACGCGAGAGGACAATAGTGCTCGAGGATTCGCAAATTGCAGTCGTTGCACGTCGATCTATCGCGGATCGAACCGCCAGTCGAGGCAAACAGTCTGTTCGTGCGTGCACGACAAATTCTCGATTTAACTTGTCGATTTTTCGACAGCGGGGGAGTGGAGTACGTAAAGACGGCGCACGCGGTCCTACGGGAGAGCAGCGGGGGATAATATGGAGTCCCGTTCACGGTGGGTCGAAGCCGACAGCGTGTACGTCCGTTTCGCGTCGGCTTAAGGTGGGTCAAGATCACCGCGTCGCGGTCAGAAAATTTCTCCACCCACACCCTTTCTACTCTGACATACTTTCTGTCCTGTATCGTACAACGGCCGTCTTCTGATCGTGCGCAGATTTGCCGGGAATTTTTCAGAAACGATTCGACGCGATTCGTTGAGGGTTGTTCGGTTTTCGAAAGGGGTGAGATTCACAGAAGTGAATCGGTCCATTCATTCGCACGAGTAAATTCATTTATACGAGTAAATGTATGTATTGTAAAAAAGTATGAAAGTGTGTGATGTACCATTTATTCATATGAGTAAATTCATTTGCATAAGTACATTCCTTTATATGAATAAATGTATGTAAAAAGTTATGAATGTGTGTGATGTACCATTCATTCATACGAGTAAATTCATTTATGCGAGCAAACGTATGTAGGAAATTATAAACGTGTGTAATGCATCATTTATTTATATGTATAAATTCATTTACGTGAGTAAATGTATGTAGAAAATTATAAATGTATGCTATGATACATTTACACACATGAGCAAATTCAGAATGTGAATATGTGGTATGTTGAGCTTACGAGATTGGCAAATTTGTAACTTCACAAACATACAATGTTAATCATTGTATATTTAATAGAAAATATACGAGGTGGACCATTTAAAACCGGTCACCCGAATAACTTGCTTGTTCTTGAAGATGCAAGAGAATGTATTAAATCAAACTCACTTGGTATCGAAGGACTGATAATCTGATATTGTTAGTTTTTTTTTAGTGAAATCGTCAATGAGATACAAAAATCAACTTCCCTATTTTTAAATGGAATGGTATGTTTTTTTATTTAAAGACTAAATAAGTATTTCAAGAATACAATGATTTGTTATTTATGGTGACTAACTCTTCAAGAATTTGAAGAACTATCTTCAAGAACGAGCAGTTATTTGGCTGACCCTATTAAATGTCCCACCCCATATACATCGCATATGCCACATGCCACATACAACACGAAATTTTAATAATATCGGACGTAACTCCGTACGCAATTACACCAACAAATAGATAATATTTTCGTCGCACAATCGCCAACGTTCTAAACAGTAATTTGTTTCTAATAGACAGCGATAAAATTGCCGTGACTGAAATTACGGTGGAATTAAACATCGTATATGACAGGACGTACAGGTACACGCAATTAAATTCGCTAGTAAATGTCATATAAGAGAAAAAGAGCGTTTCTGTTCGAACAAGACTCTAACGACACTTCGGCCACCGATAATTGTTTAATGAATAGCAAGTGAAGTAGCCTCGCGCGTAAATGTCATCGCAAACACGATTAACATCGATCGAATAGAGAAGAAGAAAAAAAAACGATAAATTTAAATAAAGAACGACGAAAGCGGGAATAATCGATGTTGCTCAACGCGTCTCGAAACGAAGATCGTACTTCCAAACAGAAACGGACTAATGATCCTCGATGAATAGGTCGTGTCTCTGAAGTTCGTCGAGGACTTGGCCTGTCGTAAAACTTCCATCGCTTCTTGCGAAATGAACGCGCAGCGACATCATTCAATTTCCATTTATGCGAGCGTGAAACGCAAGATTGCTTGTTAGACATCTTCCCTGGGAGATACACTGCGTATCAAAAGTATAGACGCACTGTATTTTTTTTACAAAGACATACCTTTCAATACATCATTGATTGATTTTTTTGACTTGTATTTAGAGGACCTTAGACAATTGTGATTGCCATTATAAACATTCGTATGTACAACTACAGGAAATTGACATAGCTACATATATTTGAAAAGACAATTTTTAAGATACAACTAGTTTATTGTCAACTAAATGCGTCATCAAAAGTATAGACGCACTGTATTTTTTTTACAAAGACATACCTTTCAATACATCATTGATTGATTTTTTTGACTTGTATTTAGAGGACCTTAGAAAATTATGATTGCCATTACAAACATTGATATGTAGCACTACAGTTTGGTGTTTTTTGTCATAAGAGTGAAAAATGTCCCTATCAAAAATTTCAACACACTTGCCCCAAAATAGCTGACTAGGGTTAAATATATAAAGAATGACAATCTAGAGAGTACAATTGAATACAAAAAATTAATAAATTGACATTAATTTATCTTAATATAATAATTATAATAATTCATATAAATTTAAATTTAGCGCTAAAACATTCTGTATGCTAAACTTTCCTAACTTTCAATATGATTGTCTTTCGCCTTTAGACTAAAAACACATCCACGTGGTGATATATACGATTTTTTTAACGGTAACCGTAACATTTAAAGGTATTCTACACGTACCACGAAAAAGAGAAATTAAAGATTCATCAAGGGGTATGTTTTTATAAAAAAAAATACGACGTGCGTAAACTTTTGATATCCACTGTATTCACGCGCGTATTCATAGCTCGGATTCGTCGTTGATTTCTAGTTTCCCGATCGATTGAAAAGCACGGGATAACGTTCGAGTCACGAACCCATCGTTGATTGCGCGGTAAAAAGCAATCTCGGGAAAGTCTATCGACCTGTCGTATAGAAAGCCCGACTACGGGAAGCTCGATTCGAAACGATTCGTCGTTCGATCGATCCCTGAAACGCGTCCATTTTCCACCTGTAACAATTAATTAACCCTCCCGTGTCGCGCCCGGATTTTTATCGGCTCTGTGCGCGTTTCACCGGCGAAATTTCGTTCGAAATTCGTTTTCGTCTCTGCCCCATGTTTTTGTGCTCGTGCGCGTGTCGCTTTTTTTTATACTGCCATTTTTATATCGCCGAACGAATCAAATGGAAATTAGACGGAAATTGGGTAAAATGGTGGGACGAAAATGGTACTCTTATATCCGCTAATGGTGCAAAATAGATTCCTCCATTTTCTATAGATAATACAATGATGTTTTAAATAATCACATTTGAAATATTGTTCGAGGTATAGTACTTTGATCATCGGGAAGTTTTGCAGTAGATCGATATATTCTTTCATCATTGTGTATGTGTCTCTTGCAATATAGTACTGTGCATAGTTCTGTCAATAAATGATGCTGTACGTAATTTTGGCAATAAATAGTACTGTACATAGTTGTTCAATAAATAGTGTTGTACATAGTCCTATCAATAAATGGTACCAAACATACTTGTCCAATAAATGGTACACAACATAGTTGTTCAATAAATGGTGCAGTACATAGTCCTATCAATAAATGGTACCAAACATACTTGTTTAATAAATGGTACACAACATAGTTGTTCAATAAATGGTGCAGTACATAGTCCTATCAATAAATGGTACAAAACATACTTTATCAATAAATGGTACCAAACATACTTGTTCAATAAATGGTACACAACATAGTTGTTCAATAAATGGTGCAGTACATAGTCCTATCAATAAATGGTACAAAACATACTTTATCAATAAATGGTACCAAACATACTTGTTCAATAAATGGTACACAACATAGTAGTTCAATAAATGGTGCAGTACATAGTCCTATCAATAAATGGTACAAAACATACTTGATCAATAAATGTTACCAAACATACTTGTTCAAGAAATGGTACACAACATAGTAGTTCAATAAATGGTGCAGTACATAGTCCTATCAATAAATGGTACAAAACATACTTTATCAATAAATGGTACCAAATATACTTGTTCAATAAATGGTACACAACATAGTAGTTCAATAAATGGTGCAGTACATAGTCCTATCAATAAATGGTACAAAACATACTTGATCAATAAATGGTACCAAACATACTTATTCAATAAATGGTACACAACATAGTAGTTCAATAAATGGTGCAGTACATAGTCTTATCAATAAATGGTACAAAACATACTTGATCAATAAATGGTACCAAACATACTTGTTCAATAAATGGTACACAACATAGTAGTTCAATAAATGGTGCAGTACATAGTCTTATCAATAAATGGTACAAAACATACTTGATCAATAAATGGTGCAGTACATAGTCCTATCAATAAATGATACAAAATATATTTGTTCAATAAATGGCACAGCACATAGTTCTGTCAATAAATGGTACAGAAAATCTTCGTTGCGACAACAAATATTCAGATTGATGAATTTATTCGAACGATGATATGATTCTAATTAACACGAACACAGACTGTACAGTGTACGAAATATTTGAAAATGATCGTACGTATTGTGTATGGGAAATATATGAGAAGAACGCGTATAAATTTCACTTTCAATTAGGAATACATCATCTCGACGATTGAAAATTCCATTACATAATGATCGAATTACTTGAAAAGTTAGCAAGGGAGAGTATCGAGTGTCGATCGTTAGCGACGCGGAAGTCGATTCGTCGAGCACCGTGCCATATAATCGTGGAGATTGTTCGAGGAATCGGTATTAGCGACAGAACAGATCAATTAGTTTCGATCAGGAAGCAATTTCAGGCACGCTTAACAGAATTTTTCCATCCACGAATAAATAGCCACGTATATACGTTCGTTAGGCCACTTCCTGAATATTCGATCTTCCTTGCTGTTCAATAGTCGTTTAATTGCTATTTTCTCCTCACGTTTCTTACTTTTTTCAGGAATATTATTAGAGGAATATTTGAGAAGTATTTCGAGAAATATTTTGCAAGTAAGCTCCAATAATTTTATCCAAATATTTCTAATTTTTTAAGTAAGCCCCGATAATTTTGAACGCAGGAAATAATGTTTCCTGCAGGATGTAAAAGGATGATACAACAGAACAAACTCAAAAATAGAATAAACTCAGGGTACACCATAATATAAATCAAATATTATACCACAACGCATATTGTCTGCTTAGACGTCAATATTTCTTGGTCTCGTTAGCGTCCCAAACGTCGCGAGTCATCGAGAAAGCAATTTGTGGCGTAATTAGGGTACGGTGGGGAGAAAACGCGAAAAGAAGGGGGGTCTCGGGGATAATTTGTCCCGGGTCGTTTGTGGGATTTGTGGCCGGGCCAAGGCGACGGGCGAATAAAAAAGGGATCCCAACGTGTCTTTATGCTCGCTGGCAGACTGCACAAAGTGTCTCTGAGCCGGCGTCGCTCGTACATACAGGAATAAGTTATGAAACGAGCGGCGGATAAAAAGTTTTTGATCCCTCTTTGCCGCAACGAGAACCTTAAGCCGCACCCACGTCGCTCTCCCTCGATCACGGGGATCAAGGACCCGGCGTGGATCGTTCGCCTAAGAAGACGGAACGAGCTTCTCGACCGAATCGAATAACATCGGCTATCGAGTTTGCATCGAGGACGACGCGATTGAAATAACCGGAGCCCGTTCGCCATTGAAAGAAGCTTGACCTTGATCACCCTCGCTCATTCACTTTCCCCCGTGACATCTTTTTTAACGATAAAACTATTCACGTTTAACGCTAAACCCACCAAAACGGTCGAAATGACCATTTAACTCTATGCGCTCGAAAGGGGACTCATACTCACCATTTTGTTTAATACAGCTATTTGGAACGCGTATTTTTTATCCAAACCTGTGATGTTGTACATATGATGTATAAAGATAATGCAACAGATAATGCAATATTGGTAATTAATAGTAGAGATGTAATAACTTCAAAAGACTTCGTCAAAATTTTCGACAAAAAAGTTTTAGAGTTGGTATCTGCTACCGGTAAACATACATTCGAGTGCAAATGGTTAATTCGCAATTATTTTTATGTTAAAAATGAAGTTGAAGAAGGAAATGAACAGGCGGTGAAATATAAATGAATACACGTATTGATCCTTCATCTTGATGACAATCAGATGCCAAGAAAAACATTTTCGGTCTAATTATAATGTGCACAATTGAAAATCACGAAATGTAAGACATTCGAACTTTCTTTAATCATCTAAATGTTGTAACAGTGAATAGTTGTGTCTGACGCATTTACCGAATGAATCGTAGTGCAAGGGGTTAATTTCAACCTTCTCACGCGCCAATTCCTGGGTGCGCACTGTGGATATCTAAAAAGTATGTATAGTCGGTAGTGTGAGGTATGAAACGGAACGAACGTGATCAAAATCGCGTGAAATCGAGGTAGGCGATGAAACTCGCGTGCTGTATCGCGTAAGTAGAGAAGCGTAGGTGTTACGAAAGGCCGTTTAATCCGTCGCTAATTAACAGCTGAAAATTCGATCGTGCCGAGAGTAGGGTCGCGTGGCTGCGTCGGCCGAGTTATCAGCAGCTGCCAGAAACAGGGCTGGACCTCTCGTGACCCGATATCGTGCCGGAACGTTCCGATATTGGCAGCACTTCGGCCTCTCAGAAACGAAGAACAATGGGAGCAGCGGCGTGTGTGCCGCGCCGTTCTCCTATCTGCGACCTACCGGTCCCTTTTGCTTTTACTCAACTTTCCGTCGAGTTTCCTCACGATCGTCGAGGATACCGTCAACCGTCACTGCTCCTCTTGTGTTTCGATGCGGGGGTCGACCTTCGTAAACGATCGCGCGCGAAAATAGACGCGAAACGAGGCTGCCACCCCGCGAAACTGTTACAAATTTTTCCTCAAGTTCGATGATTTGGGGCACGGGACTTTGGAAGAGAGCATTCTGCCAGGAAAGTGCAACGTTGTTGTACACCGGTTGCAAGTGTTTCGTCATGTTACTTTTAGTATCTCATAAGTTTATGAATACTTTATATGTTTATGAGTATCTCACAACTTTATGAATACTTCATATGTTTATGAGTGTCTCATAAGTTTATGAACATTACATATGTTTATGTGTATCTCGTAAGTTTATGAGTATTTTATAAGTTTATGGGTATCTCGAGTACGCTGTTGCTGAATTTAGCAGTTCCGAACAAGTAATTCATTTTTAACGTAGCAATCGATTTTTTACTTGAGAACGAAGAATATTTCATTGCGCGATTAGACAGTTTTTTAAAAATATAGGAGAAATATTATTAATACACGAATAGATCAAGTAATATACAAATACAGAAGCAGTTTGACACAAAAAGTAGATAAATTTTTTACATTAAAGCAAATTTGAAATCATCTACCACAATCATTAAATAATATACAAATACAGAAACAGTTTGAAACAGCAATTACAGACATTTTTTACAGTAAAGCAAATTTGAAAACATATACTACAATCATTAAATAATATACAAATACAGAAACAGTTTGACACAACAATTACAGACATTTTTTACACTAAAGCAAATTTGAAATCATGTATCACAATCATTATTTAATATATAAATACAGAAACAGTTTGAAACAAGAAGAGTGTATTATATGCATATATACAAGAGTATGATGTATACATGTATAAACAAATGATTTAGTGTGTTCTGTTTGGCATCGATCGCTGGTCCAGAGAACGTAGGGAACGCGGTAGATCGGTGCGAGGAGAAAAAAATTGGATTAAGAAGAAACTGTTTAGGTGCACGTATAGTTTCTGGCGAGCTTATCGCGCAACGAGCAGAAACAGCCGGTCGCCAAGCGCAGAACCGTGCAAAGAATAAATAGCTTGCACGCGAAACGTCACTTTTATGGTCCGGAGCTTTTAGTCCCGCCTGTAAAAACGTCGCAGTCCATTAGTACTCGACGACGATACGAACGTCACCGTGGCTGGCTGCGCATGCAAAAATTCACCGGTCGCTTAATAACATTTTCTCGTTCGGAACGTCGCGACGAATAGACCGCGACCACGTACCGGGTGTTGGAAAACCGCCTTTCCGACCAATTCCCTGGAAAAATATTATTACATAGACTTCTGTCCGATAATCTCGAATTCGAACGTGTACACCGACACTCGACCGTATGTGGACACCCACCACGTTCGTGAAATGCGTGATATACAAATGCATATTTTTATAAACAAATAATATGTCTAATTAAACATATAACTTCGAGCAAAGAAATAAAAGAGAATGAATGAAATTTTTGAATTTAAGTGGAGATCACGAAACGGGCAGATTTCAGAAGAATTGGTAGATGTTGACGTATGTGGACACCTACTACGTTCGTGAAACGCGTCATATACAAATGCATATTTTTATAAACAAATAATATGTCTAATTAAACATATAACTTCGAGCAAAGAAATAAAAGAGAATGAATGAAATTTTTGAATTTAAGTGGAGATCACGAAACGGGCAGATTTCAGAAGAATTGGTAGATGTTGACGTATGTGGACACCTACTACGTTCGTGAAACGCGTCATATACAAATGCATATTTTTATTAACAAATAATATGATTAATTAAACATATAACTTCGAGCAAAGAAATAAAAGAAAATGAATGAAATTTTTGAATTTAAGTGGAGATCACGAAACGTGCAGGTCCCAGAAGGATTGGTAGATTGTTAACCAGTTAACAGCGTTCGACGTGTATATACGTCAGTCAAAAACTTCACTTCCATCAACATCAATAAATTATTAATTGCTTATCGAAAAAACATTTCCTCATTTTTCTTCGCTATTTTTCCCATAATTTATAACAGCAGCATTTGTCCCGTATACATTGCTCGATCTTAACAACTTTAATAAGTTAATTTTTGAAACTAAACATCGCAGTTATCTGCTTAACACGTTGACTGCTCCACTGTGGCGGGTGATATTTTTACTAAATAGTATTCTTATAACTAATAAATTTTACCAAATATGTTCACAATATTTTATTTTATTTGTTATTCGTAGGTTCAAGTAATTAATATGGGTGTTTCCAATCAAGTGGACGAACAAATTCTAACCAAATGAATGATTAATTTTTACAGAAATTTAAGCGTCAACCACATATGGATGACGTGGCAGTCAAAGTGTTAAGTGTATCAAAAACTGCATCGTTTGCATATCGTAAACAAACACAACTTTCTGATAGACCTAACATTTGTTATCGCCATCCCTGCTTTTCGAGATATTCGCACCTGTTCGGCTCACATATGTAACATACATACGTTCATTCGTATTCCACACACGCGTCACTGTTTGTATAGGTTCGTAACGACGATGTACACACCCCGGACGACAATTCGTGAATTTCGTGAAAATTTCCAAGTACACCACGCTCGTGTTCTAAGTAATTACTAGCGCGTCGCTATTCAGCGTGTCTGCCTGAAACGAGCAACGGTTTCACGGCCGAGAAAACCGCCTTTATTCGATGTATTTGCAAAAATAGCCCGTGAATATGCCATTCCGGTGCATTTCGTTCTTGAAACGCGCGGCCTTTAACGGGATTTTTTTTCGTTGTTGGACGACGCTGTCGCGGAATCCAGGAATTCGTCGTGGACGAGCTTGCAGTCAGAATGCGGATCGGATTAGCCAGACTACGGGGATCGTGAGCTTTCAGCAAGAACGAGGAAGGCTTACGAACGACGGAGCTTTTTTTCCCTTTTCGTCGACGAATCGAGATTAGCCGTCGAGCTAAACGAATTCCGCCTACCGTTTCCTTCTGATTATGTGCACGTTTCATGCTGTTGCACATTGACGGAGTCACGAATGGTCATATCAGATGATCGGAACTTCGAGGATAATTGTTAAATTATCCTCAATGAATTGTCAATTAATAAATTCAAGATCAATTCTAAATTTTGACACTTCAGACGCGATGCACGAACAATTATAATCACTTATGAACGATACGAAATAAAACAGCACACTTTTCAAATATGTTCTTCTCGATTTTATTTCTGAATGATCGTGTGTTTAACAATCTTTCTGATTTTTCGTCGTTCGTCTGGGTCATTCGTCGTTTATTTAGGTTATTTGTTTCGATCATTCGTTTGGTTCGTTTCTCAGCTTTCGATGTTCAGTTAGAATCGCTAGAAAAGTTTAGTATAAGAATCTTTTCATACAAATTCTTCTTAAATCGTACAGAGTCTAGCTTGATTTGAGTCTTTTTATGAGATTGAAAGGTTGTTCGATTCTTTTTGTATCAAGTACGAAGAATCGTTGTACTCTTTTCATACGAGTATCAAAGAACAATTTGAGACCTCCTATATGAGTATGAAATAATAACGTGAGTCCTCCTGAACGAGTATCAAAGAGTCGAACCTTCCTCGCTGTGACTTCCAAAATTTTGGTAATTTAAAGAATTTCTGATTATTATTCACGAATGTAGTCGCGGATGTCCGAGCAGGATGCGATTATTCATACCGTGGTGTATTCCAGGAAGCTTTGAAAGTCGTCCCGCGCGGGTCAACCTAGAAACTCGACGCTTTGCTACGGCGCAAAATTAATTTTGTTCTCGAACCCTTTTCCGCGCGAACTTTCCCCCTTTCGCTCGTGTCGGTTTTCGCGTTCTCATTGTGTATTCCGTTCCTACGGCGCTTTGAATCCTGCTGGACCAACCCGGATTCTACGAACCTTGCCGTGGTGCAAAATTAATTTCGCTTTGCGCCCTTTCTTCTTCGACTTTCTGCCCAGTTTCTTCGAATCGGTTCACGGATTCATTGTTCGATTAATCGCTGACGTACTACAGAGTCATCGTCGTTTCTTTACCGCAACTATCGACTCTCATGGGTCGAACAATCAATGGGTTCGAACAATTAATCGACTCAATCAATTGGTTCGAACAGTCAATCGCTTTAAACAATCAATGTGTTCAAATAATCAATGGGGTTGAACAGTCAGTCAGTTTGAACAATCAATCGATTCGGACAATCGATTGCTTTAAACAATGAATGGATTTAAACACTCGATAGGTTTGAACAATCAATCCGTTCGAACAGTCAATCGGTTTGAACAATCAATTGTTTTGAACAATCAATCGCTTTAAACAATGAATGGGTTTGAAAAAGCGATCGATTTGAACAATCAATGGGTTCGAACAATCAATTGCTCTAAACAATCAATGGATTGAAACACTCGATAGGTTTGAACAATTAATCGGTTCGAACAATCGATATCTTTAAACAACCAATCGCTTTAAACAATGAATAGGTTTGAACAATCGATCAATTTGAACAATAAATCGATTCGAATAATCGATCGATCTTATATTCCAAAAATGTTTGACCTTCGGATAATTTGCGTCGGTGTTTAAAAAGTTCTGCCGCAGCCCAAGATTTAAACGGGGAATAAAGAGAGCGTAAACGTCGGTAATCATTTACGAAGTGGACGACCTCGTCGATATCGACGATCTTGAAATACGTTGTCAAGAGTCGTGTAACTTTTTGCCCCGCGTATTTCGTGTTTCCAGTCGAGAAAGCATCAAGTTTGAGCCAGTTCGCGATTTCAAGCCACGGCCGACCGATTACCTCGAAACCTTTATCAACGCGGATGCTTTCCACAGGAGGATCTCTCGAGTCTCGGAAGAAAATCTGAGCGGAACCGCCGTTCTGCCGGAAGTGAGCCGCAACCGGTGACCCAGATGCGCACGCGACACAAATACCAGGAAAAAACGACAATAACGAGGAGAGCAGAGATTTAACTACAACCACGACAATAAACACGTAAGACTGACGCGAATCGATTAGTCGAAAGAAAGTAGAAGAGGAACGAGAGGAACAAAGAGGAGGATAGAGGAAGAGTCCGGAGTTATAGCTTGTAGAAAACTTTCGACGAGAAAAATATCGTATATTTTCGTCGATTTTCACGGGATCCCTTCTATCGGAAGGGTTATCACTGGTTCACCGAAAAAGGAATTATCGAGAATAATGTATCGAACAGCTTCGACGAACATCCTCGAAAATCCATGCGCGTGTCTCTGATTGGAAAACCCGACATTCGCAAAAACGGAGAGATGTCACTGAATCACAGATATTACGTGAGTATCATGTTATGTACTTTTGTTAAAGGCTTTTTAATTAGTTTAGGTGCTGCTCCTTCACGAACATTCTTCATCTCGACATTGTTCAATATTTGTTTTCTGAAGGCAAATTAAATAATAATTCTTTCTTTATACTGTTATTTTTTTTATCAATTTCGTTGATGTCGAGATTACGAGGTTTCGATTAACCCATTTGCTCTTGCGAGGAGACTCGCCATTTTGATTTAATGCAACGATAAATAAATACCTTTCTATTTAAATTTCTAAATTATACACCCGATGTTTGAATATAGTGAAACAGGCTATATTCGCGATAAATAACAAAGAAATAATAATATCAATGAAATCAGTCAAACCTTTCAATTAGGAATTATTTACGGATGCTTTGTCAAGGTAAAAAATGCTTCCGAGCGCAAAGGCTTAACAATCTTGATATTCTAAATAATATATTGAACTGCTTATTTCGATCAGATATTTTTATCGTGTCACTAGTCGCGTTCCTGTCGTTCAAAAGGGATCATGTCGCAAAGTAACAATCGATTCGGAACGAGAAAAAGGCGACAGTCGATTGCAATTAATTCCAGCTCGGTCGAATAAAAGCAAAAAAATGTTTGCAACCATGGTAACGTCTACAGAAAACCCTGTGTCCGATTCGTTGCACGATAAATAAACAAGAAATATATCCCGAACAAATATTTTGCACCGAATACGAATCTGACCCTTTCTGCGTCCATGGAGCTTTCCATTTGTTTCAAACATCCATTTTTTTTTTTATGTTCGTTCACGATAAAGCGTGCTCCACAATCGACAATGGTTACACGACAAAGAACCGCGTACGAAATGATTTCCGTGCGAATATCGATAACTTTTCATCGGTCGAGAAGAAAGGAACTATCGCCGGACGAACGTTCCACGGCTTCCGATAATATTTCTTCAGCAAACGAAGCCACGCTGAAGATGTTTTCCGCGGATTGATAGTACCGTTGTTATTTTCCCCTTCGTTCATCCTGGCCAGAACTTTTCAGCCTTAAGAGCCCCGAAGGAGTTGCCGCCAACTCGAAAGTCGGTTACTGGGTTGAAATCATTCGGAAAGCGAAAGACAAACGATTCTCGGGGTGGCTTTAACTAAAATATAACCGCGGACGATGCATCCGCGCATTCAACGGCTTCGATCATCGAAACCTTCGTTTTTTCTTCATTACTCGTCGGCCAATTTACGGATATTTATCTGCACAATTTTTTTCGATGTTCTAATATCTGTTCAGCGATCGTTACAGTGTCTCTTTTGTCGTTTACGAATCCGCTATCCATTTTTCCTCGGCACGTATGATTTTCGAGAAATTTTATTTCGAAGAAAATGTATATTTTCCAAATCCGAATTAATTTTGTGAAGTATATATAGAAGATACTAACATTCTGTTTGTATCAAAAGATTTTTGTAGACTTTCCCGAATACAACGGCATCTTGTGCATTCTGAATATTTATGTAAATAACATATTTTTTTAATATAATATAATATATATTATATAATAACACGTTGCATAACATATTATATAAATAAGATGTTCATATAATATGTTACATGTATAACGTTAATATGATAATATATTACATATGTTACGTATGTCAATGTTTTATGTATAATGTTAATATGTCAATATATTACATATGTTACATATGTTAATGTTTCATGTATAATGTTAATATATTAATACATTACATATGTGACATATGTTAATATTTTTATGTACAAGTAACACATTAAAATAATATTTTTATATAATATTTTATACATACATTTATATGTTATTTACTGTATACAACTGTATATTTGTATACAACTATTGCAGTCGAAGATCAACTTCGAAACTTTCTCTCATGAATTTTTGATACAGAAACGCAGAGTAGCGCCATTTTGTTGCACGATGGACTCGGTTCCATTTTGTTCTACGATGCATCGATAATAAACCGGACGATTCGAAGTGAGTTGTTGGTAAAAATTCGAGGTTAACGAGGAACGTATCGAGTTAACCGCGAATGCATCGAGTGAGAAACGCACGATGGCGGCCGTATGTTAATGCACGATGCAGTTAACGCAATGGAAACGATGACGCGTTCCGCTTTAACTCCTTTATGGCAGGATTCGATCCTGTGGCAAGATGTGTGGGAAGCGAGGATCCTTCAGGCTGTAATTTATTGGCTTGCATACGATAGCAAGTGTCTCGAAGCATCGACGATGCTCCTTGCTACCGTGTCTCTAACGCAGCTAGCGCGTCTCAAAATGCGTGTATTAATGGAATTTTGCAAAGACAATGACGTGCTTCTCGTTCGTCAGCTAATTAACGGTGGAACCTCAACTTAGGAAGCCGAAGTTAAGCCGATTTTCAATAAATATTTCGATGGTTTTCAGAACAATTTAACACTTTGATCGCCACCTCATCCACATATGGGTGACGCTTAAATTTTCATATGAATCAATCATCTATTCAGTAAGAATTTTTTCATTTATCTGATTGGAAACACTAGTAGTATTTACTTTGACCTGTGAATAATAAATAAAGCAAAATATTATGAACATATTTGATAGGATTTATCAATCATAAAAATAGTCTCTAGCGCAATTTTTAACTGCGTTAGCGGATCAATGTGTTAATAAATACTTCGACTGCATTTTGCAATTTCTTCGTTGAAATGAAATACAAAATGGCGGTGATACAGCCTGTTGCGCCAGAAGCGTCATGAAGAGACTTCTGAAGCGGTGTACACTCCGTTGTCGGTTCTGATTATACGAAACAGCCAAAACGAAGAAATTTTATCGCTACGTAGTTATATTAAATGGATAAAATCTTAAGAAATTTCATCGACGCGCGAGCTTTCGTTGTTACGCATTTTTTCTTTTTGTTCAACCTCGCAGCGACTCGTTGCATCGCGCGAAAATAAACGATTAAACGACGTAATTGCCCGGCGATTTATGTATTTCTGCATGATCGAGAGATTATCGGGACGAGAGATTACGCATTTTAAGAGGCTACTTGTCGCCGTCGGTGAAGAAGGATGACAGCCGGCGAACGATTTAATCGGCCGCGTCCGATATTAAAATGGAGAGGATCGATCGCGGTGTAAGGTGAAAAATGCGGCTGATACGCCGTGGTAAAAGTATTGCTGACGCGTTGGAAAAATCACTGCCGTTTCTGCCCGGCATAAATTATTGATATACGACGATCCTCTTTCTTCTTGCAGCTCACCTCCTAGCCGAGTTCAAGACGTTAAAGGGGATCGAGCGATTATTCCTTTAAGAATGAACCATTTATCCCGTTGAAATTTTCTTCGACGATAGTAAAGGTATGCATATGTATGCATACGTATATACATACATATGTATATAAATACATATGTATGATGTTACATATTAATGAACATATAATAATAAATAATACATATTAAAGATACATAATGATGAAGGTGATGATACGTAATGTATGTATCATACATATACACACATATACATATGAATACATACATTGCATGCATGATGATGTACAATAATAATACATATTAATGATGCACAGTGATAAACAATGATATATGTAACGATAAACATAATGATTCATAATTTATGTATCATACATTGTATGTATGACGATGTACAATAATAATACACATTAATTTTGCATAATGATAAACAATGATATATGTAACGATACACATAATGATTCATAATTTATGTATCATACATTGCATGTATGATGATGTACAATAATAATACATATTAACGAATATATAATAATAAGTAATTAATTAATAATGAATAATAAAAAATACTTACTAATAATGCATAATGATAAACCTTGTATATAATGATAAATTATATGAATATATAAATACAATGATAAACATATCATTACTTGACATACACATATGACATATGACATATGCAGAGAGACACACATATGCGATCAGCAAATGGAAATAAGAAAGTAATATATAAAGTGAATGAATAATTCAATTAATAACGCGTGGTAAGTGGAGGACGAGACGAAATTTGAGGTACATAGTGCGCGATACGAAACGCGCGTTCATGCTGATCGTGTCGTGGGTCATTTTGCTCCTGGCACGGGATCGGGCACGCACTGAATCACCTCCTCTATTCGTAGACGCCTACGCGACCGTTTTCATTGCTTGTTCCTTAGGTCTGATCATTTTTGTTTGCGAGCATCGAGCCAGCCGGATGCATCTCGTTTCGACCTTTTTTCTTTTGCCGTTGTCGCTCGCGAATCAATCGGGCTCTCCCTTGTCGAGTGTCATAACACGGGCGAGAATGATTGAGATGCCGATTAAATGACAAAATCAAATGATTTGCGAGCGTGTACGTTCATTTTAAACATTTGCATTTACAAGCCCTTGCTTTCTCTTCGACCTCGTCCTTTTGCTGTTGCGCGTATTCTGCTGCGTACACGGTTTTTCTCGTTTTCGATACGAGTTTGTGCATGTATATGGAATTTCCCAATTTTGCAATTTTTCGATTCGCGTGTTTCTAAATTTTCGAATTCGCTTCATTTTAGAATTTTTAAGTTTCATAATTTTTTTGCATTCGCGAATTCCTACATTTTTTGATTTCTTGCATCTGCAATTTTATAAATTTACGAATTACTTGCATTCGCGAATTTCTAATTTTTTTTAATTTCTTGCATTTGCGAATTTCTTAATTTTGAATTTCTCGCATTTGCGAATTCCTACCTTTTGAATTTATTGCATTCGCGAATTTATAATTTTTTTTAATTTCTTTCATTTTCGAATTTCTAAATTTCACAATTACTTGCATTTGAGAATTTCTAAATTTCCTAATTCTTTGCATTTGAGAATTTCCAAATTTCCTATTTCCTTGCGTTTACAAATTGCGATGTCGTCAAGTACAAATTTACGAATTTATTTATGAATCCTGCAAAAGATTCGTATTACGAAGTATCAAAAGCTAAGAAATTCTGAAAAGCCATACATGGTCTCAACTTCGAACAACTAAAGCTTATTTGTCTTTAATTCAAGAATTTCCTAATTCTACAACTTTAATACTCGAATCTCTAAATTTCCGAATCTCGCATCGAGTATGAATTAACGAATATAAGTATAAATCCTCCCAATGATTAGAGTTACGAACCGTGAAGCAACGAAATTCGGAAAAGTGAAATTTTTCGAATAGTCATCCGCTCGAGTTTACTTAATACGGCGCGTTGATCGATGATCGGAGCGGATCGATGACACTCGGACGCCATCGCGGGAATTAAACGCGACGGAGGATTATCGGACAAATAAATTGGCCGACACGCGAGACGTTACGCGATCGTTCTCGCAGATTTATTCGCGAACAGTCGGTCTCGTTATCCGTCCGTTCGAGGAGACTGTCTTGAAAAGATTCCTTTCTCTACCCGGCCCGAGTCGCGTTCTGAAGAGCAATTACGCGATAAAATATGACTGGCGCGGGCACGAGTAAATTTCTTTGCGGAAGACAGTAAGCCCGAGCTTATCGTCCCAGCTATGAATTTCTTCGCTGAATAGTTTTCTGTTCGCCGCTTTTCGCGATACACGCTAACGGGGAATTAGCCCGTCGGCTAAACGACTCGCAGGTAAGCTCTTGTACGTGCGCGATTCGTTCGCCATTTTATTATTGTACGAACGCGAGTATCTCGACGACGTTCAGACAGTCACAATTTGTCATTCGCTTGTGTAGCAATTTACTCGCTTGTTTGTTCTCCCGCTAACTCGATCCTCAAAAGTTCCTATCCGTGATCTCTTTTGGAATAAATGCACCACCGGTTGACGTTGTCAAATGATTGTTGAAACAGGAGACTCGGTTACCGGTAGGTCAATTAACCGAGTAGGTGCTCCAACGAGAACGAGGATCGTCTATTTTGCTGTAGACGCGATGACACTCTTTGATCTCTTGAATTACAAGATGTAATCTAGGATAATTGATGCGGTTACGAAAAATCGAACAGCGAAGCTTCTATTCGAACACGATTAACCTCTCTGGCGACATGTTTGAGTCTGTAAGAAATGTTCATATGTATGTACATTTGATAGAAGAAAGGTTCATGTGCATGTACAATGTTCATGTGCATATACATTTGACTGAAGAAATGTTCATGTGCATGTACTTGTGATAGAAGAAATGTACATACGTACGTATTTGATTTTGAAAAAGAACATTTTCCAAATTCAAACCAATTTTGTGAGGTAATAAGATTCATCACAACATATAGAAGATACTAAAATTCTGTCTGTGTTAAAAGGTTCTGTAGACTTCCCTGAATACAATGGCATCTGCTTTTTATGCATTCTGCATATTCATACGAATTACATATTTATCTAGCACAATATATATTATATAATAATATATTACATAACGTGTTTATATAACATGTTAAATGTTATATGTTACATATGTCAATATGTTATATGTATAAATAATATATTTGTATAATATATTTTTATAATATACATTGTACATATTATGTATGTATTTATACATACATACATATATTCTTTATGTATAAACAAGTACATTGTATGTATTATTTATTGAATATAACTGTATATATAACTATACACAAAAACTGCTACTGTACAGCCTATTTCGGTCTTCAGATCTTCGATGGGTATAATCTAGAATAACTTATAAAAATGTTACGAAAAATGAAACAGTAAAGCTTCCACTTGAGGACGATTAACCTCCCCAGCGAGATGTTTCAGTATGTAAGAAATGTGCGTATGTACATGACAGCGATTCGATTCTGTGCGAGGTTCGAAGAATGCCATGGAACAGCGACATAACAAGAATCTGGTGGAGGGTTAAATTTGTCGGGTCGTAATGTTGTCCTAAGGAGACAACTTCCGCAGGGCGTTTTGATTGATTTATTCTTTCGTAGGCGGCTAATCTGGTAACACCGCCGAAAACGTGGGGGCCTGTTGATCCTACCACGGTCGCTTTACAAACGCACGTGTCACACTTTCAGGCAACTTTCTGAACAAGATTAATGATTTCCACGAGGATCAACGCGGCATGGTCTTAACCCTTTAAGAACGCGCGCCTCGGACGAGGGTCACTGCACGCCGCACAGGAAAAAAGACAACTGGTAAATTCGAGGAATTTACTTCCGATCGGTATTCGAATCTACCGGGTAGCGGCTTGTTCGATCATTTTGAACGAATGATTAAACAGACCATTTTTGACCGCTTAGGCTGAATTTCACACAGGTACTTTTTTCGCAGGGTTTTCTAATTAATTACGCGTGAAAGTAGCATTGTGTTACAGATAATACTGAAAGAAATTTTTGCTGGTTGAATTCTGAAAACAAAAATGTATGGATGTGTATATCACATGCTTTCGAGTGCAATGAGTTTCATACTGTATAAAGAAGTATGTGCGCACTCAATAACTTCGATAAAAGTCGCTGATAGAAATATTTTCGAATTCTTCACAAATTGAATTTGCACTCAAAAATTCTGCAAAAATTCATAAGTGGTGTTCAACGCAGCGTAGAAAAAGTCTCATTAGTTTCCGAATTATTTTGATAGCCCTTCGAGTAATTATTTGTAATCCTTAGGCACAAGCGTGCAACATACCTAAAGCTCGAACTGCCTCCTAGGTAATCACGAGTATCTAACAACAATTGCAATTACTATTCGCGGATCTATGGCCCATCTCGTGGATCGTGCACTAGAATCGAACCTACGAATGGTATGAATTTCGCTCAAATAGGCTTGGTATCACTATTATCATTCGGTTAGAATCTTTGTAACAGGGGCAAGTGTTCTACATGCGTGCACTCAGTTGCGTCGAACGTTCGCAAATCGATCGAACGCAATCGATTAACGACCCGAGTCAGAGAAACTCGATGTGATTTTTCGCCACGGACCCTGAAATCGAGGATTTCGTTTACAACGAACGGTTTAAATTTCGCATAAATAGGCTCGGTATCACTATTATCATTGGGTTAGAATCTTTGTAACAGGGACAAGTGTTGTACGCGCGCGAAGTTGCGTCGACCGTTCGTAAATCGATCGAACGCGATCGATTAACGGGCCAAGTCAGAGAAACTCGATGTGATTTTTCGCCACGGACACGGAAATCGAGGATTTCGTTTGCAACGGCGTGTCCCGCAACACTGACCCAGTCCCCGGGCCAATCTTGGCACATTGACCAATCACGTCAGCGATTTCGTGCTACGCGAAGCCCGTGTTTGCGGTTTTCCTCGCCGGATCGCCACCGATATCCCCGGAAATTTTACATTCCAGACCGAGCTGCACTTTGTGGCTCGCCTTCCCGATTTTCTCCGTCCCGAAAAGCACGCTTTTCGTTCCGGTTCGTATCCGAGAAGCTAATGTGCCTGGCGGGGGGAGACGAGCCCCAGAGCTCGAGGGATATCTCCAACTTGTTCGTGTAACCGCATTAAATTTTATGAGATACGAAGTCCTATAACCAAGCGCCACATTTAGAGCAGTAATATGCATAAACGGATTGTCCCACAAACTTGTAAGGGTTAAGTTTACCATGACGGCTGATTACCGCGGCTGGAATGGTCGGTGTAGAGAGGACGCGCTGTTGGACTCTGTCCAGTTTGCCTATTATACAAAATAGCAACTTTATGTTGCTCGTAATAGACCAGCAACGATATCTGGTTTCGTGCTCCAGACGCTTCTAATTTAACGAATTTTCTGTCACGCGTCGACCGCATCTTCGTGTAGGTTCACGCGAAACGCTGAACGCCTCTTCCAACTTGCTAACAATATGTTTTTGGGACAATTGCTTCTTTTGGACACTTTATAACATAAGTTTTAACAGGCACGAAATAATTATTTTCTCCCTGTTTGATGCACGGTCATTCAATTTTGTCTGCTCTTAATACTTTTTCGTTATGTAATATGTATGTATACAATGTATATCTATGCATATGTCTATGTCCATGTCTATGTCTATGTCTATGTCTAAGTCTATGTCTATGTCTATGTCTATGTCTATGTCTATGTATATGTATATGTATAAGTGTAAATATAGGTACATGCATATGCATATGCATATGGATGTGTACATGTATATGTATGTATCTCTACATGCATACGTGCATGGATATGTATATGTATATGTACATATATGTAGTATGTATACAGTATGCATATTCATTTTTACTCATACGTGAAATTACTTATGCAAGAATGACTGTGATAGCCATTTGATATGAAATATGTGTCCTAACCCTTTGCACTTGAAAGCACTTTTACTGTTACCAAATAGGAACTATAAATCTTTCTGGTTAAATAGTTTGATCAATTTTCTTGAAATTATTATTTCTTCACTAATCATCGCAAATATTGTCTGTTTCACTATGTTCAAACATCACGTGCACAATATTAGAAATGACGCAAAAAATTATTGATTAAAAATTATTAAATCATGAACATTTGAATCATGAAATCATAACAGCTACGTAATTATTGTCCCGAAGAAACTGTTTCGAAATCCCGTTGAAAATGAGTGTGAAATCCGCGGACATCAAAGGTATACCTCATTTTGCAAAGTAAACGAAATGAAAACGGCCGAAACGCAAACGAAAGGTGCGGCACGTTGCGAAGAAGCCGCGAACTTGCCGTCAAGTTTTGAGACACCATTCCGGACGCGGAAAATCGATTATCGAGCGTGTAACAAACCGTGGCAACGGCGGCGTTACATCCGAGCCACGACTAATCAACGAACGTGTGATCGGTCGTAAGCGTGTCGACACGCGAGTTACAACAGGAGTCTGTTCAAAACCCGCTGGCTGAAAGTGCGAACAGCGTAACCGCGATTCTATTTCGAGCACGAGTATGCACGCACCGTTCGAATCATCGTCTTCGCGCTTCCGCGTTTGTCGCTCGACGAGAAGGCCAGAAAAACGCGTTAACGCACCTGATAAATAGCCCGAAAGCAACAAAGATATCGCGATTTCCATTCACCCCTTGGAAATTGTCGTTTTCGCGACCTCCTTCGAACTTCGACGCGACGGAAACCGTGATTGACACGCTAATCGCAAATATGGAACAGTTATCGATTATCGCGAAACAATATTTTCAATAACTTTTTCGCGCGTGTTGGATCAAGACAGTTTCGGAAATATTTTTAACACTAAAACTACCAACGTGTAATGCACAATTATTTTGATGTTAAAAATGAAGCAACATAAATGAATACACTTATAGATTCTTTATCTCGACGACAATCAACATGAATGTCAAAAAAACCAGCTTTACAAATTTTGTCATTTGAAGTAGGAAATTTATAGAAGGGCCATTTGACCCCTTTTAGTAGGTTTAGTGTTAAAAAATTAAAAACATGCAGGATAAGACCTTGAATGGCCTTGAATCAATATAGGCATTGCATTTCTAATAAAATGGACTATCTTTGTACATATTTAAAAAGGATAGTTTCATTTAAGAAGTGGTCTTGATATCTCTAAAAATGATGAAAAGAAAAACACAAATTTTTGGTGTAACATGCGAGTAACAACCGTTCAACTACGTTTTTAAAACATTTGACCTGCGTTTAAAAACAATAAAGATATTTGACATGCAAACGTTAGGTCACTCGACATGTGTACAATATGTATATACAATATACAGTATTATACAACACACGCTATTATTAATATGGATAATTAATTCTTCACTTTTACTCTTCATTTCTTTATTAGTATCTAATCCTAAGTTTCATTAATTTACCTTTGCTATACAATTTTTCCCCAGACAATTTAAATTCCTGAAGTCCAACATTCTCACCGACGAGGACAGCAGCCAACGCGTCGAGAAAGTATTAAAAACCGAAACATTAGCAGGGAAACAATAGAGTAGTACCTAAATACGAGATAACGATGCATCATGGCAAACAGAAACAGGGAAGATGAAGAGGGGAAAAGTAAAGAGGTTGTAGCATCCGAAGGGCGAGAAAGAACGAGTCCGTAGGAAAGGGTGGTGGAACGGAGACAGAGACACTGTAACGCAATATACTTTCTGTCTCTCTCTATCTCGCTTTTGCAGAGTGTTCTGCACGCTGCACCCTCTCCCCTAATGTGTGTCGGTGGGTCGATCGGTATCTGGGTCGCGGGTTTCGGCAGTGCGAACCCGAAACCCCTCCCTCTCTTTCGTTCGCGATCATCCCTCCGTTTCTGAACTCGCCAGGTCCGCTATATGCCCGTTGCGGATTTACGCAGAGGTTCAGTTCCAGTATTTCCGGTCCCAGCTCTACCGATCGATCGATAAACGATCGAACGATATCGACGGTCGAACGGGATCGTCCAAATTCTCGTGCACGTCCCACGAGATGGCCCGCAGATCCAAGAATTGTAACTTTAACCCTTTGCACTCGAGCGGTGACTTTCACTCACAATTTGATTTGATGCGGACATTTTATAACAAATTTTAACTACGTTTGTGGCATAACGCGGTTCTTGAACACAGTGAAACACAGTGATAATATTGGCGATTAACAAGGAACAAATGATGATTTTAAAAAAGTTGATCAAACTTATCAACTAGTAAGGTTTACAGTAGTTATTCGCCAACGATGAAAATGCTTTCGAGTGCTAAGGGTTAATTTTATATACCATTAGATGATAGATAAATTTGTATTTATGCATTCTACAACATTTATTTAAATTTATATTATAAAAGGAATTTTAAAGACAATTTATACTATTTCATTGTTTGTCACAACTTTTTGTTTTTCGTTTTTTCTTTGCTTAATATCGCACATTCGGGTTGATAGAAAGTTATGAAAAAAATCATGGTTATTCTACCGATTGGTATACACGTCCACGAATTTTTTCAGAATTTTTGGTTGCGAATTCAATTTAAAAAAAATTCGAAAATATTTCTGCCGTCCACTTTTTCATCGAAGTTATCGAGTGCCTACATATTTGTTTACACAGTGTAAAGCTCTTTGCACTCGAAAGCATTGTTGTTATTGGCAGGTATCTTGAAAAGTTTCATCAATTTCGTAGAAATTCTGCTATTTTTTACACTTTTTTAAATACAAAAGAACATTAATAAACCTTGAAAAAAGTATAAAAATAAATGTTTCAACAAAAACAACTAAAGATAACTGGCATCTACTTTTTCGTATTAGAGGAAATAAGCACATTCTCTAACGAGTAGATTTGGTTATATTTATACAGAAACCCAAAACTACATATCTCACGAGTTAACTCGGGTGGACGGGAAAAAACCATTCTCTTAAACCCGAGTTAACTTAGGTGCGTGTTAAGGGGTTAATTGCTAGTCTTTCCCATTTCACCATAATTAAACATCACATGTATCGTATAACACTGAAGATTCGGCTAAAAAATATTTATCTAAATCATAGTGGTAGATTAAATGGCGAATGTGAGACGCAAACAGGTTAAAGAAACGTGTGAGGACCGAAATGGTGGAAGATGCAGGACAGAACTCGAATAAATTCGAAAGAAATTCATTAACCCGGTCGCATAACGTGGAGGGGGAGGAAAGGTTGCTGGCAGCCGAGTACTTGGCACGTTGACTGGTCGCAGTTCTTTTTTATCCCTAGGAAATTATGAACACGTTCTAGGCACGTAGAAAACGTGGCAAAAGTCTGTTCGTCGAGTACCTTTGCACGCGTGGCGTCGCGTCGATGGAACGTTAACGGGAGCAACCCTCTCGACGTCCTGACCCAGCTGCGCTGAATCTTGGCACCCTGGCCAATCCTCGATCCTTCCTCTTTTTCCGCGGCTCGATGACCCTCCACGCGCCTATTATCGACAGATTGTTAAGGCGTCGCTAACCCCCAACGACTCGTCACACTTCGGTTTCGTTTAAAGCGTCACGTATCCGTGCCGCGGCGTGCATAACGAGCCAAATTCATCAGGCGTGGCCTAAATTGCGTCCGTGCATCGTAATTGCACGCTGCATGCGTTCACGCGTGATATTTTTTTTTCTTTTGACCGTTCTATGGTTCGGGATGTCCCGGAATTTGGATTCTTGGAGGATTTGGGGTGTGGAAGTTTGGAATTTTTGAGCTTATGGGGTCTGGAAGTTTGTAATCTTGAAGCTTTTCGGGTCGGGGACTTTGTTATTCGTGGAGCTTTCGAAGTTTGGGGCATTAGATTCTAGGATCTTTTGAGGTTTGGGGCTTTAGGATATTGGATTTTTTGAGGTTTGTGACTTTGGGATCATGGAGCTGTTTGGGTATGGGAGTTTGGAATCTTAGAGATTTCGGGGTCTGGGACTTCGGAACCTTGGAGTTTTTGGGATCTTGAAATTTGGAATCTTGGAGCATTTGGAGTCTGGGGTTTTGTCATTTTCGAGCTTTTGAGACCTGGGACTTGTGGAATGTCCGTGTTTTTGTGTCGTGGAACTATTTTGATTCGTGGAGCTTTTTAGGTTCGGGATTTTGTGATTCATGAAAAGTTTTGACGTTTGGGGCTTTAGGATTTTGGAGTATTTGCAGTTTGTGAGTTTAGAATCGTGGAACTTTTGAAGTCTGTGACTTTGGGACCATGAAGCTTCTGGGGTTTGGATGTTTGGTATCTTGGAGCTTTTGGACTCTGGGTCCATCGATACATCACCCATTTCCACATCGAAACAAAATGAAATTTCCTCGACACCACAGCTCTGCATTTCCATTTATAAGAACAAGTACCCGTCGAAAGTTTCACACAGTGAACCTGATCATCCATAATAACCATTTTATCGAAAGTTTGTGTTTGTCGTAAAAACGGTCGACAGCATTCTATTATCCCTACGATGCACATTCGCAAATAAACGTTGCAAGAAAACAAAAAAATTGCGAAAAACAAGGACGAGTTGTCCAGTTAGAAAAACAAACCCGGAACACTAGAGAGCCTCAATCGTGATCGAGAAAGAGATTCGTTAAGAAGATGGAGTAACGAGTGGTCGTGGGACACCGTAATCTGGACATTGTCTGGATTTAATTGGACTCGAGACGATTTCGGAACTTGCTCGTTCTCGCCTGGTCGCGAAAACGATAACGACCAGCTGCCTCTTCTAACCTTCTCCTTTAATCTAATTGATCCTCGGGCGAAAGTTTGATCGAGTCCTCAGGGACGATTCCCGGGGTTGTTAAGGGTTTATTAGACGATCTCGTTGTCCTCTTATCCGAATCATAATTGTACTTCTTCACGATCGATGGAACTTTGCCGTGCGATCAACTGTTCCGCGAAATTCAGACATCGACCAATACTTTTTCTTGTTCTCGTTCGAAAAATCTTTTAATTTCGAATTGGTTGCATAGATAAATACACGATATGGATAAACAAGATGTATTGAAAATAAGAATTAATAAAATAATATTTCTTATAGCATATTATATGTATAACATAATATGAATTTATAATAACATATTTATAAATACATATAAATAAATGATATTATAAATAAGTTCTACATAGTAGTAGTCTATACAATGCAAATAGAAATGGTAAATAGAATGAAAAGGGAAGTTTAAATTGACCTTACAGATTTTCACACAATAGGGTAAAACTGAATGAGTGTTTGGGCCATAAAACTGTGGCTCTGTTTTCCGAGAATCAAAATTGCCAACAATCACAGAAAAGGAAAACAGTAGATCACCGATAAAGTATACAATCATCCAGATAAAGAAAGTCGTACATCAAATTTGGAAAGTGTACGGCGTTATCGTCTCCAAACACTTCGTTCCTGGTACATGATTCACATCTTCGAAGACGAACGCACAATTAGCATTGTTCCGCTGCGAATTATCTCGGAGGAGACTAAACAAACTCGATGAAATAATATTAGTGAGTAGTGACATTAGTAATATTTCGCTGTGCACACAGATTGGTGACGAAACGGGATTTCGGTTTCGTGAAACGAATTTCGTGATTTTGAAACCGGGAAGCATTTTACACGACTGCAGCAAAAATATTTGCCAAGTTTCACGCTGGGCCGATAATGTGGAGCCGGTGTTTATCAGCGGCAACGGACGATACAAGTTAAACAGACAACGTTAACTCGGCCGTGATGCGACTTTCACGAGGATGATGAGTCAGTGAGGGGACGGTAAATTTGCTGGAAAATTTTCCCGAGGCTTCCACCGTGTACACTCCATTTTCCGCATCCCCAAGGGGGGTGGGAGTAAATTTCGTTTCGAGCAGGAAATGGCTCGACATTGAGCGATTTAGAAATAAATCGAGTAGCGAAAAAAGTTCTGCCTCGAAGTAGTAGCGTTTATTGGAGGAAAAACTGTTCGTGAACAAATTTAGTTTTATTTCATGTCTCTCGATGTCCCCTGCATTTCTAGATTTCTACATTTCTATGTTCTTATATTATATTCCTATTTTCTTTTATTTCTATTTTTCATATAACAATATGAACATATTTAAGTAAATTATTTTATTAAGTTTATTTAGGTTAATATATGAATAATTCATTATATTATTAATATTTAAATCATTTGAACATCAATTAATGTTTATGAATCAAAATGAATATTCATTTGTTTATTTTTCTCAAATTTTGATAAAAAACTTCCATTTTTTAAATTTTCGGAATGTTCAAATATTAAGTGTTCGAATATAAAGTGTTAAATACTCAAATCTTTCCAAAATTTCAAACGGGAAAATGAACAGTACCATTTTTATGTACAAGTAGAACTCGAAATCTTAAAAAAAAATTAAAAAACCAGAAAAATGTATCATCGAAAACAAGGTTCCAAACGGTTTCCAATATCACGATCCCATAGTTCAAATCCTGAAACAGCGAGTAATGACAGAAAGCAACAAAAGCGGTAAAAAAAATGGTAGTAAAATGGCCTTGTACTTTATTTGCAAGAAAGAAAACTTGTTCGCGAGCGTTTCACAGTCTACTTGTTTCTTGGACTAGAAATTGCCAGCGAACAACAAAGAAATGGGTCCAGTTCGTTCTGTCGAACCGCTCGGAGCATTTCAGAGGAGCTTAAACAAGGAAATCTTGTTTTGCAACTGCACACCACATTCGCAGATAGAGTTCCTGGTGAAACTGTACTCGGGCCAGCGGTTCAGAAGGAGGTTGTTGACACACTGGCCAACTATATACGTTATACGTCCTTTTAGGCAAGTTCAAAGCTACCGTATTAAATTCGAGGTTCCTCGCGAAATATTTGTCGAGTAAACGCGTGTCCACGATGACATTCGCCTACGTTACAACGTAGATGAGCAGAAGGAATACGACCCTGCTGAAGAAGAGGACCCCACCGAGGAAGATGACCCTGTGGAAGAAGAGGATCCAAGTGAGGATGATTACCCTGCTGAAGAAGAGGATCCTAGTGAGGATGATTACACTGCTGAAGAAGAGGACTCTGTTAAAGAAAAGGATCCCGTTGAAGAAGAAGATCCTGCTGAAGAAGAGGATCCTGGTGAGGATGATTACGCTGCTGAAGAAGAGGACCCTACTGAGGAAGATGACCCTGCTGAAGAAGAGGGCCCTGCTATCTAGACGATATACATATGGTGGTAGGATCGTTTGGTCATCTCCAATTCAATTGTATCAATTTGGAACATGTCAAATCGAATTTGTCGAATTCAAGCCCGTTCAGTTGAATCGAATATCGCCAAATTCAAATTCGTCGAATTAACTCGCATCCAATCAAATACAGCCGTATTCAAATGTACTGTGTGTGTCAAACTGCATCAAGGTGAATTATGTTGAATCAAATCACGTCGAATTGAAACTCATCGAATTGAAATGCATAAAATCGCGCATCGTCGAATTGTACCTCACGAAACTCGGTTGCACGGAATTGAATCGTAGCGAGATCGAATCGAGCAAAAGGAAGTTGAATCTCTTGTGGTTGTTTCCGGTCCCAAATGAAACATCAACCTCGATAAAAATACTGGAACAAGGTCGACGGGAGCATCGATAGGCCTCCTCGTCCAATGATCAGGATATTAGACGCGTCACCGTGAACTTTGATACCCCGAGCTACTTACAAAAGTGCAGTCGCAATTCCGTTCGACTTCCGGTCGTAAAACGGTGACCTATCGATCGTCCCTCGAACGTCGGCTGACCCGAATTGAACCCGTTCGATCGAATTTGATCGCGATTATTTATTTAATCGTCCGCGTCTCTGGCCGATCAACGAGCAATCTCGAGCTTGCCTGCAGCCGCAACGAAGACGAAGAGCAGCTAGGAGGAAAGAGAAACGATCACGGGTAGATAGGAACAGCGAATGATCGATTTTAATTTCCTGCCATGCTCCGGCGGGTGGAGGATCGATCGAGATAGGCGGAATTTGGGGACTTGTGAATTTACGAAATTGGGAATTGGTAAATTTGAGGACTTGAGAATTTGCGAATTTGAGAATTGGGAAATTGAAAGATTTAAAAATTTTAGACTATGAGAATATGGGAATTTAGGAGTTTGGCAATTTCGTAATTGGGAGTTTTGGAGAATCTGAGAATTTGGGGATTGGAAAATTTGGGGACATTGAAAATTTGATGACTCGAAAATTTTAGAATTTGGGAATTGGGAATTTTGGAGATTTCATAGTTTGGGAACTTGGGAATTGGCAAATGTGATAATTTTGGAAACTTGAGAAATTGGAAATTTGCAGAATCTGAGAGTTTCGAATTTGGGATTTGGGCAGATTGGGCACTTGAGAATTTTGGAATATTTTAAACTTAGGAATTTGAGAATTGGAAAATTTGGGAACTTGAGAATTTGGGAATTGGGGAATTGGAAAATTTGGGGACTTGAAAATTTGGGAATTTCAGAATTTTGGGCTTCGAAAATTTGGAAATTAGGATATTCAGGTACTTGAGAATTTATGAATTTTGAAATTTGACAATTCGGATAATCTTGATAAAGGTAACTAGTAGAAAACCCTTCGTAAAGATAACGAAAAGCATATTCCAAAGAAAAGTCGCGCAAAATCTACATAATAAAATCCGAATAAATTAAAAAAAATACCGCGCATCACTTTCATCCGCAGAGACGCGCCCGTGTAATTACGAGCTCGTCACGCACCAGTGTGCGCGCATTAATTACCGTTGCACAGGAAGCAGGACATCGTGAAAAAAGAAGATTATTCCGTGTAACGCGCTGCACCGGTCGGGCATCGACGGAAACCAGGGGGGGTTAGAAGAAAGGCAGGAAAACGAGAAAAACGAAAAGAACAAAGAAGCTTGTCGAAGCCGGAAGGAGAAAAATGACTCGTATTCGAGGCAACGTCCCTACCGACACCGGTCCGTGTATCTGACACGTGTTTTAACGCGTATCGTTCGACGCCGCTGGTTGCATCTGGGTCACGTTATACGAGAGCCACCCGTTTTCCAAAGTCCTTCGCGTTCTGCAGTGCGGCGTTTTTACGACCACTGCGGTATAGAACGTCGCAGGATCGCGGACTCGTACCGCTGATTTTCATTCTCTCGTTCGAATGAAAAGGCCATTCGAACGCAACCCCGCGGAAAAGTGTTGCGAAATCTCGAATACGACGGTATTCGAACGCGGTTATAGGGAAAAAGTCGATCGAGACGAATTATGCCCGAATAGCGATGGATTTAAACCTTAAAAGTCAAATACCGTCGAATTCATTAGGTCAGGGTTAGGTTAAAACACTTCAAAAATCAAATACCGTCAAGCTTACTCATATTGAGTTAAAGAAAAAACGAGGCGAATTATGTTCGATCAAATAGCGTTGGGTTGAAACACTTGAAAAATCAAATATCATCAAGCTTACTCATATTGAGTTAAAGAAAAATCGAGGCGAATTATGTTCGATCAAATAGCGTTGGGTTGAAACACCTCAAAAGTCAAATTCCGTCAAGCTTAATCACATTGAGTACAAATTAATCCTATATAGTGATACAATTAAATATATTTATACATTTATATAATTAAATATATTTACAAATGATATATTTATATAATTTACATAAATGTTGGTACATATTTTATGTGCATCCATTTTAATATAAATTCAACATGGTAATGTACGTTGTCTGAACAAATGGACATGCATGTATCAGAAATAATCGAGACTCTGCAAAAAGTTTCTTTATTCCAAAAGCGGTATAGTTTCGTGTAAATCACGGAAGAAAAAGCGAGCTAAATATTTCGAGGAATCCGATAGAAAGCCGTGACCGAATCCTATGGGAAAGCGAACTCTGAGTCAGGAATAGAAACGGATTCCAGCCTCGACCAATGAATCTATCGACTCGAAAATCGTTCGAATTTTTCACCCGCGGTACAAATAGAAGCACAGCGTTTACTCCCCTCGTTGCCAGACAACGAGTACGTCCCCTTATTCGAGGATATTTGTGACGCACGGTTCCAAGGTTAATATCACTGTAAGGACTGCTGCTTTCCCCTTGATTTATACACTCGAGGGGCCGTACTCTGAAAAAAAAGCGCACGAACAGGTCTCTGTTTTAGGTGCCGACACTTTTACGTTGCTCTTCGAGGGCGATAACGATTTTAACGCGTTTAGCTTATCGGCAATGGCGTAACTAGAATTTTTCTGGGTCGTCTGGGTGTTGCGACGAGGACGTTGTTTTGGGGAATTTGGGGAGTTGGGAATTTTGGAGTTCGGAAATTTTCGGATTTTTACAATTTCGAGTTTTGGGATTTGAGATTGGGGGGATTTAAAAACTTGGAGATTTGAGAGTTTGGGGCACTTACAAATTTTTGGATTTGAGAATTTGGGGCATTTGCAAATTTGGGGATTTAAGGAGCTAGGGATTTGAGTATTTGAGGCATTTGGAAATTTGGAGATTTGCGAGTTTGGGGCATTTACAAATTTTGGGATTTGAGAATCTAGGGATTTGGGAATTTGAGGCACCCCGATATTTGGAGATTTGTAAATACGGGGTTTTGTGAATTTGGGGCACCTGGAAATTTTGGAATTTGGGAATCTGGAGGACTTGGAAATTTGGGAATTTACAAACTTAGGATACTTGTAGATCTGGGGATTTGAGAATCTGGGTACTTGGAAATTTTGAGATTTGTTAATCTGGAGTATTTGCAAATTTGGGGTTTTGCAAATTTAGTACACCTCAAGATTTTATGAATCTGGGAATTTGGACTTTCGAAAGTTTGTATATTTAATGATTCGCGAATTTTGGGCACTCGAAAATTTTTCAATTAGAAAATTCTGATTATTTGAAAATTTCAGGAATTCCGAATTTGGTGCTTCCAAATCCGATGCTCGAAAATTTACCTCTTGCAAATTTGATAAATCATGACCGTGAACATCACGAACTAAAAAAGTTGCAAAATCAAAAAAATAAGACCCGGCTACGAATTCTCCAGAATTTGTAGAAATTTTTACGAAATTTCGGAGGACCGTATCGAATGTCCGTAGCGGTTAGAGGTATATCGAGGCGAGGAAGAACGATATCCTGATCCAGCGTAGAACAATAGCGAGAGCGCGTGTCGCTCGAGTTGTCTCGTGCTCCTAACACGAGTTTAACCGCGCTTCGGTTACCGGATAATTAATTCCGTCCCGTCGTGTTTCCCGACATCGACGCTTGAACGGTGCTCGTTCTTCTTCCTCGGTGTCCCTGATCGTTCTACTCTTACTTCACTGGCCGTTACTAATTAATCGACTCCTCGTTATGAAGCTTTCCATGAAAATTACTACTCCGCAGCTTTGTTGTACGCTCGACCGTCGCCACATGCTGCCCGTGAATTTCTTATTTTTAAAACTTCCATTAAATGGAGGTCTTTTACTATTTCAAAAATTTTATTCAATGGAACTATTCCATTATTTTTCCACTATTTTAATCATTTTATTGAATGACACTGTTCCATTATTTTTCCACTATTTTAATCATTTTATTGAATGACACTGTTCCATTATTTTTGAACTATTTTAATAATTTTATTGAATCAAACTGTCCCATTATTTTTTAACTATTTTAATAATTTTATAGAATGAAACTGTTTCATTATTTTTCTACTATTTTAATAATTTTATTGAATGAAATTGTTCCACTATTTTTCCCACTATTTTAATAATTTTATTGAATGAAACTGTTCCATTATTTTTCCACTGTTTTAATAATTTTATTGAATGAAACTATTGCTAGTTATAGTCCGTGAACGAGCTCTAAAACCCAGCAACGATCGGATTGGGTGAAACGCGACGTATCGAACGCGGGACGAGGTAAAAAATTGAATAGGATGCGAGGGAAGTTCTTTTTAAAAGCGTGGACGGGTGGAAGTGCGGTGGAATGGCGATATTTTTGAGCTCGCAGCTTCGATCGGTAGCAATGGAGAACGTGTCGGAACTCGAGGGTGTATTGTTCGTGACTTGGTAGATTGCCAGTCGCGAGTTCCTAACACACGATGGTGGTCGACGCCACCCTGCATTTCACCCTGCGATCTCCTTATTAATGAGCTACCCATTTTCACCGGTGATTTACCGTTTCCCTTTTGTAACGCATCCCCTATTCACCCTGCAACACTGCACCGACGCTTTACTGTCGGCTGAATTTTATCTGTTCTTCATCGTTCGCTTCTATCGGACACGTACATCTACCCCTCTTGAACTTTCTGTACGGATACTCGTTTTGCATAAGAAATTTTCATTCTTCTCTCGAAACGATTAACCTCTTGCCATACTTTGACGAATCCGACACGCGACGCTCTCGCTCTTCAACTACGATAAATCCTGACAATATGGAATTCGAGTCCAAAGTCTTACGGATTACATGATTTATTAATACTTTCCAGATTTTCATGTATCATAGCTGCGTAACGAAATCGTCCGGTCGTTACGGTTTAATTATTAAATCATTGTAATTCGTTATTAAAATTCTCCGAAGTTCATTTATTAATTTGATTAAAGCTCGTTCATTAATTTGATTGAAGCTAATTTATCGATTTCATTAAGGTTCATATATTAATTTGATTGAAATTCATTCATTAATTTGATTCAAGATAATTTATCAATTCTATTAAGGTTCATTTGTTAATTTGATTAAAGTTCATTCATTCATTTGATTGAAGCTAATTTATCAATTTTATTAAGGTTCATTTATTAATTTGATTGAAGCTCATTCATTAATTTGATTGAAGCTAATTTATCACTTTTATTAAGGTTCATTTATTAGCTTGATTGAAGCTCATACATTAATTTGGTTGAAGCTAATTTATCAATTCTATTAATGTTCATTAATTAATTTTATTAAAAATGATCCATTAATTTGATTCAAGCTAATTTATCAATTTTATTAAGATTCATTTATTAGCTTGATTAAAGCTCATTAATTAATATTATTAAAGCTCATTTGTTGGAATAGTAAAACTTAAAATAATAATAAAGTAATACATTCTACCTGAAGTAAGTAACCAAAAAGATCGGAATATATTCGCCACCGAAGCGAAAGTCCCGGTCGCGAGCATTCTCCATAAAACTGGAGAGCGACGGTATAAAAAAAAAACCTGAAAGAGTGTGCGCATGAAGATAATTCTGATAAAAGCGTCGAAGGAACGAGCTTCCACGCGGAAAAATCTCTGGTTCGAGTAGTACGAATCGCGTTTTTTTTTTCCACCGTGCCTTCGGATAAATAAAACCCAGCGATTTCGTGACCCGGTTTTTAATAATTCCGAACGCGACCAATGGATGAAAGAAGAGGCGGGTGGACGAGGTGGGACGAAGAGGGCGCACGCGGATGAAACGCTCGAAAATGAATAAAAATTTATTCACCGCCGCGAAGAGGAAACGTTTCGTTTTTTGCGGGCGCAAATCCTACAGGGATTACGGTGCCGATATTTGCCGATGTGTAACCTGCCCGTGAAGATCGCACAGCTTTTCGCCGGTAAAAGAGATTTCGAGCGACGATTACGCGAATCTACCCCCTCCCGTTAACTCCCCGCTCTATAACAGCGAGCTACACTCGTTTCGTGCTCGCGATACAAATACAGTAAATTTTTGTTCATTACTATTATTTTAGTTCATTGTATTTTCATCGAAAAGCTAAGAAAAAGCAATTCATGAAGAACGGGGAAAAAATATATACATATATGTACAGTCATGGACAAAAATGGACATTGCAGAAATGTAAAAAAATTTGTTCTTTTATTACAATGTTTTAAATAAATTTTAAATTTAGAACGTGAAATTTTTTTGTAGACTTGGAGAAACATTTATTTAATATACAATTTATTTATTTAATGTATATAATTGTGCAATAAAGTTTTGATTTATAGTCATTATTATTTAAATTAAATTAACCTTTCGTTGTTTATGATACCTGTCCACTTAATTTTGGCCAGGACTGTATAATAAATACGAAAAAAAATTATTTGTGTGTGTGTATGTCTATACATGTACATATAATAAGTAAGTAATAATAATTATAATATAACAGTATATAAGTAGAATATAAATTTAGTCATAAGACTAATTATTTGTTGATACTATTCTTATGAAAATTGTCAAGTGATAATACATTAGTGTATCACGTAAAATTTCCTAATATTCTCGTCGTTGTTTACTGACATTGCTCTTTGTGTGAACCCACTTATTGCCAACGAAAATCAATTTTTTTTAATAATGTAAGATTAATACGTAATACGGTAAAATAAACGCGTATAATAACGACTTGTACAATATCGCTAAATGACTATATATTTTTCAAACGACAAAATGTGGGCGATGTCGCGTTGTCAATGATTCCCCAAAGAATGCCCTTCCTCGACGCTGCGAAGGCTTTTCTGTCCCTCGCCAAAACTCAAGGGCCTCAGTTGTTTACTGCCCTGACGTCACAATATTCGGGTCCCAACGCCTTGGTGGTCGTCGCGCTGGGACCGTATGCGTCCTATTTCGAGTTCGAATGCAGGTCAATTTGGAATTTTCTTACAATAAATAACACTTTTTTGTACGCTTCTTTTTTGTACGATCGTTGATTAATTTTGATCGCATCGAGTATTCCTTTAAATACGTATTATATACCGATCTCGATAGATCCTCGAGGAAGACAAAAGCGAGAGTCGAGAACGGGAACGTCGGAAGATTCGAGAAAAGATTGAATGCGTTCTTTATTTCGAATGAACGCGGAGAAAGAGCCTGTATAGAATCGAAAGAACGCAACAGAGTTCGCTCGACGATACCGTGATCGTGGCTCAGATGAAAAACGAGAGGAAAGAGGGATGAAAACCGATAATTAATTCGGTCACGTCGCAATGTCCCGCTCCTGCTGGACTTCTCTTTATCCCGTTCCTCTTTGTTCGTTCTTGATCCTAACCTACGTTTCGGATCGACCTGATCTCTGTTTAAGAGCGGCTTCGATCGATAAATCCTCGTCTCTTTCCATGGAATTTTAACGAGTTCTAACTGTCAATAAATATATCGATCGTTGTTTCGTTGTGATGATATATCGGTAATCCTTAAACATGTCAGTATATCAGTAATCAATCAGAATATCAAGATATCAAATATCAATCAGAACATCAGTATATCAGTAACCAATGAATACCAGTATATCAGTAAACAGTCAGAATATCAGTGTACCATTCATCAATAAAAATGTCAGTATACCAGCAATTAATCAGAACATCAATATATCAGTAACCAATAAAAATATGAGTGTATCACTAACCAATCAGATTCACACAGTCAGAAAAAGAAAAAATCAACTTCTCTCATTGTTCCACGTGTCATCTTGTGGCACACACACTCGATGTAAACAGAACGTACGAGTTCAGGGTGCGACCAAAACTTAGTAGCATTTTAAAGTAATCGAAATCTCGTTGATAAAAGGGGACTTTCTACGAGAGTAAATATCGATAAATATCAGAAAATGTTATTATACATTTAATGATAATATTATTCGCAGGGTAATAAATGATATTATATTATGATAATAATATACACTCCTGGACAAAATTAAATGGACACTGCAGAAATGTAAAAAATGTTTTGTTTCATTACAATGCTGTACATAAATTTTAAATTTAGAAACGTGAGATATTTTTGTAGGCTTGAAAAAACATTTATTTAATGTATATAATTGTGGAATAAAAATTGGATTTATAGGCATTATTAGTTAATTAAATTTACCTTTTGTTATTTATGATACCTGCCCACTTAATTTTGTCCACGACTGTACATACATATAATATTATTCAACCAATATTTGCAAGAAAGTACAACATATTCTTGTGTTTTCGTAACACCAGGTCCACATAAATGCAGCAGTATCTCATTTCCTCGTTACTCCATTTCTGTCGTTGATTTAAACGAAATTTCGCCGGAGAAACTCCGGTTACGAGGTTCCCCATCGCCGGATCGATTCATCCATCCGGTTCAAGAAGACAAATCGCCATCGGCTTCTGACGAATAGGAACATCGCCGAGGGTGGGCCAACCGCGATAAAGATGCCAAACTTTGGCCTCGGACCAACGCGCATATTAGATCGCATCATAAATATCGAGTTATAATTCGATAATTACCACGTGGCCCGAACAAACGGTGCTCTAAGCTGGGCCAATTTGTGTCCAAATGGAGAACCCATTGCTCTTACGGCCCCCTCTTTTCCCCCATTTTATGCGAGTCCCTGGCCAACGCCGCGAGGAGGAGCATCGAAATATAGGCAATTAGAATTGTCGGGTCCCTTTTAGGAAATAACCCTCGTATATTGCCGACGGCGTTGCCCGATTCGACCCAGGCCGACGTTTACGTTTTACAGTTTACATATTGGCTTGGGGGGGTTGGAACAGAAGGAGTACTAAACCACCGGTAGGGTATTGCCCTCGCGATTCCGTCGGAGAAATTTGCAATTCAAATGTGTTATTTAATCGTGTAATAACATTTGATTGAATCGTTCTACTCTCGAGCAGGTACCGAAAGGCATGATCGGGTACTAACTCTTTAGTTCAACTTAAACCTTTTGCGCCCCCGAACGGCGACTTGCGGGCGCCATTTCGTGAAATAAATATTTGTTGAATAAATATGTAGTTGTTTCGAATGAGAACAACTTTAATGAGAATTATGAGTTTATGAGGGATTTGGAAATTTGGGGGTTAGAGAATGGGGGGGGGGGGTTTGGAAATTTCGAGATTTGGGAATTGGGGGATCTGGGAATTTGGAGATTTACAAGTAGGGGGGATTGATGAACTTGGGGCACTTGGAAATTTGGGCATCTGGTAATTTGGAATATTTGGAAATTTTTAAATTCCCGAATTTGTGGCACTTGGAGATTTTCGGATTTGAGGATCTGGTGATTTGGAAATTTAGAGATTCGAGAATTGGGGGATCTGGGAATTTCGACATTTGCAATTATGAGGGATTGGTAAACTTGGAAATTTGGGGATTTGGTAATTTGGAACATTTCGAAATTTGGTGATTTAGAAATTCGGATGTTTCCACATTTGGGGACTTTGCGAATTTGTGGCACTTGGAAATTTTGCTGTTCGCGAATTCGGGGATTTGCGAATTTGAGAATATGAACATTCGGAGATTTGACAATTTCTAAACTTCCACATTAACACGTAAAATAGTCAACAGTGTCAATCAATAATAGAAAGTAAGGGTTGATAGCCCCAGTATTAAACAATGACAAACGAAGGCTTAAATGTCCCGTATCAACAATAGACAATCAACAACGCCATAAAACCTCCACTTAAATATAAATAAATAATATAAATAATACGAATAAAATTGAAATTTGTAATAGGAAAAGAGTTTAAGTGTGAAATAACCTAGTCACTATGAACTAATCCTACTGTTGTATCACGACGTAGGTTAACATTAAAACCGAGATGCCTAATAACAGGATGAAAAACTAGTTCGTTAACGGTACAGAATTTTCCTAATCCCCAAGGATATCCAACTTGCGGAAATTATTTCTTTCGTCGGCGATAAAGTTAAAAATAACCAGGGAAGTCGTAACGAGTCCAATTAACTATCGGCGTAAACCGGACAAGATATTAAACGCGTTCGAATTATGGAACAGCTAATCAAATCGTTAATTTGCCGAGCTTTTATTGCGGAAAGTTCATCGGGCTAGGTGCACGTAAGCAACGGGAACACCCCGATTCATTATCGTTCGCGGTAATGTTCTGTTCGCATTAAATCCAAGAAACCGGCTCGAGCTGTTTTTGTTCGTTTTCCATCTCGTAAAACTTTGCCTCCCTGCTTGTTTGTTCCTTCTACTCTGCTTACCACGACGGGGATGAAAGAAAAAGTCGGGGGATCCCGCGACAACGTGCCCGGTAGCTTTTCACGTTGCAATTTTCATCCGGCCCGAATGGGAGAACAACGAGACCCTGCCAATCCGTAAGGTCTCATTATCGAGATTTCTCTTGACTCCTGAGAAAAACCGATACAACCCGAGGACTATTTACCAGATGGTTGTGCATTCATTTTGTAATTGCCAAATTTTGAAACTTTCGACTCTCTAGGTTTTGGGAATTTGCGGATTTCGGTACATTGGAATTTCAGGTACTTGCGGAATTCGAGGATTTCAGGTACTCGCGGAATTCGAGGATTTCAGGTACTTGGGGAATTCGAGGATTTCAGGTACTTGGGGAATTTGACGATTCGTTGAATATGAGGATTTGGGAATTTTGGTATGCCAGGAATGTAAGAATTTCAGGTACTTGGAGTTTTTCAGAATTTGAAGTATTTGGGGAATTTGAAGATTAGAGGTTCTTGGGAAATTCGAGGATTTCCGGTACTTGGGGATTTAGGAATTTGGAAATTTGGGGATTTAAAATTCTGGAAATTTGTGAATTTGGAAATTGCAAAGATTGGTAATTTATAAACTTGAGAAATTAAAAATTTGGGACTTTTTAAATATCGAATGTACCCCAGTGTTCCGTAACAAATCGATATTTTCGAAGAAGGACTCAGGAATTCGAATGTGGAAGGGAAAGCACGGTGTATTTGAGGAGCGCAGATGTTAATTTGCGTTTCGTAAGAGATGGACGCATCTGAGCAAACCGTGTGTCTACGTGGATGAAGAAGATCGCTGGAAGAACGATATAGGTGTCAATGACGACGCGGTGGTGTAATTGGTTGTCCGTTGGAACAAAATTTATACCGTGAAACGATGAAGATGTATGCAACGAACGAGGGAGTATGTCAATTTAAACATCTGCGATGTGAAAGTGGTCAATCATAAATTCAAACTTTTTGACTGCCAGTGTTTCTGAACCCCGAAGTTTTAATATCCCATAATTTGTGAATTTCCACCTTTCAATATCTTAAATTTCTAAGTTTCAAAATCACAAAATTGTCGGAACCTCAAAATTCCAATTTCCAAATGCTGAAAGTCCTAAAATCGTAAAATTCTAACTGTCCGAAATCCCGTAACTCTAAAATTGCAAATGCCTTACCTTGCACGGCCCCAAATTTCCAAATACTCAAAGTCGCAAAATCCAAAAATTCCAAAGTACCATCTGTCCGAAACCTCAAAACCCCCGAAATTTAAACTATCCAGTATCGCATAACGCCAAATGTCCAAATGTTCACCATCCTAAAATTCGAAAATTCGAAAGTTCCAAGGTCCCAAAAACTCCGAGTCTGGAACTCGAACAAAATCCCATACTTCCATCATAAATTATCGGGAACGTTGACCGCTATCGGGCTGAATTCGTGATTTTCGGGTCTCTGTGCAGCGTCAAGTTCGAAATAAAAGTGTCGATCGTCTCATAAATATGCTCGAGTGTTCGGGGCAAAAAAAAGGGCGACACAGTTCCGTGTGTTTCGACGCCTCATGGTCCGCATTCGTTCAGGATGTGGAAAAAGGGACCAAGGTTTTGTCTTTGTTCGGGACACGGCGCCTGTAATAAGCCCGGGACCACCAGACAGCTTCTGGATTCTACCTTTTGGTTGTGCGGGAAGATGATACTGCGTTGTTGACAAAAAATGGGCCCCGCACGAAACCGGTAGCCATTATTTTTCATAAATAAACGATTACAGCGAAGCCTCGTTCTCTTCAACTTTGTCTTTGCCGAATATGACGATAATTTTGATCCCTCATCCTTTTTCTTACTCGAGAACGAACTAAATTGTGTCGTGCTACGTAAGAAAAATTTTGAAAGAATGTGGGTCCATGGTGGATGGTCTACCAACATTCCAGACACGTTAGGTAGGTGTTCATTACAGAAAGTACATATCTTTGCGATTTATTAACTCCATTATATTTGATTCTGATATATTAACTTGATTTATTAACTTGTTGTATTAACCTTATATATTAACTTGGTTTATTAACTTGATTTATTAACTTCATTTATTAATTTAATGTATTAAGTTGATTTATTAACCTGATTTATTAACTTGATATACTAACTTGATTTATTAACTTGATTTATTAACTTGATATAATAACTTGATTTATTAACTTGATTTATTAACTTGATATACTAACTTGATTTATTGACTTGATTTCTTAACTTCATTTATTAACTTGAACATTCATTTATTTAAAGTATTAAATGACCGTTCAAAGTAACATTTTCACAAAATGAATACACACATTGTATAAATTTGAATAATAAATTGAATACAATTCGCGTAATAAATTGAATAAAATTTGAGTAATAAATTGAATAAAATTTATTAGATGTTCGAACGAGGGATAAATACCGGGAAGGGGACAATTATAACCGGCGTTCGGTAAACTTACGAGCGATTACGGGGCCCCAAGAACCTGGCCCCCGTCCCGAAAAACTTCAAGTGGCAGGCCCTACATAAAGAGTGACTAGGGATTTATAAGACGCTTAAAGGAGATTTCGAGAAGTCCTATTGAAAATCATTGGCGTCGTCTTACGAGGCAACACGAACGGACGTATAGTCGGCCGAAAACGTATCTTCCCCCCTTTTTCCCGGGCCCTGTTCCCTTCTCCGTCGCGCGAGTGTCGGCTTCTCTTTTCGTCTTAAATTATGCACCCTTATCTGGAGGGTCGAAATAAGCTCGCAGGCAGTTACCTCGCCGAATTTATTGGCTGCCGGGCGCCGCTTAAATAAATATCAAAGATATCTCGCGACGCGCGGCCACCGCTAAATCTGTCGTTTCTCCACGGGTTTAAGGAAAACACCGTGAAACGAAAGAAACACGACCGACGAGATTTCGATGGAACTCGAGACTTTTCCCGAAAATTAGCTCGCTTCGGTACGTGTAACGAAACTCCGATGTTAGGTCTTGAAATACGTATCGCAGCGAGATGATTAGACCTCGGTCAATGTTTCCAGCGATACGATTGTTTCACTTTCTTTTTCTTCCTTTAGATACATTTATAGTTTAGAATAATAGGTGGAATCCTTGAATTCCTGATATATCTAAATTCCCAAATCTCCCAAATTCTCAGTTCTCCAAATATCGCAATTCTCAAATTCCGGTCCGCCGAATTCTCAAATCCCCCAATTCCCAGTTAGCCAAATTTCACAATTCCCCAATTCCCAAATTCCCAAATCCCCCAAATTCTCAGGTCCCCAAATTTCGCAATTCTCAAATTTCGGTCCGCCGAATTCTCAAATCCCCCAATTCCCAGTTAGCCAAATTTCACAATTCCCCAATTCCCAAAAACCCAAATCCCTCAAATTCCCAAGTTCCCAAATCCCCCAAATTCTCAGGTCCCCAAATTTCGCAATTCTCAAATTCCGGTCCGCCGAATTCCCAAATCCCCCAATTCCCACTTAGCCAAATTTCTCAATTCCCAAATTCCCCAATTCCCAAAAACTCAAATCCCCCAAATTCTCAGGTTCCCGAATTTCGCAATTCTGAAATTTCCAAATTCCCAATTCTCCAAATTTTACAATTTTCAAACCCAAAATTTCCAAATTTTCGAATTCTCAAATTCTCAAATTCCCAAAATTTAAAAATTCGAGAGTTCCACCCAGTACTCAATGAAAGTTTAGAAAGATACCTAGCATCCGCAAGTGCAAAAACCAACAACTGCGGGCATGTCCACGCTCTGTGTCTCAGCCTGTACATACAGACCGAAGCTGTAAATCCTCGACGACTCCAAAAAGAAAAAAGAAGAGCGAAAACACACATTGAACAAACAGCAATATCGCGAGAATCGTTCTCCTGGATCACGATCCGCGCGTTTCCGGCTTGACCACGTGTTATTGGAGGACTAGCACAGGATTATTAGCGGATTAGTCGCGGCGACGAACATTTTCCATTTCGCGATCCAGGATTACCAGGAAACGCGTTCCTGACAGATCGAGTTCCGTATTTAGGTCGATGAAAGTCGCTCGCACGCTCCAAATTCGATTTTTTCGAATCACCTTAGGCCTCTTTCTCTTGCTATCTGCAATCGATTACGCTTCAGGACTCTAGAGGAATCCCGTGTAGATTAGAGACCGCGCACGAGCTGAAATCTCTGTCCCTACAGAGCGTTTCATAATATATGCACGCGTAAATTCGGTCGTGAATTCCTCGTTGACGTATAAAAGTGGCTCATAGAAACGTTTCGTTTTATTCGTTACTATAAAACAAGCAAACACGGTTGGCCGTGTTCGCTCCTGACCACGTAAGCCGACCACTAAGCCTACCTTCGAGGGCGCGAGATTCTCGCGCTCTGATTGGTCGGTGTTTTTCCTTAATAATTTAAAAATGAAGCCTCATTCGACATTTTTGCAAAGGAAAAAGTTGTTTAGAATCACCCCAGCTACCTCCCATTTCCGGATTTTTCTTTCCTTTTGGGACACCCTGTATATATTGTAGACTATATTTGGCATATTATTGCACATGTATGTTGCATATCATATACAAGTTGTAAACGTGAGTTATGGTAGGATCTGTACGCACGATCACGTCCGGTTGAATCAACAGGAGACAGGTTTCTCTCTCGAAGTCGAAGTCGGCGTATCGAGACGCACACTTGTCAAAGTCACGCGTATTCTTCGTGACGGAATATTCCCAAGTAAATTGGATACAAGTGGATAGGCGTGAAATCGAATGGAAGCCCCGGGGTGAGAGACACCTTTGAATGAAGCTGTGCGAGCGGTTAGTCTCGCCGATCTGTCGGCCGTTAGCGGCAGGACCAGACCGACATAGTAGACACTCGTTATATCGCCACCGATGGTTGCCGTCCGTTCTTGCAATCGATGGGAAAATTTCCTCTGTGGGGAAATTTGGGGATTCGGATGATCGAGGTATTCGGAATTCGGAAATTCGAGGAATCGGAGAATTTCAGAATCTGTAGTTTCAAGGGAATTTGGGGAACTTTTACATATGAGAAATTGAGGAAGTTGGGAATTGGGAATAGGGGGAATTGGGATTTGGGGGAATTGGGATTTGGGGGAATTGGGATTTGGGGGAGTTGGAAATTGGGGGAGTTGGGATTTTTGTGAATTGGGAATTGGGAATTGGAGAAATTGGGGTTTGGGGAATTGGAAATTGGGGGAATTGGGACTTGGGAGAATTGGGATTAGGGGGAGTTGGGAATTGAGGGAGTTGGGATTTTGGTGAATTGGGAATTGGGGAAATGGGGAAATGGGGAATTGGGAATTGGGAATTGGAGAAATTGGGATTTGGGGGAATTGGGATTTGGGGGAATTGGAATTTGGGGGAGTTGGTATTTTGGTGAATTGGGGATTGGGGAAATCGGGAATTGGGAATTGGAGAAATTGGGATTTGGGGGAATTGGAAATTGGGGGAATTGGGACTTGGGAGAATTGGGATTTGGGGAAATTGGGAATAGGGAATTGGGGAAATCGGGAATTGGGAATTGAAGAAATTTGGATTTGGGGGAATTGGGACTTGAGAGAATTGGGATTTGGGGAAATTGGGAATTGGAGGAATTGGGAATTGGTAATACAAGGAATTCAGAATATAGAAAATTGGGAATGTAATGAATTTGGCAAAATTGAAACATCAAAAATTGTCTAATTCAAGAAACTGAAAATGTACAAATTCAAATAAATAAAATAAAAAATTTGCGAACGCGCTATAGGTCAGATAAGAAATGTTAGAAAGACGGTAAGCGAGGATGAAGAACGCAAGACGGGGGACACGATGGATGTTCGCCGGGCGATAAAATGTTGCGATATAACGAATTCTACTGTACAGGAGGGGGCGAACAGAAGGAATCGGAGATTCGTGGATAGCCGCAGGGCCGATTTACGAGCGACCTCCCAAGCGTTGCCGAATAACCCGCCGCTCGAAAAACGGGCTGAAAAAAGCGGACGGATATCCCCGTCAAAAGTCACGCACCGCCTCTTTCTCGGAGCGAAGCTAATGGAAACGTTTACGTCGACGAGGAACCCTTCTATTCTTTTTCCTTGCCAGCCGAAGATGATCCTGGATGGCTGGAACGGGATTCCTCCTGGAGATTCGCGACCGATTCCTTTCCACCGGGTCTATTGACCCCTTTTGCCATAATTTTTCAGAGTCTGACTCGTGACGCACTCGTAGTTTACCCGTAATATAATAAATCTTAATAGTAATACAAACTCTAAAAGTTTGAATACGTTCACAAGTTCATATGCAATTATAATATATATCTAATCAAGGATCATTGAATAGAAAGTACGAATATTTTAGCTTTCTTTGATGGTATTGATATTATAGCTGGGGATAGTCACTTCTGATTGACGCACCAAACAAATACATTGTGTGGCAATAGGTTAATAATTTTAAATAAGCAACTTCTAACTAAATTTATAGTATTATACACTGATCGCGGGTCCGATCAAGGTATATAACTAGCATATGTTACCTACCTAGACCGCGCGAACACTGGTGGTTGTATTCGCTGCTTTACGAGTGACAAAAATAGTGGTCTTTGTCAGAAATCACGTGGTTTATACCAAGAATGATCAATGCGCCGTAACGGCACCGATGATTTTTTTTTAATGCATTAAAACGTCATTTTTGTCAGATTTATTGGCAAAGGAAACATGAAAATGATCGCAAGGGAGATTTCTCACGACGTCGTAACTATATTTATTGGAAATTCAAACAATAAGAGACATAAAGCTTGACACGTGAAAGTAAAGTTTCGGATTTTTCTGTTTTTGTCAATAGCGAGTCTACTGGTTGTGAAAGCGTTAACCAGTTGTCACGGAATGACGTATTACACAGGTTTTCCCTGGTATTATGTTAGAACTTGAAATGGCACGTGCAGCGAGTCCATTGGCGTAACTAGATGGGAACCAGGGTGGTCTCTCCACCCGACTAAAAATTCGTTTAACTCTTGCCGTGTGCAGGAATGTAGGATAACCGGTAATTTGATACATAGAAATTTTTGAGAAATTTTCGAATTCTCATATTTCCTAATTCCATGATTCTTCGATTACCAACATTTTCGAACACTCGAATAGTCAAGTTCTAAATTGTCGAATTTGTAAAATTGATAAATTACAAAATCGCGAAAATCCTGTATTCTGGAATAATCAAATCTCTAAATTTCACAATACCCAAATTCTAAAATTCGCAAATTCGCAAATTCCCAAATTACCGAATCGTCAAATCCCCAATTCTCAGTTTCCCAAATTTCGCAATTCTCAAATTCCGGAATTTCCGAATTACCAATACCTCCAAATCCCAATTCCCCGAATTCCCAAATCCCCCAATTCCCCCAATTACCAAATCCCCCGATTCTCAACTCCCCCAATTCCCAATTTCACCAACTCCCAATTCCTCCAAATCCCAATTCCTCGAATTCTCAAAACCCCCAACTCCCAATTCCTCCAAATCCCAATTCCCCCAATTCCCAAATCCCCCAATTCTCAAAACCCCCTAATTCCCAATTTCCCCAACCCCCAACTCCAATTCCTCCAAATCCCAATTCCCCTAATTCCCAATCTCCGCAACTCCCAATTGCCCCAATTCACAATTCTTGCAATTCCCAAATTCCCCAAATCCCAATTTTCCAAATTCTGAATTCCCCAAATGTTACAATTTCTAAATCCTCAAATTTTCAAATCCCAAAATCCGCAATTTCTCATTTCCAAAATTCAAAAATTCGAGACTTCCACCCAGAACCCAATGAACCTAAACGAATCTAAATCCTCGGATCCAAACATTCCCGAATTTCCGCGTTTCTCAAATCCCCAGATTTCGAAATCGATTCGTGATTCGCTCGTCACTCTTTCGAAAAACGAAAGGAACTTTAATTAGCGTTCGCGCACGAGTCCGTGGTCTCGAAGGTACTTCGTGATGTCGACCCGTCGAGCCTGTAAAATCGTAAAGAAATCGTAAACTTCTCTCGCCATGCAGTCTGTGCAGTCGGATAAGTTTTATCGCGTTCGCGTGTTGGGGTGTCGCGCGTTTAAAAACGATCCCCGAGGTGGTGCAGTTAAAAGCGAAGGCTGTCAATACGGCCCGGGCAATAACGAAGATATGACCCTTTGTCCGGACGAATCATCGATCAACTTGTACGAGACAGAAGAGCGTCGCGCAACCTTTACTGCTTGTTTAAGGGCTGCGTTGAAACGTGATCCCTCGACCTCGGCCGAACCTTCCTTTCAACGCGGATCCTACGAGTCGTTGAACCTTTCCACGCTGAAAAAATTAATGACAACCTGGCGAAACAGGGACATAGAGATATTTTTTTCCTTCGGGAACTGCCTCCTCGATGGTACGCTTCTCCGTGGACGAAGATTATGGCCGGAAGGTCGGCGACACACGGGATATTGGACCTTTGCATTCGAACGACGAATGGCGTTCGCCATTTTGGTGTAGATAGAGCAATGTGTTGATTAGAAAATGATTAGGTTTATCGGGAAGTTTCGTCCATTTGGTGTCGCGAAGCTGAAACTATAGCTATAGTTCGAATATATACACTAGAGGAATTAATTCTGGACAGTTTGAATAATAATACGATTTTGGAGAATATGTATATTCTGCTACGCTACATTGATATCGTAATATTTTTATTGTAATCTATAATGTTTATATTTACGATATAAAATTGAAAAGCAGTAATTACAATATAAAATTTAAAAGTGTCCAAAATTAATTCTACTACTGTATATACACAACTTCATACAACTTCAAATTCAGGAGTGCAAAAAGAAGGGGGTGTTTGCAGGAAGAAGCGAGGAGAATGATTCACCGTCCCGATTGTGTTATTACGCGTCATAAAGTTGAGAATATCCAGGCATACAGGGGATCCATTTTTCTCCTCTTTTTTACTTTATATTAGCGCGCATAATCTCAAGCGTGAAATAAGCTGTGAGAAAGGGTCGATGAGAAGAAGACGGGTCGTCGTGTGCGTTTTAATTCGAGCGTACGTCGGGGGGTCATCGTTCAACTCGCTGGCAAAAGTAAAGTGAAATTTCTTAATTTATTCGTCCATTAAGCGCGAAACGTTCCCCTTATCGTATCGCGAGCGAATGCGTCACTCGTAAACCGCAAAACCTGCAATTTATCGCGCGCGAAACGTTTCCTTCGCTTTCGAACGGTTAGCCGCTCGAATTCGAACGCAATTATATCACTTTGGGAAATTTCGTTTCGTTTATAAATATATATATATATAAATTGGAGATTTGGAGATTTGAGAAATGCGGGGATTCGGGAATGTTGGGATCCGAGGATTTAGGTTCTTTAAGTTCATTGAGTGCTGGGTGGAAGACTCGAATTTTGGAATTTCGGAATTGAGAAATTTGGGATTTTGAGATTTTAAAATTTGAGAATTTGGGAATTGGAGGAATCGGGATTTGAGGCAATTGGGAATTGGAGGAATTGTGAGTTGGGGCAATTGAGAATTAGGGAAATTAGGAATTGGGGGAATTGGAAATTGGGGGATTTGGGAATTTGGAGATTTGGGAATTGGGGGATTTGGGAATTCGGGGATTCGGAAATTGGGGGAATTGTGAGTTGGGGGAATTGAAAATGGGGGGAATTGGAAATTGGGGGATTTGGGAATTTGGGGAATTGGAGTTTGGGGGAACTGAGAATTCGGAGAATTGGGAATTGGGGAAATTGGGAATTGGGAATTTGGGAAATGGGGATTTGAGGAAGAGTGTCTTCTCGCCGTGGTAAGGTTCCCAAAACGACTAAGCCGGTCGTCGAATTTATGCACAGTTCGCGGCGAATATTCCGCCACCGAGATTCAGCGATTTCGCGAAAGCAATTTCGCGAGAGCGTCGCTTTTGGAAATAATTTCTGGGGAAAATAGCGCGAGCGTCGGTCGTGCGGGGCGATGGGGGGGGGGGGGGGCGATTCATCGAGGCAAAAGATCACATCCGGTGCCCCGGAGGGGTTGGAAACCGTGAATTCCGGGGCTGAAACGGTTGTCGTTTAGCTGGTCGCGAACAGAACGGGGAGGAAAGTTTATTTTCGATCGTACAATCGGCGAGGATACGGCTTCGCCCGGCCGGATTTAATTAAAACTTTTACGACAATGGACCCGAACGTTGCCTCCTCGCCCATTCCCGAGAGGGTAGACCGAAGAAAGGGAGACCTTAGCGTCGACTAATCAATCGACATCGCGGTAATCAAGGGAGAAAAGTGTGTCAGTGCCGGGTGGCCGTTCATTAACGAGACCCGAACGAGTTCAGAAAGAGGCGATAATGAGGAACGTACCGTAGCCGAACGGAAGTGAACGATATCGGTCATTTCCTGGCCCATGGAATCGCTGAAAAGTTTCCGTCCGCCATGGCTAACCCGTTCCTTTCTATTTTATTCCGATATTTATCGCCCGTTTCTTCCACGCTCGTGTTTTCTTATGCTATTTTCATACTTTCGCTATCGAACGTGCCGTGTCCTCGCAGCTATCCGACATCCACGTATTTCCGACACCGAGTGTATTTCGGTAGCTCTAAGCGCGATTTAGGTATAAATCACTATTACGTAAAATCCCAGAACACTAGAAAACAAAGAAACCCATCGATTTTGAGAATGTTACTTGATCTATGATCTCCTCGACAATCGTGCCAAACAGTCGTTGTTACTTTCTTGAAACGAAAAAAATAAAAATAGTCATTTTTTGAATTGAAAATGCATTAAAATACCGAATCATTTTCTTCCTCTTCGTAAAAAGACAGAATCTTCCGATGGATCCAATATTCTGTTTATTGAAATTATACGAAATTAATTAAATGAAACTATTTTACGGAAATTTCTTGCGATCGGACGAATTCGAAACGGGTCAAAACCTTGGTGAAAGCAACGAGAACAGGAGCTGTTATCCCCTGAGTCTAGTTTGTTAAAAATTCCGACAATTTCCGGTGTTTGCGCCTCACGATTTACATTGTTTGCTTCGAGGCATATTACGCAAGATTACCAGCGTCTTAAGAACCGCGCATGATGTCGTTCCGCGTTAAGAGGAAAGGTACACTCTTGAATGGAAAATGTACAGGCGTTAAACGAACGCGTAAGCAAATTAGCCACCGTTCGCGTTTCGAGGCTGCGCAAGGACAAAGGTGTCCCTTTGTATTCAACATTCTCGAACTTCGAAACTCTTCTCGTTGTTCGTCGGCTTCGAAAGAGATACGCATCGATCGATCGATCTAAGTAGGTATCTAGGCACCTATCTAGGTATGCCAGAAATTTTAACCTGGAGAACTCGTGGGAGAACCGAAATTCTTTCTCTCGACAGCCTGATACTCGATACGTTCGCTAACTGTCGTCGTTAGAGTCTTTGGTGAAGCACCGAGGTATTTTTAAGACTACCGATTATACGATTCTGTGATTGATCGTGAATTAAATGGACACCGTTAATGTATGTTCGATATATCGTTAGTGCGTGTTCAAGGAAAATACTTGGAAGAATGAAAAATATCAACAGCGTCGAAGATTCGCGTTTCGAGACACGCCAGTATTTGTTGCGACCGACCGGCAGCCATTTTGTATTGAACATATCGATGAATCATTTACTTAGCCATTTCGTGCCATTGTACGATACTTTTATGTCATCAAATTATACTAGACTGTTCATGTTTGGAAATTAGACATCTTTTTCTATCACTGACCATCAGCCATTTTGTACTAAGAATATTCATCGATGGATCATATACCTGGGTACTTTAGTCAGACTTTAAAGTTCGAATTGATGTAACATGAATGGAATATTGCAATATATTTTGGTCACCAAATTATGTTAGACAATTTGCATCTCGAAATCAGCGACTGTTTATTGCAACTGGTAGTCGGCCATTTTGTATTAAAAATATCGAAAAAACCTTTGCTTAGACATTTCGATGCAACTTCCAGCTTCGTGATGATATACCATGAGTATCATTTTATGATGCTTTTATCTCATCAAATTATATCAGACTGTTCACGTTTTGAAATCAGACATTTTTTGCTGTTTCATCAGCCATTTTGAACTAGACCATGTAAGTATATGTCTATACTAGATCATGTAGATACTATAAGCTTCGAATTAACGTAGCATAAGCAATATTTTCGAATGTATAATTAAATTCAAATAGAATTTTGCAATATTTATACGTCATCGAATCACGCGAGACAACAATCTGTATCGAAATCAGTCACCGTTCGCAGCAACTGGTAGCCGGCCATTTTGTATTAAGAACACGTAAGGATTTACGCAGTTCTTGCGAAGCCCGAAGCCTCGGAATACACACCGTAAACGCTAGAATACGACACTTTTACGATAGAAAATCGCGTAGGATTTTATGCGTGGATAGTGTTTTCGATCCGCAACGAGACATTATAAAAGTGATCATAGAGACTCGCGATTCGAAAGGCGAATTTAACGGTGCTACCATGTAGGTCCGTCGTATCATCGGCAAATTGCAATTCCTAGAAATTTAAGAGCGTTCCGACGCGATTATCGGCACCGTCCGCGTGCACTCTCCTCCGGCAATAAAACGCGCGAGTTATCGCGCGACTCGCCACGCTTCTAAACGCGTGTAACTTATATCGGCTAGCACGCGAACGCGCGTTCCATCGCCGCGGCGAAACCTTTGAAGCCGGCACCAACTTTTTTTTTACACCCGCTCGATCATTCGTTTCGTTGACGGGGTCGCTTTTAGCCCGCGCCTCTCTTTGGCCACCTTCGAACCCGACAATACGAATCAATTCGTCGACATCGCTTTTTACTAATTTCTGCCATAATGACGTACTCGTGTGACCAATTCACGTCACCCAGGAATTGGCGCGTGAGGAAGTTGAAACGAAACATAACAAGTATGTCTATCCTTGCTGTAAATCCTCCGAACTGTATGTTTTTATAAATATAAACAATTTTTATAGTTTTATAACACGATCATGTTTTTTGAATCAACTTATGTGCGTGTTCGAGCCAACAAGATCCTACCACTGGAAATATGTATGAATAGATGCGCCAACTCCTGGGTATACGTGCATTGTGTAAAACCTCGTCAGTTTTTATGTGTATTTATGTGAATCGTGTGATAATGACGAAACGGTTTGATAAGGAATATAAATAAATGATTGTCCTCATGTTCATATATCACCACATTAGAATAAGATTTAGTGGGAAGTATGAGTATATGTTCTTTCGTGTTGAAGCATATATGAGAGCGTCTCTCTGTCTTGTGATTGAATGCAACGTGTAAGGAACAATAATACATATATATCATGTATACTCTTCATGTACTCTAAATAAACGTACTCAACAAAATATCTACGAAACCCGTCAAAATAATGGATCTTACATCTGTTATTCCTTATAAAAATTATTCAGATGCTTTTATCAAAGAGTTAACCCTTTGCATTCGAAGATATTTTTACACGTAGCTGATAGCTACTATAAAAATTTTTTATTGAGAAGTTTGATAAATGTTATTATGTTTTGGTCATCAATTGTCGCTATTAGGTGTTACGTTATGTTTGTGCACCATATGTGCAACATCATAGATTTAATTAAATAACACCTATTACAATCGCTGTATTAACACTAGGTTTACGAAGCCCGTCAAAATGACGAATCTTATATTTCTTAACCTCCATTAAAAAATTATTAAAAAGCCTATGCCAAAGTGCACATTAATGTTCATCGAGATAAAGAATGTTCCTACATATTTTGTATGTATTATCCATTATTTGCTTATTTTTATAGTTCATTTTCAAAGTAGACACAAGAGGCCATTATATGTCCCTAAACCTAGTGTTAAAAATGGTGAGTGTGAATCACCTTTAAGGAATCATTGTATAAGTTCTCGTAATATTCGTGGCTTATTTATCTCAGCAGTTCATTATTTCGAATTAAATGTAAGTAAAAGCGACGTCGGGTTAAGATGCACAACTGTCGGAGACGCGGGATAAACGTCGTCATCCGGTGACGAAACGCGATTAAATAAGCCTGAATTTCTCCGGTGTTCCATTCGGTTACCGCGGATGACGAGGTAGGCGACAGGATCCGCTCCGTTCCGCGTGATAAGGGCTTCGTCACGCTTCTTCCATGCCAGAAAATCAAATCAAACATCGGCTCGAGCCGGGTTCGGGGCGTTGAAAGCGTTTTCTGGCTGGTGACTCGTGACGGAGTGGCTCTCGAGCTTCTTCAAACGCATATAAGGACGCGCTCGAGATGTTATTACAACAAATATTATCTTTGGGACGTCCCAGGCTCGTTTCGAACGCGCTGTTACAAGCGCTGCTTTCCTTGCTTTACAACGCGCCGAGGTGTGCCCTCCGTTCATCGTTGGCCGACTTTCTCGTCTCGCGATATCACGAAATTATACGCTGCTCTACACAGTTTTCCTTTAGAACATTTCGATACTCGGGAATTAAATAGCTTTCGAGTTCCTGGATCGAATATTGTCGAATTAACAAATTGAAAAAGAGAAAAATACATATCGACACCTGAGAGTTTGTCCTACTTGCACGTCCATGTACCATGTGCACGATATGTGTACTGTCGTTCAATCGTATGTGGACCATGTTCGTAGTATTTGTCACTTATTTTTTCTGCAGAAAATTTCGACATTCGGGAATTAAATAGCTTTCGAGTTTCTGGAATATTATAGAATTAATGAACTGAAAAAAGAAAAAAATACATCGACAACTTAGAGTGCATCCTACTTGCACGTCCATGTACAATATATATGATACGTGTTCTGTCACTCAATAGTATGTGGACCATGTTTAGTGAATTTGTGATACATAGTGCACATTTTGATGTATTTTAATTTTCTCGTCTATAGATGAGTAGAAGGTATAATTATTTTATCATCGTCGCTAAAACATTTAATGTATTATTATTAAAATATATTGCACGGGTTGTCAATTTATGTATCAAATACTTTTACATTGCGTTCGACAACATTGAAGAAAAAAATCATTTTAAAAACCAGAATAATTGCATACGCATTTATACGTGTACACACACGTGTTGAATGCACAGTATACACATATAAAAGAAAAATGTATGTAAAAATGTATATTCAAATCCCCATTTGGGGCTCGTGGCAGCAAATGAGTTAAGAAAGTGTCCACATATTTTTGAGCGATATTGTATGACATATGTTCCCGTCCTCGAATCGAGTCGAACGCAACGAGATTCGATACATCGTACGCTAGAAGGTGATGGTTCGATGTCGTTTTTTTGTCATTGAGGCGACGGAGAGTCGAAGAATGAATCGGCGCGACGCTTTGGCGAATCGATGAGAAATCGATTAATTTAACCGGAATACGGTATTTCGATCACGACCAGGCACCGATGAGGTCGCGTTTATCGTTCGTATATCTATTCACGAGACGTCTGTGCCAGGTTTGTTCGTTGTACGCCAACAGATACTACGAACAGCTGTATCGTCGGACGCATTTTTTAATCGACCCCCGGTGAACACCGTGGCCTATCGAAAAACGAGCCCGAGGGGTGAAAGCCCTTCTCCTGTTCCTCCCGTTTTAATATCCTTGCCGCGTGTAACCGTTTTCCATGCACGTGACCACGTCGAACGATGCTCGTGGAACGCGTAGATACACCATGAATATTAATTACATTGCACTCGCGCTCGAGAAAACGATTCCTCGAGGAAATTCCTCCGGCCACGTTCCGCGTCCAAATCTTGTCGCACGTAATAACCGGGGGAGAATACTGAACGCGACGAATTAAACGTCGCTTTTCTACTGTAACACTAAACTAATCTGGATTACATTTGTTTCTATTTTTAATATATTTTTGCATTGATCGTATAAAATGCGTTCAATATGCATATTGTGTGTGCTGTATGGCACGGGGGTGAACGTATTATATACGGAGATGTGAAATTTGTTTTTTTGTTCAATTGGATCGTTCAAGGAGGCGAAATATGAAAAGAGATATATGGGATACAGCAGTGCGATGTATAATTATATAGCCACGAGTTATATTGCCACGTATTATAGTGCAATGTATGGATATCGCTACGGATTTAGACAGCACGCGTATCACCATGTGTGGTATTGCAACGTGGAGGTATGGCTATATATTATATCGCCACGCGTTAAATCGCAATGTGCACATATCACACCGTGTTACATTGCAACGCATAGCAACATCTACGCTGTATATTGTCAAACACAGATATTGCTACCCATTATTTTACCGCTCGTTGTATCGCCACGCGTTTCATTGTCAAGCGGGGATATCGCTACCAGTATATTACCACGCGTCGCCATTGTCATTGTCAGGCGTAGATATTATTACGGAGTATAGTACCACTCGTTATATCGCCGCGAGTTGTATTGCAAAGCGTAGATATCGCAATGCATGACATTGCTACGCGTTGTATTGCAGCGCGTAGATATCGCTACGCGTTATATCGTCACCCATTGCATTGTCAAGCGTAGATATCGCTACGCGTTATATCGTCACCCATTGCATTGTCAAGCGTAGACATCGCTATGCGTTATATTGCCACGCGTTGCATCGTCAAGCGTAGATATCGCTACGCGTTATATTGCCACGCGTTGTATCGTCAAGCGTAGATATCGCGACCCAGTATAGTACCACGCGTTATATCGCCGTGAGTTGTATTGCAAAGCGTAGATATCGCAATGCACGACATTGCTACGCGTTGTATTGCAGCGCGTAGATATCGCTACGCGTTATATTGCCACGCGTTGCATTGTTACGCGTAGATATCGCTACGCGTTATATTGCCACACGTTGCATCCTCAAGCGTAGACATCGCGACCCAGAATAGCACCACGCGTTATATCGCCGTGAATTGTATTGCAAAGCGTAGATATCGCAATGCACGACATTGCTACGCGTTGTATTGCAACGCGTAGATATCGCTACGCGTTATATCGCCACGCGTTGCATTGTCAAGCGTAGATATCACTACAGAGTATAGTACCACGCATTATATCTCCACTCGCTGCATTGCGAAGCGTAGATATCACTACCGAGTATAGTACCACGCGTTATATAGCCACCTGCCGCAATGCCAGCTTAGACACTGCTACCCAGTACAGTGCCACACTTTGCATCGCAACGCGTAGATATCGCTAAGCATCGATATTATCACGCGTTATATCGCCGCATCTAGATAGCACCGCGCATTGTATAACCTCTCGTTATATCGCATCTGATTATACACCGACGCACCGCATCTGCCGGCGTTAAACCAGCATGATTCACGTCCAACAGTCAAATCATTCCAAAACAATGCCAAACGAATCGATCGAAAATGAAAAAAATCGTAACAACGAACAGAAGCGATTCACCGTACAAAAAGCAAGAGCAAAGCGCGAGACGATCGAAAAAAGATCGGAGAAAATCTCGACGATCGGAAATAAAGAAAAGCGACCGCTCGAATCGTCTTGCGAATTCTCTCACCTTCGCATCCGTTCGCGCGCGTGCCGCTCTCTTTATTTTCTTTCGCCGCGCTATATATTTAGCCGGGAGCAACGAGCGATTTCGTCGAATCGCTAAATCGGTCGTCGTCCAGCGAGGCAGATTTTTGTCGCGCAACGAGGACGCTGCCTATCGGAACACGGAACACTTTAACCGACCGGCATCGATCATCTTGATCAATCGGCTTTAATCCGCGCTCAGCGACCGCGGTTAATCCTTATCTATGGGCATGCACAACGCCGCGGGATTATAAAATAGAAAAGACACGCGGCGAAATAACAGAACGACAGGGAAGATTAATCGGACACCGTTAAAGGTTACTTGTAACGCGTTTTCTTCTTTCGTGCCACGATCGCTCACTCCGGGAAATATTCCGTGGATTAAATGCTTGACTGCGAACGTACCTCATTGCTGGATAATTCGATGAGTTGCATTTAATCGAGTGTGAAATCTCGTTCTTACGAACGATGCAAGAACACGAGAACAGAGACAATATTTGATTCGGTTAAAATCCCCGTGCAATCGTTTACCGTTTTCATTGCGGTCGTGTTTCTATGTACTTGCACGTTCATAGGTGTAGAGTATACACGTACATATACACGTGTATATAGTCACGTACAACACACTACAGTCGTGGACAAAATTAAGTGGACAGGTATCAGAAATAACAAAAGGTTAATTTAATTTAACTAACAATGCCTATAAATCAAAACTTTATTGCACAATTACATACATTAAATAAATGTTCTTTCAAGTCTACAAAAGCATTTCACGTTCTAAATTTAAAATTTATTTAAAACATTGTAACAAAACAAAAAAATTTTTACATTTCTGCAATGTCCATTTAATTTTGTCCATGAGTGTACGTGTATTATATTGTATATTTTAGTAACATAGTTGGATGAATAAAAAAAACGACGAAAATTCTAGACAATAATGATTTTACAAATGAAAATTCTATGGACTTCAAATAATAATAAATTTGTTTTGAAAATTGTCCATTACTAGGATGTAGCTTAACTTATTCACGGTTATATTTGTTATATTAATGCAACAATTTTAGATAAATAATTTTTAACCGAATTTATAGTCTTACACATTCGATGTTTAAAAAGTAATTTCAGAAAAAAATTCACCAAACTTTTTAACTCGAAAGATTTACTTCTATTTGCCAACAATAAAAATGATTACGTAGGCAAAGGGTTAATGCGAAAACATGTTATAAAAATAAGTAAATAATGTATTAATACAACGCGTAAACTAACTCAATGACACTTTCTTTCGATCACTAACGACTTATATTCTAACAGAACCCTCTTTTACTAGCTAAAAGTAAATTTTAAACTTTCCCAATTTAAAACAAGAAACCTAAAATCCGTCATTTTTACGGGTTCCGTAAATCCGATGTTAACAACGCAATAATTCTCGAAGTGGCAAGAAAAACACGCGTTTCTCCGTTCGTACAAAAACTGTCCAGTTTCCTGAAACTTAAAACAGAAAGACTTATTTATAAAATAGGGTTTCGTGATTCTGTAAACATTCGGAAAACGCATAGTCGCTAATAGCAACGCGCAATAGTTTCGCCCGAACGATCCGGAGAATGGTAGAAAAACTTTAGATACTATTTTGAAGAGGTGTTTACGCCGCGAGAGCGAACCGACAGAATAATTGGAATGTTTCGTGGAAACCTCGAAGCTTATTCGTTCCATTCATAGCCACCGGGCTTCTGTTTTCGATATTTCCTACGCAGTGTCGCATCGAATGCTACAACATGAAATTCGCTCGAGCGAAACGATCATTTGTCTTTCGCGGATTTTCTCTCTCCGCGATCAGAGAACACGTATATTGTACACTGCGTGTCAAAAGTTTCGTCGTATATTTTTTTTTTTTTTACAAAAACATCCCCCTTGATGAATCTCTGATGGCTCTTTTCGTCGAAAGTTTAGAATACCTTGAAATATTATGGTCACCGTCGAAAACATTCATGTATATCACCGCGACGATGTGTTTTTAGCCTAAAATCCATTGCACATTGAGTGCCATGTATGTGGGTCACCCATATGGTTCAAATTTGTGGCAGACATAAAAAGAACCATCGTCAGGAATTTATAATTTGTCCGTATCGATGAGATGTTGAATTTTTTTTCCCAAAATGCACAGACATTTTGGTTACTTCGTTCAAATTCGAACGACAATGGCAACTTCTACGAATCTCAAATTCTGCGCGTCTCTGTTTATTTTACAGAGTACTTTTTCCGTCGATTTTCGGGGGCAATTAAATTTCGCACCGAACAACGACGGTCTTGCAGCTGCCGACCACGTGGCCGGGGCCGTTTTCGAACGTGCCAAATGTTTTATCGCGAGAATTGGCCACCGTCGACCCGTGGCATTTATTTTTTCTGCGAGACGGCTACGATTCGCTCCAGACGTTCTTTTTACCCTGTCAAACGCGAGGAAATCGGACATACCACGAGGAGACGGACAAATATGCCACCGAGGACACGAAGCATAGTCACGAGACCGACGTGCATTTATCTGAAATGGTTAGGCAATTTCTGGATTCGAAGATCTGGAAATTTTACATTTTTATATAAGCAAGGTTTCGGAATTTGGGATTACAAATTTCTTAGTTTTTGGAATTTTTGAGTTTTTAAATTTAATAGCTTTTGAATTTAGTAATTTTCGAATTTCCGAGTTCTTGAATTTAGTAATTAGCGAATTTTCGAGTTTTTAGATTGAATTGATAAAATATTTGTAAAATTTGGGAATTCTCAAATTGCTCGAACTTCTAGATTTTTTCTCTGATTATGAAGTATACGGATAGCTGGAATTCCAAACCCAAACTGCTGGATTTACAAATTTTTCAAATTCCCAAATTTTCATATCTCCAATGTCGAAAAAGCCAAATTTTCAAATCTCCCAATTTCGGCAAAGACAAATTTTCAAATTCCCCAATTCGGAGAAAACCAACTTTGAAACCCCCCAATTTCGAAAAAGACAAACTTCGAAATCCCCCAAGTTTGACAAAAGCAAATTTTCAAACTGCCCAATTTCGGAAAAGACAATCTTCGAAATCCCCCAACTTCGGCAAAAGCAAATTTTCAAGTTCCCCGATTCGAAAAAAACCAACTTTGAAATCCCCCAATTTCGAAAAAGGCAAACTTTAAAATCCCCAATTTCGGAATCGACAAGCTTTGAAATCCGCCAACTTCGGCAAAAGCAAATTTTCAAATTCCCCAATTTTCAACCACCCAAATTCCAAAATTCCCAAATTGCCGGCCATCCAAGTTCGCAAATTCTCAAATCTCCAAATTCCCAACACCCCCAGTTTCTTTTTCCCGTGTCGTGCACGTTCCCCAGACTTTCTCGAAACTGGTTAGGTTAGGCGGATTCGGTGTTGCGTTAGGTGTGAAGCTGTCCACGGGTCGTCGACCCAAATACTGTTTTCTTAAACCTCTCAAAGCGCAATGTGGACTGCCTACGCGATAAAGGTAAAAAAAAAATCACAGGTTGGATAAATATTGGGACGAGAGAACGGTGTCGAAAATAGTCGAAGGAGGGAAGAAAACTTTGAAATAAGAGATGCAAGCGTTTTCGGCGAAAAAATAGTGTTTTTTACGGCAACGAGAGAGGAAGAACGACGGTCGGAAATTGCGTGTCCGTTTTGCCGCGAGGCGTTTAGCATAAGTAAAAGGGCAGACAGGTGTGCATACGTATTAGCGACTCGCGACGACTATCGATAGTCGACGAACGTCCCTCGAGTTAGCATCGTTTAATCGTATTTCATTCGACGATCGTTTCACTGGACAGTGTCAGATCGATCTTCCAACTGCTGTTCCAATCTCGCAACATTTTCCAGTATTTCTTCAATTTTTTTTTGGACAAATTTTGAAATTGCTAGTTGGGAGATACTACGATTCAATATACGAATTTACAGTGGGGGACAAAAGTATTTGTATACTTTGAATATAGAATAAATAACAATATTTTATATATTATTGATTATATTTGAACATATATAACGTTTATGACAATATATTAGACAACAACAATGGCGATATGGGTACTTTTGTCCCTCATCGTACATATTGCTTTGTATTAAAAATTCGAGTATGATTTATCCCGGTCGGAGTGCGTCACGTCAAACTCGTCGAATTATGGCAAGGGATTAACAACATCATAATGCAACGGGTCAGTGTCATAACTACAAAACACGGGACTTTCTTCCATATTTCGATTGTTATCTCTAAACCGATCGATCTATCCATCCCATCGTCCGATGAATCACAAAGTAAACACCGAGTGATCGAAGGTGTTAGAACACGTCGAGCGTTTCTGGGCGAAATTTTTAAATTCTCCAATTTCGGCAAAGACAAATTTTAAAATCAACTATCTTCGACAGAGGTAAATTTTCAGATCCCTTAATTTTGGAAAAAAGAAACTTTGAAATGACCCAACTTCGGCAAAAGCAAATTTTCAAATCCCCCTCTTCGGAAAAATCCAACTTTGAAAATCCCTCAATTTTGGAAAAGACAAACTTTGAAATCCCCCAAATTTGACAAAAGAAAATTTTCAAATTTTCCAATTTCGGAAAAAAACAACTTTGCAATCCCAGAATTTCGGAAAAGACAAACTTTGAAATGCCCCAACTTTGGCAAAAGCAAATTTTCAAATTCCCCCATTCGGAAAAAACCAACTTTGACAAAAGCAAATTTTCAAATTCCCCAATTTGGGGGGAAACGAACTTAGAAATCCCCGATTTCGGACCAATACTAAATCGTCGAAACCCCCAATTTTCATGCAGCCAAATCCCAAAATTCCCTAGCTATTTACCCGAGATGGTCGGTGGCACGAAGATAAAACTCGAAGAAACGCCCATGAACCGCGTCCGTAGAAATTCGAGCGAAGGTGCCGCGGCAGCCATCGTCGCGCCGCCTTTCGAGATTATGCGAGTATTTATCGATTTGCATTTACATTTGTCTCGTCACGCCGCGCATCGCGTCGCGCCATTGTGGAACGCTCGTCTGCATAATTCGAGGACGAAGCTGCTATCGACCACGAGGACGTTGCCAGCCGTCTCTTTTCAGTAATATATTTTTAATCTTACCCCCGGATATACATACCGGACCGATTTGTTTGATTTTTAAATTTGCGCGCGAAATCTGCTCGGTTGCAAGGTTTTATATCGAAATTCGAATGTGTGGCGTTCACTCGATTTCAAGATTTGATAGCGGATTTCGAAGCTTAGGTGCGAGATCTGCCCGGTTTCAATGTTCGAGAGTGGAATTCGCTCGATTTTGAAATTCCGGAGCGGAGTTCGGTTTCGAACGGAATCCTCGACGTTCTCGCATACTTCGTTTCGGTCGACGCACGTTTCGCCGCGTGATTCATTTGCTCGAATTTCGAGCCGGCGATATTTCGAAGCACTCGGTCGCGATCGAACCGCGTGAGATCGATGCGATCGTCCCCTTTCGTGTTCCTTGCCGTGGTACGGCTTTCGACAGCCCTTTCGCACCGGAAAACGGATAAAACGAGTCGCACTTGACCTTTAGCGCGAGCTGTAAGTGGCTAATAAACGCGAGCGTCCGCTTCTAAGTAGATCAAGATGAGACCCCGACGGTTTCAACAGATGGATCTGTTTATCTTTGGAATTTATGGATCAACCAATGACCGTCTACGATCGCTGACTGCGTTCTTCTGAACCTTTTTTTTTACCCCTTCCGATCCTATTCCAGTTTATCGCGTTACGCACTGACTGACTGAAGAATGGAACTGCTATCGCACGATTACTCGTCCGGAACGATTATTATCTTGCGAACCTTTGGTGGATTTTGTTGTACTTCGAGATTACTTGGTGAGATTACAGATACGGGCTGAAAAGGATACCTGAATGCTATGATGCATTTGCTGATTATTCGATACTGGTTGTTAATTCGGTAACTTACTTATAGCGAAGGTGTTGTCACTGATTCGTTAACACTAAAACTACCGATGATATTATGCACAATTATTTTGATGTTCAAAATGAGATTGAAAAATAAATGAACACACGACGAAACATAAATGAATACATTTATAGATTCTCTATCCTGATGAGGATCAGCATAAATGTTAAGAAGACCAGCTTAACAAATTTTGTCATTTGTAGTAGGGAATTTGTGAAAGGGTCATTTGACTCCTTTTGGTACTTTCAGTGTTAAGTACTAGTTTTTAATTCAGAATCGTGCTAATCGAAGGTTCTGAAACATTGAACCTCATAAATTCATAAATCTTCCGAATTGGATGTAGTGGATTGAAACTTTGAAAACTTCGAATTTTATATAATCGAGAGTTTAGATTTTTAGTTAAGATTTAAATAAAGAGTTAACTTTCGTGAACAGTTTTTTTTTAACTAAAGAGTTAAACTTTGTAAGTAAAATTCTTGTCATAAAAATTAAAAATCAATAAAACGATACAAATAAAAAATAACTCCTTAAAAATATAAAAAAATTCTTCCATTATTCCAAAAAAAATTATTCTAAAAAAAAGAATCTTTTCAATCTTCCCAATCTTATCTTTTAAAAAGATACCTTCGATTATCTTTCGAAGAGATAATTCTGTAAAGTTATTGCACCTCGGTTTTTCACGGTACCAAAGAACGAACACCGTCGCGAAAGTTCTCCTCGCTTTGTTTACGCCCGATGCAAATGAATTGTGCAACACAAGCGGAGTAATGAATCGTCGAGCGTCCTGCAACGATAAGACTACTCATCTTCTGGTCTTTTAATACAGCGGTAATTACAAAGTTGGACGAACGAACGAGGAAAGCGTACTTGACCTTTCGTTGCAAGGCGCAAACAATTAATAAGCGTGGTCGGTCGCGTGCTTCGCGAAGCTCACGCGGCCCCGCGATAAATCCTCCAATGATTTGCCAAGATGAAGCTGTTCCTTTCGACGATTAATAAGACCAAAAACACCGCCTGATCGATCTCGCTCAACACGAGGTGCAAATAATTAATAATCCTTTCGATACGGCTGTCGTAACTGGAAAACGCTTCCGCGCGTTCGTAGAAAACACGAGCTTCGTGCTGAACGAATATAACTATAACTCACAATTAGCTGCCACTTGTATCGAAACAAGCAACGTTTCAACGAAACAACTATATGCATTCTTTTAAAAATAAACGAGTGTGCGGGAAAAAACAATTTGCCGACTGTTCAACAATTTTGAACAATTTTTCGTCGCGATCTATCCATCAGAGTCGAAATTAAGTCAAAATTGAAAAATAAAAATTTATTAAAAAATAAAAATAGATATCGATTCGTTCTTCTGGAGCTTCTTATAGTTTTCAAAATTTATTTTGTCATAAATAGTCTCATCGAATATTTTCATTCTAATGCTTCTGTCAGAAGAAAGAATCAAAATTCAAAACTAAAAATTTGTAAATATTTGTAGAAATTGATTCGTTCTTCCAGAGCCTCATATGTATAGTTCACAGAATTTATTTTGTCATGAATATTCTCTTGCAATATTTTTCATTCTAATGCTCCTGTCAGAGGAAAAAATCAAAATTCAAAACTAAAAATTTGTAAGAATTTATAGAAATTGATTCGTTCTTCCAGAGCCTCATATATATAATTCAAGAATTTATTTTATCATAAACATCCTGTTCGAATATTTTTCATTCCAATGCTCCTGTTAGAAGAAAGAATCAAAATTCAAAACTGAAAATTTGTAAAAATTTGTAGAAATTGATTCGTTCGTTCTGAGCCTCATATTTATAGCCCACCCAATTTATTTTGTCATGAACTGACTCATACAGTTCACACAATTTATTTCGTCATGAACATGTTTAATGAGTGAACTCTTCGAATATTGTTCATTCTAACGCCCCTATGAGAGGAAAGAATCAAAATTCCAAACTAAAAGTTTGTAAAAATTTGTACAAACCGATCCATTCTTCGGAGATCTCATACAATTCAATGAATGTATTTTATCATGAACATAATGCAAGAAGCAAGGAGTTCTCAAGAAGTAGCAAACGTGTCGATGGATTTGATGAAACAACGTTCGAAGACCGCGAAGCAACCGAGCATGATCAATTAGCGTTTGCTCGAAAGAGGACGAATCGGTACGATTCTTCGAGAGTAATTAAGAAGATGCTTGTTTCGAAGAAGACTGACCTATTCTCGAACGAGGACGTCGTCAGTGGATTAAATAGGACGGGTCTCTTGATGACGAAGTGAAAATACCTTTGTACAGTGTGCTCCGAGAAACTTCCCGGACAACTTTGATACTCCATTGACAATTCGAGGAATCTGTTTCTTTATGTTGAACAGAAGAACCTCGGGAGATAGAGAGATCGCAGGTTCTTTATATAGATCGTTGAACAGCGGCTACAACCCTTGGAACACGCGTGGAACGTCACCCAACTGTCTTTCCAAAATTTGCGAAAATTCGTGGAATAAATATATTTCCATTCACTATTTCGTTTTTTAGTCGTGCAGGACTCGTGCTAAAAAATTTCGATACAATTTAAGGTACGAACATACTCGTGGGTTATTAGGATACACATATCACATACTCATATCAATATATTCCATAATTGTACCACACATATGTAGGATGCAGTATATCGTACTCTATTAAACTCTATAATAGTAGCATGATGTACTACTCTATAATATTAGAATATATTCTACTTTCGTTTGAAGTATATTTTACTGTACCATCGATTAGTCTGTCCAAACATATTAATTTGATCAATGTATTAATGTAATTAGTATAACTAGTATAATTAGGCTGTACCACGTATCATGTACATATAATACACTATATTGAATATATTGATAATACATATTCGTACATAACTGGAATCCACACGATGTTACCTACGGTGTAATAGACATGTTACATTTCATCGTATGTGACATACGGGAGGGTAAAAGTCATTAAGTGACGCAAGTCACCCGATTCCTGTATCGAGAAACGAAAGGTTCAATTAAACCGATAAAACATGTTCCAGTACTTCTAAATGTAAGTTGAATTATAAGCAAACCTACCATTTATACAAGTTTTTTGTTGAACCTTCTGACAAGTATAGATTGTATCGCCGCGCATAGGCTAATATTTGAAATAATTTATCCTAAGATCACCGTGATTCTAGACTATCACTAATATCAAATGCACGAGTGCACTGGCGCAAAAATAGAACTCTTAATGTACAAGCACATTACCGCGAAAATAGATTTCTCAATGTACAAGTGGTCTAGGTTATTTTATGCAGAGTATGCTCAAAATTGAAAGCAATTTACATAGGAGGGCACGGAGAATTGAGAATACAAGGAATTAAGAACTTTTGAAGTTGAATATTTGGGGAATTGAGAAGTTGAGGATTTGACAAGGTGGGGAACTGAGAGTTTAGGGAATTGATGATTTGGGGAATTTAGAATCTGGTGAATTAATAATTTAGAAAGTAACAAATTTGAGGAACTGACAATTTGGAGAATTGCAAACATGTTCAATCGAGAATTTAGGGAACTGAAAATTTGAGGAATATAGAATCTGGTGAATTGATAATTTAGAAAGTCGGAAAGTTGCTGAATTGCGAACTTGTCTAATTGAGAATTTCGGGAAAATTAAGAATTTCGAGAATCGATAAGTTGGGGAATTGAAAGTTTGGCAAAGTAAGAAGTTGGGTAATCACATATGTAACAATTCGACACTTCGGATAATAGACAAATTGTGGACTCAACACCCTGAAGAATCAACAATCCGATCTTACCTCAAAAACACATCGCGATACACGATATTCGTTACTTTACGAGTCTCATCGCAATCATCCCCGTGTACGCACCCCGAAAGAGCGCGTTCGGCCACGTGCGTCCACACGTGGAGTCTGCATACCGGCATAGAGGAAAGGAGAGGGTGGTCGTAAGCGGATCGGAGCGAGACGGAGAGGACTGGCGTTACTCGAAGCCCTACGCAGCTCGCTCGAACGAGAGTAGAGCTCAGTGCTACGATGGTCAGCGTGCGGGCAAGTCGTTGCACGGGCAAAGAAGCGTCTCTTCTGTTCAGCTCTGTCGAGAAGTCGTCAAGTGTCCGTTTCTCTCGCTCTGTCCGATCGGTCAACGTCGAACGGCGACGTAGGAAAGCGCGTGTCTCGCTTAATCGCGCCTAATTAAGACGATTCGCTGTCTGGTGTGTCCGTCGCGCTGTCATTGACCGTCTGCGGTTTGCCGGCCTCGTAAATCATCCTGCTTCCCTCGCCGGCAGAATGCCGCGTAATTGTGTCACGGTTGATATACGAATGTATTTTCGTACGCTCCGCTTTGATCGACGCGGAAAACTCGCTTAAACGCGCGCTAACTCGATCCACGATTTTCTGTATTACACCTTTGGGACTCGATTTCGGTGCCGTGATCGCGACGGCGTGTTTACGGAACGGAAAGATCGTGTTCACGGTGAAATATTAGAAAAAACGGACCTGGAAGAAAAAGGGTGGTAGTGGACGCTGAAGAATCACTTAAACGTGCACTGACTCAATCGACGATTTTCTGTATTACACTTTTGGGACTCAATTTTGGTGTCATGATCGTAATGACCTGATTCGGGAATGAGAAGACCATGTTCACGGTGGAAAATTAGAAAAAAACCGAACTAGAAGAATAAGGGTGGTAGTTGACGCTGAAGACTCTCTTAAACTCGACTAACCCGCTCGCCGATTGTCTATATTATAATCTCGAGACTCGATTACAGTGTTATGAACATGATGAAGTGTTTCCGGAACAAGAAGACCATGTTTACAGTGAAAAATTAGAAAAAACGGAACTGGAAGAACAAGGGTGGTAGTGGACTTTGAAAACTCGCCTAAATGCATACTAGTTCACTCGCCAATTATCTGTACCTCTTGAAACTCGATTACAGTATGGTGATCATGAAGTCGTGTTTCCAGAAGAGGAAGACCATATTCGCTGCAAAAAATTAGAAAAACAGTGCTGGAAAAACGAGGGTGAAAAGCGACACCAGAAACTTGCAAAAACGAGTACCAACTCGTGCACCGATTTTCTTGAAACTCGATTTCGTGATCGTGACTACGTGTTTCCGGAACAGGAAGACCATGTTCACGGAGGAAAATTAGGAAAACGGAGGTGGAAGAACGAGGGTGGAAAACGCGTGCTAGTTGGAGGCGTATTCTGGCGCGAAGGAAACCACGTGGCCTGTGACAGCGACGCTTCAGCGTGTAAGTTCGATGAAACAATTTCTGTTTTCGTCTCGTCTGTTTGTGTTACGCGAGGGATTTCCACTTGCTTGTGTTCCTTGGGAAAATCGTTTTCGCTTCTGGAAATGAATCGGGAGAAAACGATCGTGGGCTATTCTAGGTGATCGTCGGGCTTTGTGAAGCTTTCGAGATGGATATCGGGCAGCTTAAAGATGGAGGGACTGTGGGTTCGGGTCAGGAAAAATTAAGGTTGAGATCGTTGATTTCCGATCGACGTTCTTCACGAGAAAATGGGTTTTTTAACAATACAATCTAGAAAGTAGGAAAAATGAAATGTAGGGAACTGGTAAGGAATCTACACTGCGTATCAGAAGTTCGGACGCGTGGTATTTTTTTATAGTGATATACCTCCTAATGAATCATTGATTGAGTTTTTATAGTGTATTTAGGGGACCTTAACAAATTATGATTTTCTAATAAACATTCATACGCACCACGGCTGGAAATTGTGAAATCAACTAATTTTGGAAAAGACAAATTTTGAAATCCCCCGATTTCGGAAAAGACAGATATTGAAATTCCCCAAATTGGGAAAAGACAAATTTTGAAATCCACCAATTTTGTAGAAGCAAATTGTCAAATCCCCCAGTTTTGAAAATGACAAATTTTGAAATTCCCTAATTTTGGAAAAGGTAAATTTGGAATTCCCCAATTTTGATGAAGCAAGTTGTCAAATCCCCCAATTTTGAAAAAGACGAATTGCGAAATTCCCATATTTTAGGAAAGAAAAATTTTCACATCACCCAATATCGGAAAAACCAAACTTATATAGCCACATTTATAACCCTTTGCACTCGAAAGTATTTTACTATGAATAAATAGCAATAAGATATTTATTTAAAATTGTTGCACTACATCAAATACGTAATTGGAACAGTTGATACAAAATTTACATCGTATTATGTCACATGTATCATATGATAATTTCCTCTCGTGTTCTCCATTTTCCGAAGCGTAAATTTGTACCATGGACGAGCATTCTCTGAATTCTTTCGGAAAAGTTGCTCGTTGATAAGAGATAAAGCAGTGCTCGTATATTTGAAAGACAATCGAGAGATTAGGTTACAGGAACGGTGAAACGTTGTTGACTGTAGTAACGAATGTAAAGGATTGATCAAACAAGAGGAGGTACACACACAGACGCGGACGTTTTTTGAACTAATTCGCGGATTAAGATATTAAACGTTTCACCGGCTCTTTCGAAAATGTCGCTTACCGATAACAGAATATAAATAGAGCACAGACATGTTATATGGTATTCGAGATGTTGTTATATTGCATGTATCCAACGAGACTCGTGACTCGTTTCGCGAATGTCACAAAAGAAAGATTACGTTTCTGTGGCATTGTTAAATATTCGTTTTAATTTTCGTTACAATTTCCGTAGTCGATGATATTTCCACTGGCAAAATATTTGGAATGTTTTAGTAAGACGTATCCATTTTTGAAATTTGGGATTTGAGAAATTAGCTATTTGGGAAATTTGGGATTTGGGAAATTGGGGATTTGGGAAATTGGGGATTTGGGAAATTGGGATTTGGGAAATTTGGGATTTGGGAAGTTTGGAATTTTGAAAATTCGAGATTTGGGAAATTCAGGATTTTGGGAAATTCGGGATTTGGGAAATTCGGGATTTGGGAAATTCGGGATTTGGGAAATTTGGGGTTTGGGAAATTGGGATTTGGGAAATTTGGGGTTTGGGAAATTCGGGATTTGGAAAATTTGGGATTTGACAGGGTTAAGATTTGAGAAAATTAGTACTTGGGAAAGTTAAAATTCGGGAAATATCAGATTCGACAATGATCCCATAATAGGTGGTCGAGGCAAGAGAAACGCGATATCTCGTCGCAGCACGCTTTACCGAGCATTTCCATCATTAGCATGACAATTCGAAGTCGATTTCACTCGACGTTACGGAAGAAACGGGACGATCGCGGTGGAAAAACCGTTCCAGACGCGACCGGCACGGGAGCATCGGAAACAATGCGAACGTCGCGACGCAATCATGCCCGACAGAGACATAAATAATTGCGTACTCGGAGCGTATTAAGATAGCGAGTTATCACGAAGCAGGGAACCAGGACCGGGCCACGATAACGGCGCATAATCGACGAGAATAATTCTTTCACGGTGACACGGTGATCTCTTCATCGAGCGTGGCATTATGGTCGCGTGAAAACCCACCCCTTCGACCCATTCGCTCCTCTCTTTATCTCTGTCGCTGTGAAAACCGTTTCTTCGCCACTCCACGAATAATTCTTCTTTTCTTGCAACATACACTAAATCATCCGTAATCGACGTTTCTTTTTTTTTTCTCTTGACCCGTGTACATGTTATGGTTGTTTCTCGCGGGCCGCGAGGTTATTAAAAAAAATGTTAAGCAGATATTTATTAATTAAAGAAGAAACATGTTCTCGGCGTTGGGCAACTGCGTGAGTTGGGTATGGATGATCTAAATAAACGTAATCGTAAACTGTTTGTTGCACGAAAAACTCGTTCAATGAAAACTCATGCGCTATCGAGGCAGAGTTACGCGATGATTGGTTGTTTGCTGGTACGATTTCTTATCGAGGTACGAAGATCGACTGCAGTATTTCCATCGTAATATCGATAATGTGAACGACGGTGCAACTGCGTTGTGCTTGTCTCGGAGTTGTGACTTTGTTTCAGATTTTGCATTCTAGAATGGCGAGTTCTTTTGTTTTTCTTTGAATAGTAACGTGATTGGTAATTGTGTATTAACACCTTTTTTATTGCAGTTTATAAATGTTCATACTATGTATAAATATGGGTGGACATTCCTGCATGTATTAATACTTATAAACACTTTTGCTGTGTGTACATATTCTATGCACTACATATTTATGTTCTAAGCAATATTTGTATTCGATGAATAAATATTGATATATATTCTATGAATATTCCATGTATGTCGGTATGTATACATGTATATATTGCTATATATTCTACAAATATTCTACACATACATATTCGATGTAAGAATATTGATACATATTCTATAAAGATTCCTTAAACATTCCATATATGAACACTGCTCCATATTCTACAAATATTCTATACATATATATTCGATGTATTAATATTGTTACATATTCTATAAAGATTCTATAAATATTCCATATATGAACACTGCTACATATTCTACATATATTCTATACATACATATTCGATGTATAAATATTATTACATATTCTATAAAGATTCTATAAATATTTCATATACGAACACTGTTACATATTTTACAGGTATCTTACATATATTTCATCTGTGAATATTATTACATATTTTACACATATTCAATAAAAAATTCCACATATGAATATTACCAAATAGTCGATAAATATTCCACGTATGAAAATTGCCAAATATTCAATAAATATTCGATAAACATTCCACGCATAAATATTGCTACGACATGCGTCGATAAAAAGAGAAAATTTTGTTTCACGATTTTTGCACCATGCTAACGCAATGTGTGCCGGTGTGAACGGCCTGCGCGAGACTATGTTTCGTTGATTGTCCACTCGCTCGTATAATTTCTGGGCCGAACACGTAATTTAACGCACTCCCACTTGCGTCACGTGATTATATCGTTTCCGTGGCTGTTTATACCGTTCGTACGCTTTTAATTGTCGCGTGTATTGTTCGCACGCGGAAATTACCGACGGGATTCGTTTTGGGGGACCGGTTTCCGAAAACCTTTAAAAATAATTGCTTCCCCGTCAAGCGTCATCGATTATCTATTCGACAGGATGGAATTTGCGAATTGTGCGATTTTTTGTTTTTTGCCAATCACGAACATTTTGATGAAACTTTTAATTAGCGACACGGATCGTTCGAATAATAGATATCGTAAATATAGGTATTAAAAAAGAAACACGACAGAATTTTGTAGAAGCAAATTGTGAAATTCCCCAGTTTTGAAAAAGACAAATTTTGAAACTTCCTAGTTTAGAAATTCCCTAATTTTGGAAAAGGCAAATTTGAAATCTACCAATTTTCAAGAAGCTAATTGTCAAATTCCCCTATTTCGGCAAAGGCGAATTCGGTCGTTCAGGTTCAAGGAAATTTCGCAACCAGATTCTCCGACCAATTTTCCGAGTGTTCGAAAGTAGCCTAATATTCTAGAATACCTTAATTTTTGCGAAACGTTGCTAACCTTATCGAAACACGCGACCCTAACCGCGACGAAGGTGGAGATACAGGTTGAGGGAAAACGAAAAATGGACTTTCGTTCCCAGAAAACGTCGGAGGAAATAGAAAAAACGCTCGAGTATATTATCAAAATGGAACGGATATGATTTCTCGGTGCACTGGACAGTTTTTCATTCGTGGAAGTTTATCGAACAGATGCTCCCGTGAAAAAAAGCAGCGCGTGCACGGATCGTGGCCCAACTTTTCCAGAAAGCCGCGCGAACAGCCTCGAAACATTTCGCCGGAGTCGTAAATCAATCAAATATCTCATTAACCTTTTCGCCGTCGATGGAGCGTACACGCGTCCTTAGAAAACGGACTCTATTAATTGCTTGTCATAAGCACTGGACATAAATTTTTGCTAACTGCAACGACAGAACGTGGCTACTGTCCGCGCATCGAGTCTCCGCGGAATATAAATTTCTTGAAATTGGTTATGAAGCTCGACGAGAAGACAAATTCGTCGTCGAAGCGTCTATCGACTGCGTAACAACTCCTCTGTCAATTAACGAGATGTAGCATACCTCGATTAGGACACTGCAGCTTTATGGTTTGAGGTTAGGGTATACAGGTTGGATCCGAAGTTAGGTTAGAGTAGTTTGGGAAATTTGGATTTGAGAAATTTGGGGTTCAGGAAATTCGGAATTTGGAAAATTCGGGGTTTGGGAAATTGGGATTTCGGGAAATGTGGGATTTAGGAAATTAAGGATTTGGAAAATTCGGGTTTTGGGAAATTGGGATTTGAGAAATTTGGGGTTTAGGTAATTTGGGATTTGGAAAATTCGGGTTTTGGGAAATTGAGATGGGAAAATTTGGGGTGTAGGAAATTCGGGATTAGGAAAATTGGGATTTGAGGAATTTGGGGTTTAGGAAATTCGGGATTTTGAAAATTCGAGTTTTGGGAAATTGGGATTTGAGAAATTTGGAGTTTAGGAAATTCGGAATTTGGAAAATTCGGGTTTTGGGAAATTGGGATGTGAAAATTTGGGGTGTAGGAAATTCGGGTTTTGGGAAATTGGGATTTGAGAAATTTGGGGTTAAGGAAATTCGGGATTTGGAAAATTCGGGTTTTGGGAAATTGGGATTTGAGAAATTTGAAATTTGGAAAATTTCAGATTTGACAGAGTTATGATTTGAAAAATTTGGGTTGTGGGAAATTAAAGATTTAGGGAAATTTGGGATTTGGGAAATTAATTTTCATTGTTAGGTGACTGCAAGGGTGTGAAAAATCGCGAGTAGCTTTTCTGGTAACTCCCTGTACATTCACCCAATCTATTTATCCGAATTATTTACGATTGAAGAGTAATGCGACGTCGAGCCACACTCGACATAAGAGTGACAAGGGTTAAGATACCTCTGACTACTGCAGGTATTCCGACAGATAAATATGAACTCGGCGAGCACATTTCATTCGTCATAAGATCGAATAATCCGGGGGCAAATAGCGGAAGAAATAATCCGGGACGGAAAGCGTTTAACGGAGAAACCCTATAAATAGCCGGCATCTAAATTTTCGCGGAGACGATCGATACCATGTATCTTTCGGATGACCAACGCTTTCAGTGATCTTACGATGGTTCGATTGGTAAATATTAGGACTATCGATTATTGGAAAGAAAAACTGTTCTCGTAGAAATATATCTTTATTTTACGTAGCTCAATGTCCTCTCCAACATTTCTATATTTACTAGATTCTTACACGTTTCTGTATTTCTGGATTCCTATTCTTTGGATTTCTATATTTACGTTTCGTACAGTTCCTTAGAAATCTACGGAATGCTCGAACATAAAATATTTAATGTTCAAATATAAACAATTAAATGTTCAAATACAAAATATTATATGCTCACACACAAAATATAAAATGTTGAAACAGAAAATATTCAATGTTCAAATACAAAACATTAAATGTTCGAATGTAAAATATCAAATGTTCAAATATAAAATATTAAATGTCCAAATACAAAATATTAAATGTTCAAATACAAAACATTAAATGTTCGAATGTAAAATATCAAATATTCAAATATAAAATATTAAATGTGACACTCAAATTTTGCGTAGAGATTTAATACATACTACATTGCTCAAGATTCGTTTGGTTTTCTAACTGAACTGGTACATCGTTGAGTGTATAAAAAATTGGATCATTTTCTGATTCTTCATAAACGGGCAGTATTTTCCAGTAGACCTGATAGAAATAAATCAATTCCGTGCTCGTCCAGTACTATTCATCGTCCACTGCCATAAATCTTCGGTATCTGAGTTGTTCGTGTCGGGCATACATTAAGCAGATTAATTCCGTGTGTAGTTACAACGAGAAAGAATACGGCTCTATGAAACCCATCAATTTAATGAACCTTACGGTATCTGTTTCTTCGCTCATTCGTTGAGCAACAACGTTCGTTCTCTTATTTTCCATAAATCTTCGATATCCGAGAGGTCGTTCGAATCCGTCGTGTCTCCTGTATACGTGATTTCCCATCCAGGGAATAAATCAAACACGGATCGATTCTACTCGCGTTGCGAATCCTTTTTATTCTCTCTCTCTCTCTCTCTCTCTCCAGTCGCTCCTGTCGACTGCTGAATGAAACGAGTGAATGGAATCGTTATGCGCCGCGGTGCAATCGGAATTGACGCTGAATTCCGGGAATCCGATAGATCTGCTCGTGTGAAAAGATTCGATAGAGATTCTACTGTATCGGTTCGTTCGTAATTGCGACTAGAGAATCGATCAATCCTTCGAGTCTTGCGATCCGAGGAATCGAGGAATTTTGGAAATTTCGCGATGTGAAATTTCCAAACTTTGCGATTTGAAATTGGAAGAACGAACGTTCTCGATTTGCCGAATCCCTAAACCCGAAATAGTGAGATTTTGAAAATTCCACCATTTTCAATTTGCCAAATCCTAAATTGTGGAATTTCGATTTGCCAAATCCCCAAAACCTAAATTGTGCAATTTCAATTTGCCAAATCCCCAAATCCTAAATATTGGAATTTTGGAAATTTGGAAATTTCACGATTTGCCATTTCCATCATTTTCAATTTGCCAAATCCCCAAATCCTAACTTGTGGAATTTCGATTTGCCAAATCCCCAAATCCTAAATATTGGAATTTTGGAAATTTGGAAATTTCACGATTTGCCATTTCCATCATTTTCATTTTTCCAAATCCCTAAATCCTAACTTGTGGAATTTCGATTTGCCAAATCCCCAAAACCTAAATTGTGGAATTTCGATTTGCCAAATCTCCAAATCCTAACTTGTGGAATTTCGATTTGCCACATCCCCAAATCCCAAATAATTGAATTTTGGAAATTTGGAATCATAGGATTTTGGAAATTGCACGATTTGTAATTTCCATCAAACATTCTCTATTTGCCAAATCCCTAAACCCTCCTTGAAAAATCATTTTATCACCTATTACGTTACTTTATCGCCCGTTTCCAACAGTTTACAATCGTGAACTTCGAGAATCGCTACTACGACAAAAATGAATGGTAAAACTTGAAAATAAAAATTTAATTTGCAAATTTAAGAGTTTTGAAAGACCCCGTCGTCGATGATAAATAATTCCGTACATACATTACTGGCACGTACCCACTCGATCATATATGACATATGCAAATCGATACGACAGCTATATCACAGCAAATAATTTACTTTCAATTTACGTCGACGCCATTGAACGACTTAACTAGTAGCAAGTTTAACGAAGGCGTTGTTCCGAAGATAGGTTTATTCTGCTGTTATTTCGCAAAAACAGCCGCTAGGGATTATTTAGATGTAGGGTGACACAGTGGAAGCGCAGAGGCTCGCGAACACCGACACGCGCCGAGTATCTTCATCTATTTCAGTGGATTGCCTTGTCGGAAGTATCACTCGACGAGCGCTTCCTATTGTGATAAAAGCGGCTACGTGCGCTTTCGTATTGCCTGATCCTTGCGTCGAGCGTGTCGCGGAACACGCTCGAAATTACGCTCCGAACATGTACGCGAACGTTCCTCGACGAAAAACGAACATAAATGGAGAAACAGACGTGCCGTTGAAAATCACACGCGAGCGTTTGTCGGACGTTGCTACATTGTCGAGGTTTCGGAAGTTTGGGATGCGAGAAATTTCGAATTTAAATAATTTGAGATTTGGGAAATGAGTTGAGATTTGGGGACATTTGGGACTTGGAAAATTTGAGATTTAAGGAAATTTTAAGTTTGAGAAATGTTGGATTTGGGAAAGCTAAAATTTTAGAAAATTGGATATCGAGAAAGTTTTTGGGAAATTTGAGATTTGTAAAATTTCAAGCTTGAGGAAGGTAGGTACATCGAAAATTTCAGATTTCGGGAAGTTAGAATTTGAAGACATTCAAATTTGTGAAATTAGGGAAATTTGGGATTTGAGAAATTTTTTATTTGGGGTATTCAGTATTTGAGACAGCAGAGATTTGAGAATTATGGGATGGAAGAAAGTTGAGATTTGGGGAATTTGGGATGTGAGAAAATCGAGATTTGTTGAGTTTGGGAAATTTGAGATCTAGGAAATTAGGGAGTTGGGAAATTTGAGTTTTAGTGAAAGTTAGGTTCTGGATAAATTTCAAATTTGGGAAAGTTGAGATTTTGAAAATTTGGGATGTGAGAAAATTGAGATTTTTGAAATTTTGGGATTTGGGAAATTTCAGGTTTAGGGAAAGTTGGTATTTGGGAAAGTTCAGATTTGGAGAAATTGAGATTTAGGAAATTTGAAATCTGACAAAAGTAGGATTTGGGGAAATAGAGATTTGAGAAATTTAATACTTGGAAAAATTTAAGTTTGCAAAATTAAAAATTTACAAATTTAGAATTTGAAAATTTCCAATCCAGGAACAGAAAAATTTTAACTCTTCCAAAATTTGGAAAGACCAGAAATTCCTCGATCGTCAATAGCCATAAGTACTGTTCCGGTTGCGATTAAACCTCATTAACGCAGAGATCGTATCGATAAAAAATAATCAAATATTATACCACACATAGGGAAGAATTTGTTATAGAGCTCGTCGATCTGCAACGACAGCGAGCGAATATTATTAGCAGTGCCGCGAACAATCGATGCTAAAGTGGCAGCGAATTCTCCAGGAAGGCCAACAAAAATCGTGGGGCAATGTCGTTTTAAATAGAAACATAGTGAACAAGGTAATCCGTGGTAGAATGCGGTTATACATTGTGGCCCAATATTTTCGTTGTTCGTTCCCTCCGGAGATTCCCTCCCCCAATTATTATGACTGAAGGATGTTTGCGAAACTATGTCGCGTCGGATAGAGAAGAATCGTTCCGACGTTAATTTGCCCGCCGTTGAAAATGCCAGCACGTGCCCGAAACATTTCCAGGCCGCTTTCGTCTCCTTTCTTCTGGCTTTATTTTATTTTTTGGACACCGCGTTCGCGTGCACGGACCGCTATAGTTTTACAGCTCGAAGCCGGCAACGCTTCACCCTCCGCGAGCTTTTGTTCTATACGTCTGTGGACGAGGGGTGTACATCCCTAAATGATTCCTTGTTTCTTCTCTGCTCGTTCGGTGAAAGATTTTGGGAATTTGGGATTTGAGGGATTACGGGATTCGCGAAATTTGGGATTGGGGAAAAGCATGGTTTAGGGACATTGGGTTTGGTGGAATTTGGGACGTGGAACATTTGAGATCCGCGAAATTTGAGATATGAGAAATTTTGAAAATTTGAGTTTTGAGGAAATTTGAGGTTTGAGTAAAAGGGACGAGAGAAATTTAAGAGCTGCGAAATTTGAGACTTAGGGTCATTGGGATTTGTGAAATTTGGAATTTAAAAAATTTGGGATTTGAGAAGGTTGAGATTTGGGGAAATTTTGGATTCGAGAAATTTTTAATTTGGATGAATATGGGATTTGAGTAATTTGGGACGTGGGGTCATATGAAATCTAGGAAATTAGGTAGTAGGAGAATTTTAGATTTGGGGAAAGTTAGAGTTTGGGGAAATTACGAGTTGAGGAAGTTGAAATTTGAGATATTTTGAATTTTAAAAATTTGAAATTTGGGATTTGAGAAAGTTGAGATTTGGGAAATTTGGGATTTGAGAAATTTGACACTTACGAAAAGTTGGGATGTGAGAAATTTGAAATTTGGGATTCGAGAAAGTTGAGATATGGAAAATTTGGGATTTGAGAAAATTGAAATTTGGGAAATTAGGGATTTGAGAAAAATGAGATTTGGGAAACTCGTGATTTATAAAACCTGCCTTATTTTAAATAGTTTCGTGCTGCAAATCGTCGACCGGTCGGGAAGTTCATCGAACGAAACAACGCAGGAAACGATTACTTCGTCGGGCTTTTATCGAGTCGGCGGACACGATCTCATCGACAGCCGTCAAAACTGTCACGAACCGAGCGCAGAATAAAGTCTGATCGATCAAACACTTCGTCCAATTTAGTTGTCGGATCCCTACCTCGATTGCTCTTGCATCGTACACCCAGACACAGAGCGACGATTACCTCTTATCGTTCGTACTTACGTAGTCTTCGCAAAATTTCTGCCAGATTTCGATATTGCCAATTTATCATTAAAAATCTGTGTTGTATTACATTGCAAAATACATTATGACGGTGCTATTGCAAATGCCGAACCTGATTAGAAAACCAACGTCTATATCAATTTAATATCGCGTTATTGATTTAACAATAAAATGTTGACTAACCGACGTCGTATCGCACGGATGCGAAACATCCCGAGTGCAAGGGCTGTTTTAAAATTAGCGATCCACTCTTCGTGGATTGACCAGCTTCGTTTTTTGCGTACGAGCGTGCTTCTAATTCTGGTTAGGTCTATCCACGAGATAAAATCGTTCGTGTAAACGGTCATCCAGCTGTCTCGATCGTCATCGCGTACCAGAGAGATCAGATCACGATCGAGGATCCGTTCTGTCTCGAGACAACTTCGAAATCGGGGACAGAAAGTGTATCGGTCCCGATCTATTCTCGTCGGTCACGAACCTGGTTCAGGACATCGAAAAGTGCATAAATTTTCTTTTTAAGTAAAAATTGCCTTCAACGTCGAATAAATTGTTCTATTTTCAACTGTGTAATTTTTTTTTTTAGTTCAAATAAAACATAATTATATTTCAATAAAAAAATTGAATTCATAAGTTTTTATCGACAATGAAACAACTAAAAATTTTGTAAATCGATTGCAATGATTTAAAGTTAAAAAAAAATTGCGCAAATTTATGCAATTTTTACACTCAATTTTTTTTTAAATAAAAATTGTCTTCACCGTCAAATAAATTCTTCTATTTTCAACTGTGTAATATATTTTTTAGTTCAAATAAAACATAATTATATTTCAATAAAAAAATTGAATTCATAAAATTTTTATCGACAATGAAACAACTAAAAATTTTAAAAATGATTGCAATGATTTAAAGTTAAAAAAAAATTGCGCAAATTTATGCAATTTTTACACTCAATTTTTTTAAAAATAAAAATTGTCTTCACCGTCAAATAAATTCTTCTATTTTCAACTGTGTAATATTTTTTTTAGTTCAAATAAAACATAATTATATTTCAATACAAAAATTGAATTCATAAAATTTTTATCGACAATGAAACAACTAAAAATTTTGTAAATCGATTGCAATGATTTAAAGTTAAAAAAAAATTGCGCAAATTTATGCAATTTTTACACTCAATTTTTTTTAAAATAAAAATTGTCTTCACCGTCAAATAAATTCTTCTATTTTCAACTGTGTAATATATTTTTTAGTTCAAATAAAACATAATTATATTTCAATAAAAAAATTGAATTCATAAAATTTTTATCGACAATGAAACAACTAAAAATTTTAAAAATCGATTGCAATGATTTGAAGTTGAAAAAAAAACATTGTGCAAACTTGTGCAATTTTTCGGTATCCTAAAGCAGGTTCCCCCCTTAACGAGCAACGCCACCCCCGGCTAGACGAGTCTGTCTGAGCACCGCTGAACTCCAGATAGAGGACGAGTATATACGTCGTATTCGATGTATTCAAAGGTGGTTGCGAGCGAACCCTTTCATTAGCGTGTGGGCCACGCGGCTCTATTATCCACGACAAAACATCCGATTCCATTGTCGGTCGTCGAACAATGCCGCGTCGCGGTCACGTGTTCCACTTTCGATCATTATACGCCAAGTGTGCATAAAATTGGCGAATTTCAGCCGCATCGCGAGATGATCGACCTAAACGCGGACGACGATTCACATCGTCGAGGCGATAAACCACGATCACGGATTTATGTGTTGATATTTAACGAATGCGAAAAAAATTCATACTCATTGATAACAAAGTATTTCGAATTCACTGATGATAAAGTAATTTAACCCCACGAAGGTATTTTTATTGGTTGCAGATAGTTATATTGATACACATATTAATACCGACATCGATATTCACGTTTATATCAATATTAATATTGACACTGATACTAGTATTCATATTGATATTGATATAAAAATTGATAGTTATATTGATACTGATATTAGTCCCGTCATTGATGTCCACGTTTATATCAATATTAATATTGACACTGATACTTGCATTCGTATTAATATCCATGTCAAAATTGATAGTTCCATTGATAGTGATATGAATACTGACACTGATAGTTACATTCATATGAAAATTAATATTTTGATACCGATATTACTGCTGATATTGGCACTCATATTGATATCAACATTGATGCTGACATTGATGTTTATATTGATATCGACATTGATACCGAAATTGATACTTACATTGATTATGATATTAATACGGACATTGATACCGACATTGACACCGACATTCATACCAATATCCATACCGATATTGATACTTATATTGATACATACGGTTTCTATGCAAATGGTACTATCGACAGTTACCACGATATAAAATTGATATTGCTGGTTAAATGATTGATACGTGCAACCCCGTTTAGGTGCACAGTTGGCTACTAAAAGCAGAGGCGAGGCCAATGTCAGAGTTCGAATGTGTACTTAAAAACTCGGCTAGAACAATAGGTACTGCGTTCTGTGTTCGCAGCGAGAAAAAGAGTGCCGCTGCCATTTTGCGAGTTCCGATTGTGCGAACAGTATACGGTGGTCTCGTTCCTGAGTGGCCGATATATGGCCGCAACACAATGCTGAATAGAAGAAACCAAAAGTACGATTGCCCTTCAAACGGCACACGAAAAAAACGTTATTCTCAGCAGAGTTATCTGGCCACGATGGCGGAACAGGAAGATAAATCGATCTTTCGGTCTGACAATTTCGCGAAATGTCTCCATACGATGCCTTTTTGTGATCGGTCATCGAGATTATGCCTTTGCCTCTTTTATTTATTAGGTCTACCGGAAAGCTCTGTCAGATAAGTTCGCTTTAAGATTGAACTCGAGATTATAACACGTGATATTAAAATCGTATATATTTTTTCGTTGAAAACAAACAATTATTCTTGAATTATAATATATATTATAATAATATAATTATAAGATTTTAATATCATATATTAATATAATATAGTATATAATTTTAATCAATTTTAATATAATATATAATATTTAGAACTCAAGAGTAATTGTTCATTTACAACGAAGCTTTATTAATGGAAGAATTGTTTAAATAAACATGGATCTTTACAAATAACAGCTTGAAATTCGAAGATTTTTTTGTACAATATAGGATTTTGTTTCGTTCGAAATTTGTTCTCGTGAGTTGTCTTCAAATGATTACTGAAATTCTCGGTTTGACGATTATTTCAATTACTGGGGAATATTCTTGTTAAAATTTTAGTAAGTTTATTTTTCAAACTGAATTCCTCAGTTAACCAACTAAGTGTATCAAAAACTGCACAATTTTCATTTCTTTCATAAATGGACCGAATTTTCCGATAAACCCAATACATTGCTAAAAACCTGAAATTTTCGGCTGATTCGGTGCAACAATTTTTAATAAACAACTCTCAACTACATTTATAGTATTATGTTCGTGATGTTTGAACACATCGAAACAGGCAATATTGGCAATTAACCCCTTGCATTATAATGAGTTACACTCGTGACGCACTCGAAATTCAAATATGGTAAACCTCGTTTTCATTTTTAACACGGTCGAATGTTCAATTTGAGTCTCATTTTGATTTGCCCATTTGATGATCGCTGAATGCAAAATAGTCTTGCCATACTTACTTCAGTCGTGTTATAGTTGTAGCACCGAATACTTTGTTACGTCTGACGCATTTGCCAAATGAAACATAGCGCAAGGGGTTAATAATATGATTATTACAAAAAGTATCAAACTTTTTAACCAGAAAGTCTTACAGTTGCCATTTGCTGAAAACACTTTCGAGCGCACGGGGCGCGAAAGAAAAAGGAAAAAACGTCACGTTGTATCGGTGGTCAATCGACCGAAGTGTCGCTCGAGCCGCAAATGATCGATTTAAAACGTCGAAGGAAAAAAGACTATGGAAGCACCATCGTCGAGAAAGGACGTCTGTTGCGAATTCGTCGGCGATATAAAAGCCGATTATTTATTCGAGTCGACGTCCACTCGACGTTCCACATTTAGAGTATCCCGTCTGCGGGGTTAGTGAATGACTTCCGTTTGCTTCGTGAACGTCGTTTCCCTTTAATCTCCGTGACACCCGACATCATCGCATTGATTTTCGGTCTTCGACGTTCACCGTTCGATGGATGCTCGAGAACATCTATCGTTCGCGAAAGACGTACTTATCGCAGCTACTAAATTTACCCCGTCGATCTTTAGCTCAATAATATCTATTCACTTTGAGAGTTCATTTACCGACCGTGCCGCTATCGTACAGATTTATGAACATCTATCACGGGCTAAGTATTTTTATCGTCAACCGACGACCGCCAGATACCCGATTATAAATCTCGAACGTTCACCGATAATAGTCTGACAAATTCCGAACGAATCGACTCTTTATCTGTGGAAACAGAAATCGAAACGCCGTATCGTTTAAGCGAGCCGTTTAACACTGAAACTACCAGAGGAGTCTAATGACCGTTCCACGAATTTGCTATTTTAAATGACTGTATTAATTTTATTGTAGAAATTATTTTACACTTTATTTATTTTCTTTTTTACTTCAGTTTTAATTCCAAGGGAAATTTAGTATTAACAGCTATGTTATTCAGAATTTGTTCACTCTTCTAACTAAATAATAATTGCATAAAATACTCGGTTTAACAGTTGTATTATTCAAAACCTGTTCACTTTTTTAATTGAAAATACTTGTGTAAAATACTCGATTTAACAGTTGTATTATTCAAAACCTGTTCACTTTTTTAATTGAAAATACTTGTATAAAATACTCGATTAAACAGCTGTATTATTCAAAACCTGTTCACTTTTTTAATTGAAAATACTTGCATAAAATACTCGATTGAACAGTTGTATTATTCAAAACCTGTTCACTTTTTTAATTGAAAATACTTGCATAAAATACTCGATTGAACAGTTGTATTATTCAAAACCTGTTCACTTTCTTAATTGAAAATACTTGCATAAAATACTCGATTAAACATCCATATTATTCACAATTTGTTCACTCTTCTAGCTGAAAGTACTCGTATCAGCTACTTGGAAGTATGGAAAATATAACAAAGTATCGCGAAAATATCTGATAAGATTAATAATGAAAATACTATCTAATGCAATTTCCAACTGCAAGCAATGAACGTGTTAAAACTCACGTGTATATACGCCAGAGACAGCAATTGTCTATTGTTCGGTATAAAAACCGATCGTCTAGTGGTGGGTCGGAGTTAATCGATACGGATCGAACCGATTGAAAAAAGTTAGAATTGCCCGACGCTTTACGCCAATCGAATCGCTAAGAATGACGCGGACACTCGAAGCCGACTGTTCGTTGCATATGTATAAACCTGGAATTGCGCATTGTTATTCGATCTAATGAAAATTTAACGAAGCTGGCACACGGTCCGTGACCTCGCCTCTGAATAAGGCTAATTTCGCCTGCAAATATCAATGATTCCCTAAGCGTAACACCTTCGGTGGGCGTGTTACGATGCAATTTCGAATTGCTCATTATAGACCACGAAGAAACCCATTTCCATGTTTACTCGTACAATCTTTCGCGGTTCTACGAACGTATTAAAAACCCATTTCGGATATCCGATAGCTCGGTTATTTCGAGCTACAACGGGGGCCAAAGGTATTCGTACACTTGGAATATAGAAATAAAATGATACAATCAGTTCATTGCAGATTGAAGCACTTTTAAAATAGATTTAAACTCAACTCGACTCTTATTCCGGAATAAATCTGTTATTCTAGTTACAGGCAATCGATCTTCTTAACATTGAGAATAAAATTACAATATTAAAATTGAAATTAAAATTATAATATTAAAATTGAAATAAAAATTATACTATTAAAATTGAAATTAAATTTGAAATTAAAATTTTAACATTAAAATTGAAATTAAAATTATAATATTAAAATTGAAATTAAAATTATAATATAAAATTGAAATTAAAATTATAATATAAAATTATAATACCTTAAAAATCATCTACAGAGAGGGAGAAAATTATTCGTGCACTTGGATGTAGAAATGAAAACAATAAAGTTTTCTACATTATTATACTTGAGCAATGTAGAACGAATCTATTAAATACATTTGAACAAGTTTATGAATTATATTTGAACAATATAGAACGCATGTATTAATTACATTTAAGCAGGTCAATTAATTATGTTTGAACACACACAGGTGCATAATGTATATAATACTTATAAATATGTAAATATAATTAATAGAAAATATTGTCGTTTTTATTTCTATGTACTTGGAACGTTCAAAGTGTACGAATACTTTTGTCCCACTTTGTTACGTAACATGTGTGTATGAAACATATACGGTAAAAACGAGAAGCGAACTTCTGATATACTTTAATAGGACCGCAGAGATCTTTGGTCTCGCGACAGGAATAGACAATACGCGTCAAATTAACGTCGGTTAGTCAAGTCGGAATTGAATTTAGATCGGCCACTCGTCGGTGATGTGTTGCAGGGGTGCTAGGACTTATTTTTAAACGACTATAAGCGCAGAGCGCGTGTCGAAACCTCTGGCGAACAAAAACTTGAAGACGAAGGGAAACAGATACTTTTCTTTCTGAAAGTGGATGCCAGTTTTTATGCGCGCATTTTCACAGGGATTCATTCTTGCTACATTCGTGAAACAGTAATAATGATCTCTTAGCTTTGAAATATAATATCTGTTCGAAAATATAAATTAAGTGTACTGTTGCCTCGTACACCGTTTAGATCATGGCAATCATTATAATAGGCTCATAAGTATTACCACTCATCATAAACCTCGTCACAAACATAAACTCATGACCCAGCCAATTTTTATTAAGACCCCAATTGTTAGGTTGTTACAATTTTTAAGATTGCTGAAAAAAAGTGAATAACAACCACTTACACTTGCATATTTCTCAGTTTTTCTCTGCAAATTCAATCAAAAATCAAGGCGTCCTGATCCAACGAAAACACAAATTTCCCTTCCAGTGTCACATCTCATTTTTCACTAATTGCATACAATTATTTTCGATATCGAGTTTCCCTGCTTCGATGTTCGACCATAGGCTACTAGAAGTCTTGCAACATTAAAAACAGAGCTTAGTAACGCACATATACTATTATAATCTGTATCACACATTACAGAGTATTAAGTACATAGTATTTATTAAAGACTGGTTTACTTCACATACCTAAATCATTAAATTGAGATCCAAATATTAATTGGAGTTCGCTGAGGCACGGGAGATCGAGACATTGCTTCAGTCTCAGACCAAAGCGTGTACATGTCACTCAGGAATTGGCGTATGAGATGGTTGAAATGAAACATAAGTAGTACACCTATCCTCACCGTGAATCTTTCGAACTTGTTGTGGATTGATGATCGCCAACTGCCGATTGTTCATATTCTTTGAGTTAACTGTTATACATGCCCACGCAAACGAATAAGATCCTACCACTGAAAATACGAGTAAGTCGATACGCCAACTCCTGGATTGTAGATGATACATGTACTTTCTTTCGATATAACACGATAATCCAACGCTAACCGATCGAGAATCGCCGGCATCGAATTTCGCAAGCGTCGTGGAACACAAAGACGGCGTAAGAATAAAAATTGCAACGCGTGAACGAACGAAGGGACGAAGGGAGATAGAAACGTTCTATCCGGGGAGAACATCTGTCGAATTTCGCGGACGTAATTCGAACTGCAGATACAACGATGACGAGGTCCGCTCGGACACGGAAGCATCGTCGTGTCGAGACATCGAAATGGAACACCGATCCAGACGGAAACGAGAGGTCGATGGGCTAGAAACGCCACGTCCCGAATCCGTATGTACACTGCCGCTCAAATGTACGTGGACACCTATGTTCGTGAAATTTGTGACATATAATGTACATTTTCATTAACAAACAATATCGCTGATTAAACAAATAACTTCACGCTTATGCACGACGACGATCCGAATTACACCTCCACGATATCTAGAAATTATTATTAAGGTCTCAAGAAAATAAGTATATCAAATTCGGGCAAAAGATATGAACAAAAGAAATTGAATAAAATTGACGAATTTAAGAACGTGAAGATCACGAAACGTGCAGATCCAAAACGGATTGGTGGATTGTTAACCAGTTAACAGCGTTCGACGTGTATACACAACAGTTCGAAACTTCATTTCTATTAACATTAACAAATTAATAATTGTTTATCGTAAGACATCATCCCTTTCTTTAGGCAGTTACAAGAATTAACCCTTTGCGCTCAAAGATATTTTTACTGGTAGCAGTTAGCAATTCTAAAACTTTTTGGTTGAAAAGTTTGACGAAGTCTTTTGAAGTTTATTATCTCGCTACCATTAATTGCCAGTATTAGTTGTTTTATTATATAGATACATCAGATATACAACACTCTATGTGGTTAAAAAATACCTGTTCCCAATTGCTGTAGTAAACAGTGTAGTAAGTGTGGTGAGCGTGAGTCAACTGTCGAGTGCAAAGGGTTAAGGAAGTGTCCACATATTTTTGAGCGGCAGTGTACAGAACGGCATCGGCGTATAACCCTAGAAATGCAGCCACGGGAGGAAGGAACACGAAGGAAGGAAGGGAGAGCAGGGAACGAGACGCGCAGCCTTCGCACAGAAATTACATCGCGCTACATCGTGTTACGTGCACTGTAAACGATACCCCTCTGGCCTGTTGGCCACGCTCACAGAATGCGAAACGAGCGTGGAAACGCGGCGTGTTAGCTCGCGACTATGCTCTAACGGTGCCCGTGAAACTCACGTGTCAATTGGACGATTCGACTGGAACAAACGCTTCGCTATACCTATTCAACGTGCCGACGTCTCTCGGTGTTCTATCTCGAATCGACGTTACCCTATTATGAATAGAGACACTGTCGTTTCGAGCACGGTTCCAATGACTTTCATCGCATTTAGGCAAATATTTACGATCTCCGAGAATATTCAGAAATTGGATAGCATCTTATAATTGGATATTTAGGATTTATCAGATTATTCAGAATTTATGAGGATATATAGGATTTACAAGAGTATTCAGAATATCGATAGGATCTTCTAATAGGATATTTAGAATTTATCAGAATATTTAGAAATTACGATTGACAACAAATTATGAATTTACGAGATTATTGAGAATTTATGAGGATATATAGGATTTACAAGATTATTCAGAATTTCGATAGGATCTTCTAATAGGATATTTAGAATTTATCAGAATATTTAGAAATTACGATTGACAACAAATTTTAAATTTACGAGATTATTGAGAATTTATGAGGATATATAGGATTTACAAGATTATTCAGAATTTCGATAGGATCTTCTAATAGGATATTTAGAATTTATCAGAATATTTAGAAATTACGATTGACAACAAATTTTGAATTTACGAGATTATTGAGAATTTATGAGGATATATAGGATTTACAAGATTATTGAGAATTTATGAGGATATATAGGATTTACAAAATTATTCAGAATTAGCAAGAAAATTTAGAATTTTTAACATTATTCAGAAATTACATGGATATTTAGGATTTACGATTACTCAGTAAGTACAATGATATTTAGAATTCACAAGATTATTCAGAATGTACAAGAATATTTGCAGTGCGTAAGAATATTTAGAATGTACAAGAACATTTAGAACACACAACAATAGTTATAATGTGCAAGAATATTTGAGTTGTACAAGAACATTTAGAACATACAACAATATTCATAATGTGCAAGAATATTTAAAGTGCACAAGAATATTTAGAATGTACAACAATAATTAAAGTGTACAAAAATATTTGAATATCAACGAAACTCGTACCTTCTATATTGTAACCTTTACAGCTCTAATTAAAATCAATTTAATAACCAGAAATGAAAGCTCGTATCAAAGTAGCTTTACAGTAGCCTTAGAAGTACCTTTGAGTAACCTTATTGTTGGTTAAGCGACTGTTTAGAATTTGAAGCAGTGCTTCAGAGAAACGTACGTGTTCTATGCCCACAATTTAATGTCTCTAACACTCCTCGACTGTTTATTCTCGATCCTGTGCTCGAGATGTAAACTAACTCGAGTTCTCTTCTTTCTTCCATCTGAATGTTCTTGAAGTAAACCTTCTTTGCTGCGTTTCATGAAAAGCACCGTAGACGCACTAGATCAGACTCTCAAATACGAAATTTGTAATCGTAGATTACATTTACAAGAGGTTAGAGCAAGTTCGAGCAGATTTTGTTGAAATATTATAAAAAATGAGTAAGTACGGTGTTAATCTATCAACTTAGATACTATTTTGTCCAGCATTCAGGCCATCATCATCATTCTCAATTTCAAACTAATCACGGTACGAGTTATTAATATTTTCTATTTCCACGTCATTTTTCCCACTCGAAGATTTTTTCTTTTCTTAGAATGTAACAAGATTTGATTGCTAGTCCCGTCGGTAGAATCAAAAATATTCACTGCTACAATCGCTATAGAAATTTACAAAATTTTCTGTATCCATTTCTTGGGCTCCATATATTAAATGTTGACTATAGAAAGCATTGGTATATCTCTAGAAATATTAGTTGCTCGTTGATGATGCTCATTGACACGATTTTCGACAGGGTCCACGTCACCTGAGACTGTTGTCACGTGAGAGGTGATTTACGACCGTTAAGGGTTAAGTTGCATAAATCTAGGGTGTAAATTGTGACGAATCCAAGTTATGCGCACAGTAGATTGGTATTTTCAGCGGGCTTGGTCGTTCGTTTCAAGGCGACGATCCGGAAGACAGGTAACGCGAGTGAACGATTAGGATATATCGCTGTTCATTTCTCAACTGTCCATATTCCACTCCGTCAAAGATGCTCATAATAAAAGTATGCAAATCAGAGAAAAGCGGGCTTGAATAGGCACGGGATTGTGTATGGTGACGTGTGTCGGAACACTATGACGGCGCGTCGTGCGTTACGGAGATTCAGGTGGACTGTTTTGTCCGTGCACGTACCGAACGGGAAACAAAACTTTCTAGGAATAGAGTTCACGGGGTTTTTGTCATGCAAGAAACGAGATGTCTCTCGTTTGAATACTTAAATCGCCATAGAAGACCACTTTACCTATTTAAAGGCGGAATATACAAATCGACTCGTCTTCCGTTCCGTACACGTTCACCCGGTTGAGCGAATCGCGAGAAACCACGGAGCCAAAAATTACCCGGAAGAGACGCAAAATCGAGACATAATTAACGCTCTGCACTTCAAATGCACTTAAAAGCATTTTCATCGTTGGCGAATAGCTGCTGTACAATTTTCTAATTGAAAAGTTTTATGAATCCTTTTTTCAAATTATTATTTGTTCATTATTAATTGTCGGTATTCTCTGCTTCACTGTGTTCAAACATCACGAACATAATACTATAAATGTAGTTAGAAGTTATTTATTAAAAATTATTGCTACTGTACAATTTTCTAATTGAAAAGTTTTATGAATCCTTTCAAATTATTAATTGTTCACTATTAATCACCAATATTGATATAATGATACCATGCTTATATAAATTTGTAGAAATCAAGGAACATATATTTGCAAAAAAAAAAAAAAAAATTTTATTGTTGCTCGAGGAACATCTGACTCGATGACGTCTTTCCATTCTTTAGTTGATAGGTTATCATTTATCGTTATGCTTTGTTCTATACAATTTATATCGCTATCGCTATATATGCGTTTGATACGTCGTCTTATTGATTGAATAATATCAAGGTTACAACTACTACTGTTTTTCTCTGAATTTATTTCTTGTAACATGTCTCTATAAACGTCCATATAGATCACGTCTTTATTGCTGCATATACAATGAAACTCGCTCATATATCATACGAATCGTGCTATATTTTGATTCGATTTCTTGCAACATTTAAACAACGAACTTTAGAGAAGCACGAATTTCTAAAAAAAATTTACGTTAAAATAAATTGATTCTCAACAATCGTTTTTCTCTCAATTCATTTTTTTTTAACATGTCCCCACAAGCGTCTATTTAGATCACGACTTCATTTCTGCATACATAACGAGACCCTCATATATCATAATAATTGTGCCACATTTTGAATCGATTTGGTGCACCGATGGAACAGTAAACTTTGGGAAAACACTTATTTCTAAAAAAGTTGCGTCGGAATAAATTGATTCCCACAAACCATCAATAAATTTCAACGTCCAGTGAGGAGACAGCGAAGCGCAAAGGGTTAAGAACGCGGATCGGAAGAGAACCCGATACCCTTGAACGCGAGCACGTTCCCGCGACTCGGCTTACGACGCGAAAAGCGAAAAACCGCAATAAAATCGGCCGTGCGTCGTTCGATCGGGATAATTAATTAACCGATCGCGACCGGTATCAGCACGCGCACGAACGACCGGCTCTCTCGTTTCCCGTGAAATGGCGGCTCGATCGTGGCTCAACGAGACGAGCCTAAGCGGAATGGAGAGTTCGAGCAGCACCGACGATTACTTATCAACAGACCGGCTACCCAAAGCGACATTCACGAAGTGAGACGCGACGAGACAGGACACGACACGACACGGTAGACTGGCCCGTTTATTCATGGATCAAGAGCCACGTGGACGGATAATTCTCCGTTACGGTCAGCGAGGCTCGACGTGTGACTTCTTCAGCGTCGTATCTTGCCTCGAAACCAGTCCACTCCCGGACTGCGTCCACTTAAATATTACGAGCGTTCTCGCTAGATTCTCGGCCGGAAAAACCGACGCCGGACTATTTGCTCCGTTTTTCGACCCGGCGACGTCGCGTGATTTCACCTACGATTTATTTGTTTCGACTGGAAACGATACTACTCGACGAGATTCAGCGAGATTACGCGGCTGAAATATGGCGTTCAACGTGGCTCGAGCACGAACACGTACGCGTGTGACGAGTTTTATCGCAGCTCAAGAACGGACCAGGATGAACAGGTGGAACGGACAATCGAACATTAGTCTCGACGATGCACGCTCGACAATGTGTGGACACTTCCTTCATGCTTGCAACTACCTAACAAAGTTACGTCTTCGGTAAATTTGATTACCCGGTATGTATTTCAGTTCGTGTATGGTTGGTGAACGTAATTGATGCATCACAAAATGTGATCACTCTGCACATGTATTAGATTTCATACGTTTTCGACCCAAAGAAAATGTCTATACATGTATAATATTGTATATGTGTGCATAGACACTATGTATATGTTTATACAACATGTACAAAACATCCTCCACATGTACAAGATATTTTGTATGTTGTATAAACATATACAAACCGTTTATACATATACATACATATGTGTATATGTTTATACAACATATACAAAACATCCTCCACATGTACAAGATATTTTATATATGTTGTATAAACATATAAAAAGTGTTTATACATATATGTACATATGTATACATGTGTGTATGTGTGTACATATATACAAGACACACTGTAGTTCATATTAAGTCAACCTAGTCCACATGTCAACTTGTCTATACATCAGCATATCCATACGTGAGTTTTGTCCATCGTCAGCGATACACGCGAAAGTACATCGCATACTTTGTTGAATACTTGCATAATCGTATTTACTTCGTAAATACCGATAAAGTCTGGTAAGTTTTCGAAACGATTAACCGAGAGCAAGTTATGGTACAGGAAGGAGATTATCCAAATGTTCGTAGAGCGTTTTGTACGTGTGTGCTTTGGTGGCGATACAACGAGAGTGAACGTATGGTCCGACGGTTGTCCTTTAGAGTCGGAGATTCGCGGATGCACTCGGCTGATCCACGATGGCCAGTGCACGCCACAGTCTTTTGTTCCCCTGACCAAAAAGAAGCTACGACAGAAATCCGAGTCAAGAATAGCATGCGTGGCTGTGCCACGTGCCGTGTTACTTCTGCTGGCCGCATCTAGACAGCTGAACACTCGTGCGAGCACCGCAACCCCCACGATTTCGCGCTCTATTATTACGAGTTTCGCGAGGCCAGCCTACAGTGAAAAGCTCGTTTTATTCTCCTCACCTAGGCAACTATTATTGAGGATAGATTGTATTTTCGATGTTTCATTTTTCCTTGCAACTTTCTCCGATGGATGTGGACTCGGCTCGGTCCATAAAACACACGGGTCCATGAAACGTTCGACCACGCTATATTAGGGTGTCTCATGTGTTTTTTCCTTTCGTGATATGACGTAAAAACGCACCCTGAGAAATACTTTATGATCTTCAATAATATTACGTTGTCCCATAAATTTCTCCGTTTTTTGATACGAAATGAATATACATCTTTGTTTAAGGTTGATTTGTTGCATTAAATATGAACTGCTCTGCATTCATGTGTATTCATATACACAGGGTGAGTCGCTTAAGAAAAGTCACCTGAATTATTTCTACATTTTTAGAGACAGGAAGAGGTGTTTGAGACAATGTCTCGGTTTCGAGGGTCCCATTAATATAGTTCACATAACATTTCTTCGGGCGGAGGTGCTCAAGAGTCTCCAAGGTCAACTTAGTGTTTTTAAATGGCACCACATAGCTCTGCACTCCCAGAATTACCATTCTGCCATACTTCAAATTTTTCATTTTTATTTCGGTATCTTAGGGTCATTCATTACTACAACTACATATCAATAAATTTCCTTATTCAAATTTTTTATTACAAAATTTGATTGCCGTCCTTTTGTCAAAATGTCTGTCATGTTTTATTGAGCTAATGAATGGTTGTATATGTTAGGTGATGGTGCAATATTTATTTATTTATTTTTCTACTTTATTTTCAGTTTTGAAGTAAGCATGCATTTAATGCCGGTACTCCTAGTGTCGATGGTATAACATGTTTCTTGTAACAATATAAGAAAAGCGATATAACATTTATTTTATTACACAAAAAATTTGAATTTTATCGATCGGACATGTACCGCCACGAATGGTCGCGGAATCTCGATGACGTTTGTCCAAGAGGTGGCGAAACACCGAAATAGAAGCGGCGATGTGGCTAGAGTTACGACGGATGATTTATCGCTCGTTACTCCACCCAGTGTGTTCGTTTCGGTGGCGAGGATGCTGGAAGGACGCGGGCCTCGTATTATTCATAGCCGCGATCAAGGCCAGAGGTCGAAACGAACGATATGCAACGGGGATTAAGGATTATGCGAACGATGCTTATCGGTGGGGCACAAAGATCGTATTCTGGAGCGAGTCACGGACAGACGCGAATAACGCTTTGCTCGACGTCGAACGCCGGCTCTCATCTCCTTGCCTTTTTGTTGTCGGAGTCCAAATCGGGCCGTGGATTTGTTCTGTCTCTTCTGGGTCTCGAGGGGATCGAGAGGGAAATTGCAGTCGTCTATTTTTGATTGTGCGAGTCGGTCGTCACTCGGATATACAAAATTTTAAGCGTATTAGAAACGAGGATCTGAATATACGTGGTTAACCCTTTGCAACCCTTAACTTCTCTTCACTATCTGCTCATTAATTAATTTACAAGATACATCAAGAAATGACCTTTCAATCAAATGTATTGCTATAGTGCAGGGTGCATAACAAATTATATAATTATAATTTATATATATGGCATTTGTTTACTACTTACAATAAATTAAATAAATTATTATATATATGCAGAATGTTTTCAATGAATTATGGATTTATTTATATTATTAAGATTAAGAGTTTATCCAATTATATATGAAGGTTGATCTTCGAATGCAATTTGTATGAATATACAATATAAATACAATGATATATATATGTAGTAGAATCAACCAATCTATTTATCTGAATTATTTATAATATGCAAGAGAAATGCAGGGTTAATATAAGGGTTATGATAAGGGTTAACCCTTACTATAAACCTTGCCATAAAGACGACACGGTTTTACTAATTGCGATAATTTTACATAGTGGAGTTCAAATAAATTTCGGGACAACAGTTTTACTTCTATCGGACTTTTTTCACCGGCAGCGTCACTATAGATTCCCTTTTCTCGACACCACTTTGTCCTCCAGCTGTTCGCGGACTACCACGCTCGATTTTCAATAATCGACAAGATAGCAGATAAGCTCGGCAACGTCCCCTCGCTCGCGATTTCTCACGTTCTCTCCCTGGCGAGGCTCTGCCTTTCCCCCGGGATTTCTCCCTGGTCGCAATAGCCTCCAGGTTCGCGGGCCATCCTGGCGAATCGTGGCTGAAATCAATATCCACGGAATGCCGGGAAGCTCCGCTCCGAACGATCCTATCGAAACCGATTTCGAAGACTGATCGAACCACCCCTCTTGGCCCGGGTTTGTTACCGCTGTCATCGTTCGTTCGTGGAACGTGGGGAATCTTAATCGAACAATTATGTGTCTCCTCCTCTTTCCAAATACCCGACGATACTTTTACCTAAACGCTCCTCTTCGTGTTTGGGGATACGGGAGCATATATGTATTACGATGGAAACCTCGAGGATCTAGGGGTGCAAGAATGTAGGACTCTGAGAGTACATGGAACTAAAGTATACAGATAGGTATATGTAGAAATTTTGGCTCTTGGAAATGGGGTAATATGTTAAGAACAAAGATCAGAAATGAATATAGATATCACGAATGTAAAAGTACAGATGTATCGACAGCATCTAATGGAGAGATTTAAGTACATACAGATTTATATTTCTTTATATGTATGCTCGTAGGGATATGAGAATTTATACTTGTTCATATACATGTACAAATAAAGTACAAATATACTACATGTACACATGTGGAGAATTATATCCGTGCATATACTTGTACAGATATAGGTTTTTATTCTTGTCCATATACTTGTACAAATGTGTGGATTTATACTCATGTATATACTTGTACACATGTGGGAATTTATACTCGTTCATATAGTTGTACACATGTGGGAATTTATACTTCTACATATAGCTGTACACGTGTGGCAATTTTTACCCCTGCCTGTAATTGTACAGATATGTGGATTTAAACTCGTACACATATGTGGATTTATACTCGTGCATATACTTGTACACCTATGAGGATTTATATTCGTGTATACGCCTGTAGAAATACGGTAATTTATATTTCTGAGAATAATTGTAAGAAAATAGAGACTGCAAGATATGGAAATTCGTACATAAGCATTTATAACATATGTTGCATATGAATGCATTTATCGCTACAGTATATTTTTCACGATGCAGCGTTAGCAAGATTAGCAAGGCGAATTAGCAATTCCCAAGTTGCAATTTGCACACGAGAAAAGTAAAGGAGAACGGAATCGACCCGGAAGCGAGCGAATTAATCCGAATAGATGAATCTAGATTGAAGAGAGTATTCCGGAGAATCTGATAATGTTTCCTCTAGGCGTTAGCCGTTGGTAAACCCGGAGTAGATACCTCGAAGGACCGTCGACGCCACGATAGTGCACGCTTAATAATAATTTTCATGGCGAGATTTAATAAGAGATGATGCCGCTCCTGCCACGAAGAATGGCTGCCGCGAGCCAAAGGGGTTGAACCTCGTTTTCGAATCGTTCCATCGCTCGCCACGTTTCGCCACGGGTAACGCCGCTTAATTACTGATTTGCCCGATAAACAAAAATAATTCTTCAACGAGAATCTGCCGATGGTTCGCGGACTTATCCTTGCCTTTTGCGTTTATCCTTGCTTTTTACGTTAATCCTTGCTTTTTTCGTTAATCTTTCGCATTCGTTCCAGCTTCGACTTAACACTTGTTGGAGTATTAATGATTTACAAAAATGAATTACGGCAATGAAAGATACTGTTATTAAACGAAGCAAAGTTTTTATTTATACCCAGTCAAGAAATAATAGAATAAATTACTTCCTTCAGAGCCTTTAAAATAAAATCTTGTTGCAACGTAATAATCTGAGTTATTTAATTACAATTAATCACGTATATTCCAATAACACTAAAACTACCAAATTTGACAGAACGTTATAATTTTAACGAAAAAAACGGCACGAATTTTTTCGATGAAAATTTTCGAAAGATATTCGGTCGGTCGGATCGATCGAGATTCGAGATAAAGCATCGTCGATGGCGTCCCTGCGACGGAAACGGGAACGGGAAATCGATTAACGGCGAGGTAGCCGGACAGCTTTTAATTTCCAGCCGCTGTTCTTTGGCGAGGCTTCCCGGAGCGGATTTCATTAGCGAAAACGGTCTGTGTTTAACGAAAAACGCGAGCTCTTTATGAAATCTGCGGCGGGGTAGTCGAAAGAAAGCGTTCCCGACCAAGGACGACCGTTTAATTTCCCCCTCGAACATTTTCTTCTCTTTACGCACGGAGCGAGGAAAAATATGATAATTAATATTCACGGTCGAACTGGCACGATACACGTCCGACGACTGGTTTACCAAAAAAAAAAAAGAACGATGAAAACCGAACCAATGAAAAGAATTTTTTTTTTACGGAATTATTAATTTATACGCTGATACGGAGTAACGGGACGGCGGTACCTGCGCGTAATTACACGATATTATAACTTATCGAGTAATTAGTATTTTATCTTCATTAGACGTGTTTATTCTGTTCGATCCGATTTTACGATCGCGGGATCTGAACGGTTCTGTGGATTTACGAACTTTTGGAGATTTTGGGATTCGATCGTTGAAAATTTTCGAATTTTTTAGTTTCGGAATTTCGGGAGTTTGGAGACTTGGAAATTTTGAAATTTAAAAATTTAGAATTCGAGTAGTTTGGGGGTTTAGAAATTTAGAAATTCAGGAATTTGGGGGTGTAGAAATTTAAAAATGTAGCGATTTAGGGATTTGGGGATGTAGGGATTCCCAAATCCCTATGCAGGGATTTAGGGATGTGGGGATTTGGGGATGTAGGGATTTGGGGATGTAGGGATTTGGGGATGTAGGGATTTGGGGATGTAGGGATTTGGGGATGTAGAGATTTGGGGATGTAGGGATTTGGGGATATAGGGATTTGGGGATATAGGGATTTGGGGATATAGGAATTTGGGGATGTAGAGATTTGGGGATGTAGGAATATGGGGATGTAGGAATTTGTTTCCTATGTTTAGCAACTTAGAAACTTAGGAGTTTATAGGTTTAAAAATTTAACAATTTAGGAATGTAAAAAATTAGAAATTACGAAATGAATGAATCTTCGAATTTGAAAAATTAGAAATTCGAATGTGAGAAATTTAATAAGAAATAGTATTAGTATACCTACATCGTCGGTGATATAACGAGAACACACGATCCCTGGAAAATAACAATTTCCTTATCGTACAATGATATCGACACAGTTTTGTTAACCAGCGTGCATCTGCGACTGAAAGACGGTCCTGTGCCCGGCTGATGCTAATTAAATATTACGAATATTATCAAGCCAGACGATGCAATAATTCTTCGGGTCAAGATAATATCGCGTTTACTTAATCGTGGCTCGACTTTAAACTCGTACCGATTAATTACGCTGCCTGCCGCGTCGCTACGTTCGATTAAACCCAGACCTTGATTCGCGGTGCTGATTTATTGGAAAGTCGCGGTCGTCTGTTCGCCTAACGATCGTTTTTCATCGGATAGAACCCTGTCGTCCGTTTTCCCGAAATTCGGCTTCGTTACACAACGTACACCGCCGTTCAAAAATATGTCAACACTTCCTCAACCCTTTGCACTCGACATGTGACTCACGCTCACCATTTTGTTCTCTACAGCAATTGGAAACAGATATTTTTTAACCACATATATAGTCTTTACCACTAAAACTACCGACGTATAATGCACAATTATTTTGAAATTAAAAATGAAGCTGAAAAATGAATGAAAAAGCGATGAAACATAAATGAATGCATTTATTGATTCTTTATGTTGCTGACAATCAGTACAGATATTAACAAAGCCATATGTATAATGAAACAGCTAATAGTAGCAATTAATGGTAGAGATAATAACATCGAAAGAATTCGTTCAACTTTTCGACCAAAAGGTTTTAGAATTGCTATCTGCTATCAGTAAAAATATCTTCGAGCTCAAAGGGTTAATTCTTGTAACTACCTAAAAAATGTCTATTACGATGTCTTCGGTAAATTTAATTATCTGCTATGCATTTCAGTTCGCACACGGTTGGTGCACATATTTCAATTAACAATCTGTTAAATATCTTTTCAATTCAGAGTTCCCTTTTAATTGTTGTTAATAATTTCTACACATTACGAGTCGTCGTCGTCGTGCATAAGCGTGAAGTTATTTATTCAACACTAAATTTACGTATATTTAAATTTAAAGTATAAAAATAAGTAAATACTGGATAATACGTAAACTAACTCATGCAATGATTTTTTTGGCAAAGGCTTCTTATAAATTGTCGTAATTTAAAATAAGAACTTTGAGATTCGTCATTTTGACGGGTTCCGTAAATCTAGTGTTAGTGATATTATTTGTTAATAAATATGTGCATTATTTGTGAGAAATTTCGCGAACAGAGTGGGTGTTCACGTACGTTTGAGGGGCAGTGCACATATACCCGGTGCTTCCACTTCCCTGCCGATCGATCGAGCTTCCAAAACTTCTGGCCGGCTTCGTGATCGTTCTTCCGCTTTTTTCTCTCTCTGGTGGCTTTAGCCGGGTCGTCTTCCGAATCCATGGAAGAAGAACTCCCGAGGGAAGAACACTTTTTCGTACGAGCTATGTATGTAACTTCGGATTCTGGGCCACCGATACAAGATACTCGGTTACTCCGTTTCGGGAAACAAGCTGGCTGCTGAAATTTTAGTCTTCTTTGCTTTCGGTTCAGTTGCTATGTCTCGCTGCTATTGTTCACGATTTGATTTTGATGGATCGGCAATGTTGACGAAAATCAGGGACATTACTTTTCTGTTACTATTCTATTATCGTACGATTGCTTCATTTGGTATCAACACGAACAAAGAAAATTGAAAAGGTAGCTAAAAAATGAACAAAAAAAAAAGTAGCTACAATATTAACAGGAACAAAGAAATTCAAGAAAGTAGCTACAATATTAATACGAACAAAGAAATTCAAGAAAGTAGCTACAATATTAACAGGAACAAAGAAATTCAAGAAAGTAGCTACAATATTAAACACGAACAAAGAAAGTTAAGAAAGTAGCTACAATATTAACAAGATAAGAGAAAGCTGAAAAAGTGGATACAATATTAAACACGAACAAAGAAAGTTAAGAAAGTAGCTACAATATTAACAAGATAAGAGAAAGCTGAAAAAGTAGCTACAATATTAAACACGAACAAAGAAAGTTAAGAGAGTAGCTACAATATTAACAAGAACAAAGAAAGTTAAGAAAGTAGCTACAATATTAATACGAACAAAGAAATTCAAGAAAGTAGCTACAATATTAACAGGAACAAAGAAAGTTGACAAGGTAGGTACAGTATGAACATGAACAAAGGAAGTTAAGAAAGCAGCAAAATATCAACACGAAGAAAGAAAGTTGAACGAGCTGCTACAACATTAACACGAACAAAGAAAATTATGGGTATATTATACTTAATGATCCTTGATTATGTAGATTATAATTGTATACGAACTTCACATATGAGCGTATGTATTCGAAACTGAAATGAGATATGTTGTGTTTGAAACATGAGTGCGTCATGAGTCAAATTCATCAGATTATGGCAAGGGGTTAATATTTTAGTACATTTATCGTTCCTGTGTCAAGCGAGGTTCGACATCGTATATCTCTTGTAACATATAAATAATTGAGATGAATAAGTTAATCGGATATACATATTTTCATATCTTTACCACTTGTAATAGATACAAAATGCATTCGTCGCCCAGCGTGCATCATTGCAATACATTTGGTAGAAAAGCAAGTAAAACATATATTGATTCATTTTGTAAATTAATTAAGGAGCTGATAAAAGAAATTGAGAAGAGCAAAGTGGTAATATTTCGACACTCGATATCGTGATTGTAAAAAAATTGTAAAGTTCAAGCCCAACTAACACTTCCATTTAACGAGAAGAGCAAGTGAATTAAGTAAAGTAAATTCTGATCGTCGAACACGATTCTGTGCAGATGAGCCTACAGGGAGATGTAATCGGTGTAATTTTTCCGGTTTTCCCGAGTTTCCAGAGCACTCCGAGCGTCAACGACGTAAATTTGCGATGAGGAAGCAGGAAACGGTGAATAGGAAAGAGGACCATAGAAAGAACGGGTCGAAGGAAGACGTATCAATTCGTAATAGAGGAAATGCACCCCTGGTAGGGGTCGGTGGTAGTAATGAAACGCAGCTTACACCCCGTATTTTACGTTTTATTAGGCTTCGCTCTCCCCCGCGTTTGCTGCTTTTACCGTGCATTCGGGTCAAGTGGCTATGAATATCTGTATCCAACTGTGGCCGTCTAAAGCAACCGACCAATTTGTCTGCCATAATTCACCGCCTTCCCCGTCGCTCGTATTTTTCTCCGCCTCTTCGTTTTTTTTCGAGAGAGAGAGAGAGAGAGAGAGAGAGAGAGAGAGAGAGAGAGAGAGAGAGAGAGAGAGAGAGAGAGAGAGAGAGAGAGAAAGAGACGACCGTTTATCCCGTTCGTTCGCGAGACACCCCGTTCCAAGGATCCACAGTCTGGAGAAAACAGACAGCCTAAATGAGAGCTGTCTAGCAGGGATTTTTGTCTAGGATGGTACCCCCGACGTCTTCTGGCTTTACTAATAGTCTCGGTGTCCCGCATTCGGCCGCCTCTAGCTGCTTTCGACACTCGCGATTCGTGTATTTCGGGATTTAAGATTTCGTTGTTTGGAAACTCGGGGACTTGGGAGTCTTTCGGGGTGTGCGGAGGGTTGGAAGTTCAGGAAATTTCGAGTTTGTGTAGTTGGAAAATTTTGGACCATTCAGGGATTTGATTTTTATCTGAAATTTGGAAATTTGAAGGTATTTTAGAGAATTTTGGGATGTGGAGATTTGAAAGTCCAGGAAACTGGAAGGTTTGTGTGCTTGGAAAATTTAAATCATTTAGAGATTCGGTCATTTGGAACATGGAGGTTTGGAAATCTCAGAATTGGTGTCTGAGCGATTTACAACAATTAGAGATGTGGTCATTTGGAATTGGCGATTTGGAAATTTAGGGAATTCGAAATATTAAAGGTATTGAAGTTTGCAGAATTTCTAAATTTGTGTACTGTAAAATTGAGAACATTCGGAACATTTAAAAATTTGATAGAATAGAATTTAGAGATTTGCCAATTTACTGATCCGCCAATTTGGAGATTTGTAAATTTAAGTGCATAAAATTTAACGCATTTGAAATTTTGAACCTTTGGAAAACGTGAAGATGCGCGGATCTGAAGTGTTAAGAAATTTGAGAATGTGAACACACGGAGGTTTGAAAATTCATAAAATGTATAAATTGATAAACTCGAAAATTCGAAGACGTCGCAATTTGAAAAGTCGTAAATTTCGTCGAGTCGAAGAAGTGCGCCATTAATACAATTCCCGAAGCAATTAGAGCAGCCGTTCAGGGTCGAGAACGGCGAGAAAAAGAAAGTACTTCTTACTGGATCGGGTAATAAATTGTCCGGTGGAATTATGAATCGACAGCGATGATTCGATGGTCGGGCTACGTTTACCGATAATCCCCGAGTGGCTCATCGTTTGACCCTGAACTTGGCGCGTAATCATCGGAACTCGATGTGAGTCACGTTCCAGGGTTACGAGGTTTATGGCCTAGCCTTGCACACTTATTTTAACAATATATATATGACACCCTCCATGTTCATATACCAATCTGCACTTTCCAAAATGATACACTTACATTATTTTTCTGATAAACAATTCAATTTTGCTGGGTAGGTCATCGAACACTATTTATCTTCAAACTATAACACAGGGAAATTGTCCTTCCAACATTTTCATATCCCCAAATTTTCCACATTTCCCAAACTTCTATATTTTTAGATTCCTAAAATCCCAAGTTTCCAAAATTCCTCAGTTACTATATCCCAAGTTCATAAATCTCCAAGTTACCAAATCCACAATTTCTCAAACCCCCAAGTTCCCAAATCTCCAAGTACCCAAATCCCCAAGTTCCCAGATCCCCAAGTTCCCAAATCCCCAAATCCCCAAGTTTCCAAATTCCCAAGTTCCCAAATCCCCAAGTTCCCAGATCCCCAAGTTCCCAAATCCCCAAATTCCCAGATTCCCAAGTTCCCAAATCCCCAAATTCCCAAATTCCCAAATCCCCAAGTTCCCAGATCTCCAAATTCCCAAATCCCCAAATTCCCAAATTCCCAAATTCCCAAATTCCCAAATTCCCAAATTCCCAAATCCTCAAGTCCCCAAATTCCCAAATCCCCAAGTTTCCAAATTCCCAAATTCCCAAATTCCCAAGTTCCCAAATCCCCAAGTTCCCAGATCCCCAAGTTCCCAAATTCCCAAATTCCCAAATCCCCAAATTCCCAAATTCCCAAATCCCCAAGTCCCCAAATTCCCAAATCCCCAAATCCCCAAGTTTCCAAATTCCCAAATTCCCAGATCTCCAAGTTCCCAAATTCCCAAATCCCCAAGTTCCCAGATCTCCAAATTCCCAAATCCCCAAATTCCCAAATTCCCAAATTCCCAAATCCCCAAGTCCCCAAATTGCCAAAATCCCCAAGTTTTCAAACCCCCAAGCTCCCAAATCCCTAATGTCCAAATTTCCACATTTCCAAACTTCTAAATTCCTATATTTTTAAATATCCAAACTCCCAATTACCACAATCCCCAAAATTCCAAATATCCGAACTCCCAATTTCCCAAATCTCTAACTTCGCAATTTCTCAAATTACCGAATCCCTAATTTCGCAATTTCTCAAATTCCCACATCCCGAATCACTCAAAACAGCCAATCTCACAAAACCACATTAAAACTCAAAAATCAGCGAAACTCGTATCATCTTCGACACCATCCAAAGTACATCGGTCCCTAATTGATTTAAACCCGAGAGATTTGTATTTTACCGACGATCGACCCCCGTTTAATTCCGCGAATCGAAGTTGCCGGTCCGTGGCATCGTAAAGCCTCGAAGGACGGAGAATAAATGGAGCGTGGGAGGAAAGGGACACGTACACCGGTGATTTACTCGTTCTATTGTGTAGGAGCAAACATTTGTACCTAGTCGGACGGTATCTCAATTATAAGAGGGTAGTATATAGCATGCGGTCTCCAGACCGTTCGTCTATAATTATCCGACCTCCGTTCGGCTATCTCGGTGAAGTCGAGGAACTTGAACCTAACGCAATAAACAACCGCGGGTACAACAAAAATGGCGAATTCTCGGTGATGCAAGAACTCGGGGAATATTGGCCGGTTCGGTACACGCCTCCTAAATTTTCTTATCAGAGCCCACGCTCGACCGTGAGCCGCCTAAGGGTTGCGCGATAGGTGAGATCGTTCTACAATAAATCATGCGAGCTCTCGAACGCTGAAAGAAGAAACCATGTGTGTTTTCATCGTTATCGCGCAATAACGGTATATAGTTCGTCTATGCGCACCTATTCCTTGTCTTCATGGACACCCTTCGAAGATCGAAATTCGGTGTTTTGTCGGTCAATCTTGAAGTTCGTTGGACCTACGAATATTTGGATTCGTTTGCTATACTTATTGGTTCTCTACGGAGAAATTGGATTTATGAAGGGTTAACGATGTTTTGGGATGAAAACTTCTTTGCACCCCGAACTTCGCAATTTCCGAGTTCACTAGACCCCAAAATTCTCTACACCCCGAAAATCGGGATTTCCGAGTTCCCTAGACCCCAAAATTCTCTACACCCCGAAAATCGGGATTTCCGAGTTCCCTAGACCTCAAAATTCTTTAAACCCCGAAACTCGCAGTTTCCCAGTTCCCTAGACCCCAAAATTCTCTACACCCCGAAAATCGCAATATCCCAGTTCCCTAGGCCCCAAAATTCTTTACATCCCGAAGCTCGTGATTTCCGAATTCCGTAAGTCTTAAAATTCTCGACACCCCGAAAGTTATGATTTCCAAGTTCTTTAAATTCAAAAATTCTCCATAAACTGAAAGTCGATATTTCCGAGTTCCCTAAACCCCAGAATTGTACATTCACATGTTTCCCACATCCTTAAATTCTGAATTGCCAAAATTCCTACACCCCCAAATTCTGAATTCCCAAAATTTCTACATCCCCAACTTCCTAATTCCCTCGATTCCAGCTCCCCAAAGTCTCTACGCCCCAAATTTTTAAAACCCCAAATTCCCTAATCTCCACCCACTCAACTTCCCGATTCCCCGGACTCTGTAACTTCCAAAATCCCAAATCCCCGAATTCCTGTACGTCATAAATTTCTGATTTCTCTTTACTACCCCGCGCACGATCTTCTTATACGATTATCCCGAACGCATCGGGACGCGTTTGTGCGTCGGTATCTGCGTTCAGGATCACCGGGCAAGAAGGATTCGTTTTCGTCGGTAAATCACGAAAGGCGTGAACGAAACGGACAGTTCCAGTAACCCGGTTAGCATACTCGATTGAATAAAGCTCGCGCGTATACATATGTACAGTGAGGGACAAAAGTATTACCTTGGTATATAGAGGTAAAAACAACAATATTCTCTATGTTATTAATTATATTTGAACATATATAGCTGTCTATTATACATAATATATTATGTGTTTCCTTACACTTTTAACACTATAACTACCAAATGGGTGAAATGATCGGTTTACAAGTTTCCTATTTTAGACAAAATTTGTTGCAATGATTTTCTTGAAATCTATGCTGACTATCATCAGGAATGGGAATTAATATGCGCATTGATTTATGGTACATCGTTTATTCAATTATTTTTCAACTACATTTTTAACTACAAAGTTATCGTGCATTTACAAACTACAAAGTTATCATGCATTATACGTCGGTAATTTTAGTATTAACAGAATGTATGGATCGTACGTATGAATGTACGATTCGAAACTACCATTTCGAACAAATAAATTTCCCGTAATACATAATCATACAGAAACTAGTGTTGTTCTTATTCCTATATTCAAGGCGTACAAATACTTTTGTCCCTCACTGTATGTGTCCCAGGGGTCCAGAACGAGTCGTGCCGGTCTAATATCGTTTGAACGGTGAGCGCTCACGCCCCCGGTGACACTTTTCGAGCTTATGCAGCGTGCGTGTGAAAACACGCTCTAACCATCCGGTCAGGTGGATGCGAATAAACGAGCCGCACCACGATCGACATCGAGGGAGGATTTAGATGTAACTGGCTTCCAGCCGGGACCCGGGCCGAATGAAAGGTGAAAAAAGACAAAGTTCCAACGAGGAGTGAGATAATATCGTCGTTTCGCCGCGGGAAGCACGGGCAACGCGTGGGCGGCACAATTGCCCGTACAAACGGGGACAATTATATCTGTCCGACACCCATAGACAATGCTAAATCCCCAAGTTACCTAAGCCCGAATTTACAAAATCTCCAAATTCAAAGTTCACAAATGCCCAAATAACCAAATCCAGAATTTTTCAAACCCCTAATTACCCAAATCCCGAATTTCCCAAATTTCCAAATCCCAAATTCACAAATTCACAATTTTTCAAACCCCCCAATTACCCAAATCCCGAATTTCCCAAATTTCCAAATCCCAAATTCACAAATTCACAATTTTTCAAACCCCCCAATTACTCAAATCCCGAATTTCCCAAATCTCCAAATTTCCAAATCCCAAATTCACAAATGCCCAAGTTTGCAAATCCCAAGTAACCTAATACACAATTTTTCAAACCCCCAATTACCCAAATCCCCAAGTTCCTAGATCCCCAAGTACCCAAATCCCGAATTTCCCAAATTTCCAAATCCCAAATTCACAAATGCCTAAGTAACCAAATTCACAATTTTTCAAACCCCCCCATTACCCAAATCCCGAATTTCCCAAATTTCCAAATCCCAAATTCACAAATTCACAATTTTTCAAACCCCCCAATTACTCAAATCCCGAATTTCCCAAATCTCCAAATTTACAAATCCCAAATTCACAAATGCCCAAGTTTGCAAATCCCAAGTAACCTAATACACAATTTTTCAAACCCCCAATTACCCAAATCCCCAAGTTCCTAGATCCCCAAGTACCCAAATCCCGAATTTCCCAAATTTCCAAATCCCAAATACACAAATGCCTAAGTAACCAAATTCACAATTTTTCAAACCCCCCCATTACCCAAATCCCGAATTTCCCAAATCTCCAAATTTCCAAATCCCAAATTCACAAATGCCCAAGTTTGCAAATCCCAAGTAACCTAATCCACAATTTTTCAAACCGCCAATTACACAAATCCCCAAGTTCCTAGATCCCGAATTTCCCAAATTTCCAAATCCCAAATTCACAAATGCCCAAGTTTTCAAATCCCAAGTAACCAAATCCACAATTTTTTCAAACCCCCAATTTTCCAAATCTTCAAGTTCCCATATCCCCAAGTTCCGAAATCTCGAATTTCCCAAATCTCTAAATTTTCAAACCCCTAATTCCCAAATTTCCAAACTCCTAAATTTCTATATTTCCAAATATCATTTTCAAACACTCTAAAAGCAAAGTCTAACCATCCGGTCAGGTGGATGCGAATAAACGAGCCGCCCCACGATCGACATCGATGGAGGATTTAGATGTAACTGGCTTCCAGCCGGACCCGGGCCGAATGAAAGGTGAAAAAAGAAAAAGTTCCAACGAGGAGTGAGATAATATCGTCGTTTCGCCGCGGGAAGCACGGGCAACGCGTGGGCGGCACAATTGCCCGTACAAACGGGGACAATTATATCTGTCCGGCTCCCATAGACAATGCTTCCCTATGGAAACTGTTATCGTGGGACGTCGCGTTACTTACAAACTTTCTCGCTCCCTCTCGTTTATTCGCCCCTTTGTTTCGTGTTTTCTGGACGATCGTAAACCTAAGGTCTCCGCTTGATTTTTCGCAATGTCACGTTGTGCGCCGCGTTCGAACGCTGCTTTTTCGCCGGCTTTGTTCGCGGAAATCCAACTATTTACATCCTCGAGAAGTTGTCTCGCGTTTTATAAATCATGTATCAGTCTTATGTAAAATGATACATATAATTGTAGATCATGTATCAATCTTATATGAAATGATCTATAATCATAAATCATATATCGATCATATGTAAAATGATCCATAATAATAAATAATATATCAATCTTACGTAAAATGATCTGTAATCATAAATGATGTATCAATCTTATACATCAATCTTATATAATCACAGATCAGGTATCAATCTTACATAAAACGATCTATGTACATACAACCATAGATCACGTACCTGAAGACATCTGTATCCCTAAGTCTCCATCTTCAGGAACTTGAATATTCCTGCATAATACAAATCGCAAAAGCACCAAGTTATAAGTTATACGAACCGATACACATTGCCGGTGTCGAGTTCCTTCGGGAAGAAAAGATAACCGGGAGTGAACTAATGGCCTAGGGGGAAGGGACACGTAGGACAATGTCACGAGCATGACCGATCCCGGAGGCGAAAGTTATCGTCGAAACGTTCGAAAGTGGAAAATCAAATCGTAGAGATAAAAGGTAGTGTTCGAAGAAGATTCGAACGAACAGAGGGTCGAAGGGAATTCGTGTCGGTCGGATGCTGTGTACTATGCTTTCATATAACGCGACGGAGAAAGTTTATGGGGTTGTCATTGGTATGCGTGTTTCTGTTGCAGGTAACAACCGTGCCGGACGAGGGCGAAAACAGCTTTAAAATGCCTCGAGCTTCCGTGGTACACATGACTTCGACGGCGACCAGACCGCAGCACATGTCACAGGCAATTACCCCTTTTTATCTTCCCTTTTTAATCGGTGTAACAGTCGATCATGTCAGATTTACCAGAAGATAAAATGCATGTATTACCAAATTCCCAAACTATCGAATTCCTGAACCCTCAAATTTTTAGTCTGTCAACCCTTTGCACTCCAAAGGTGACTCGCACTCACTACTCTGTTTAATACAGCAATTTGGGTATAGGTACTTTTTAATCTGTATATGATGCACATATAACGTATAAACATAATGAAGCAGCTGATAGCGGCGATTAGTAATAGAGACAGAATAACTTCGAAAGAATTCATCGAACCTTACAAACAAATTGTTTTATATTTGCTATCTACTAATAATAAAAATCTGTCTACTATTATTTTTGAGTGCAAAGGATTAAATCCTTAAATCCTCAAATTTCCAAACTATTAAATCCCTAAACACTCGAATTCCCAAATTACCACATCCCCAAACCCCCGAATTCCCAAATTACCAAATCCCTATCCCCTCAAATTTCTAAACTACCACACCTCTAAATACTCGAATTTCCAAAGTACCAAATCCCTAAACCCTCAAATTTCCAAACTACTAAATCCCTAAATTCTCGAATTCTCAAATTACCACATCGCTAAACCCCCGAATATCCAAATTACCAAATGCCAAATCCCCCAAATTTCCAAACTACCAAATCCTTAAACCCTCGAATTCCTAAATTACCAAATCCCTAACCCCTTAAATTCCCAAATTACCAAATCCCTAAACCCTCAAATTCCCAAACTACCAAACACCTAACCCCTCAAATTCCCAAATTACCAAATCCCTAACCCCATAAATTCCCAATTTACCAAATCCCTAAACCCTCAAATTCCAAACCTACCAAACACCTAACCCCTCGAATTCCCAAATTACCAAATCCCTAAATCCTCAAATTACCAAAGTACCAAATCCCTAAACCCTCGAATTCCTAAATTACCAAATCCCTAAACCCTCAAATTCCCAAACTACCAAACCCCAAACCCCTCGAATACCCAAATTACCAACTCCCACATCGCTCAAATTTCCAAAACACGAAACTCGCAATTCCCCAGCTAGGAAATCCTCGAATCGACTTTAACCTCGTCGAAATTTCGCATGAAAACCCAGCAGGCGTTATTCGATCGAAATCAGTGGTCCGAAGAACGTACCGAGGCTTCGCTATCACGAGCTGACCAGCCATTTTCGTAATACCAGCGTCCTAAAGACTTTCAAAGCTCTCTTTCCGGGGTATTTCTTTTCGCCGTCAGGGCGTACAGTGGGGTAACAGCTAACAGCTTTAAGCTAATGGCTCTCTCGGTTAACTTCGACCTAACTCCGGACACATCCTCCACCAGCGTAAACGAGCTTTTAACATCGTGCTACCGGCGGAGAAAAAAACGCTCACGGGAAAACGTGCAGCCACTCGGGAAATTCATACTCTGTCCCCTGAACCGGAGCTGGCTCGTTTCGCTTCAACTTTTAGTCGTCTAACGGTGCTCGTACAGCGTCCGTTGCTCGTTTCGTTATCGTCTGCCTACGAGACACGCCGTGTTTTACGAGTCGCTTAACTTTCGCGAGCTCGCCTCGTCTTATATTGTATATGTTTCTCTGTCGTCCGGCGAACAGATGCGAGCAACGTTTATTATTAACTCCTGGATCTACGGACACTTCAACTGCCGTGTGTCGACTAAAATTAGGCCTTCGACCTTTCCAAATCGCCGTGTTTCATCTTCGATTTTATACACTTTTTATTACTGCATGTACTTAGACAGTGTAAGAAGTTGTTCAAGTTGAGTTCAAATCATATTTTGCTTGAAGATATATGCATGTATCTATACAAACTCGGACGTACTATTAGGTATACTAGTAGGTATGATGTATGCATATGTACATATATGAACACATATACTTAGTATATCGATAGTGTGTACCTACGTATGTATTATGTATCATGTACAGGACATGTGTATGATATGCATATGATGTATTTACAATGTATGTATGATATATGTATGATGCATGTATGACGTATGTATGTACGAATATACGTATGTATATATTTATGAGTTAGTTGTCCATTATGATTACATACCAAATCGTTATTCACGAAAATATCGTAATTCCGACGATCAAACGATATCAAATTTACCTAAAAAATATCCTCACATGGACGAATAATCGATATGATTCGATTCCGAGCAATTTACAGAGGTATAAATCGTCGACGCGTCATCGAAGTCTACGAACGATAAGAGGTATTTACTATCCGCCAATAATTTCGACGATAAAGCTTCGCGATGGGGATCGCAAAGCGACGTGTCATCGATTTAACCACTCGGCATCATCGTCACCGGTGACGGGTACAATCGAGAACGCTCGTGTCGAAACGCGAACGATTTTCGCATAACGGAAAAAGAGCAGAGCGTGGAAATGTAACGGGATTTCCATTGCGTCGCGGTTTCGTCGTCGATCGGCCAACATGGCGTACGCGATAAAAGCATAACGCGCAACGTTATTTCATTATCCGACGCGGTAACGGCACCGTCAATATTTGCCCGACAGAACAAACCGTACGCACCGATGTACAAGCGATACAAATCCATTTACTCTCTTCGCGACCGGTATAGAATTAGATTCGAGGATTATCGGATACAGGTCATGCATCAAAACGGGATCTCGTTGCTTCGGCGGCGCGAAATTACCGCGATCAACGCGCTGTTCACGCTGTTTCTAACTTTGACGTTGTTCATTATACACCAATTACTCCGCCAAGATAATCGCATCCGTCACGCTAACTGGCTATCCGTGTTATCGAATTCTCAATGGAAACCGGAATCGTCGCGTTACGAAACGCGAGAATTTTCCTGCCCGGAGTTTCGCCGTTCGGCGATTTTCGGATCTCAGGTGCGGTGATTCGGGATTTAGGCATTTAGGGTATTGCGATGGGGTCTATAGGAATGGGGGATATAGGGATTGGGGATGTAGTGATCGAGCATATAGGGATTTGGCATTTGGGATTTGGGGATTTGGGATTTGGGATTTGGGATTTGGGGACTTTGGATTTGGGGATTTGGGATTTGGGGATTTGGGAATTTGGGGATTTGGGCATTTCGGATTTGGGTATCTAGGTATTCGAGATCTAGATATTCGGGATCTAGGAATTCGGTATCTAGGAATTCGAGATCTAGGAATTCGGGATCTAGAAATTCAAGATCTAGGTATTCGGCATCTAGAGATTCGGGGTCTAGGTATTCAGCATCTAGAGATTCGAGGTCTAGGTATTCGGGATCTAGATATTCGGCATCTAGGGATTCGGGATCTAGGGATTTTGGATCTTAGGGAATCAGGATGTAGAAATTCGGGATCTGGGGATTCGAAAAATAGAAATTTGGAAAATAGGAATTCGGAATCTAGGGATTTGGGAAAGAATGATTTATAAATGTGCCCTTACCCCCAAATTAGCACCTAAACTATCCCCAAATTTCATATCCGGAAAACAAACCTTTCTCCAGAACACATTTCCTGCAAACTTCCAAACGACAGCGATCGTTCAGCAACGAGTCCCCTTGAAACGATAAAAATATTCGCAGGATCGTGCGAAAATGTAAAAACAGTGTGATGAATTGAAAATCGGTGCGCGTCCCACGCGTTATTGTTCGCGTCCGTAATGCCGGTGGACGTCGCGACTTAAAGGTTAGCGACGGCGATTAATCGCGTGTAATACGCCGTTCGTCGTGCGGGCGGATATCGACGAGAGTTTATGCAAATTTACGTGGGATCGGCGCCGCTGTTGTCCGTGTGTTTTTTCTGAATTCCATCGAGCCGGCAACGCGAAACTGTAACGATGGAATCGCGGCTGCTGGAGACAGGCTGTAAACGGCGCGGCGATTTAATAGAAAATATCGACAGGCTTTTACAACAGGTGCGAGTGGCACGGCTTTACGGATTCCGCGGGAAAAGCTGCACCGCGTACGAGCGACGCATTCCTGATCGCGTTTGCTATTTTTCCGCGACGTTTTTCGGCCTCGTCGCGTCCGACGTTCGGCATGAAAGATTTATCAGACAGGCATCGTGTCGTGTGTCTGGAATATCTCGCTCTTGCAATATAAAAAAAAAAATCTTACTAAAACGCAGAGCGAAGCTGGACTGTGGAGGTTTCTCCAGTTATAGTGTTTGTCGAAATCGACAAACCGAGACATGCAAGCATTTTTTGCATCTTGCGTTGTTCGATATATGAAGCATCGATTGATTTTTCGGATCTCGAGCAGGGATTATTTAACATTTTATGGAGCAAGGATTGTTTAACATTTTATCGAACAAGGATTATTTAAGATTTTATCGAGCAAGGATTTTTTAACATCTTATCGAGCAAGGATTATTTAATATTCTATCGAGCATGGACTTTTTAACATTTTAACGAGCAAGGATTGTTTAACATTTTATCGAGCAAGGATTTTTTTACATTTTAACAAACAAGGATTATTTAATATTTTATCAAGCAAGGATTTTTTAATATCTTATCGAGCAAGGATTTGTTTACATTTTATCGAGCAAGGATTATTTAACATCTTATCAAGCAAGGATTTTTTTACATTTTAACGATCAAGGATTTTTTTAAGATTTCATCGAGCACGAGTTTTTTTTGCATTTCATCAAATGAAGATGAAAGATTTATCAGAGAGGCATCGTGTCGTGTGTCTGGAATATCTCGCGTTTCGAATAAAAAAAAATATTACTAAAACACGGAGTGAAGCTCGGCTGTGTGGGTTTATTGAATTAGGTTTGCCGAATACCATATGTGTTGTATTGATGAGTATTCTATAAGGTCTGCTTATCTCCAACCCTTCGCAATCATTAATTTCTTTTTCCTGCATCTCCTTAATTAATTCACAAAATAGATCACGAAATGGACTTTCGATAAAGTATATTTCAATAGTGTAGAACGCGTAATAAACTGGCTTATACAATGATCCCCTATCTTGACATAAATTTTGATAAAAGCTTCTTGATAGTTTTTGCAATTTATGATAACAAATGTCATGAGTCATTTTTGCTCCTTCCGTAAATATAGTGTTAATTTATTATAAGCAGTGACCAAATAAAAATGTATTCGATCAACTTATTTATCCGAATATTGCATAAAATTTATTATAAATAATTTCCATCTAAATTTATAGTAACAGCATGCATAATATTTGAACACAGTGAAACAGGTAATGTTGCCGAGTAATAATAAAAAGATAATGATCTGAAAAAAAATTACATTTGCTGTTTGCCAACAGTAAAAATAACTTAATTCGATTAAATCCTTCGATCTAGCCCCAACCTAACATGATTCGATCGTAACATAACCTGCTACCGTAAGCAAACATTGCTCGATCTAATAGATCTAAATAAGCGAATGCAACGTAACATGATGCAGCCAAACGCGACGTAACTCGAGTTGATCTAAGTTATTCGGATTTAATAGATTCAAACGATAGAACCTGAACTCGAGCGATAACTCCACTAGCTCGAACGATATCGCATCGATCCGATCGAAACTTTCAATGTAATCCATATTAGCGGCTCTCGGAATCGATCTTCCATAATTCTCGCGATCAATAAAGAAGTCTATTGATGGATAATAACTCGAGCGAAACGTCGTGTCGCAATAGCACGATCGACGATGGAGATCTTACGATTTGCCGAATGACGTAAGGAAATCGGTCGTACGCGTGAATCGTGATCAGTCACGGTTTTTGCCCGCGAACTCGATCGTAATTGTGTGTTATACAGCGTGGTATGTCGATTTGATCGATCGGGCAGCGATATCGGTGCCGTACGATCGAGGAATAAAGATGACATCGACTGCTAGATGATCGTGGTTTCTCAAAAAAAAAGGAATTAGAGCTTTGTAGAAGTTATGCACGCTTGTAATTACAAAACACAAGTTCTAACTCGAAGGACCACCCAAATAATTCGGGAACTAATTTAATGATTTTCTACGTTGAACACTATTTATTCACTACACGTAAGGTAGATTGTTACTCATCTATCTGTTTCAATAACTGTGTTGCTATATTCGTCGATTAACACTTTATATTTGACTGACAATGATTTCTATGTGACTAACTACCATTTTCTGTTTCTATCTGACTAGTAATGAATTCTATGTGACTAACTACCATTTTTGTTACTATCTGACTAAATGTCATTTTTCTGTTACACATACAAGCATTCTAGAGCTAAAAACGATTTTATCTGTTTGACTATCTGTATGTTGCTATCTTGTTCCACTATTACTTTCTATTTGACTGACAATGATTTCTATGTGACCAACGATGATCTCTATCTAACTATAATTTTTCTCTTACAGACACATGCATTCTAACCCTAAAAAGGTTTAACACTAGAACTACCAACCAGTCATTTTGACTGGTTTCGGGTTTGACATTTTATGTCATAAAATTTTGTGGCCGACCAACTGTCAAAATATGTTTCATTGAGCTAATGAATGGTGGTATGTTAGATGATGCTGCAATATTTATATATTTATTTTTCTACTTCATTTTCAATTCTGAAGTAAGTATACATTTAATGTTGGTATTTCTAGTGTTAACATCGCACGCCACATACGATATAGAAAATCTAAAAGCACGGTACGACCTCAACATCGACGTTCAGCCACAGAAAACTGAGATATCGAAGTCGAGCCGTTCGATTTTTCATATTTCACCTCTCGGCGAGAGGATTTTCGCGGCCGCGGCCGAGACAGAATAATTATTTACGAGCCGTAATTGCGGATAATGCAGGGTGCGCCGGTAATTATTGTGCAATTTGCGCGACCGTGTCGCGGATAGGTTGCCTCGCGCCAAATAAATTGACCGGCTTAAAGATCGCCGGATAAACGCGTTAATTCATCGCGAAAGAGAGCAACAACGACGCGGTTATTGAGTTACGACGCGACATAAATTTCCTTCCGACGTAACGCGATATTCGCCGGGATCTAGCCTAACGTTCGATCATGGTTCGATCATCGAGAAATCGATGACCCACGCGCGTTGGCGTAGTTGGGATTTTTTGTGCTCTGCGATGGCGTCGAGTTACGCTTCCTTAGGGAAAATTATGGCGATCGAGGATTCGATGATGGTTCATTTTTGCCTGGGAAATTTGTGTGTTTACGAATTTGGGCATTTGAGAATTTTGGGATTTGGGAATTTTTTGAGTTGTGGTTTGATGATTTGGAAATTTGGAGATTTAAAAATTATCTTGCTAAAATTATTTTGGGAGAATTTGAGAATTTAAACATTTTGAAATTTGAGAATGTAGGAATCTGCTTATTGAGAATTTGGGAATTCGGGAATTTGTTGAGTCGTGGTTTGATGATTTGGAAATTTGGGGATTTAAAAATTATCTTGCTAAAATTATTTTGGGAGAATTTGAGAATTTAAACATTTTGAAATTTGAGAATGTAGGAATCTGCTTATTGAGAATTTGGGAATTCGGGAATTTGTTGAGTCGTGGTTTGATGATTTGGAAATTTGGGGATTTAAAAATTATCTTGCTAAAATTATTTTGGGAGAATTTGAGAATTTAAACATTTTGAAATTTGGGAATGTAGGAATCTGCTTATTGAGAATTTGGGAATTCGGGAATTTATTGAGTCGTGGTTTGATGATTTGGAAATTTGGGGATTTAAAAATTATCTTGCTAAAATTATTTGGGGAGAATTTGAGAATTTCAAAATTTTGAAATTTGGGAATGTAGGAATCTGCCAATTGAGAATTTGGGGATTTTAAAATGTTGAGGTTTGAGAATTTGGTGATTTCGAAATTTGGTAATTTGAGAAATTGGTGATTAGGAAATTTGGAGATTTGGAGATTTGAGAATTTGAAATGTTAGGAATTCGTGAATTTTTAGATTTCAGAATTCAGGAATGTGAGAATTTTATGATTTGGAAATTTGGGGGTTTGAGAATTCGTGATTTGGAAATTTTGAGACTTGAGAATTTGGAGATTTCAGAATGTAGGGATCTGAGAATTCGGGGATTTAAGAATTTGGTGACTAGGGAGTTTTGCAATTTGAAAATTTGGCTATTTGGAAATTTCGGGATCCAAAAATATAGAAATTTGAGAATTTCCATTATAAAGAAACAGCCTAGTTCGCTCAAAAACATTTCACACAAAAATAAACAATAAAAAACTATAAAAAAACAATCTTGGAATTTGTCGCACTTCATTTGCACGAACACGTAATAATCTGTAAATTATTTAATTGTCCAGGTGTTAGCCACGCTAGCACTGTCAATGGGAACATTATCCTCCGGCTTGGCGAAGGGATACACGTCACCGGCACTGGACTCGATCCTGGATAATCAACCCCCTCAGCTTTACCAATCGTCGAACAACGACACCTGGTGAGTTTCATTAGGCATAAACAAAGCGCTAGGAAAGAAATCGAGCCGCGATATAACGAACGAAGCAGAACGGGAAAAGGTGAAACTTGGCGAGTAATTGTAAGTTATAAGGTGTCGTGTTCGCTAACGGTTAGCGTCGGTCGGCAGATAAGCAAATTAAATAAACGCTACAAGATATTTCGCAGCTCGGTAATAAAATAAGCTCGTGTATACTACGATTCGAGAGTTTAACAAATGCGTTAACGTCGCTTTTTTCGCATATCCTCGCGCGCTTTCACCGCGATACGCGTTGATAGACGCTTTATCGCGTTTACTGTTTAAGAGGAAGCATATCGTTGCAGAACGAATTGTACTCGTTAATTTATATAGGCGAACGGCATGAAATGTTCTGATCCTCGTAAAATCTTTGCGAAATCGTACAAATTTACGATTGAATGGCGCGGCGATTTATCTTGATTCGGTTGCAACGCTAGCGATGGCTTCGAGTGTTGTTCGTTCTTTTGGATCAAGACAGGGCTTACGAGGAATTCTGTCGTTTGCTTTGCGGACGAAATAAGTCAATTTTTGTGTTGATTTTATGAAATTCAATTTTTAAATTTTTGAGTTCTCGAACTCGAATATCATAGATCATGCATGTCGAAATTTCCAAACTTTTGAATTTTTGAGCTCTCGAGCTCGAATATCATAGAAGATCATAATACATGTTGAAATTTATAAATCCAGGACGTCCAAACATTCAAATTTCGAAACATCGAAATTCCGAAACGAAAACATTTCCAAATTCCCGTCCTGCTTGTACAGAATCGCGTCGCGCTCGAACCCATCGCTATCGACACTCTCGATTTCAACAAGAAACAAAAAACAAAGAGAAAGAAAAGATGAATTATGCCTTGTCTCGGTGTACCTTCCCCCCGTCGCGAGTGTTTCCCTCGCCAATGTATCGATCGTTTGACAAACGAGTTCCACCATCCGAGATTAAGCAAAGCACGGTGACGCAACCGCGTCGATGCAAATCAATCATAGATAGCAGTGTGCGTAGTGCGAATTCCCGCCGCACAAAATGGCAAATATTCGCGAACGTGAAAGAAACGATAGCCGTCAGCCTCTCCTTGAACCGGTTACGAAGATCGATGCATTAACGCGCGACGATCGATCGATCGATCGATCGATCGAGCCGCGCATAATCGTTGGCCAACGACGGACAACGGGTCTGCTGGCATTAGGGGAACGATTAGGTCCTAGCACAACGTTAGTCCCTGTCATCCGTAATCGTATTGCCATTTGTCGCAGGTCGGCTTTCTCGGTGACGCAACAAGAAGCCTCGTGGGTTGCGTCGTTGTCGATGCTGGGTGCGTGGTTTGGCGCCATGATCGGCGACTGGATAATGAGAAGAGGCCGTAGATTGGCTCTTAGAGTCACATCCTTGCCTTTAGCCGCCGTTTGGATACTTACCAGCATCGCGCCGTGCGTGGAATTGGTCTATGTCACCAGTTTCATCGGGGGACTTTGCTGCTCGGTCACCACCATGGTTGCCCATGTAAGCCATTTTTGCATCTCACATTGTTCGATATTTTTACCGTCGATTGATTGTTCGGATCTCAAGCTTGGATTATTTAAGATTTTATCGAGCAAGGATTATTTAAGATTTTATCGAGCAAGGATTATTTCAGATTTTATCGAGCAAGGATTATTTAAGATTTTATCGAGCAAGGTGTATTTACCATTTTATCAAGCAAGGAGTATTTAACATTTTATCGAGCAAGGATTATTTAAGATTTTATCGAGCAAGGATTATTTAAGATTTTATCGAGCGAAGGTTATTTAATATTTTATAGAGAAAGGATTATTTAACATTTTATGGAGCAAGCATTATTAAACATTTTATGGAAGAAGGATTATTTAAGATTTTATCGAGCAAGGTTTATTAAGCATTTTATACACCAAAGATTATTTAACATTTTATCGAGCAACGAATCTTGAACACCCTGACGAGCAATGAATCTTTAACATCCTAACGATCAATGAATCTTCAGTGTTTTATCGAGAAACGAATATGTAACATCTTGATGGTCAGAGTGTACAAGGTGCGAAGAATGGTGTTCAAGATCGAAAGCTCGAACGATAAACATATAAACGAAGGTCCGACGTGAGATAACGTTTCTGAATTCAGGTGTACATATCGGAAATCTCGATGCCGAGTATAAGGGGGTGCCTGTCGGCGATGCTGAAGGTGCTCGGTCACGTTGGCGTGTTATTATCCTACATAGCGGGCACGTACATGAATTGGCGGCAAAGCGCGCTGCTGGTAGCAGTGGCACCGTCGATGCTCTTTTTGGGCACTCTCTTTATACCGGAGACGCCGTCGTACCTCGTTCTAAACGGCAAAGACGACGAGGCTGCCAGCAGTTTGCAATGGCTCCGAGGTGACCACGTCGACATACGCCACGAACTACAGGTAATTCTTCCCGTACAATTGTCCCAACTAACGTTCCCGCATGAACGAACGAAATATATTCTAACACTTGGATTTAACATTTTTGGATCGTATGCTCGCTCTTTTCGATCATATATTTTCGACGATCGGTCGTTGTACGTTTATGCTGCTGCGGGTTATACGTGTACGTTTATGTTGCTGCGCGTTATACGGCTATCGATATGGCCGGGACGAGTTGTGGCATTGCGTGGATTACTCGGGATCTGATCGTGGGATACCGTGTTCGAAAAGTCGTAGAGAGCTTGAATGTTCACATTTGCTAAACAACTAATTCGTATTGCAGATGTTCCTGAAATCATAAAATTCGAACTTCCTGAATTCTAAAATTTGGGAGCTCGAACTATCAAAAGTCCAAGTTCGAATTCGCAAAATTTCATTTGAATTCTCAAATTTGCCAAGTTTGATCTCTCAAAAGTACAAGTTCCTCAGATCTCAAATTTTCCAAGTTCTTCAACTCTTAAAAATTCCAAGTCTCTGAAATCTCAAATTTTCCAAGTTCTTCAACTCTTAAAAATTCCAAGTCTCTGAAATCTCAAATTTTCCAAGTTGGAACACTCAAATTTGCCAAGTTTGAACTCTCTAAATTTAAAATTCCTGAGATCTCAAATTTCCAGGTTTGAACTCCCAAAATTGCAAGTACCTGAAATCTCAAATTCCCAAATTTGCACTCTCAAAATTGTACCTTCTTGAGCTCTCAAAATTCCAACGTTCTGAGCTCCCGAACCACAAAAATTCCCATATCACAAAAAATATGAAATGCTCGAATTCCTACAGATCCTTAAAAAAGGTTCGCACCACCCCGCGTTATATCGCCATGCTATACACCCAACACCCGGTGTTCCTAACTCTGGAACGCGTTAAAAATGTTGCAGGTGATCAAAACGAACATCCTGGCCTCCAGAGCGAAGCAGTACGAGCTCACGTTCAAAAACAGCATGTTCACACCCCGACTGTACAAACCGATCGCGATCACGTGCGGTTTAATGTTCTTCCAACGATTTTCGGGGGCGAACGCGTTCAGTTATTACGCTGTGATCATATTCCGTCAGACTCTGGGCGGAATGAATCCGCACGGTGCTACCATCGCGATCGGGTTCGTGCAATTATTGGCTGCTCTGTTATCAGGTACGTTAAATCCGAGCAATGATGGCTTTATCGAAATGAACAATTCCCAGCGACAAATCGATCACTTTTTGACATCGCGGTCTGCGATCTTGTTTTAATCAAAATATGTTATAATCAAGCTGCAAAATTCAAACTGCAAACTTTGAAGGCTTGTAATTTCTTAACAAATTCGCGATCGGCAAAATGATGACTTAAACTTCTCCAAATTTCACATGGACTATAATAAACATTGATCGAAACAAAATCGCAGACGGTTAAGTCAAAAAGTGATCGATTCGGCGTGAGATAATTTGAACGAAAGCGTAGCGAACGTTAGCATATCTCGTTTGATCCGTTCACAGGATTCCTGATCGACATCGTGGGCAGGCTACCGCTCCTGATAGCCAGCACCGTGTTCATGTCTCTGGCGCTAGCGGGTTTCGGCAGTTATGCCTATTACATGTCGCAAACGCAAAACCTCGGATATCCAGACTCGCCGGTGGGCGGCCAGCACGATTGGATACCGCTCCTCTGCGTGCTGGTCTTCACGACCGCCCTGGCTCTGGGCATATCGCCAATTTCGTGGTTATTGATTGGCGAGCTCTTTCCTCTGGAGTATCGCGGCCTCGGCTCGAGCATCAGCACCAGCTTCAGCTACTTCTGCGCGTTCGTCGGTATTAAACTCTTCATGGATTTTCAGCAGGTGAGCTTCCCCTTTACGCAAAAAAGTATGCGGATCGTTTTGCCAGGGACCCGTGATCTTTTTATTCCTAGTCCTACACCAAACACGGACAACATTGTCCCTGGGTCGGATTGGAGGAACAAACGTTTTCACGGGAAAGTTTGTCAATTAAAAAACCTTGAGCGAATCACTTATTGAAATAAGTAAAAAAAAAACGATGAAACGAAATTTGTTCCTTACTTATACATTATCGCTGAACAATATGTGGACACTTCTAAATTTAACTACCTAGCATTAACTACACCCCAGGAGTTGGCATATCGACTCACTCGTATTTTCAGTGGTAGGATATGTATAAAAGATATTATAAAAAAACGGAAGTCACTTATGACTCGACCTAATACTATCATACTTTAAGCGAATCCAGCGTTATTTCACCCCGAGTCATCAAACCCCCAATAATAATAACAACGCGTCCGATTGCAGACACTGGGTCTACACGGAGCGTTCTGGTTCTACGCGGCTGTGGCAGTGTGCGGACTATGCTTCGTGGTGTGCTGCGTGCCGGAGACGAAGGGTAAACAGCTGGACGAGATGAACCCGGAGTACGCGCAAGCACGGTAGTATAAGGCCTCGTTGACCGGGGGCCTGTCGAACCTCGAGAAGGCGAACAAGCCCCTGCCAGGTGGAGCCTATCCCAACCAGCACGATCCCCGTGATCTGTACGACGGGAGTCCACCGATCGATGCTGCAACCACGTCGCGACAGACGTTCAACCAGCGCGGGAACAACCGGAAGCTGTCCGACTATTGCAGTATCTTCGCCGAGAAGACGAACCGCATCGGCAGGAACGTCGGCAGCTACGTACAGTCGCGTGCCTTCTGGGGCCGTCGTTCGGACGAGAACCCGAGCTGTCGCAGTAACGGCGACGTGATCAGAAACGACTATAGACTCCCGGACCCGCTGGAACGACGAAACGAGTCGCGTACGACCACACGGACGCGTTATCCTCTCGAGGATCATCGAGCCGGGCGACCATACTCGAAGAGCGCGTACCCGAAGAGCGTATACGCACACGAGAGAGGCAGCTTCGCGAACGGCGACACGACGATGCAACCGAGACAACGCGATTACGCGGACCCGTTCCGGGCACCCTGTCCAGACGACGACATTTGGAGCGACTCGAGCTGTAAGCCGATCCTGAGGAACGGCATTAGTCACGCCGGTGGCGAGAGGCTTTACAGCTCGACCCTGCCGAGACGAGGCAGAACCATCAATTTCAGGGATCAACTGGCCGACAACTCGCTCGAATCGCGACGAGGATACCCGAGGAGCTTGCAGAACCTCTCGGACATCGAGACGGACACGTTGCGGGATCATCGAACGGTCGGCTCGTCCTTTTTGTCGTCGAACGGGAGAGGATGGAGGGACGACAGGATCGACGACGCTTACCGAAGACGCAGACACAGGGAGGACCAACTCGAAGATGATTATCTGAGACTCTACAGGAATCTGTCCAGGCTGGACAAGTATCCGCAGACTGGCAGGTACGAGCCCGGTCAGGTGCACTACGAGAGGGAATGCAGGACATTCGGCAAGGACACGGTCGCCTTCATTTATTATAAGACGTGTTACTTGTGATGTACGAGGACGCGTGACAGGATCGATAATTGCCTCGCGGTTGCCACGACGATGGATCATCGTTCAACGTCGACGCGCAGGGATTTAACGAGGAAGCTTGGTCGTTTCGTTGGAGCGCGACGCGTTCTTACGTTGTTTTTGCGGATTCTGTTTTGTGAGGAGGTGGTGGGGTCCGGTGGTTTGTCCGGAGGCTTTCGGGAGGTGCAGGGATCTCTGGGAATGTTGGTGCAGGGAATGGAACCATTGATCGAGAGTTGTAGCGTATGTTGATGGTTGAGCCGGGAAGATGGTATGTCGTTTGGGGCTCCACGGATTGGGAAATGTGGATACACTTGAGAAACGTGCGATTTTCAAATTTTGAATGCTTCCATTTTGGAATGACCACGGTCCTAAATTTCAAACTCCTCGATTATGAAATTTCGGAATTGGCTAAATTTCCTAATTCATAAATTCTAGAATTTCTTCACTCCTCAAATCCTCAAACTTCCTAAATATGAAAACTTTCAAGTCTGTGATTTCCAAATTCTTAAATCGCAAAATCTCGAAATCTGTGCATTCGCAAATCCTTATATCCTCATATCGTCACATCCTCACATCCTCAAATCCTCAAATCAAGTTCTTAAACCCCAAATTCCCAAATAAAAAATGTCATCTGTCGAAATTCCCAAACAACCATCTACAAAATACGACAACTCTCGAGTATTAAGTTAAATAACTATGAAAAGCACGTTCCCTGTATCAGCATTTTCGAACAGGAACCCGTCATACGACGAATACAGTTTCCTCATTGATCTCGTGGGACTTCATCTCAAACGGAACACGATCTACTTAAAGACGACACTAGGTCGTCGATTTTCTCGATGCATTTGTTACGAGTTACGTTATTCATTGACGTCGAAACAGAAATATGCTTCGTAATTTGTCAGCGACGTGTAAGATTGGTCAGACAATAGAAAATCGCGTGAAAATCTTTAAATACCGAAACCAACGTTCTAAACACGCTCGCGTAATGAATAAAAATGTACAATTTATACGAAGTAGCGTACATAGACGAAACTGATCGGGGAAACGTATACCGGACGTTGATCTTTCCTCTGACCAGTTTTATGCTCACTATAATAGAGTCGTAAAGAGCGAATGATCTCTTTTTCTCGAACGACTGAATCATCGCGTACAATTCGTATTAGAAAATCATCCTCGTATTTTGCCTTGAAACGTCGGGCGATGCTTTTGATCAGATTTGGACATCGATCGAACGATCTAACACGAATTTCAAACACTTAAGAGTAACAATTATAATTTTTTATCGAAGCAGAAACTTATTACATGATTTTGAAATATTGTTTCAAGGTTTTGAAATATCCTTTCAAGAATCTGAAATATTTTTTCAACGTTTTGAAATAGTCTTTCAAGAATTTGGGGTATTTTGTCAACGTTTTAAAATATTGTTTGAAGATTTTCAATTACTCCTTGAAGATTTTGAACGACCTTTCAAGCTCGCTCCATTCGATATGTAGAAAATGACAAGTAGAGAAAATAATGAGAGTATCTGGCTCAAAATTCGTGTCCGAAGATCGATCGAGCGATTTGCAACTCTGCTTTCGACCAAGAAAACGCGTATTCGATTAGCGTACGTTATTTTTTCCGCGAATCGAAAATTGCACTCGAATGGATCTGTTCGAGACGAAAAGAACGCTCTTCCGTGCAACGTGCCTTCTCCGAGAGCACGCAAATATGAAGCAGAGTACGATACGTGTAATATACATGCGAGGAAAATGGAATACGGTAACCGTATATAAATATATATATATATACGTATATTTAGAATAGACTCGATAGACTGGTCCGTCGATTGTCGTCGGCGTTTCTCCGCGCGTTCAAACATTTATCGTGATATTTCCAAGAGTTACTTTTCTTGAAGAACGTCTAATGCGTTTCTTCCGCGATAACGAAGATATATTCTTGTTCTTTCGAGCGTTACGACTGAAGCATTCGAATTAGTGTCTAGTTTCGTTGCCAGGGCCTCTTTTTCCACTCGCCTGTTCGTGTTCGATCGACGAGAGAATCGGCGAGTTTCTTTTTCGGCGATATAACGCGCGCCATCGAATACAGGTACATACGCCGATTAACTGTTCATATGCGTTCGTATTAGAAATTCGCATTTCCTAAACGAAACTTTCTTATTTATTGCTGTAATTGGTTTTTCCATTTCTGTAATTTTTTTGGTACATTTCTGGTAGACTTGATTTATCCATTTTCTGTAATTTTTTTTTTGGTAAATTTCTGGTTAATTTGATTTGTAAACTTTCTGTAATTTTCTTGGTAAATTTCTGGGCAAATTGGATTTGTACATTTTCTGTAATTTTTTTTGTAAATTTCTGGTAAACATAATTTGTACATTTTCTGTAATTTTTTTGGTAAATTCTGGGCAAACTTGACTATGTCCATTTTCTGTAATTTTTTTGGTAAATTTCTGGACAAATTTGATTTTTCCATTTTCTTCAATTTTTTGGTAAATTTCTGGACAAATTTGATTTTTCCACTTTCTTCAATTTTTTGGTAAATTTCTTGTAAATTTGATTTTTCTTTGAAATTGCATACCATTTACCATTGTTCAGATTCGGTATGCAATCCGGGACACTTATTTCGACAAAATACGTTGGTGACATTCGGAGATCGATCGAGAAACAACCGCGTACGTTTAAGTACGCGTCTCGTAAAAAATCACGAGAGTTATTCGAGGTCCGTTTACGAGCATAAGAATTTCTAAACGACGCGAATGCGTTAACTCGCTTTCTTCTTGGACGGTAATAATTTAACCGTCGAAGGTCATCGCTAATGGAACATTGTCGCGCGTCGATTGTGAACCTAATTTGTAGCTCGATCGATCGAAAACGCGTTGCTATCTGCGGCGAGAAAGAAACGCGAGCGATTTCTACCGGCGATATAACGCGATCGCGGGCGAGAACGAGAGACGGAGTATGTAGAAACGCGTCAGGGATAATATTTCACGTTTGATCCGACTAAAAGCATATATAAATAATCCGGGGCCTCGTTCTATCGATCTAGCGCGAGTGCCGTTGACTTAACGATGACAATATTAAATGTAGATATACTATCTTTCGTACTAAGTACCTATTGTATAAATAACTGATTATTATTGTACACCGTATACATTGTATAGCCGAGGCATACTTGTACGTATAGTGGCCGTGTTACTGTTCGATCGTACGGACAAACAAACTTTGCGACAATACTGTTTAACCATTGCCAAACTCGTGTGCAAATCGTAAATCGAGAACGACGGTTCATTTTCTTGTTACGTCGATGGCAGTCGGGTATCGAATTTGGAATCTATCGGATGTTTCATTAGATCGCGGTGGTATATCGGATGTGGAAAATCTTGGGGTTTTTAGGATTTTGTGGTGTTCGGTGAAGAAAACGAGAAATGAACATTCTTTTGATTCGGAGTCATTTTTTAGTTGAATTTTGCAGACTCTTAAGACATCGTCGCAGATCGCGGTATGGAAGTTAACAATTCTTAGAATTTATTTTTCAATATTTTTGGACGTTCGAAGTAATGAATTTTGCAATTTTTTAATTATGAAATGCAAGTTCAAACCCAAGAACTTAAATTTTCAAATCCTTAAGTTTACAAATTTGCAGATGACCAAATAAATAAAATTCCCAAATCTCATCTCAAATCCCCAAAAATCCAAATTTTCGAGGCCCCAAGTTTCCAACTTTTCCAATTGGCAAATTCCCAAATCCACAAGTTCCTAAATTCTCCAATTCCCCAGTTCTCAAATTCCCCAGGTCCCAAGTGCCTAAATTCTCAAATTCGCAAATTCCCAGATTTCCAAATTCTCAAACCTCCGAATTTTCAAATTTCAAATTCCCAAATTTTCAAGTTCACAATTTCCCAAATTCCAAAGTTCACGAATTACCACATTCCCCAGATGCAAAATCCCTAAATTCTCAAGTTCCCAGATTTTCTAATTTCCAAATTCCCAAAGTCAACAATTTTCTAATCTCCTTCCTAATTCTAAAATTTCCGCTATCCACATTCCTAAATTGCTAAATTTTCAAATTTTGCACCACGTAACTGTGATCACCGAACACCGCGAATCTCCCCACCGTCAAAACCCTATTATCAACACCAATATCGACACCAAACGCGTAAATACACCGCGAATCCCACGATGCTCGACTCGAATCGACTGCCATGAACGATCGACCTTTCTTTTCTACGAATCTCACAAACGTTCGTGCAATGATAGCGTCCGATCTCGATGCGGAGAGAGGAATAGCGTGCGTCTCTTATCGTTAGAGCGAATACATTCGCGAGAAAAAAAAACGGCATTTGTATTTTGTATTTTTATATAGTTTGTAGAGAGCTCGTGAACTCGACGACCCAGCAGAGAACAATGTCTGCGAATCTGTGATCGAACGCCTAGTCTTCACGGATCAAAATATTTCTCACAGAGTCTGTTTGCTTGTCTCGCGAAACCGAGTAGCGATTTCATGCCATATATCGAACGTTAATCGTTAACTTCCCAACGACATATCTCGAGCTCCCGACCTTGTGGATCTTCGACTCTGCATATCGAACCTAACGCGTATCAATATCGCCGAACTAATTATCGATCAGTGCGTGCATTTAATCGAGACGAGATCTCGGGTCGATAATATTTTCTTCCGTGCAGCCTGACGATTTCTTACGTCTCTAATCGTTCGTAATCCCCTGATATCGTCTCCCTATCATATTCGACGTGATTGAACGTGCTGGACTTCTTCCATCCGGCAATGTGTAGTAATCGTGTACTTAAACTTCGATCGAAATGAGAAGAAAGTGATTTCAGGCTTCGATGGTCGATTTGGAACTTCGATAGATCATTGGTTTTATCGTCGATAAATTACGAATCATTGATTTTTTCGTCAATAAATTATGAATCATTGATTTTTTCGTCGATAAGATTATTGGTTTTGTCATTGATAAAATTATTGGTTTCGTCATTGATAAAATTATTGGTTTCGTCATCGATAAAATCAATAATGTGTACTGCTTCAATTAATTGAATCACCTAGTTTTGAGTTGACAATCTGATCGATCGATCATTTCAAAGTTAACTGAAGAGATCGATGCTTGTACGTCTCGATTGAGTATATTAACTTTGTCAATGTTCATCCAAATACTGATGCAAGGTCTACATTGATATGTAGATAAATTACACGATTCGTTAACCCTTTGGACTCGAAAGAATTTTTACTGTTGGCAAATAGTGACTGTAAAACTTTCTGATTGAAGAGTTCGATGATTTTTGTTGAAATTATTATTTTTTCATCAATAATAATCAAGATTGTCCGTTTCACTATGTTCAAACATCGGGTGTATAATACTATAAATTTAGTTAAAATATATTTCCTTAAAATTGTTACATTAATTTATATCGAGTGCAAAGGGTTAATCCGGACCTTAAGGAAAACATCAGCAGTTTAATTTAATTTGTCAAAGCCGCCTAATTTGATTTGTACCATAAATCCTCGATCATAAACCCGTGGATATATTATAAAAGAAAAATTGCATCCAAAATAGGACCACCGAAGTGTCGAACCACTTTCGTGTAGAACATCATGCATCAAGATCCCTTCCGATTTTTGTAGCCGAAGAGATTTCATCTTGTACCACCGAAAAATCGTGCGACATATCCTCTAGAATTAAAATGAGAACACGATACGCTGTCTGCGAGCAGCATCTTCGAATCTCGTATCCATCTAAATGAACCTTATGATGCTCAAGGGCTTGGACGCAGTATTGAATAAAAACTTTTATAATTAAGTTAGCGCCAGGTGCAATGCTCGTTAAACGAGTGCACGTAGGATAAGAGAAAATAATTCGCGGTTCTATATATACATACATACATATTCATATATATATTGTGTATATATGTATATATACATATAAAATTGTACAGAAAGATTCTTCGACCACCGTAAGGCTATCTCGTTTTCCTTAGTGCATCTGCGCCGAACAAGAAACTGTAATCTTCTAAAATCGCGTAATATCCCGGAACAATTATTGTACGGTAGCTGTAACACCGGTTCTCTCTAATTAATCGGAAACACCTTCCTCTCGGATTAGTTTATAGCTAATTGCGTGCCGCAGCGGCGGCAACGGGGAGGGGGGGATAACGAAACAAAAAAAAAAAATCTGCACTGTGCACTTTCGTGAATTGAAGGTAATAACGTAATCTCTAGGTGTAGCGACCAGCGAGTCGAAAGTCAGATTAGAATTCGTATTTAATGCACGTGTAGCTATGCGATTCATCCGGAAATACGTGAGCCTCTTTTTGCCAGATCGTGCTGGATCGTTTTATAGTTCACGCACGTGCAACTGCACCGATCGCTGCGATCGGAGAATCCGAAGTTTCCATGATTCCGAATTTTCGGATTTCTAAATTTTCCGGTTGCCAAATTTTTATTTTCCAATTTCTAAATTCTCCGATCCCGACAAATTTCGGAGTTCGCTTATTTGCCGATTATCGAATCCCTACATCCTTGGATTACCAATTTTCGAATTCTAGGGTCCTCAAATTTTCCAAGTGGACCGAATTTTGAGAAGAAAAAGGAAACTATGGATAATAATCTCTAGATCCCTGGATGACCAATTTTCAAAATTTTGAATTTTCAAATTCTAGGGTCTCCAAATAAAAAATTTTCAAATACCTAAATTCCAAATTTCCCAACTAACCCGAATTTCAGGAAGAAAGAGAAAACTATGATTAATAATCCCTAGATACCAGAATGACAAAATTAAAAAAATTTTGAATCTTGTAATTCTAGGTTCCCCAAATTTCCAAATCGCTAAATTCCAATCCCAAAATTTGCAACTGATCCGAATTTCGCAAAAGGAAGAAAGGCAAAAAAGAAATCGAAAGTCGAAAGAGAAATAGTTAACGATGCATCACGACCTGTCTTAGGCTATGTACTCTTAATTAAGTCTTCTATCGATCGACAATAAACGAGCGCGAGAACTATTTACAAGTAAACGACAATAAAAAAAGGGACATTCGAAGGAAACGCTGGCCGTCACCGATAGATGTTCAAAGTGTTTGTAGATACGCTGTATAATCGAAAAGAGAATATTCCGAGAACGTATTTTCCAAAAGCTGCATACATCAAGGGTATATAGTAATATAAATATATACATATACATATATAAATATAAATATACATACATATACACTCGCGTATATACATATATAAATATATCTGATCTAGCCTGATAAAAGTCGCGCCTAGCTTCGCTTGCTAGATTTAATATTTTTGTAATGAGACGCTTAGACTAGCTCGTTTGTACCTTCACAGAGTAATCGCGTCTACGTGTTCGTGTGCCATCGTCGAACCGATCGATTTCGAACGTAACACTGAAATACCATCGTGATTCTCCATTTCTAAATTCCGCGCGATACCAAAACTATAGAATGTAACTTGAAGGAAAATTCGTGGTCCTTCGATTGAAATCGGTCTTCAGCTCGTCGCCTTCGCGATCGTTATTCGTTTCTCCGATTACTATGCTCATCCGCCGACTACGCGATCCTCGCGTTCAAAACGCGTCGAACCGTTCGTTCGGTTGTTCGTCGTCGCTAAAAACCGGAAATCGAACGCAACGAACTAGCGTAGCGAGTTGTTCGTTGCGCGAAATAGAAAAAACTGATCGAAGAGATACGAATAGCACAAAACAATCCTGCCGATACGGTGGCATGTTAATCCGCATCGAAAGCGACCGTGCATTCGTGCACCACGTGTATATACGCTACGCCTAAGTATGTATATGTGTACTTAAGCCGTAACTCGTTAGCGTCTGGCGTTTGTACCTCTCTACATTGAAGTAACGAACGATACTGGATATACGATTGCTAATTGACTTTCGGCGGAACCAAACTACTTGCGTGTTTGTATAGAGATCCGTATACACCTACATAAATGCCAAAATCAGAAAAAAAACACGTATAATCGTCAACAACTAATCGTTTTCTTATTTCCTGTCATCGAACGCTTCCTGAACGTTTGAAAACTCCCACTTAATAACGAAAACCCCTGTAGACCATACCATGATTCCTCACAGATTGCTGTTCCTTTCAAGCTTACGATTTCTCAATTTTTAACTTCTCCCATACCTATGAATCTAGAGTATTATATTGTAAGAGGCGTTTTTGTAGAAGCAGAGTCTACGTTCTGGACAAACGCTGTCAATTTTGTTAAAATAAGAAAAGAATCCCTCTACTTCCTGGCTGCTACAAACGGCACAATGATAGACATCTGTATTCGATGATACGTACTACGTTGGTAGCCGGACACGAAACGCGATGGTTCAAAAATTTAATTTGAAAATGTGCAAACACTCACCCAACTGCGGCACCGACACATAAGTCTCGCAATCCACCAAGAATTGTCCGGTTTGCACGGCACCGAGGGCGACCACCCGTTTCGTCAAAAACTCGATCGTTTGCGGGCCGGTTCTGTTCTCAATCATCGGATATTGCTGTAATCTAGAAAACACGCGAAACGCCGGTTACCCACGACGCGACTAAACATTCGTTAGTACCGCGCCTAAATTAATGGGACTGTCTATAACGAATATAGTAGCGATCGAACGTCGGAATGATCAAAATAAAAGATTCTAGAACGCACGATTCGCTTTAACATGTGCTACTCGTAAAACATAACCTTCAAACGTCAAAGATCGATAAACGCGTATAGTACGCAAAATTAAGTATTCGCGATACGACGAGTAATTAATATAAATGGTTAGAGATATTTATTGAATTTTATTGTGTACTTACACGGTAACACCCATCTTTTAAACGATGTTTTCCAATTGAACGCACCGGTGATACACAACACAGAGCACTTGTCAATCGGAAAGAACGCGCGCAATGGCGCGCAACTTGAATGCGTAGTTCGAGATGCGCTGTAACGCGCTTCGATGGCGCCACGCATCGAACAGAAACTGACCTCTACGGGAGAAGTTGATTAAATTCGTAGTCAGTCGGTTTCCTTCGCTTTATGTCCCATTTTTTTACATTCGTTATAATTTCCGACAATAATTTTATCATTTAATGTAGCATTTATACAAATTATATAATAGAAATGACTATTGTAATTATTGTCTACCGTATTTCGCGTGAATCGTTTTTCTGCTTTCCCATTTCACCGTCAGATGGCACGATCAGTGTTGTTCATAATGTTTATCGATAAAGAACGTGTCTAGGTGATTAGATTTATGAACTGATATATTTTTCTAGCACGTTTGATGTTTTGTATACCACTTTTCCGAATCGCAGCTTGAAATAGTAAGCGAAAAGATCGAACATATTTGAATGACATGCAAAATGGCGCGTTTGATAAACGTCAAAAATTGGCCAATCACAGTTTTGCTAAAATAGTACCCTTCTAGTTGCGAGATGTCGCGATACCGCATTTTCGTGTATTTGAAATGTGGCGGGGCGCGTTGAAACGTGAACAAACCATTGCTTATAATCAACCGATGACAAATGTGTAAAAACGAACAAATGACAAACTCTGGAGACTAAACCTGCCGTCCTTCCAACAGAATATCTCGAGTGGAAGAAAAACTGAAGACTTCGTTAGGCAAAATAGCTGTTTAAATACGAGGTAAGAGTATTTACAATATGCATACTGAATAAATATAACTTGCGCTCGATGACCAATTCTTAACCATATTTGCATATCTATTCTGATCGCTTTATTTCAAAATACGTGACATTAATACGACAGGTACGCGATCGCGTGCAATTAGTACTCGATTTGTATGCACTTAATCGACCGACTGATAACATAATGCAGTGTGAATAAACCGCTATAAATAAATCTATTTAAGCACTCTTGAAACGTTTTGTATTTCAAAACCACTATCGTACAATATAATAATCCTGTAGATTATGTTAGTTTCATTACGAGTTTGCGCGGGTAACACATCAGTCTTTTTCATTTTCAAGTATCACCGCACTATTTAAGGGAATAGTACGTATTTTCTAGCTGTACAGATCTCAATTCACCTTATCATCTTAGCAGGTTAGGAATATAACGGATATGCGCTCATTGTTCCATTGAACACGTACACCAAACCGTGCTACGAATCTCGCGTAAGTAACAAATATAATACTGTGCTGTATTAATTCGATATTATGCGGAATCGAGTCGTGTACGATTGGATATTCGCGAATGACAATCGGTCACGTGACATCGAGTGGCAGAGACAGTGAACACGTTACTAAACTAGGTTATCTTTTAATATTCCGATAAATATCGTTACAGGTGCATCGTCAGCGAGGAAACTGTGTCAGTACGGGTAGAAAGAAAAGGGGGAATCCTCGACAAAGGTGCAATTAATTCGGGAAAAAGCGTTCCCGAATCGGGCTCGTTGATTCTGAAAACCGGAACACGGCCGTTTGAGGATGCAAAGGGTTACTTTGGCGTGCGTTCGCGTCGCAAGAGTGCCGCCTCTTATCGGTGCTATTTACGCGGCTAAGGTATAGCGGTCGGTTCGAAAAAGGGACTTTAATAAAAACTCGCAGCGTGGCCGACAGAGAGCGAAACGGAGAAAAAGAAAATAAGCGACGGACAAGGCCAGAGAGGGTAGGCGAGGAGGTGGAAAAGAAACAGAGGAGCAGCGGAATACGGGTCGTTCCGATTAAGCGACCGTTTTCTGGGGTGCATTAAAAAACCTGCGCCGGCACAAGGTCCCGTTTATTAAAACCGCGCGACCGGAATTGACCTTAATCGCGCGTCGTTTTCGGCCATCTTGCTCCTCCACCTCGAAGGTTGCTTCGCCGTGATGGACGACGTTCGAGAAGTTCGCAAAGTGCTCTTCCTGGCTCGTTTCCTGATTTCCCGAGGAAAATAAATTCACCACGGTTTACTTTTCCCGATCGCGTAGTTTGTTCGCGTCCGTGAATCTGGATCGCGTATATCACTGTGAGATCGAGCGTTATTTTCATTGGATCCAGGAAATTGATCCCCTCGATGAAATTTCGGGAGACTCTGTGTCTTATCGGGAAATTCGGACATTCGTGCCGGATCGATCGATCGTCACTTTTTAGTATTAGTTTTATATCCTTTGTACGTTTTTTACTGCATCTAGGCTCATGATGTTTTGAACATGTTTATTACATTATTATATTTTATTAGTTTATAGTATATTGTTATATTACATTATATGACATATGTTGTATATTATACATTGTACATGCAATGCTGTTTGTATATTACTATTATAGAGTATATTCTATATTACATTATTATGATGTATGTTATACATTGTATATTATATTTAATTAGACGTGTTGTATATTATATATTGCGCATAAAATGATTATAGGTATGGAAATCATTTGGAAGTGGGGAGTCTCACAATTTGTTTACACTAAACGAAGCCCGTTTACTTTCGAGACGCGTGCCGAAACTCCGGAAGCTCGGAAAGTTTGAAACTTCGAAAATTCTGAAGTTTCGGTTGAACGAATCTCGCTCTCGAGAGTCTCGCGTTTCCGTATCGTTTCTCGGGAGAAACGGATATCCCAGTCGCTCGTATCTTCCGCGAATTCTCTGTCTGTCGAGATTCCCAGTCAGCCGAAACGAAACCGAGGTCCACGAAATCGCGAAATTTCCCGACGGCGACAATTAAGGTGGAAACGTTGCAGTTACGCGCGACGTAACCGTTCGAGTCTCGATGCGGTTTCTTGCGAATTTTTTCCCCCGACGGGATTTCCGGAAACGGGGACTCGTATCCAGCGTCTCGACCAGCAGTCTCCCGTTCCGTGTTAAGGGATCGTTTGAATGCGAGACGTGCGTCGGTTCGCGACAATTGTGAATCGCCCTTCGAGGCTGCCCGGCATCGAGCGAAATACAAAAATAGGCGCCAATAGTGGCTGAGATGTACACCGGCAGGAAACTATGACCGGATGTTCGATGGCGCGTGACTGAAATGCAGAGACCTCTCGTGCCGGGACTAAGCCGGATCGTTAAATATTCCGTCGATTATTCGACGGTAACATCGGACCGCTTAAATTTCCTCCCACGAGGAACTGTTCCTAACATTCGTTAGACACGATTGAGTTATTAGCCGCTCGTTCTACGATTTTTTCGTTTTTCGAATGGTTCAATAGTCGATGTTCACTGGAAGCTCATTTTTCGACCCTCGCTTGTAACAGTATCGGCAAATATACCACATTGGATAAACATTACTTTAATTAACACGTTAAAGCATTTATTTGAAGAAGCTTGTTAAAGCATTTATTTGAAGAAACATATTAAAACATTTGTTTGAAGAAACATGTTAAAACATTTATTTGAAGGAACATATTAAAGCATTTATTAGAAGAAACATATTAAAGCAATTATTTGAAGAAACATATGCAAGTATGTGACGTTTTGGACAGAGCAACGAATATCCTTGTTTCAACTTCCTAACTCGATCCAATCTGACCTCTGAGTCATTCCACGCCGAATCGATCACTTTTTGACCTCACTGACACAATCTACATATCCGTATGTATATTTCTGTTTGAACTTCACACCGAACCGCATGTAACCGAACCAAATCCGGCACCTAATTCGTTCATGTTTATTTATATGTATATAAACGTCGAATTTAATAGTGTCCGACACCGGATAAGAAAAATTGAACATAATGTTGAGGACATATCGGAAGCTTAGATCAAAATAGATCTACAGACGGGACAGATACGAACGGTAAAAGAACGCGACATACTCTATTTCGTTGATTTCCGTTAGCTTTAACGATACTTTAACGACATCGATGTAGCAAAGTATCGATAACGATTCGGTAGCGACGTTCATCGATAAAGTTGTCGATAACCTCCGTTTCAGGAACTCGACGGGGGGAAGGTTAAATTCGATCGTTCGCGAAGACGTTTATTTGGTTTACGTAACACCTTGCAAGTCGATTCGAAGAAAACCAAGGCTAGTTCAGGTTATTGTTAGGTCTCTGTTATCACGACCGCGAAAACGTACGATTTATTTAGCCGAGTGGTTCACGCATGGCCTACTTGTTTCCTACGAAAATAAACTCGGCCAATTAGAACGAATAAACTTTCGCGCGTTGCCTTTTTCCTCGCATGCTGACGATGATGTAATCGTGGTACAAATGGACGCTCGTTGTTGTACGGTCTTGAAGACTTTAAACACTGCAATTCTATTTGACCCGTTAACTACGGCTTAGTGGGAAACAAGGTACACACTGGCAGTCCAGTTAATTCCGTTTAGCCCTCGTTAATTCCCATTTTGCGTGCCGCTTTTAATCTTCTCGCATTCGGCGATAGCCATTAACTCCGTTGTATGCCTGGGGTTTTATGAACCCTCGAAGAATACGTTCTAGTTTATCTCGGGGATGTATCTGTCTATGTTTGTTGGAGTCATCGTGCTTTTGTTCTTGGTTCAGTTCATTTTTCTGAAATTCAAGCTCTTAATTTCACAATTGCTACATTCTGAATTACTAAATTTCGAATTTTTGCATTTTGGAATCCTAAGTTTCAAGTTCTTATATTTCAAATCCCTAAATTCCGAATTTCTACATATCAAGTTTCTACATTCCAAATTACTACATTTCGAATTGCCTCATTCCAAATTCACATATCCCGAATTCCTATATTGCAACTTACTACATTTCGAATTCAAAATTCCGAATTTTGATATTGTGAATTCCTACATTTGGAATTCATAAATTCCGAATTCCTAAATTTCAAATTCCTACAATTTGCATTTCCAAGCTCTAAATTCTTGCATTCCGTATTCTCTACATTCTTTAAATTTTCAATATTCTCTATATTCTCTATATTCTCAAAATTCTCAAAATTCTCAGAATTCTCCATATTCTCCATATTTTCCATATTCTCCATATTCTCCATATTCTCCATATTCTCCATATTCTCCATATTCTCCATATTCTCCATATTCTCCATATTCTCCATATTCTCCATATTCTCCATATTCTCTATATTCTCAAAATTCTCTCGATACTCTACATTCTCTCGAATCTCGAAATTCTCTAAATTCTGTCTGTTCTCTAAATTCTCTAATTTCCCAAAATTCTTGAAATTCTCAACTTTCCCAAACTCTCAAATTCTCAATTCTTAAATTCCCAAATTTCCAATCCTCCAAATATTCGACTCTCGACTCCCTGCACCGGTAACTCCGCCGAAGCCCGTCTATACAAAACCCCCGATCACGAACGTCTATCGCCCCCTATAAATTCCCACTTCGTAGATACGGTTTGAATATAAAAAGCCGCGGCTTCGACGGATTCGATAACCAACGCTGCGCGACGGCCGCCTGTTTTCGCCTAGTTTTTGCAGCCGCGACATAAATTAGCGAGATCATCCGCTTAGTCATCGCAAGAAGAAAAAGGCTGACCACTTAAGGACACTGATAGCGGTTAAATGGTTAAAACGATTTGCTAGTTGAACGCAAACAAGCCGAGCCATGGTAAATCACAAAGTAGCTGTGCAATTAAGTGCTCTACGGTACTGGCGAACGTGGTCAAGCAATATGTCGTGGTAATGAAGGTAGATCGTGCATAGCTGGTCTCCAAATGAATGCTGCCACTGTAGTCTGTCTCGGCTCAAGATGCGCGTATTCGCGTTAGTAAAAAAAAAGAACCATATACAGAGAGAGAGAGAGAGATCATAAAGCTGGTCAAGATATTCGGTGCACAGCGTTCTTTGTTTTTCCAGCAGGAAACGTGATCTTGGTTCACTTTCTGCTGGAACGTTTTTGGGAAACCATATTTCGAATCTCTTCATTTCTAAAATTACGTAATAACTATTTTGAAGTGAATTTATTAAACAAGATCAATTATACTACAAATAAATTCATAAAAAGATGTAGCTTCTATACCAATTGATATAAATCTATGATTTGCTCCACCTGAACATTGACCAAAATAAATTCCTGGGAAGGTCATTCGGAAAGTAATTTCGCTTTTTTTATGGACACGAATGACGATTTTCATCGGACAATTTTTTTCTTGCATGAACAGTATTTTTAAGAAAGTAAAATATTCCGAAAATGATGCTCTTCACTTTGTATATTCGATAGGGTACCAACCACAAACTACTGCGTAGAATCACTCGAACTTTTTCACAAGCAAGCTTGTTCGGAAAAAACGAAATTACTTTCCGAACAACCCATTACATATATGTATATGTATGAACGTATATAATGTACGTATAATATGTAGTTATATGTAGAGGATGTCGCAGCTTGACGGTTTGGAGCAATCGTTCAGCTGAATAATCGTGACACGGTTACATTCATTACACAGAGCGATCGACTATCGAGTAGTTCGAATAATCGACCCACTTTTAGGGCTTCATTTAATTTCGGTGCACTCTGCGTTCGACGTCCGATCGATGATAAATTCGTTAACTGCGAGGACTGTTTTAAGATAACTGTTCGGATTATTTTAAAAGAATAGTATGGTATACTAAGTACATAAATTATATACTTTAACAAATTATAATTGTATACTGTTAAACAGAATACATAGATGATATACTTTAAGTATTTAAATTATTTATAAGCCATAGAAAATACGGTGATCTTAAACGATTGTTCGATCTACATAAATTACTGAAACTCCTTTGTGTATGATATTAATAATATTATTCTAGTTGCACCAATAATTTCCTGCTTGCAATATATATACTTTAATAAAAGTATATAATTGTACACTTTTAAATAAAGTATATCAATGATATACTTTAAACATATAAATCATTTACGAGCCATATAAAATACGATGATCTTAAACGATTGTTCGATCTACATAAATTACTGAAACTATTTTGAGAATTATATTAATGATATCATTCTAATTGCGATAATAATTTCCTGCTCCCAATTACGAATTAAAAAAAGCGATTGATATGTAGCTTTCCAAAAAAGGAAATATAAGCCACATATTAATTCTGTTTGTATTTCACTTGAATTTCAAGTGGACAGTTTGGCAGAGGCGTAGCACGTCATAAGCACGACGAAATTCAATCTAAACAGGATTAACACGTAAATATTCAACAACCCAGTGTACGTAACGATGGTTGTACGGTATAAACGACGTACAGATACACGTGAAACGCGTTAAACCGTGTAGCCGGCGATATTTTACGAGGGACGTTCATTTACGAGAGCAGCATCAACACGTTCGCCGGTCAGATATCGAAAGAGGACGATCGACGAACGCCCTCTGTTCCTCTTTAATGTCTGGAATTTGATTCCCGGCTGCAACGGGGGCTTGCAATAACATTCCATCCAGCTGATATAAGCGTTCACGAGCTTAGCAACGGCGTAAAACAGCCGGCGACGCCTGTACCCGGTGAAATCACTCACGATGAAACGAACGGTTCTCTTAACCGCTTCCGAAACTCCGCGATACGACTTCTTGTCGAGCTTAACGAGATCGATTCGTGGAACGAGCTCCGTAGTCGATGATACGTCGTGTTTCGCTATCGAGACAGACTTTCCTCCTCGTACCGTTCGCGTGGAAACCCGAAAACGCGTGAAATACTCTGAAAACGACGCTTATCGTCGCCGAAGACAATGACGGGTTTTGATTCCGGTATAACACCGTATATCGTGGCATTTAGGGGTCTACGAATATAGGAATTTATGTATAGAGAAGTTGGGTATCGGATAATCTAGGGACTTGGGAGATGTAGGACAGAACTAGGATAGAACTTGAGTATGTAGGAATTTACAAATATATGAACCTAGTGATATAGCAATGATGGAATATAGAAACCTAGGGATATAGAAATGTGGAGGTGAAGGAACTCAGGGTGCAGAAACCTAAAAATATATGAACTTGAGGATATAGCAACTTGGGAATAGAGGAACTTAGAGGTGTTAAAACCTAAGGATATGGAAACCTCGGGGTGTGAGAACCTAGGGATATGGAAACTTGGAGGTGTACGAATCCGAAATGTAAAAGTTGAAAGATATAATGATATAAATACATAAAAATATGGAAGTATAGAAAGTTAGGGATATTGGAACCTAGCTATATAGAAATATCAAAATGTAGAAATTACAGAATCATAAACTCCCAAAAGCAGAACCACCCAATTTTCAAAACCCTTAAAATTCAAAACTGTCAGAATCTCCCAATTCTCTAATCTCGAAAATCCCCAATTTCCTAAACAGCCATAATTCAAAAGCGTCAGAGCATCAAAATATAAGAATTACAAAATCGCAAAGTCCGAAAAGCTGAACCATCCAATTTTCCAAACTCCTAAAATCCAGAACTATCAAAATCTCCAAGTGCCAAAATAATGGAACGACAACCACATCCCTCGATCGAAGCGAAACAAAAGAATGTATTTCACTCTCGAATCGAAAGTTTCTCAATGTCGCGAATTAATTTGATCCGAGGGTTCGTTTCTTTCTTGTAGTCGGCCGAGACGAGTGTCTGGCATTCGACGTTACTTATGGTTTCTATAAATGTTGGCTGATTCATTAGAAGGTTCACGGTTCACGGGAACGATCGCGTCACCGGGTGAGAATCGGTACAACTCGACGAACTCATCTCGAGCGTTAAGTGGCACTGCACCTCCCTTATCCGACCCTCTCGTTTTCTTCCGAGTCTCTCCTCTCTCTCACCTATCTCTCTCTCCCTCTTCATTTTTCCCTTTCATTCTCCTTTTCCTTCTCTCTATTCGGCCCGCGTTTCGATCCCCTCGTTTTCACAGCGGACTCCCACCGACACCTACTTGTTATTTCCTACCTCCTGTTCCTCGTACTCTTCTGTCCCTTCGTATATACATATATGCACGTTTTTTTCACTCTCCTCTACCTCGTCTCTCTCTCTCTGTTTTTCTGTCTCTGGCGGTATCTCCCTCGTTTTCACCGTTTTCAAGAATGTTCACGACGATACCAGATGTCCCGCCCTGTCATTGACGCATCGTCGTTTTTCTGATCCGGGCGATTCCGCTTTTCAACCGAAGGAAAAAGAAAAAAAAGACGAGAAAAATCAAGCCGGTGCGTGTCGACCACGTAATCCACGGGATACGTGGTGCGCGTCTCTCGTCGTTCGTCGAGGAGGGCGAGGCGTTGTCCAGGGCGACCAGGCGCCTGCATAAAAAGAGTCGATCGTTGCCTGACCGTCGACACCCGAAAAAACCACCGAGCCGTTCATTGAAAATGGATGAAAGCGGCTGTTCCGCCCGTATCGGTTAATTACGCTTCTGGTTAACGAAACCGTCTGCGCTGGGAACTTTCGAGCTTTTCATTTCGGTTGTTGAAATTCTTCGATCTCACAATTTTCGGACTCGACGTTCTCAAATCTCGCACTTCGGATTTTGAGCTTCGGGAATTTGGGGATTTGGGTATTTTGACGGAGGGACATTTGAAGATTTAAAGTTTAGAGGTATGGGGATATAGGGACATAGCGACATGGGGACATATGGGGATCGGGACATAGAGACATAGAGACATAGGGATATAGCGGTGTAGGGATACTGGGATATGGCTATACGAAGACAGTAGAATCTAAACGAATTGGGATCTAGAAATATCAGAATCTAGATATATCGAAATGTAAGGAATGTCAGGATCTAGGAATTCTTCTGATAATATCAGGATCAAGGAGCACTTCGGATCTTGGGATTGTAGGATCCCTGTATATTTTTAGATTTTGGAAATGTGCACTTTTAGAATCCTAAAGATATGCAATGTTAAAATCTGAGTATTTTAGAAAGCCTTGCATCGCAAATATCTCTACTTGTTTGGAATCACCATTTTCAAAAACGCGTCTCTTTTTCCCCAAATGTCGAATATTCTACCTCAAACGCTATTCAATTGTCCTTTGATTCAAAATTTGGAGGATCTGAAAGATATTTCTCGCCCCATGTCCCGAACTCTCAACCATAAATCGACATCCTTCCATAAACCTGTACATCGCCATTGCACGATTTCGATCGCCATTAAGTCGCCGAAACGAACAAAATTTCCCTAGTGAATCTCAAGGTTGCTTGCCGGCGTTCGTAATTCGCGTGAACCGAGATTCAAAGGGTCTTAAATCGTTTCGACGATTTAGTCCTTGACACAGAAAGCTGGTTGAAGCATCCGGTGGAAAAAAAATTTGCCGGAAAAAGAATGGGAATGCGATCTCTTGCGGTTGTGTCTGTTTCTGCTAGCAGATCGGGGTCGTTTCCTCCGTCTTCATCTGTCCCGCGATGATTTCGTTGTTCACGGCACCGAACGTATGCGCCTCGCGGAATCTAAAAGTATCACGGTTGGCTCGTTGTGAATCATCGTGTGCATCGCGCAAACTGCACATAACGGGCCGAGTCCTCGACTCTTGAGTCACGTAGCGCGTGCACTAGCGCGTCTACCAAATAATTAAGGTGTCCTCACATCGGTGGACCCGCGTTCCTTTAACGAACTCCCATACTCGTGCACGTATGTTACGTATTCCGTTCTTTCTTTCTTTCGTCGCCCGAACGATCCGAGATACTAACACGAATGCTTCACGAAGTTTCTGTGGACGACGTGCATTTTGTGTCGTCGGAGGTTTCATGGAACACGTCGACGACCCTTCAGGTACTATCTACAACCCAGGAATTGGCGCATCGAGTCGCTCAATATTCTCCGTGGTATCATCTTATTGGTTCGTGTGGTCACAAAAATTGACTCGAATAATATAAAAAACCGGCGATCGGCGATTGGCATCAAATTCGAAGGTCGAAGATACTTCTTATGATTCGTTTCAACCTCCTGACGCGGCAACTCCTGAAATTATTCTATATGTATGGGTGACATGGCAGTCAAAGTGTTAATTCGCGATTTCGATCGTAATAACGATGGATGTCACGAAGTACAGAAGAAACACGAGTTACGAACGCGTTCGCGACTCGTGCAAGAGAGTGCAACATTCTAATGTTTATAGCGTTCGCGGCGGTGTAAGGAGTGTGCGTATAAAGCGAGAGGCGCGTAGGAAATTTGATTTGGAGATACGCGGTTGGTTCTGGTGAAAAGTGAACGGCTGTTCTGCCGTTTGCCGCGGGATTCTTAAACGTTCGCGTCGGTCGCGGTGAATACTAAAGATTGCCGCATCCGCCGCACTTCCCTTTAAATTCTCGCGTATTCATTTGGGGAGCTTTGTTTAGTGTCTGCGCAGTGCCGTCTACACCGACACGGTATCCCGTCTCGCGCGAACCTTCTGCACCGTGAATACGCGATTCCTTTCAGGGTGAACTCGCGCGAAACCTACGCCCACTTTTGCCTCCCGAGATAGAAACTCGCCCTTTTTCTTTCCTTTATTTATCCGCCTTTCTTCCTTTCTTTCTGCCGTTTCTACGACGAGTGCTTCGCCGCAATTTACACTAACCCCGCCGCCGAGGAATATTCTCTATTCATTTTGATGCCGAAGTAGTTTACGTTGCTCCTTGCTCTTTCGCGATACCTTATCGGATTACCGATGCGATATTATTCATTCAGTTTATTATCGATTTACCGACGTTTACTAATTTTCTTTCTGGATACGGACGCTTTGGTGGGACGGTCGCTTATGGGAGAACGGTTTTAGAATCATCCGGGAGACCGGGGTGGGCTTGGTAATCTTCGACGTGTAGATCGGTTGTTTGTACATGTGTTGCGCGAGGAACGGGATGTCTCACGTGTTTCGTATTAGTTGAGGAATTTTTAAATTTACAAGTTTCTCAATTATCAAATTTGGAAATTCTTATATTTTCAAATTCTCAAATTCCTAAATTCTCAAATTAATGAACATTTCGATCGATCGTATAAATGTTTTTATTTATGCATTTTATTCAGTTACATATTACTATGTCCCATAAGTTCTTTCCTTTTTGTATACAAAATATTTTTCAACTAACCCTCAATAATTTCAGAAAGATGAAATAATGAGGTTTTCTGAGAGATGAAAGAAGATGATGAGCATAACAATTCATATTAAATCAACAAATTAACCATAAACAATAAATATTGTACATTCATTCGGTATAAAAAAAAAAAGGAAGAAATTGATGGGACAACCTAATATTTACGCGTTTTATTGTACATACGTGTTCAGTGTCGGATTCAAAGAATGAACGCAACCGACACTTCGTTCGATATCGTAAACCGTTTCCTGTTTGCCGGCAGTTCCGTTTAATTTGACGCTTCACCCGCGATGCGTAACCGTGAAAAAAAGACGGTGCACACCCAAACCCGTTAACAATAGGTGTTACATGGGCACGTAACGCGTTACACGGAGCAAGGGGGCTACAATTTCACCGAGTACATAGTGAAACGTCAATGACATCAGCGACGAGGAAATAGGCCTGCCTTCTGGCGTAGTCGCGAATAACTCATCTCTAATTACGTCATTAAGCGTGGGACAGTATGGCCGGCCTAACGTCTTCCACTTTGGGATTTCACGATCGATTTTGCCATCCGGTCCGGGGACTCCTCGGACGTTGATGGCTTCACAAGTATTTCTCGGAATGCTTTCGTTCGTTTAATCATAAATCGCCTGGTAATGTTTCCGATGGTGATTAGTTGCCTCGAAAGTGCCGATGACGCTTCGTGTCGCAAGTACCGTTGGTGACAAGGGGCAAACGCTTTTCATCGATGACGCAAGATTTTTTCGACATTTGACCTTCCGTTTCATTACGTACGTTTTTACATGTTCGAAACGATTTGATATGTTAATAATTTTGCACCGATTGATTTTTGAATGTGTAAGTTCAAATATTTTTCCATCTTTGAATCCTTAAATTTTCACATTTGTAGATCCACAAGTTCCTAAGTCCTCAGATTTTCATACACGTGGATCAACAAGTGCCTAAATCCTCAAATTCCCAAATCTGTAGATCTACAAGTGCCTGAATTCTCAGATTTTCAGATATGTAGCCCCACAAATGCCTAAATTTCCAGAATTCCAAATTTGGAGGTTCACAAGTGCCGAAATCCTCAAACTCCTAAATCTGTAGATCTACAAGTGCCCAAATCCTCAAATTTCTAAATCTGAATATCCACAACTGTCTAAATCCTCATATTCCTAAATCTGCAGATCCACATGTTGCTAAATTCCAAGATTTCCAAATCTCGAAATCCACATGTACCTAAATCCACGAACATCTAAATCACAGAACACTTATATTCCCGAGTCCCTGAGTCAATAACCCCTAGATAAAGAAGTGCCTACATCATCAAACATCCAGATCCCTAAATCCCTACGTCTCCAAACTTTCGAATCCCCAAAAATCCCTAACAACTTCGAAACAGACTGTACACGTATTCACAAATAATTTGCGTATCCTACATGTCCGTATATACCGTACTACAAATTAGCTCAAAACATACAAAATCGAGTGATCAGTTATTCCTAATTCCAAAGTTCAATTAGTCCAAAATCTAAGAGTGCATCGAACCCGATGGAAATCCTTATCCATCATTTTCGAGGACCGGTCGGAAGTGGTATTCGATACGGTCTTCGAAATTTGAACAAATAAAGTTTATTTCCAGCGAAGTGGCTGGATATAGTGGTGCTCGATTGCCCGGATGCCCGTCCTTAGCCCCGACGTATTCGAAAGGCTCGTGAAGAAACACGGACCGCGTTATGCCGCGGAAGCGACAGCGGTCTTCAACCGAGAGCTTTACGATCTCGGCCATGGGCAAAGCGGCTTATTTTAGACCGTTGCCGTGTGCCTTGTAATGCTTTTAAACGCGTTGCGCGTAATGTCTTGCCCGGTAATTTCATTTGCGACGCTCGTCAGTGATTCTCATCTGGCCGGGCGATTTTTGTCGTTGATCGATGCCCAATGAACTGTTCACCCGACATTGAATCACCTTCGGAAAGTAACGTGGTTAATAATGATTAACAACAGATTTGACGGACCTTCAATGACCACTTATGTCCAGACTGAAAATGAACTATAGAAGTAATGGAAGTAATGGATAATAAATAATAAACCAGTTTATAGAAAGGTTCTTTATCTCGATGAAGATTAACATGGATATTGACATAGGCTCTTTAATAACTTCCGTTATTAAAAATAAGAAATCTAAGTCATTTTTATGTATTTATATATTTTAAATAACAGTTCATTGTCTTTACACTATATAAGTTTGTGTCAATCAGACCCAAAATTATTATACTTGCTTTATGTTTCTCCTTTAGGAATGTATAATTCCTTGGCGAGTAGTAACCTTTCCTTTCGATTAATATCGTTAATATATGGCCTCTTTCGAGGAATTCTGGCATGGTATCCACTTGGAAATGGGAATGTCTTCCTTGGCGAATAGTAATCTTGTCTTTCCATTAACATCGTTAATATATGACTTTTTTCGATGAATTCTGCCATGGTTCTTCACGTGAAGCATCCAATGTTATTTGCGAAGTTCTCTCAATCCTTTGCACTCGAAAGGTGATTCACACTCACCTTGTTTAACACAGCCATTTCAACGCTAAAACTATCAAAAGGGGTCAAATGGCCCATCTACAAATTTCCTACTTCAAATGCCAAAATTTGTTAAGCTGTTTTTTTTTACACTTATGCTGATTGTCATCAAAATAGAGAATCTATAAGTGCATTCATTTATGTTTCGTCCTTTGTTCATTTATTTCTCAACTTTATTTTTAATATCAAAATAATTGTGCATTATACGTCGGGAGTTTTAGTGTTAAATAAGTATTTTTGATGCAGTATGATGCATAAACATAATGCAACTATTGGTGGCAATTAACAATAGAGGCACAATAAACTGCCAAAGCATTCATCGAACCTTCCGACCAAATAGTGTTAGGTCAATAATATTTGACTGTCCGTTCGTGAAAAGATGGCTCGCGTCACGCGAATTTAACGCGAGAAAGCGAACGTTAAGGATCTCTTCCGTTGATGGATGAGCCCGTGGCAACTATAGCTCGGCTGTCCGACGCCACCGGTGGATTTTCATCCGTCTTTGTTAATAAATTACACGTTACGGGCTAGAGCAGCCGACGAATCTAATTTAGAATCCTCGCGATAGAGCAGTTCGGTTCGGGCTTCTCTACGGTGAAACTGCCAACGGAACGCTTTCATATCCTCGCGAACTTCCTACCCTTCATTTCCGACTCGCCTTCTTTGCAATAACTTCGAGATTGATAAAACTTCCCGAATAATTTATTTGCGAATCGCTCCGCTGCTCGGACACAACAAACCCCGACCTACTCCACGCTCCAACACTTAATTCGTTTACTTTGAAAGCGGTGTAAGTCCATTTAAAAAAAAATAAGATGTCACATAACTTGTGCTTAATTTAGAAAAAAAAACCTTTTATTTGTAATCGGTTAATATATAATATTTTTAAAAATGCCGATGTTTTGTTCTATTTAAATTTGGCAGGTAAAAGAAATGGTGTGGCCATTAATCATGAAAGTGGTGTAAATCCACTTTCCATGGACATAGGATAAATAAAACAATAGAATTTTCTGTATACGCCATAGGACCATTACGATATTATAAAACGATGTAGGTAAAATAATAAATTTATTTTACGTAAAATAACTTTGCCATACTTGCCTCAGACGAAACCAACTATTCATAGCTCTAATATTATATTAAAAGACACATAACGTCCAGTTGAGTAGTATCAAAAATTTGATTAAGATTCATCACATACGAGCTGTGAGTGTGTCGATCATGCTCGTCAAAGCGCAGCAAGGGGTTGTGAAGTCGGTGAAAGAAATTAAGGCATATAAACGGTTAATCGACTAATTTTCTAACCTTCCATTTCCTCGAATTTCCACCGAGTATCCCTTCGAGGGTGTCTAACAATAAAATTTGACCGTACTAAGTAATAAAACCAAGGATCGCCTCGACTTCTACCCGACATGTGTAAACTATAAAATTTAAGACTGCGTTCAGCTGGTCAGGTTCACAAAAAGCTAATAAAACTATATTGACTAAGTACCTGTTCCCTGGACATTATTGCTGCTACGGTAGAGACGCTTAAAAATATAAATTTACAAAAGGCTATTCAATTTACAAAATTCTAAAGAGGGTTTTTATGCGACATTTTCGCACCTCGGGCAAGTTCATCTCGGACGAAAGGCTGCGTCAGATGTCTTCGACAATATGTCCCGTCTGCCGTATTATCGGAGCTTGTCAACTTAGAGCTTTCTGAGGAGCATCGGGGGTATTGTATCTCGAATATGGACCGATGCCCTTGACAGGTCCGACGGGGTCGTTTCGGTGTTAGAGGTTCACGGAGTGGCCAAATCTCTCTACCCACCTACTACGGAGCCTTATTTCCTCATCTACAATCTGTCACCGGACCGATAATACCGATATCGTTCCGACCGATCTCCCAAATGTTTCTGACACGAATATTTCACAATCTACTATTCCTGTCCAGGGCCACGTTTACCTCCAGGCGAAACAGCCACGTGCCTCAGATACACCGAACAGACCACCATCGATATTTATTGTCATTACATTTTTTTTCAAAAACTTTTCTATACGAATACATTAATATATACATCATGTACATACATAGTGTATTACACACATATGTGTACATATATGCTATTCATTATATGTGTGTAATGTATTACACAAATGTCTACACATATATTATTCGTTATACATATGTATACATATGTACTGTATTACGCACACATGTTCATACATACATTATTCGTTATGTACATATATAATCTATTAAACACACATGCACACACATATATTGTTGATTATATACATACGTAATTTATTGTGCACACATGTACACACATGTATGTGCATATAAAATTAATGTAGGTACATATGTATATGTATAATATAATGAAATGTATCATATACATACACAATGTATAATATAATATACAATATACATTGTTAATATACATTATATAGTAGGAATATAATATACATTATATTAATCCTTGACCGAATCATCGACTTACCTTACACATAATTATTTTTTAAATTTTTGTATCCACGTTTTCTGTACCTGTTTGAACTAAAAAGAGTTTCGGATATCCTCTAAAAGAATGACGTCCATTTTGTGTGTTATGTATAGGACATTACTCTACCTGTCTAAGATTGTCTAATTGTTAAGCGAAAAAGTTGATATGATGGTTGGCAGATAATGGGTACCGATAATGGAAGAAAAGGGAAAAGTTTGTATCTTCGATGTCACGATGCGTTCGGGTCGTAAAGCGGCATTGTTCTAAGGACGAGTGTTGTTAATTAAATCGGCGAGCCTTCGCGGATTCCTTCGCTTCCGTTGCCATTGAGAATACGATGAAACGTTTTGTACGATGCATCCGACGGGGCTATTCGGATTAAATTTAATTACGACCACCGGTTGTTGTTTCCTCCAGGCAAATAAGACCCCGGCTACACCCGTGCTGATTTCCAGAACTGCGTTATTGCATCCCGCAAATTTTCCACGACAAACACATGACCTGTTTTTATCGTAAATTACACGAATGTTTTTTCCCCCGGCGCCGGAAACCGCGTTTCGTTTCCCGTCGACTACCAGTTTCTCGATTCCCTCCTTGTAATTCTATTTCCGTTACGTTTATTTATGAGCTGCGCCACCGACCAACACCTCTTTTGTTACTTTCAAAATAAACCGTTTCGGTCATCGTGCAGGGTTTATTTTTTTTTACGGCCTATGCGGAATGTTGGAACGTTTTGGAACTTTTGGAATTTTTATGTTTTGGAGTTTTGGGACTTTTGGAATTTTTAGGTTTGCAATGTTGGAATTTTAGAATTTTGAAATATTTTGAAATTTCGGAATTTTTGTGTTTTGATGTTTTGGAATTTTTTATTTTTGGAGTTTCGGAACATCTGAGATTTGGAACTTTTGGAATTTTTAAGTATGGAATGTTGAAATTGTAGAATTTTTGAGTTTTGAGGTTTGGAATTTTTGAATTTTTAAGTTTGCAATGTTGAAATTTTAGAATTGCGGAATATTTTGAAATTTTTGAATTTTCGAGTTTTTAAATTTTGAAGTTTTGGAACTTGGAATTTTTGAATCTTTCAGTTTCGGAATTTTTGAATTTTTGAGGTTTGAAGTATTTGAGTTTTGGAATTTTTGAAGTTTAGAATGTTTGAATATTTTGGAGTTTTTGAACTTTGGAACTTTGGAAGAATTAATATGAACATTGGTTTATATTCCATCGTTGGTGCATTTGCTTCTCAACTTCATTTTTAGCTTCAAATTAATGGTTCATTATACGGCCGCAGTTTTAGTGCTAAATATGCACAGCCTGCTGTCCCGCTATTCAACGTATTACCACGCAAATAATTAACTCGCGAGCTAACAACTTCGCCGTTGTACATTTACATCGTTATTAATGTTATTTCCATTCGTTTAATTCAGCCGGTAAATATGCACGGTAACAAGGAAAATCGCAATTCCTTTGTCTATTTTTCATTCTCGTTCAGCTCGTAAGAACCACCCACCCCACCTGCGTGCACCTATAAAGAAGATTGCGTCTCGAAGCGGGGGCGGCGTGCGGATAGGTAGTTCGCAAGAAAAACAACAGTAAAAATAATCTCTCGCACCCTTTCGTTGGTCGCCGTGGTGGTTCTCAATCGATACGAACAAGAACCCTTCCGCGAATAGGAAGCTGTTTCCATTAACTGTAATGCCGCGATGCTTTCTGCTCGCCTAGTCGTTTACGACATCGAATGTACGTATCGAAATCAGTCGCTGAAAGAATAACATTACTTACTAGGAATTATTACTTTATTATTTGGAGAGGTAGTTAATACATTATTATTCTGCGTACATTATTTTTCGACGAGGTAATTATTACATTATCATTGTATTTACATTATTATTCGAATTGGTAGTTATTACATTATTATCTTAAAAGGCAGTTGATACATTATTATCATACACACATTATTATTTTAGGAGGTAGTCTATTAAGAAAATTTATAAAAATCTTCATTCAAGATACAAGTTATTATTACATGCTTATTTCTATATAAATGTATTATAATTGTATGTAATTTCTATACAAACATAAATTATATTTTCATTTTAATTTAAATATAAATGGTAATCGTCCGTGAATTCGGCGTTAAAATGTTTAAAAGTTTCTCGTTATGCTACTCCGCGATTTTCACGTACGATTTTCGGCAACGAAATTATGGCACCATAGGAGGAGACACCCTGTATAATTCCGCGTGTGCACCACTGTCAGCTTACTCGGGGCAAATAGGTATGCAGTTATTCTGAGACTGCCGGGGTGAACGGCCAGCTTCTCTCGTCCGCCTTCGTTGCAGCTTCTGTTCGCATTCGCGAAAGCTCAAATCAAATATCGTAGACGAGAAACTGGTAGCCGGAGGTCCATGCCAGAACGATGATCGGCCAGCAATAACACGTCGGGATTGTTTCGTTGGTCCAAGTATTTCTCTGTGGGGCCGGGTTTGCATCCCCGAGAAATTCGAGGGAAAACACGCGGTATCCCGGTGTTCCGATGGTTTTGTTGTTAACTCGGCGAAAGCTTGTGCACCGGTGATCGGTTGCTAAGCGAGCTTCCGTTGCACGGCTTGTTCGAACGCTTTGCATTTTTGCAACGCCCCCGACGCCGATTGTTACCAACTAATTACAAATTCCTGGCATTCGGGATCCCGAAATCGTCTTTCGCCGACGCCACGCTATTCGCTCGAGTACTGGAACTTTTTTTTTGTTTTTTTTAAATTGCTGCCTGGATTTATCGTTCGCGTCGAGTCGCTATGTTGCTTCCGCGCTTTTTATTTATAATTCTTGCAAAGTATTATTCGCGATTTTGTTACCGTTGAACGTCGACGAGCTTGCGAAATAAACGCGACTTATGAATTTATATAAATTTATTCGCTTCGAACGAAATTTTACTTTTTATCATAAAATTTTTCATTGAAAACGATTAAAAGCTCTACTGTATACAATTCATATTTGTTTGAAATTGAATTTTACCTTCCCTCATCAAATTTTTCATTGAAAAGCTTCACTATTAAATTCATCTTAACTATTTTCCCATATTATTTACTTTTCCATTATGTTATCTATGATCTTAACTATTTTTCCACAATCTTATCGATTTATTTATGGTTTCATCTATGTATCCATGATCTTATTGGTTTTTTCTATGATTTTATCTATGTTTCCATGATCTTATCTATTCTTCGATGATCTTATCTATTTTACAATGACTTTATCTATTTTTCCATGATCTTATTTGTTTTTCCACAATCGTACCTATTTTTTTATGATTTCATTTATGTTTCCACGATCTTATCTATATTTCAATGATTTTATCTATGTTCCAATGATCTTATCTATTCTTCGATGATCTTATCTACTTTTCAATGACTTTATCTATGTTTCCATGATCTTATTTGTTTTTCCACAATCGTACCTATTTTTTTATGATTTCATTTATGTTTCCACGATCTTATCTATATTTCAATGATTTTATCTATGTTCCCATGATCTTATCTATTCTTCGATGATCTTATCTACTTTTCAATGACTTTATCTATGTTTCCATGATCTTATTTGTTTTTCCACAATCGTACCTATTTTTTATGATTTCATTTATGTTTCCACGATCTTATCTATATTTCAATGATTTTATCTATGTTCCCATGATCTTATCTATTCTTCGATGATCTTATCTATTTTACAATGACTTTATCTATGTTTCCATGATCTTATTTATTTTTCCACAATCGTACCTATTTTTTATGATTTCATTTATGTTTCCACGATCTTATCTATATTTCAATGATTTTATCTATGTTCCAATGATCTTATCTATTCTTCGATGATCTTATCTACTTTTCAATGACTTTATCTATGTTTCCATGATCTTATTTGTTTTTCCACAATCGTACCTATTTTTTTATGATTTCATTTATGTTTCCATGATCTTATCTATGTTTCAATGATTTTATCTATGTTCCCATGATCTTATCTATTCTTCGATGATCTTATCTACTTTTCAATGACTTTATCTATGTTTCCATGATCTTATTTGTTTTTCCTCAATCGTACCTATTTTTTATGATTTCATTTATGTTTCCACGATCTTATCTATTTTTCAAAGATTTTATCTATGTTTCCACGATCTTATTTACTTTTCCATGATCTTATTTATTTTTCCACAATCGTACCTACTTTTTTATGATTTCATTTATGTTTCCACTATCTTATCTATTTTTCTATGACCTAACCTACTTTCTCGGCATCCTCACCTACTCCTCTATGATCCAACCTATGTTTCATCGCCCTAACCTATCCTCTCTAAGAACTTCCGTCTTGCCATCGTACAAAACCTCGTTTCGAAAATTGGTAAATCCGTTCGATTTCATCGAATAACGCGTTTCTTCGTATTAACCGAGGGTGTGGAACACGTGGAAGAGAATCGTGGTGGTCGTCTGAGGACAACTTGTACCGGAAACGTCGCGTGCATGCTTATCCGACGCAAACAGAGCGAACGATAGATATATTCCTAATTACTAACTTCGCGAGCTTTCAAGCACACGAAGCTTCGTTCTGCTTGCTCGAACGAACGCTCGCGGGTTGCAGACGTACCCTCGTCATCGTCACGACACGTTCGAGCGAACTAATCAGCTTCTAGACACCTCGTTCGCGCTCCCAAGAAACTCTAATTTCGTATGATGGATTCGCGATCATCGACTCCGTTCGGACGTGTAAAATTATCGCGAAAATTTCGCTGGATTTCGTACGAGCCACCGTTACACAGTGTTTTGCCACGATCGATCGGACGGAAATACGAATTTTCACCGGCACGCTGTTCTACTCGAAGACGTTTAGTCGATACTCTCGTCTCGATAATGCCCCGTTCCGTAATATTCTTTGCCGCTCCACCGTATTTCCATATTATTTTTGATCTCTGTTACCCGAGGAGACACTTCACTTTTACTTTTACGCAAATACGATCCTTAATCCGATTGGTAAAACGGTGTCATGTAATATTATTAACCACTTGCACTTGAGAAGAGATACACACTCGCCATTTTGTTTAATACAGCAATTTGGAATTGATATTTTTTAACCGAAACTATGGTGTTGTGCATATGAACATAATGAAGCAGTTAATAGCGGCAATTAATAACAGAGAGGCAATAACTTCGAAACAATTCATCAAACTTTTCCATCAAAAAGTTAACCTCTTATTTAGTGAGTTAGGTACAGTACTAACTCTTAGTAGGTACACTATTAAAACGAACAAAGAATATCGAAATGTCACGACAATTTTGTTATCAGAAAATTCACTTTGCAAATTATACTTGGGCTCGAGCTTCGAATTGAATCGTATTCATAATCCGAGTAAGATGTATCATAATTGTGAAAGAAAGTAAGTCGTTGTTTCGCGAGGGAGTAACTTCCTCCCGCGTTTCGTCGAAAGCACCACGAAACAAGATTTCCTGGTGAAAATCGTCGTTTCGTTTATCCTCTCTCTGATTCCGAGAGACGAGGCTCACGAACGAACGAGAAGACGAAGAAGAAACCGCGTGAGTCACGAAGCTATCCCGTTTTCAACCGCGTTTACGAAATCAATTGCGTGTGTCGGTACATCCGGTGTACGGGCATGACTTAAACACCGATGCCTCGCCTCGTATCGCTTGTTATTCTCGATCACTCGATGAGTGCACTCGTGGTTAATAATTCAGAAGCCAAGGCCCCTTGTGACCCCGCTTCCACGGTCCCTCGAACTATATCGTACAGTCAACGGCAAATCTTACCTACCCTCGTGAAAATATTCTAACCGAGAAACTATACGAGACCTTATCGTCTCTAGAGATTCGGCATTTTAATGTTTTCGGACGGGCTTCTGACAAGGGAACGTGGGAACGTGGGTCTCCCGGGATTCGAGGATACAGGAGTATCGATATCATAGGGATCTGGGCATCCAGAGATATCGAAATTCAAGTATTTTCGAAGCTAGGAGTTTTTGAGGCAGGAAACTTTGCAATCTAGGGATTTCACGATCTAGAAATTTTGCGATGCATGAATTTACGGACTTAGTCGTTTTGGAATCTAGGTATTTGTGAATGTAGGTATCTGGGGATCTAGGTATTTGAGGGTATAGATATCTAGTGATTTATGTATTTGGAGATTTGGTACCTCAAGACCTAGGTACTTGGGGCAAGTAAGTATTTGAGGATCTAGGTACTTTGAAATGTAACTACTTGGAGGTCGAGGTATTTTATAATGTAAGTATTTGGAGGTCTAGGTAATTGGGGTTCTAGGTAGTTGAGTATATCGTTACATGGGAATGTAGGCACTTGAAGATTCAGGTATTTGAAAGATGCGGGTATTTGGAGATCTATGTACATGTTTGTCTACAGTGATTTTGAAACCTAGAGATTTGGGCACTTCGTTATTATCATTTACTCGAAGAAAGGCCATGTTACGGAGTGTACCCGCCGTTGGGAACGTAGTAATTAGGCGAACGATACGCGCATGTTCAGAAACAGTTCGTGAGATCGTCGAAGCCTGCCTCTGATCGAACTCGAAAGATTAAGTGGTTCGAGGAGATTCGAGGAGTAAACAGACGGCAAGAACCATAAAGGGGTTATATTTTGGAAATTTCCGTTCACAGAATCGCGAGATCACTTAAACACTATAACTACCAATCTGACAAAATGACTAAGTTTCATGTTAGACATCTTATATTTAAAAATTGTGTTGCCATCCTTTTGTCAAAATATCTGTCCTGATTCATTGATCAACTGAATGGTTGTATATGTTAGGTGATGCTGTAGTATTCATTTATTTATGTTCCTACTTTATTTTCAATTATGAAGCAAGTATGCCAGATAGGTCTATTTTATAAGATCGGCAATTTTGTTACTAATTTTTACTTATTTGGCTAACCAGTCAGCTGTGATCGAGAAGTATAATCGTTATGACACAAAATCGGTTAAGATTTATGCCAAGATCCAACAGCATTTCATGCCCGTACTTCCGACGTTAAGGAAAAATTTTATGCAAATCGTTTGAGGTTAGAGAGAGTGCTGTATCGATCGAGATCGGCCACGTTTTATCATATCAAACGACCCCTGGCGTCGGTATTTATGCGCGCATCAAAGGGATCTAATCAAAGGCGAAGAAAGGTCGGGATCAAAGAGCATCGATCGTGGAACACCGACGGAATTTATTTCTTTATCGTGAGCGTGATTCAAAGGGAAATACAGTTTCCCGGCGACGGACGCTGAAAAACTGACAATACACGCGACGATTGCACGCGACTCACGGGATTCTATTCTAAACTAACGTGAAACGACCACGTGGGACGTTGTTCCCCGTTATGACACAAATATCGTGACGCATTGATTGCGAAAACAGCGAGAAAGAATTACTATTCATACACCCTCGCACCGTCAATTAATAAATTCTGGGAGCAACAATACGTTGAAAAATTTAATCCTCAATCGGTTACGTAATCACGTACACTGTTTATGTTCGATGAATCTACCTTAACTAAATCGACAAATCTCACCTGACTCAACCGGACCAAGCATGATCTAAGTCGACCTAACTTTACTTAAAGCTATGTAATTCTATCTTCATCTGCATATTTCACACTATTCTTTAATTGGTTACATAATTGTGTGTATGTTTGTATTCGATGAATCTACCTCAACTAAATCGACAAATCTCACCTAACTCAACTGGATTGGGCATGATTTAAGTCGATGTAACCATCCTCAAACATTAACTGATGCAACGGTAATTTAATCTGAGCTAAGTTAATTGGTAAAATCATCTTAATGTATGTTGACTTACTCCAACTCGAGTAAGCCTGATCTAAATGAAACTAACTGTACTTACACTCACAGAATCCTAACTACGTCTACATATTTCACAATCTTCTTCAAACGCGATTGCTACTATTTCAAATTATGTTAAATCATACTCAAAGTTTGATCTAAATGAACCTAACCTTACCTCAACTGATGTAATCCTAACTAAATCCACATATTTCACAATGTTGTTCAAACATGATTGATACTGTTTCAAATTGTCTTAAATCATACTCAAAGTTTGATCTAAATGAACCTAACTTTACTTCAACTGATGTAATCCCAACTAAATCCACATATTTCACAATATTGTTCAAACATGATTGATACTGTTTCAAATTGTCTTAAATCATACTCAAAGTTTGATCTAAATGAACCTAACCTTACCTCAACTGATGTAATCCTAACTAAATTCACATATTTCATAATGTCGTTCAAACCAAAGTTTGAAACAAATAGATTATGTAAAAAAATAGAATTTGTACTCTATTTTTATTCTAAAAATAGAACCTGTACATGTATATAACAGACAATTAAGTTCGAAATTGTAGCAGAAGCAAATCTATTTGTATAACAATTACCAAAGAATAAAGTAATAAAATTCTGTGTCCACCAGTAACGAAGTTGCGTACAGTTAAATATCAATAAGATATCGGCAGCGTATCGATAATCGATATCGTTGGCTAGGCGGGCAGGTGTCAAACAAATCGATTCGATATTACGTTTAACGGGGGAATCCAATTTAATCCACGGCAATCGGATCGCGAAGAATGATCGCGTTCTCTGTATCAAGTGTCAAGGATTGATATCGCGCGTGTAGTATGCGCGTTTGATCGTAGAAACAAGCGGCCGATACAAAGCGGGAGTATCAATAATGTCAGCGAACATTAAATCCCCGCACAATGGGCCGACCGGCGTGCTGATTACCATTATGCTAACTACGCATCGTGCTGTCAACCTTTTGTCATAGGTATTGTACGGTGCCCCGTGGAAATCAGCGAATTCACGTTCAACCTGCAATGTCTATCAAGCAACTCAACCGTGACGTATTGCATCGACTTTGTGGAAACGGGGAATTACGAGACATAATCGATCGGTGGTGAATCCTCGAAGCAACATTCGTCTAATCGCGGACTAACACTATGATGTAAGACCAACTCATAGACAACAAGACAACCTATCACTTCATTGATTCATCCTGCGAAAAACATCCTGACTTCGCTCCTCAAACGCCGACTCATCTAGCCTTCTTAACCTAGTCTTTACGTTCGCGATTAGGCTTTCTCTTCCACATTACCGTACGTCGCAATATCTCGCCGATCAGCTGAACGGTGAAAATAAGTGAAAACTCGATACCGCAAGGGCGGTATTTAGCTGGGAAAATTTAGGTTAGCAATTTCGCTCGGAACACGGTACAGGAAATAACTGGCTCGGATTTAATTAAACGTTAAGTAAAGTGGCGAGCTTCGATCAGTTCCGGCCGCGAGAGAGCTTAATTAACCGAATCCCATCATCGTCCATCGCACATTCCGCGCGATACACTCCGCCCTAACGTTTTCTCGATAAATTTTTTTCCCGCCAACCCCGATTTACGATATTAAACTGCCGGCGGAAAACGGAATTAATTACTGGGCCCGTCGACGTTCCGAGATGACTTCGATCGTTCACCAAGAAAGCAGAAAACTTTTAATCCCTCGTCCAGCGACCTTCCACGATCGACTTCAACCCTTTGCGCCCGAAAGTATTTTTACTGCTTGCAGACAGCGACTGTAAAACTTTTTGATCGAAAAGTTTGATGAATTCCTTTGAACTTCTCTCTCCATTATTATCATCTGTTTTATTATGTTTGCCCATCGTATGTGCAACATTATGAATCTATTACTGAGAGCGGAATCACGACTGTCGGGAAAACGATATTTACGTAGCGCGAAGGTTTATCAGCCTCGTTAGCCGAAAGAGGCGAAGGGCTATTCAATTTTGGCCGATTTCCTGGCGGACCTTGATCGAATCCCGCCCACGGCCAACGAAATTTCGATTTCGTCGCTGGACGAACACGCGCTACCCTCCCCGCGAAAATGCAGGAAAATTAAGGAAAACCCGTAGACGGAGCTGTAATCACCGGAGGCGAGACAATATTGCCTCGATCAGTGTTCGTTGTCCCTCAGAGACACACGACTCGACACCGTGTGTATAATATTATGATACGAGTTCGAAAAACATGGCGGAACAATTCCAAGATGAGTTTAGCACTAAACCTACCGATGTACAATTATTTCAATACTAAAAAGAAAGTTGAATAATAAGTGAACAAACGATGAAACATAAATGAATTCACTTATAGATTCTTTATATTGATGACAATCGGCATAAATGTCAAGAAGGATCTAGGTACCTGAGGATGTAGGTACTGGAAGATATTGGTACCTGAGGATGTAGGTACCTAGGGATTTAGGTATTTGGTACCTCAGAACTTAGATACTCGGGGATGTAAATATTTGGGTACTTGAAGATCTAGGTACGAGTAGGTACTCGAGGATTTAGGTACCAGTAGGTACTTGAGGATTTAGGTATTTGGGAATTGGGTACCTGAGGACTAGGTACATACTTGGGAATGTAAATATTTGGGGATCTAGGTACTTTGAAATGTAAGTACATATTTCAATAATGATCTGTTAAATATCTTTTCAATTCAGATTTTCAATTCCCTAGTAATTGCTGTAAATAATTTAAAAATGTACACTATATGTTACACATTTCACGAACATGATAGGTGTCCATATTCGAGCGTCAGTGTATAATGGTGATTATAGTATGACGCGAACAGCGATTGTTATGGGACACAGTATCACGATACTGATTTTCGGTATCAATCGATCTTCGGTCGATGTTCTTTTGTATCGACGAGCGTGCTATCGGCAGGCAGCTTTGTACAAACTGCGTCGTTTACGAAGTTGAGGGTGGAACGCGGCGAATCGGTGAAATCCGTGTATCTCGGCGAGCGTAACGCCGTGGCTGAAAAGGAAACGCAACGTAACAAGACCATCTCGTTACTCGTCGTCCGTTACGAGAGAAGAAGCACTCGTCTGCGTTTGAGTGGCTCGTTTTCCGGCCGGGAAAAGGGCTTCTTCCTCGAGAGTTCGCCGACCAACGGAAAGAACAAAACACCCCGGGTACATCGTCGAATTACGCGGAACATTCTAACGAGATGCCGTTGCGATTTCACGTTTTTACACCCCGAACGATTTTCACCTTGTCCTCTTCCTTCGTCGACCACCTACCGTTCTTTCATCCCCGTAATATAGCGCTTCTCGCGTTATATCGCCGTCCGTTCTGTCACCCGTCGTTCGGGTCAGATAAAAGGAAAATTTAATCCTTCACGCTGAAAGCATTTTTGTCACTAGGAAGTTGGAAATTTTAGGAAAATTAGGAATTTGAAAATTTTGGGAAATTAGGAATTTGGAAATTTTTGGGAATTTTTAAAGGTTGGGGATTTGGAGATTTGGAAACTTGGGAATTTTGGGAAATTGGAAAGCTGGGAATTTCGGGAAATTAAGAATTAGGGATTTTGGGAAATCGGAAAGTTGGGAATTTTGGGAAATTGGGGATTTGGAAATTTTTGGAAATTAGGAATTCGGGATTTTGGGAAACAGGGAAGTTGGGTATTTCGGGAACTGAGGGGTTTGGGGAATTTGGGGATTGGGAGATTTGGAAATTTCAGAAAATTAGAAATTTGAGAATTTGGAAATTTTTGAAAATAAGAATAAAATACTAACTAAATAACAACTACAATACTAACTAAATACCGATGCTCGGTATTATGAACGGAAAAAATTTACGTTGCTCGTGCGAGAGGCAACATAACCTGCTACCGGCATCCATTTCCTCTATGGCGAATAACGTATTAGGGTACCGATAGTTGTTGCGGTTCCCTATAATTTACTTACCGCGATACGTGCAAGAAAAAAGGTCAGGAAAGTTTTGAATTTACGACAGAAATTTGATATATTGCCCGAAAGTTGCGCGAGTGCATAGAGGGTTAATCGATCACCGGACATGATTTATTATACCCTGCACGCGCTGAATGGATCAATTGTTTCCATACGAAAATGACTATCATTTTCCTGCGGTCTATAATATAGTCACAGTCCATAATCACGCCCTTATTCTCTAGAAAATCGAATTAAAACAAATATTATGTTCTTTTGTGATTCTTTTCTTGCATCTAATAAAAGTATCTACTGTTTTCAACAATTTGACTTTCCCCAAAAGCGATCGAGCAATACTTGTCCGCTAGTCGATATTAACACATCTTATACGTCCATATTAACATATTTTATATGTCGATATTAACATATTTGATACGTCCATAATCAACGCGGATACGTATAATTAATAAGTGACGTTATCTCGATTACAATGCAGCAGGGAGAAACGAAAGACAAACACAGAATTTACGTCCGTCGGAGTATCGATTTAATCGGACAACGGTATATCAATTAGGCGAACCGGTGTGTATCATAAACGCGGCTAAACACCGCGGAGTTTCGCTTTAATTAACAGATTACGGTCAGCCGCCGCGTTTCGTCGAACACCATTACGCGATACCGAAATAACCCCGGCGATTTTCCACGAAAGCGAGTAATTTCTCGTGAAGACGATAAAACCAACTCGAATCCGCTCGATCAAACGGAGAAACAGAATTCGCTTTCGTTCACGGCGTATCGAGCTCTCCCGTGCATACTCGTGACGCGACACGTTCACGGCGATTGTCATTGAGAAGCGTGGCTTCGAAGGTTGGAAATATGAATGGAAACTTCGGTCCGCACGGACGAACAAGAAACTCTTCCTGAATGCAAATCGATCTAACTTCCTGCGGTCATCCCGCGTCTACAACCACTTTTAAGCTCGTTACCCTCAGATCGTTTCGTTCCGCGAGGAAATCGTTAACACATTGTTCATCGGTCACGAATTAACACGTCCCTCACCACCTCACACAAATATGGGACACGCTTTTTTTCATCGAGTTAAATAGAATTTTTAATAGAGATTTTCAAGGGAATTTAATGAAACAAGATCATAAAATACGTATAATTATACATATACGTGACATAAAAATATTAAAACATATATACACATACGAGGTGTGAAATTATATATACACACATGCATACGAGCTGTCAAATTTTCAAATGAATTTAATGAAACAAACACTAAAATATAATCATATGTATATAGTTGTTTATAATTTGTTCATAAAAAAAAATGTATTCATATATGTGTACATATATGTACATACGTGTGAAATAAAAATATTAAAACATATATACACATACGTGGTGTGAAATTATATATACACACATGCATACGAGCTGTCAAATTTTCAAATGAATTTAATGAAACAAACACTAAAATATAATCATATGTATATACTTGTTTATAACTTGTTTATAAAAAAAAATGTATTCATATATGTGTACATATATGTACATATGTGTGAAATAAAAATATTAAATATTTTACATATATACATATGTATACGAGGTGTGCAAATAAAGTGTTAATATTTGGTCGATGGAAAAGTTGGACAAAACTTTCCGGTAGACGTAACAATTCCCACTGAAATACTGCCCGCCGAACAATCGAACGATAATTCGATAAATGGAACGGTTTCTACGACTTCACATTTCTTCGATTGTTCTTAATTAACTGGCAATTAACTTCTTCCACTCTTATATCGGATCAACGCAATTATTTCTCTCGATAGTCGTTCGCGCTCCATCGACGCTAAGTTCTCGAGCATTCTCACGAATTTCAACCGGCAATTACTGGAATTAGGATGAAATCGACGTGCCGTGCGCAAGAATCGATTTCATCTTATTGAAAATGCAACTTCTTACCAATCACTTCATCCCTAAAAAATAATATATACATTATCGTTCACGGATAGCAAGGGCAAAATTTTCCAGTCGGATAGTTTGATGAATTTTCTTGAAATTATTACTTCTTTATACTATACATGCGGTTGTAAGTTATTTGTTTAAAATCGTTATGGCCGCGTATTCATAGAACCATAAAGCCATTGGGCTTATTTTGAACTTTAGAAAATTCACGAATAATCAACAACTGCCTTCTCCCAGAACCAATGAAATAATTTAATTTGAACTTAGTCGTTTGTTCACCCCCAGCAGCACTCCAATCCGCACTACATACTTTATTCAGGAGAGAACATTATATTCGGCAGATTTTCAATAACTCTCAAAGAGTACACATACTCGTATATTATACGTCACTTTGCAAGGTGTTACACGACAGTTGTTTCGTTATTCTTGTCTATCGAGTGGATTCACTGGTTCCACGATCTAACTACTCCGTGGTTCATTAAGTTATATCCCGAAAAACGCACATTTTAACGCTACATTACAAACGGCGAGCGAAAGTCGCAAGGGGTTAGAATTAAAAAGGTGTATCTGTCGGTTCACGGTCATCGCGATCGTAATCGAACGTGGAAAGGTGGGCGGCAATTAGGTTCGGTGGCGCCGGACGTGCAACGATACGTTGAACCCGTAGATCGCCTTTGTGATTAAACAAAAGTGGGTTAATGCCGCCACGTCGGATTCGTGCATCCGTAATCACGTTGACATCCTGGATACCACCCCGCTCCTACGCCATTAAGAGAACAATAGTCCATACCGTAGATTGTTCGTTAACGTGTTTCTGTGCTCGTTTTTCCGAACACCCGCCGCGAACAATCGGTACTAGGCACAGCCTCCTTTTAATAGCGTCGCGCAACCTCTTTCCCGACCCCGTACTTGACCCGGAACATCCGGAAAACTCGTCCGTTTCCTCGGAGACGCTTTCTGGGACCGACGCTTTCAACCGCGAGTCACGAAGACGCTTCGTAAGACGTCCATTAGAAAAAATACTTTAAAATACGACACCTCGGATGCGAGTAACAGCGATGCGCTAGTTTTTCGAGACGAAACCGTGTCATCTAGTATATTAACCCTTTGCAAGCGAGTGGTGGCACACGCTCACCATTTTGTGTAATACAGCGACTTCGAATAGGTATTTTTTTTTAGCTAAATCCGTAGTGTTGCACGTACGATGTAAAAATGTAATGAAACAATTACAATTAATGTTAGGGACGTAATAATTTCGAAAGAATTCATCAAACTTTTCAACCAGGAGGTTTTAGAATTGCTATCTGTTACCAGTAAAAACACTTTCAAGTATAAAGGGTTAAAAATAATTGATCAGGCTGTCAACGATTTTTGAATATGGAAGACGACTGGTTGGAGCACTTGCACGCTCGGTATCGGACGCAAACAGCTGGAAGCTAACCTTGCCAACGAATCAATCAGCGACAGACCCCTGGGGAAACGCGTTTTCTTTCCGTTCGATCTTCGTTCGGCGGCTTCGAGCCAAGAAGACGTTGATGAGCCTAACCAGGAGGGGGCACAACGTGCTGCTCGCGATACGAAACACGTGCCCGATTGATAGACTGGAATGAATCGAACTCGCGAAACCCTCCGTCAAATTGATCGACTGGATACCCGATAATTAACCCTCTCGCCACAGCAACTTTGTCTCTCGTCGCGTTACATAATTTATTGACGTACACAACACTTGCGAACCGACGTTGCTGACGGATATCGCTAACTGGGACTAAATTTACGGATTTGTTTCATTTCATGGAATTTATAAGCAAATATGTTTTCATTGGTAAAATGAACAATATGATGAAATGAAAAACATGGATACAGGTGTCGTGTAACAAAAGATTTAAATCGGAAGCAAAAGCAAGAATTCGTATGAAAGGAAAGCAGAAAACTGTGAGTGTTGTCGCTGAAACAGCTACTGGAACTGAATTTATTGATTTATTTGATTTTATTAAATGTATAAGCAAATCTGTCTTCTTTGGCAAAATTAAAAATATGATGAAATGAAAAACATGGATATAGATGTCGTGATTTAAATCGTAAGCAAAAGAAAGATCTCGTATGAAAGGAAAGCAGAAAACTGTGGGTGTTGTCGCTGGAATAGCTACTGGAAATAAATTTATTGATTTATTTAATTTTATGAAATGTATAAGCAAATCTGTCTTTATGGATAAAATGAATAATATGCATACAAACATCGTAATTTAAATTAAAAGGAAAAGTGTAAAGAACATCGAGAGCGTCGAGTTGAAAAATGATGGCCAACAAGGAACTCGTACAAAAGGAATATAGAAAACTGTGTATGTCGTCGCTGAAACACTTGAAACGCTACTTGAATTAAATTAATTGAATTATTTAATTTTGTGAAATTTAAAAACAACTTTGTCGTCTTTGGTAAAATGAAAAGTACGAAAACAGGTATCATAATTTAAATCAAAAGCAAAAGTGTAAAGGACTTGAAAGCGTCGAGTTGAAAAATGGTGGCCAAATAGGAACTCGTACGAGAGGAAAGCAGAAAACTGTCGTCGCTGGAACAGCAACTGTATTGATGCGGCTATTAAACGAGGGGTTAAAGCGAACGTTGGAAGCGAAAGGGTTAACGCTTTCGTTTCCGTGGTAATTCGATCGCGACTCGCGCAATATAGCCTCGTGCGAAAGGAACAAGAGAATCTGCAAGGAGCGAGGCTGGGTAGCCTTAAGGCTGGCCTAGATGAAGCGACGAGAGTGTCAGTCATCCGGTCAACAACCCGTCGCCCGCTTGTAAATGACGCGGTATCGCGTGCCTTCGTCCATTAACCCGGTTAATCGTACGCTCGTTAATTCCCATTTCGTACGCCGCTTCTGATCCGCTGCGAACCCGTTCGCGTTTCGTCTCTCAATTTTCCCGCGATTCTCCTCCGCCATTACTCATCCACCGATGGTCTCAAAATTTTTTTTTATTCCTTGTTCTTTAATTACGAGATACACTCGTAACACACTCGCCGTTCAAATATATTTGGGTGTCCCATAAGTTTCTTCCTTTTTTGATAGAAATTAATACACAATATTTATTGTTCAAGGTTCACTTGTTGTTTCTCTATCGCCCTCTCTCATCCTTCAGGAAACATAGTTATTTACTTTTTATAAAATTACTGCGGTCATTTGCAAAATATTAATCGAAGTGCGTTTTTACGACATATGAAAAAAGGAAGGAACTTATGGGACACCATGATAGTAAACTTTGTTTATATACTTTGTTCAGTTGCGGTCTAATTGTAATTTGCACAGTCGAGGATCATCGAATGCAAACACTTATTTCAACTCATTCCTATTAATGCATTAACACTCATTCGATACTCGTGTACTTTTATATTTTCAAAAATTCAAGATTCAATAGAAATTCATCCCCTTGTAATTCATCCCCTTTTTTAATACTTGGTGAATGCTCTTGCACTCATATATGTTTATAAATGTATGGTTTCATAAGGTCTTGTAGTTCGTACTCTTATTTAATATTTATTCAATGCTCTTGTAATTTAATATGTTTATAAATGTAAGGACCTTGTAATTCATGCACTTTTTAAATACTTATCAAATGTTCTTGTACTTTAATATGTTTATAAGCGTATGGTTTAATAGAACCTTGTAATTCATGCTCTTTTTGAATACTTATCGTATGCTCTTGTACTTTGTGTTCGTATACCCAAATATCTGTACAGCGTGCGGAATGCTAACGTCGTAAATCGAAACGGTCGTTCCTCGAATAATAAAGTTTTTAGCGTATTATACTCGGCAGGTTCATTTTCGCGGCGGTATTCTCGCGTTTAACGACGAGAAATAGAACTGTCAACAGATAGGAACGTTCAGAATCACATATTTGCGCGAAAGAATCCTTGAACACTATCTTCTGTAAACTCCGAGTTATGCAACGCGGTTGACTCAACGATAAAGATTAACCGAGAGGATGAGCAAGACTCACGATGGTTGACTGACCTTTAGGTGGCGAGGCATTCTGTAGATTTTTCCGTTTAAATGTTCTTTATGATCGTCCACTGTTTGTCCAAAAAACAAGCATAATTACAGTGCAAACAATCGATAGCTTGTAGGGTTGCTTGAGACATCGATAATGTGTTTTGATAATATGAAAAAATTCGATGTTTGAACATAGTGTAACAGACAATATTGACAATAAATAATAGAAAAAATGGGGGTTCAAAAAAATCATCAAGCTTTTTAATTTGAAAGTATTGCACTTGCTATATTCAACAATAAAAATGTTTGAAACATAGTGAAACAGACAATATTGGCAATTGATAATAAAAAAATAATGGTCCCAAAAATATTCATCAATGTTTTTATCTTCACAGTATTGCACTTGCTATATCCAACAATAACACTGTTTAAAACATAGTGAAACCGAAAATATTGATAATTAATAATAAAAAAATAATGATCCCAAAAACATTCATCAATTTTTAAAACTCGAAAATATTGTACTTGCTATTATCCAAGAATAAAAATGTTTGAACCCTAGCGAAATCAAAAATACTGACGATCGATAATAAAAAACAAGTTTCAAAAAAAATTCATCGCGCTGTTCAACTAGAGAGTTTAACAGTTCCCATTTGCAACGACTAAAATGCTTTCGTGTGCAAATGGTTAATTTGTCGAGCATTCGTATTTTCGCGCGAAACAAAAATGAGGCCTGTCGAATAATTGAATTCTCTACCGAGCAACCGCTGGTTGTTTTCGTTCGCGGCATACGTTCATATCGGAGAACGGGAACGCGTACGTCCGAAATTGTTTCGCGTGAGTGTATTATCCAATTACGGGGAACATCTCGGCTATTCATGGAAGGAGGAATAATGCTAAGGCATCTCTTAATACAGGGGACGGTGGCGTGAGTTGTTGCCGCGGCAATCTAGCGAAACCTAGACGAGACGCGACATCAGAAACCACCGAAATAGCTTTCCCAGCTACTTCCTGCTTTAATAAATTCCTGTCCTCCTCATCTCCCTCGTCGCGAAACTCTCGTCGCGCACCTTCTCGAGATTTTCCAAAAAATTCCGGAAAATGATATCCGGACGCCGCGAGATTGCGTTTTTAGCCACCTTGCTATTTCACCGCCCCGAATAAAACGAATTTTTCAATTTGCATACGTTCTTCAATCTGCATACTTGATAATTCGGTAGAGGAGTTATTGCCTGATTCCGGAAAATAAGATTAAAGGGCCCAGATAATTAAGTTTGGTTGTAAAATTATTATTTCGTTTTTGTTACAAAGTCTCCGGCGTGTCTCGTCGCTCGACGCCATTTTGTTGGTACAAAAAGAAGATTTCGCGTGTGAATGAACGCGATGCCCGTATATATAAATATATAAATTTGTACATATACAAATATGTAGATATAAATATACAAATATAAATATATAAATATAAATATCACAATGTAAATATTCAACTATAAATGTACAAATAAAAATGTGTAAATATAAATATCCGAATATAAATATTCATCTATAAATGTACAAATAAAAATATATAAATATAAATATCCGAATATAAATGTTCATCTATAAATGTACAAATAAAAATATATAAATATAAATATCCAAATATAAATATTCAACTATAAATGTACAAATACAATGTACAAATATAAATATACAACTATAAATATACAAATAAAAGTATATAAATATAAATACTCAACTATAAATGTACAAATAAAAATATATAAATATAAATATTCAAATATAAATGTACAAATATGAATATACAAATATAAATATGCTGCTTGCTCGTCGTGCGTGATGTTAACAATAAATAATAACTTAAAAACACGGCCGTACCACGATAAACGTAGTAGCTGGTCAAAGTATCGAGCGACTAAAAATACAAATACAGCGTAATTATTTCGCAATCGAGCATCCGGTTTCGTCGATGATTGCGATACTAACGAGATATCTGTAATCAGTAACAGCAACAAAAAAGAAAAAACCACGTGCTTAATAAGAAACCGGATTTTCACGGGCGTGTGCAAGCATTCTCGTGAGAGGACGAACGAAGTTTTGGTAAGCAAAAGTGCCGTTGGTTGATTTGGCAAGAGGTCAGACTGATTTATTCGCGTTTCCACGAACGGGGGCATGATTCACACTTGTCCTTGTGTGTGGTTAAACTTTTTGTGTCGAGAAACGGTCACGTCTTTACAGCGAATCACGTATTCTTATTATCGAGAAATTAAGAATCGATTTACAGTTGTAAATTTACTCGTCGATCGTAGTTTTTGCTACGTCAACGATATTTGTGCAAGAACGCGTCGTTTAACATTTCGAGAGGCGATTCGCGTTCGCCATTTTGATTTACTGCAACGATCAATCTCTTTTTCTTCAAGTTAAATAGTATTATTAATTGTGATTTTTTAAGGAATTTAATAGAATAAGAACTGAAATATAAATATAAAATACATTATATAAAAATATTAAAATATAAATGTAAAGATAATTATATATATAGCTATAAATATGGACTTGGACCTAGCGAGAATCTCAGCTTACTATAGAGTTATAGTATTACACGTGCAATGATTGAACGTGGTGAAACAGGGAAAATTGACGTTTGATAATAAAAAAATAATGATCCCAAAAAAATTCATCAAGCTTTTTAACTGGAAAGTATTGCACTTGCTATTAGCCAACAATAAAAATGCCTTCGAGTGCAAAGGGTTAATTTATAAATGTGTCAACCCTTGGCACTGAGAAGATGATTCACATTCGCCATTTGATTTAATGCAACAATTTTAAATAAATAATTTCTAACTATATTTAAAATATTTTCGCATGACGTATGAACATAGTGAATCAGACAATATTTGGGATCGATAATAAAAATAATGATTTCCAAAAAATTTATCAAACTCTACAACTTTCTAGTTTTGCTATTTGACGACGATAAAAATGCTTTCGAGTATAACGGGTTCATTTATAAATGTATGAATAATGTTTCGTTGGCCCGCGTTAGTCTCGTGCAACGAACACCTGACAACAAGGTTGAAAAGCTGACCCAGTTGATGTTATCTGAGTCTACGAACAATTGTTCGCGGCACATGCATCAAGTGCACGCGCGAGTTTCTCGGGCCATTGATTTCGAAATCGCACGGCAGATGCGTTGAACGTGTAAAAAAAAAATCGAACGAAAAAGTTGTAACAGTTGATCCTCTCTCGTCTGGAATTTTTGTTGATCTTTTCATATATGTTCAAAATACGAAGTACGAAGGTATTTTACTCGTCCTGGAAAATTCGGTGAAAATGGTATGTTCAACCCGATGAACTGTATCTACCAGTATTCTCAGAAAATGGCCAGGTAACATTACTTGTGCTCTAACCGATCAATACCTAAAGCCGCCCTGAGATCCCATAAAGATAACCCGTTTAAAGTTAGTGGTACAACAAAGTGCTCTCTGCCCATGGAGAAGCTTAAATCACGGTAAACGGGAAATGACAAACTCGAAATTCCTATCTATCGACCGCGATTCGATTCTTTTGTCACAGCGTTCGAAATAACCTATCTCGAGAGAAAGAAATTTCGAAGAATTTTTACCCGAATCTTAACCCAAATAAATAATTAAACGATATTTTATTACGTACATACGATCAATATGATGGACGAATATTATATAACATATACATATATGAACAATAACACATATGACACATGTATGAACAATAACATATATAACATATGTATGATATATTGTTACAACATACAAATTTCTTAGTTTAAATGATAAAATTTTATCAGATGATTTTTTTGAAATCTACATTGATTCTCATGAGAGTAAAGAATTCAGGTGTGCATTGATTTATGTACCGTTTATTCATTTATTTTTCAACTTCATTTTTAACTTCAAAATAATTGTACATTATACGTGTATAGTTTCAGTGTTAAAAACCATGCCAATTAAAATTATCCATCGTCGTCCACCTTTCGACCGAGAAATGATTGAACTTCGATCGTGTAGAAAAACCGAGCCAGTTATGTTAAAAATTCGTCGTATCGCGAGCATTTTGACGGCCATTAAGGTCGCGTTCGCGCAAGGAGTCACCTATTAAAGTTTTAACGAGTGAAAAAATTTAGTTGCCTGCATTTCAGCCGGGACACTCGAATTCCCGTCATTTCTCCGGTATCGTTTTATGTTCTCCATTTCCGTGCTGTTTCCAGCCGCGGATCTAAAACGCGACACGTATTCCGCTCGAGAAGAACCCCGTCTTTTGCTGCTAGACTCTGGGTTACTGGATTATTCACGACCCCCCCACCTCCCGCGAATTTCCCTATTTTTCCACGCGAAACGGGAAACGCTCTGAGGATATGTTTGCCTGGAATAAATTTTGGGTCGTCGCTGAGATCTTGGAGCCGCGACGAGAGCGATTCTGTCCCGATTCTATAATAGTTCGACGTATCTGCCTTCCGATCGGAAAACAATCGACCATCGTGATTCGAGATCGAGAAACGATCGTTCCAGTTTTATTTATCAACCTCCTGCGACGGACGCTATTTCGTTCGAGCGGAAATCACCGAATTTCTATGTCGCTGAAGTTTTTTGTAATGCAATTCGAATTTGTTCAGGAAATCCTCGAGTTTCTTTGTGACATCATTCGAATTTCTCTGTAATCTGATTCGAGTTTCTTTACAATCTGATTCGAATTTCTTTGTAATTTGATTCGAGTTTCTTTGTAATCTGTTTCGAATTTCATCGTAATCTGATTCGAATTTCTTGCAATCTGATTCGAATTTCTTTAGAAAATCTACGGATTGTTTGTAAAATTTTCGAATTTTCTTAGAAAATCTTCGAATTTCTAGATGCTTAATTTTGAGAGATAAACGTGTCTGTGCATCCTTAAATCCCTAGATTCGTTAGTATTAGTAAATATGTAACCCTAATAAATTTCTAGGTTTCCAAAATTTCCAAAATTTCTTTATAATATAATTTGAATTTCTTTGTAAAATTTTCGAATTTGTAGATACCTACATTTTCAGATTGATGCACCTCTGCATTCTAAAATCCCTAGGTTCTTGATCTGCAGCTACTTAAATCATCAAATTCACACGTCCTCAAATTACTTTGTACAACATAATTTTTTTGCAAGTTCAAATTCGAAGTGTCCCCGATCCCCACTTCGAATACTCCAAAAATTCCCAAAATTAACCGGGAAGTGATTCTGTTCTCGCGTGGTTGCCACATTGTTCGTGGGTAAACGCGGCGTCGATTGTACACAGGAGAAACGATCGGCGTAACGAATCGGCTGTGAACGAAATAAAGAAGAGCGAAACGGTGAATGGAACCGCGACGGTATTTTAATTGAAACGCCTCGGAAACGTTTGAAGCGTGATTTTTTGGTCGATCACTCTGTCACGGATTCCCCGGCTTGTCTCATTTTCGCGTCGGAAGTTATCGGTTCACGATCTTTAAATACGTACTTAGATGATAATCTTGTTGGTGAAAGGTCCGGTGAGTGAGTTGAATGAGTCAAATTTTAGAATTTTGTTAGTATTAGACTCAAGTATATATATGCTCACGAGTCGATGCACCAATCCATGCGTGAACCTCACTGATGACCAAATTCAATATCATGACACTATGTATCTCCAAATAAAATTTACACAGTTTACACGTTTCCAAAGAAAAAGAAAAATAGAAAAGATACACGCATCATCGTTACAAACTAATCTGAAATTATTCCACTTAAATCCCAGTGATTAAGTACCAGCGAAATCAATATCCAATTTCACCCCGTCGTTTATCAAAACCGTCCGATCAAGGAGGGGCAATGGTTTCGATCGAGGCGTTGTTCCGGTAGGTCGAAAAACAAGGTTGATCCGAAACCTTGAAACGATAACGGTAGATCTTTTAATTAGCGTTACCCGGTAACAGGGTCTCTCCCTGTTGATGCTCCGTGGCTCGCAAAAAAAAGAAGAACCAAGTCACAGAAACGAGGGGAAACAAAAGGAGAAAAGGGAAAACGTAGGAACGAGCTTTTATAGCGGTCGGGGGAAAGATGGATGAAGACAAGCAATTGCACGGGGACGGTAGGTGTTTTTTGTTCGCTGCCCTCTTCCGGTTGAAAGTGCGCCTCGTAAATTTGTCCCGATACGGGCGAATCGAAAAATCTCGATGAACCGTGAACGGAAATGGCGGTCGTACGTTTGTCCGGCCCCTGGCACCGTTGTTACATTATTATTTCCATTACCGTTGATCGATCGATCGTTTACGGGGGCATCGATTCTATTAGGTACTCGTGGTCAACCAAAAAGATACTGTTTTGCACGCTCGTGTTTATAAATACAATGTTTAGACTCGGGGGACCACCCGAATAATTCGAGAACTACATTATTACAATATTTCTATTACCGTCGATCGATCGATTATGGGGGCATCGATTCTGTTAGGTACTCGTGGTCACCCAAAAAGATAGTGTTTGAGTAATATAGTACTTTTCCCAACTTCTAAAATCTAGAAAGTCGAAAGCCTAAAATTCTCAAATTACTTAAACCCCGAAATTTCCAAACCTTGGATCCCCAAAATTCCAAAGCCTCAAATTCTTAGATTCCTACATTTCCGAATCGCAACATTCTAAAATCTTTAAATTCTCAAATCTCAAAATTCCTAAATTTTAAAATTCCCTTAATCTCAAAATTCTCAAATTCCCTTAATCTCAAAATTCTCAAATTCCCGAATCTTCAAGTTCCCAAATTCGTAAATCCCCAAATTCTAAAATCTAGAAAACCTGAAATCCCAAAATTCCCAAATTACTTAAACCCCCAAATCTCCAAACCTTAAATCCCCAAAATTCCAAAGCCTCAAATTCTTAGATTCCTACATTTCCGAATCCCAACATCCTAAAGTCTATAAATCCTCAAATCCAAAAAGTTCCGCATCCCAAAATGCCCAAATTCTCAAATTCCCTAAATCTCCAAATCCTCAACTTCTCGAAAATTCTCAAATCCCCAAATCCTTATATCCGAAAATCGAGTAAAATCGCCGATATTTCAATCATCACGCGTCCCAGATTTCCGCATCCGCGAGCTCGTAAAACCCGAAATTCTCGAACGCGGAGAACCCACGAAACTCCCAATTTTCCGAATGGCCAACTTCACGGACGCAGCCCCGCACGAGCGAGCCAATGGGATACCACGGAACGTTTCTCTGGCACGCAATTTCACGGAAAGTGTATCAGCGGGGAAAAAGCGGCGGTCGATCTCGAGGTTGCGGCGCATAGAATTCGCGAAGCCGAGCATAACCGCGACATTAATCGAGCGGTGATCGCTGCATACAGGTAACCGCAAACGATAACCTGCTCGGTTTATCTCGTTGCAAAACACCGGTGCATGTTCACTGAATGCGAGTGTCACGGGGTCTGGACACAAATTTTATATAAACAAAAAGTCACGAAATAGCCGTTATGGTAAAAGCAAAAATTCGCATGCAATTGCAGATTGAATCCTGGCGCACACCATAATTTTAGGCCTCGAGCGGACTCTAACCCTAACTATTTTCGTTATGATGAGGTTCCAAGGGTTGATGGTGATTCCAGATGCGATTTGCCCATCCACATATGGGCCTAGAACATGTTTTACGTCGACGTTGAAAAAATACTCGAAAGTAAAAACGCAAAATCGTATCAAATTGTAAACTAAGGCACCCCACCATAATTTTAGGCCTTGTGGGGACTCCAACCCCAACTATTATCGGTATGTTGAGGTTCCAGGGGTTGACGGTGATTCCAAAACATCCACCTAGAATGCGTTCCACGTCGACGTTGAAGCACTCGGACGATCTGCGTTCAACGATCCAACGATGGAACGCGTTCCGCTCGCGACCGATCGAAAAGTAAAAAACGAGGAAAAAATACGGCTGCGAGTGGTGGCGGGCAGAAAGGCAGCAGCAGGTTCTATCGATCGATAAGTCGTTATGGTTATCGTGCATCGGCGCGCGGCTTTTTTGCCAGACCTCGCAGATATCCGGTCTGCTACGCCAAAAAATAGGACCGACAGAGAGGAAACTGGTTGTTGCTAGCTTCCTTCGATCGACTCGAACGCTTTAACGTTGCTGTGTCGGTGAGTGATGGCCGAAACGGGTTGATTAACGGGGGGCAACCAACGTCGCGCCTAACAAAAATGCGCACTTTCGACAGCTTTTCTTTTTCAACGATACGAGACCTTCTCGAAACATTTTTGTTGGTAATTGCGACGATTTTACGCGCGCGATATATATCGAATTGTTCGGAGTGTGATTTCGTTTTTCTTTTCAACAGGGTAGTTGCGAAAAAGTTCGATCGATTCTACGCAGTAGTTGTTGGTCGATACCCTGTCGAATACGGAAAGTGAGAAGCCGCAATTTTGGAATATTTTACTTTCTTAAAAATGCTTTTCAAGCAAAGTTTCGGGAAATTAGATATTTGGGAATTTGGGAATTTGGGAATTCGGGAATTTCGAAATTGGGGAATTTAAGAATTTGAGGAAATCGAAATTTCAGACTCTGAGAATTTGAGGATTTGAGAATTTCGGAATTTTGAAATTTGGAGATTTGGGAATTTAGGAATTTGGGAATTTGGGAATTTAGGCGACTGAGAATTCGGGGATTTGGGAATTCGGGGATTTTGGAATATGGGGATTTGGGAATTTGGGGTTTTGGGAATTCGGGAATTTGAAAATTTGGGCGACTGAGAATTCGGGGATTTGGAAATTCGGGAATTTGAAAATTTGGGCGACTGAGAATTCGGGGATTTGGGAATTCGGGGATTTGGGAATTTGGGGATTTGGGAATTTGGGAATTTGAAAATTTGGGCGACTGAGAATTCGGGGATTTGGGAATATGGGGACTTCGGTATTTTGAGAAATTATGAATTTGGGAATTTGGGTATCTGAAAATTCGGTGAATTAGAAATTCAGCGGGACGTCTGTCTGGTCGCAGGAAGCGCTCTGTAATGTCAAGAGACACGGGTCGAGTTGAGACAAGGGTGAGAAAACGTTGTTGGTGGTGTTCGAGGATAGAGGAACGATATGGATAGAGGGAATTTGAAATCGCGGCTAATAGAAAGAAACGGCGAACCAACGAAATAAGAGATGGCTACACGGGGACGCCATGGTTTCCTTGCCAGCTCTCCTTTCATCTCCATGGATGCAAACCCTCAGTGATCCTCAACCTTCGCGACCCTGTTCACATAATTACATGGAAATCTTGCCTTCTAGGTTGCATCCAAGTGTACACTGTCGATTTATGACAACGTATTATTCCTAATCCCGATATAACGTAATTGCGGATACGAACTGGCACGATTACAGGGTAGGCTCGATCGATGGTTCCAACAGAAAAATTATTGATTGATACACGGCCACACGGTATTCCGGTTGCAATTTATTATAAATACGTTCGATTATTGGCCAAACATTAAATTAAGCCGTGAACGTAGCCGCTTCTGATATCGCATCCGGTTCCGCAAACTCGATTAACCGTTTCTCGATAGTTTCTCCTTTTTGTCCATTTATTAACTTCGCCGCATTTATTGTGGACATACTATGTTAGACACCTCGTTTAATCCGCCGTGTGTGCTCGCTTAAATATCTCGAGCACGTAGTTTAAAAGCGACGAGTTTGAAAAACGCGCATTTACATAATTATCGAGTAAAGCGTTAATGACGCACGCGTGATTGCAGGGATAACACACGCGTTAATAACGGAAAATTAATACCGGAGAGAGAACAAAAATTGTTGTCTAATAAACTTATTTTATTCGGTGGACGTTCAGTTCGATGATAATATTAACTCCTTCAAGAATTACTTGAAGCAATTAGCGAAAGAAACTTTGCGATTATAGAAACCTTTCTTGACACTGAATCTCCGACGCGATAAGCAAAATACATTCCCTATACACGAAAGGAAGCTATTAAATGACCATTAGCTTCGCTACTAATAAAGGTCGCTTCTTTCTTACTCGGAATTCGGTGCACTTTTATTTTTGGGGGTAAAACTTGAATACTCAAATCCTCGAATTCCCAAATTTTCAAATCCCTAAATTCCCAAATCCCCAAATTTCTAAATCTCCAAATTCCCAAATCCCCAAATTCTCAAAATTTCTGAATTCCTAATTTCCCAAAATTCTCAAATCCCCAAATTTTCAAATCCCTAAATTCCCAAATCCCCAAATTTCTAAATCTCCAAATCCCCAAATTCTCAAAATTTCCGAATTCCTAATTTCCCAAAATTCTCAAATCCCCAAATTTTCAAATCCCTAAATTCCCAAATCCCCAAATTTCTAAATCTCCAAATTCCCAAATCCCCAAATTCTCAAAATTTCCGAATTCCTAATTTCCCAAAATTTTCAAATCCCCAAATTCCTCATTTCCCAAAATTCCCAAATCCTCAAATCCCCAAATTCTTCAAACTCCTATCTTCCCAAAATTCCCAAAATTCCCAAATTCCTAAAGTCACAAATTTCCAAATCACCAAATTCTCAAAATTCCCGAACTCCTAATTTCCCAAAATTCCCAAATTCCTAATTTCCCTATATCCCCAAATTTTGAATGTCCCGAAATTCCCAAATTCCCAAATTCTCAACACTCGGCACCGAACAGCACCATTTAAAGGCCCTAAAATTGAAAAAGAGCGTCGATCTTACCGGATTCCGTAATTGAGCCCGAGGTGTTCGTGTAAGTTGGTAATGGGCCAGTCGGCAAATTTCTTATTGCCGATGTAGCAAGGAAGAAACAATGCTAACGAAGTAAGCAAATATCGCTTTGTCGAGACAGCCACTCGAGCGGAATCAATATTCCGGCGCAACTTCCGTGGAAACCGCTGTTCCGTTCGCAAACGTATACGAGAAAATCGAGCCCGACCTTACGCGTTTAACACGCGATCCGCTTTATTAAAGGTGATTCGATTTTCCGACGAATAATAATCGACGATCGAACCAGACGACAGGAGGATCACGATCGATAACGATCATATCGTCGAGCCCTGATCGACAATCAACTCGCTCTTAACGAACCAATTAGACGTACCAGTGCGTGATAAAATTGTTAACTGCCGGATTATCGTTCGAGAAGGAAGTGTTTTAAGTCGATCGATCGATCGTTAAGTAAATATAACCAGTCGTTACGATTCAGCTCAATTGGAATCGTTAGAAAACAACCGAAATTGTTTAGATTGCATATAGCAGTGATAGAATGTGAATAATAATTTGATTGTCGATTAAAGATGTTCGATCTCTCTTCCAATAATTAGTTAAATTGAAACTAAAATACAAAAACAAGTAAATAATCTGACACATGCAATGATTCTTAATTTCGATGAAGGATAACAATTTGTCAGCTTCTTAGTTTTCGTACTTTAAAATGAGAAATTTAAGATATGTTATTTTCACGAGTTTCATAAATCTAGTAATAAATATCTTTAAAACTATGTTCTACTTTAGTTAGTATTGTAGTTAGTTGTTATTTTAGTTGTTAATAATTTAGTATTTAGTTACTATAATAGTTATTATTTTAGTTGGTGTTGTATTCTTATTTTCAAAACTTTGCAAATTCTCAAATTCCTAACTTTCCGAATTCCCCAAATTCCCAAATTCCTAATTTCCCGAAATTCCCAAATCTCCCTATCCCCAAATTCCCAAATCACTCATTTCCCGAAATTCCTAACTTCCTAATTTCCCAAAATTCCCAATTTCCCAATTTCCCAAAATTTTCAAATTCCTAATTTCCAAAAATACCAAAATTCTCAAATCCCCGAATTCAACGAACTCCTAACTTCCCAAAATTCCCAAATTCTCAACTCCCCAAATCCCCAAATTCTCAAAATTCCAAAATCTCCCAATCCCCAAATTCCTCACTTAGCGAAAACCCGAAATCTCCAAATTCTGAAATTTTTTAAATTCCCCAAACTCCTAATTTTCCAAAATTACAAAATCCTCACACACCCAAATGCGCGTTGAATGAAAAACGGATTCAGTGTTCATTAGCGTAGAGCGTCGCGGGACACGTAAGCGTCGTAAATACGAAGGCAAGTAGTATAGAGGAGAGAATTATTCCCCGCATCGTGCTGTATAGCGTGCGAGCGGTTTCTGCAAAGGGATATTAGCGACTCGGCCAGAAAATCTGGCGAACGGATCGGCCGAGAGAGAACGTTAACGGAGTAGGCGTTAAGGACACGTGGGCATTCGTGTGATGCAGAAAATGCAAGGGAAACGAAGACAAGCAGGAACGTCGCAGGATAAATGATTCATTATGCTGTGCGCGGAATATCAAATGAAAAAGACACGAAGAAAACAAAAAAAAAAAAGATAAAACAGACGCGAGCGCTGTTCGCAGAAGCGTACATGAGAAAACAAAATAAAATTAAAAAAAAGTGGAGATTAATGCCATGAAACCATCGTAACTCGAATCGACCGTGACTACAATTTTATACGTTGTTAAAACATCGACGAATCATAATATAAATTTTCGTCGATTTATGTTATTTACGTATCTCGCGTTATTCACGTTATTCGCGTTTTGTATAATTACAATCGGAGAAGTTCGCGCGGTGAAGTTTATTTCACCGAGTACGTACGTTCAACGATGCTTCTCGCGTAACTCGAAACATAGTAGTTTCGCGTAATCGCGTTAATTTTAATGACCCTGAAATATATTGCCTGGGACAACATTTTGTGTCACTATGGTACGTATCATTGTATTCCCTAAAACTAACGTCGTTCCGTTTTAGTTTCAAGAATATTCGCGAAGACGTTCAATCGTATGAACTGTTTTATACGATTGTTTATAAAATATCCTTGATTTTATGTTTAAAAGGATTTAATCGTACGATTTTTCTAAATAACGTCTTTGATGACATACTGCGAGAGACAAAAATATTCCTGCAGTTGAAATGCAGAGATAAAAAACAACAATATTTCCTATGTTATTAAGTATATTTAAACATTTGTAGATGTTATGTATAATATACAATGTATAGATTGGAATGTAATCAATAATATAAAAACAAATTGTTATTTTTATTTGTATATACCCAGTGTACGAATACTTTTGTCCGTCACACTAGTATTTAGTGATGATGGCGAGACGCGTTTTCGCGTGATTCTCGTTATATCGCCATATTCGAGCGAAGCGTTAATATTACCAGCGGGTTCGACCTTTTCCTTCGAAAATGTGGTTGGCTGTGCCCACATAGGAGCACAGCCTCCGCTTTGTCCTCTGGAGGAGATAAAAGGTAGCGCGGGCGATGCTCGATCCCCGGTGGCGCAGTTACACTACCCGACACGGCCCTAACTGTTGCATTTCACCGTCGAGGAGCATCGCTCGATAGGATAGGCCGCCGCACAGAGGTTATTAACGACAATCGATCTAATTTTAATCTCATCGCGCGCCCACTTCGCCATTTTCTCTGGAGGAAACCTCGGAGTAGGTCGAGCGACCTCGTGGAACTTTCAATTTTATAATTTTCACCTTCGAAATTTGAATATTCTCAAATTATAAAATTACTCAGGTTCCAAATTCCCTAGTTCAAAAATTCTCAAACTCCCAAGTTCCCTAGTACAAAAATTTCCAAACTCCCAAATTGCCTAGTTCCAAAATTCCCATATTCCCAAACTCTAAAGTTCCCTTGTTTCAAGTTTCAAATTCCCAAATTTCCAAATCCCCAGTTCCCAAATTCCAAATTCCGAATTTCTAAATTCCCATGTTCCCTAGTTCCAAAATTCCCAAACTCTCAAGTTTCCTAGGTCCAAAATTCTCAAATTCCCAAACTCCAAATTTCCCAAATGCCTAAATTATCAAATTCCCAAATTTCCAATTCCTCAGTTCCCAAATTCCAAATTCCCAAGTTCCCCAGTGCAAAAATTCCAAATTCCTAAATTCCCAAACTCCCAAGTTCCCTAGTTCCAAAATTCACAAATTTTCAATGTCCAAATCCCTGAATTCCAAAATACTCCAATTCCCGAATCCTCGATTTCTCAAACTCAGAATCAGCAAATTGCGAGACTCTCGAGTCTCCTTCTCCAAATCCCAAATTCCCCCAGACCCGGAAATCTTCAAACGGCCGGAAAACGACGTATCCGCGAATCCCGGAATCGCGTCGCGCGAAAACGTCCGCGATGTTCGGTGATTATTAGCGGCAATCGATCTAATTTTAATCGAACGGGTCGCGTCGTTCTCGGGGGGAAACGAGGCGTCTGGTCGCGCGACCTCGCAAGGGACACTGCTCCTGCAGCGCCATCATTGGCTGCTCGTCGACGGCGCCAACGGAAAGTATTCCCGTCCAGCTCCGTCCCACGCGACCCTCGACGTCTCTCCCTACTTTCAGCCGACCAGACGAAACGGTGGGAGTCGACGAGCGACCGGTCTCCACGAGTGGGGAGAACGACGCTCCTGCGTTCGACAGAGACATCGGACGTCGACGCGCGACGAACAGAGACAACGAGAAGCACCCTCGAGAGGGTAGGAATCTACGAACGGACAGGGATAGACTTCGTTTCGGGGAAAAGAGACAATTTGTGCGTCGACGGAGACAGAGACCGACGATGCTGCGAGATACGTGCATCCGCGCGACAAAGAGAGACGGCATGGTGATGGCTTCGAGATGGGTTAGTGCAGGTTTACGACGTAACATCTGGTGTTTCGGAACTCGCTGCATTCTAACGGCAGGTTATTTTATAGTTGTTCGATGTTGTTACTCTGTTGTCTTACAATGTTGCTACTGCGCTACTGTTCGGTAACGATTCTATAGAGTAGTATCTATTTTAGTATGCTACTGTACCGATGGTCCCTTTGTTTCAATATATTGTTGTACGACTGCACCGATTACGCTGTGCGATTATTTCACTGTTTTACCTTGCTATTTTATTATACTGTTATATTTATAATTTATTACATTGCTATTATAGTGCTATTTGTTATACTATTATATTAATAGTTATTTATTATTCTATTTTACTATGCTATTATATCATCGTACGATTATACTACTATTTCATTATTTTATTATATTACTACGCTGGTGCACTATTATGCTACTCTACTATGTTACTATGCCGTGGCATTACCTTTCTGCCGGGCCACTGTTTTTCTTAGACAACTACATTACCATATCTCCATTGCCACAGTACCGTTATGATCACACTATTACAGCGTTTTCTTTCAACGACCATCTGTTCTACCATAACATTTCACCCTTTCCTATACACGTCATAATATAAACGGCATTTACTTTGATTTAAATTCCGAAAGATACTATAAACCCGGACAACAGGATATACGTGCCCATACACAATCACAATACGGATTAATCTACATGTACGTATATATCAATCTATATTTATACATTAATCTTTATGTCTGCATCAATCTATATGAATATATCAATCTATACGTATATATCAATCTATACATATGTATATATCAGTCTTTATGTATCTTTCAATCAATATGAATACATCAATCTATACGTACATGTATATCAATCTTCACGTATATATCAATCTATACTTGTATACCCATACGTATGATGACTCCGTTTACGAATAGCTTCGTGCGTTACCTGGGTCGTTAAAAGTGTAGAGTCTAAAATTGATAAACAGATGGATTAAAAAAGGGAAACGCACGATTTGGCCGTCGAAACTGGTGGAAAAGCGACAGCCAGCGAAAATCCGTCGGTATTTAAAAATCTGGCAAGACGGATACCCATCGCTGGCAGTAAAGGCATCGAGTCGGAGAAGGAGAGACAGAATACGGGAGTACGTTGGTCGGAGAGTGGAGGCACAGGAGAGAGAGACAGGCGCATGATCGTCGGCTTGGTGGGAGAGTAAGAGAGAGATGCGTGGAAGGGGACAAAGAAGGAGAGCGAGCGCGCAGCAGGAAAGCTGCCGGGCGCCATACTGCTTTCGTTCGTTCGGCACAGTACGCGGCCAGCGCCTACGCGGATCGTCGCGGTGCTCGTCGGTTCTCGTTGCTCGTCGTGGTTTCCGTCGTTTTTTACAGTGGTGCACAAGTTACGTTACGTTCGTTGTTCGATTCGTCGAAACAGTTTGACCGTCGATCGTGCGTGCTACGTAGGACGATTGAACGTCGGCTTCGTGTTAAAACGGAGAATCGTGTTGTTTCGGCCGTAGCCGACGCCGCCGTCGTCGCCACTGCTCTCGTCTCGGCCGGCTCTCTCGCGAGAGAGAGTCTCTCCGTCTCTCTCTCCGTAGGTGCGTACGACGCGCCGCTCCTCCAACAACGAACGCACGGGGATTTTTTTTTTTCACGCGCTACCGACCACTGCCTTCCGGTTCACCAGGTGAGTGAACGGGCAACGAAGAAACGGCCGGGCGCCGGACAGGTTAGGGACACACCGGTCCTCAGGATTTCCACGGTGTCGATGAACGTGATCGAACACCATCGAACTCGATTATACGCGGTCCGTCGCCTCGCGTCCCGCCGATACCGGTTACGGTTACGCGCTTTTACTTTCGATCGAGGCCGACTCGGCCTCCAAATCCGTCCCTACTTTCGGAACAGCTGCTCGATGTTACCGATGCATCTTTCATTGCTTCGATCCGATACTAATAGCCGCGATCGATTCTCCCCGCGACGCTATCGACCGTTATCGATGGACGTCTATTAAAAAACTACCGATATATAACATTATACGTACTTTCGTTGTAGTCGATCGTACAGAAAGTACACCGGCATTCGTCTGCTTCCGCTTACCGGTTTGCCGATCTCGATGCAACTTACGGACGTTGCGTTTATTTTTACGGATATTTATGAACGGACCGACGTTTATTTTCAGCGACGTTCTTTCAACAATTGATTGATGTTGTGTCTTGATACTTAGGAGTATAGCCTAGTCGTTGAATCGTGAATTGTTATCCTTCCCAGGATCGTTGGTACATTCGTCCAGTGCAAATGTCACTACCTTGAAAGAAGACGTGGCAATCTTCTTGTTTTAACACTGGAAGTACCGGCATTAAATGTATGCTTAATTCAAAACTGGAAATAAAGTAGAAAAATAAATAAATATTGCAACATCACCTAGCATATACAACCATTCATTAGCTCAATAAAACATGACAGACATTTTGACAAAAGGACGGCAATCAAATTTGGTCTACGGATTTCAGTAAATGTAAAAATTTGGAAATTCGTAAATTAAAGATGAGAAATAAAAGGAAGAAAATAACCTTGATCTCTTTCCATTGTGTAGTTCATCTTGTAATGTATTTATAGTCACACAGGACTTATAGTCAATCTACAGTAATGTCGGGATGTACATATACCCATCGATTGATAGTTTCAGCAGTAGCGCTACAAACAGTAAAACGTAAACGTCGATCATTATTGATGTTCTTATGAAAATATCGCAAAAGTATACCGGAATAACGTCGTTCTCGATATAGGAAGGTAGAATATGAAAGGTTAGATAGCCAGGATTCTGTTTGGGCATGCAAGGGTTAAATCGCTTCCGTCGACAAATAGAAGAAGCTTGCGATTCAACCGGAACAAACGATCGTCGCGGATTGATGGGAATCGTTCGGGAATTTTGCATCGTTCGAACAGGGTGCGTCGCTTGCAATAAAACAATGCACCGCGTCGATTGCACCGAATCTGCTGCTACCGGTCTGATGCGTAGCGGGTATCGATAGGCCAATAACGATCTTTTCGGAACACCGTACTTTATCATTTCAACCTGTACGGTAGTCCGCGCGTTTCGCCGTAAGCATTTTGCCCAATTTTTATAATCGGTCGGGTCAGGACCTCCTTCTAGAGAATCGGTCTGGGGGAAAACTGACCACGGTGCTCATCTTGTGTCATACTGTATCATACTGTACCTGACCTGCGAACTCTTATACCGTAAATGTAATACATTTTTTTAATTCTTTGCAAGTTTTCATATTTTTGAATTTGGACATTTTTTAATTCACATACGATTGTTATGTATTTGGACATTTTTTCATTCACACATGCATGTTACGAATTTGGATATTTTTTAATTCACACGCAAGTTACGAATTTGGATATTTTTTTATTTCACAAATGCATGTTACGAATTTGGAAATTTTTCATTCGCACATACATGTTACGAATTTGGAAATTTTGTCATTCACAAATGCATGTTACGAATTTTTAAATTTGTTACTTCGCATATGTTATCAATTTTCAAATGTATGAACTTCTCCAATTTTCAATATCGGTTTGCAAATTTTCACCTGCAGCAATTTGGAAACTTTCAAACGTAGTAATATGGAAATTTTCGTGAGTAGAAATATGGAAATTTCCGAACGTAGAAATACGGAAACTCCCGAACGAAGAAATTGTCGAGTTTGCACGTTTCGTCTCTCGATATGAATGTCCCCTCCGGCGTGTGCATGTTCTCTTAATCAGAAAGATGTGTTTCATCCGTACGTGACCGCGAGCTGCATTTTCGATCATACCGTGTTTACGAATCGAAGAGATGCAAATAGACTGCATTTCTTAGAATAATTTAGAGGTCATCCGTTCGAGCGAGATAATGTACAAACAAAAAGGTTTCAAAGGGTATCGATAGCGACTCGAATGAGAATTAGTATCTCATTTATTATGCGGCGTTAAATATAGAACCCTCTCAATGTTGAAATTTCATGAGTTACCGGATAGTCGAACGTTTTAAAACAGGTTCAACAACGATGGAAACTTCCGAAACTCGATCAACTTCGACTTAAAATTAACACCGAGACGATCCAACTTTTGTACGCGATCTCGAACTTCTTAATTAATTCATCAACTATTTCAAGAATAGCCGTCGACATTTTTTGCATACGCCATTAAGAATAGCAGTCGACGTTTTCCTCCTACGCTTTTAAGAATAGCCGTCAACGTTTTTTTATTTATACTTTTAAGAATAGTCGTCGACATTTTTTATTTACACTTTTAAGAGTAGGGGTCGTACAATACCTACATTCGCTTATCGATCACTGTGTCATTCCCTAAATTCCCGAATTGGGAGATTACCGAGTCCCAAGATCCCCGGATCCACAAATTTCCGAATCCCTAAATTCCCAAATTGGGAGATTACCGAGTCCCTAGATCCCCGAATCCCTAAATTTCCAAATACCTAAATTCCCAAATTGGGAGATTGCCGAGTCCCTAAAGCCCCGAATCCCTAAATTCCCGAATTGGGAGATTACCGAGTCCCTAGATCCCCGAATCCCTAAATTTCCAAATACCTAAATTCCCAAATTGGGAGATTGCCGAGTCCCTAAAGCCCCGAATCCCTAAATTCCCGAATTGGAAGATTACCGAGTCCCTAGATCTCCGGATCCCCAAATTTCCGAATCTCTAAATTCCCGAATTGGGAGATTACCGAGTGCCTAGATCCCCGAATCCCTAAATTCCCGAATTGGGAGATTACCGAGTCCCTAGATCTCCGGATCCCCAAATTTCCGAATCTCTAAATTCCCGAATTGGGAGATTACCGAGTCCCTAGATCCCCGGATCCCCAAATTTCTGAATCCCTAAATTCCCCAATTGGAAGATTGCCCAATCTCTAAGTTTCCTATTGCCTAAATTGTCGAATCCCTACATACCCGAATCCCTACATTCGAGATGCAAGGTCACTGCCATACCTCGAGATACCATGTTAGTTTGCTCGTAACTAAAAATTCTGACCACGCCAATGAGGCAGAGTCGCTAGGAGAATTCGAGACGGGTGTCCGGTTCGTTGTCAGCGTCGGGCACAGAAATTTAGTGGAAAATATTAGGGTCCATCGCGAATCGACCAGTCACGGTCGGCGAAGACGTTTTTCGATGGTGGAACGGAGAATGGGCATGGGTCTGGTCCGGGATCCATGAAATGAAAGCCAACCTCGTTCTATTCTTCGTTCGAGCAGCAGATGTTTCTTGCAGGACAGGAGACACGAGTCCTGCGCCAGGAGTGCTCGTAACAACGGCCTCGAAACATAAATTCCGAGTTCTGGCTGCATTATGCATGTTGCGCGATGCAGAAAATGTATTACCATAAGTGGCGTTCCGATCCGAGCTCTGACACGGAACGCTTTTCGCGACCTGCAACCCCTTCTTTCATCTTGACGCCACCTTTTCTCGCCTTTTCATTTTTCAAATTTCGTTCTATACGTTCGTTTATGGTTTTTCCAGTTAGGTGAAATTTTTATGTATTTCTTGTTCGCTCATTGACAGTTACGGCGCGTTTCTTGAAATGTTTGAATACTGTATTTTTTGGTGTACATATTCGAAATTGCAGTGTTTCTTCTGTTTATTTACTCGAAATTTGTGATACGTTCTTTGATTATTGGTTCTGAACTCATGATACAGTTTTTTGATTGTTTATTCAAAACTTCTGATACATTTTGTGATTTTTGATTCATAGATTGTGATACATCTTTTGGTTATTTAACTAAAACTTACGATACATTTTTCGGTGATGATTTGTGTTGATTCATTGGCAATTTCATCTGGTGTATTTATTGTTGATTTATTCACAATTTCGTTTGCTGTATTTTTTACTGATTTATTGACACTTTCATCTGCTATATTTTTTGTTGATTTATTGTCAATTTCATCTGCTGTACTTTTTGTCTATTTATTAAAAATTTCATGCTCTGCATTGATTGTCAGTGTTTTAAAAACCTCATGCATTGCATTTGTCGTTGATTTACCGAAAATTCTATTGTATTTTGCTAAATAAATTTGAAATCGACAGGTTCACAAACTCGCTACACGAACTCCACGAGCTGCATACAAAAACAGAAATTCGAAAATATAGAAACGAGAACCCCCAAATCTGCATGTATCCGAATTATCGAGTAAATTAACCAGGCCATAAGTGTCCACGAGAGTACGTACCAAAGAGAATAGTCAGGAGAGACAAAAAGTAACCCCAGTTGTCTCGGCACGATCTACCCCGCATGTAAATTTCGCTGGTAACGGTATTGAAATATTTTCACAAACGTGATCCAGCCACGTATATTATCACGAACCGAGGCACAGTTTCAGGTTGCCGTTGTCGAATGAGTTCCTCTCAGCCGCACCTTGCAAATTCTTGCTTTTCACGCTTGTCCATGCATTCTCTTACAGAATTTTCTACGTACACATTATATATATATATATACACGCGTATATGTATCCACAGCAGCGAGACACGGACGGGTCGTTGGTTTATTCGCTTTCTCGTTTTCGTTTCGCCATCCGGGTTATCTGGTAGGCGTGCAATCGTGCCACGAAGAAGAACAGAGTGTGTTCGTAGAAGCGGCAAAAGGGCAGGAAGGTTAAATTTCGTAGAAGGTGGATGGCAAAGGGAGGGTGCGAACGACCAGGGAGAGATCGCTCTGCCAACCAGCTGATGTAATTTTCCTTCTCTTTCTCGTTTTTCTTCTTCTTCTTCTTCTTCTTCCTCCGCGTTCGCTGCCGCCACTTTCTCTTAGATCGACCCTGCATCGAATTATCGATCTATTCGTTCAACTTGAAACGATAACCATTTTCTCCGTGCACCGTTCCATTTTCAAACAAATATTCGACGCTTCGCCTCTTCCATCTCGTCGAACGCGTATTTTTTATTGGAATCGATGTTCCGTTACGAATGTTAACTGTAGTTGCGATTGGTGTGTAACGTTGTACAATTTTTCTCTGAATGAACTTGTAATGTTGTGCAATTTTTCTTTGAGTCAAATTTTTAATATTGTATAATTTTTGTTTGAGTCGGACTAGTAATATTGTACAATTTTACTTTGAAGCAAATTTTTAGTACTATACAATTTTTGTTTCGGTTGGTCTAGTAATATTGTACAATTTTTTTTTTAATCAAATTTTTAGTATTATACAATATTCGTTTGAATCGGACTTGTAATATTGTACAATTTCTCGTTGAACCAAATTTTTAATATTATACAATTTTGGTTTGAATTGGATTTGTAATATTGTACAATTTTTAGTCTTTTTTAATAAATTTGCAGCATTACGCGCTTCCTCTTTGGTCAAATTTATAAATAGCATGTAATATTTGTCCGAACTAATTCGTAATTCTACACAATTTTTTTTTAAATGAATTTTTTTTGTGATGCTGTACAATTTTTTCTTCGAATGAATTTGTGTTACTATGCAATTTTTTCTATGAACGAATGTGTGTTGCTATATAATCTTTTCTCGGAATGAGTTTACGTAATGTAATTTCTCTTTGAACGAATGTATAGCGATATACAATCTTTCCTCGTATGAATTCGTAACATTGTACAACTCGTTGTAGTATAAAAAACATGTCACGAGTATCAGTTTCAACATGACCAATTAGCAAGAAGTTAGGGTATGTTTATATTCGACATTTATATCCGATGTATCATAAGTGCCATTTCAGGTAGCTTTTACGGTCACCGAATTGGCCGAACGATCTAATAGGTTGTTCGAAAGTTAGCAAGATCGAACGAAATGGAATTCTTTGATAGAAATTACGGTCGGTTGTCAAACTTTTGTTAAATCGGATGGCTGGTGTCTGCTAGTCTCTCAACAGCCGTCGATTCGCAGGCGAAAAGGGGATGATAGGGCGAGGGAGAGAAAGAGAGATAGAGAGGGATGCGAGGGTGGAGAGGCGTGTTGCTATGGCGAATTTCGCGTGTCAATGGGATCCCTCGAACCGTGTTAACGAGAAACTGCCGGAAGCTGCGGGAAATGGCATTCTTCTTTCGGGAGTTTGATACCGTGGAGATGCAGCAAACTTGCACGAACGATATTCATTTCGACACTTTCGAAACGACTACCTGCTGCAAGTTTGTACTACTAACAATTAATCTATCGATCAAGTAAATTCACAAATTCTGAAATTCTCCAAATTTCCTAATCCTCGAATTCTCGAATTTTTGACTTACCAAGTGCTCGATTCACATATCTTTAATTTTATAAAGTTCTAAATCCCCTAGTTCCTAAATTCCTAAATATCATAATTCTCAAGTCTCCAGATTTCCGAATCGCAAAATTTTCGAATCCCTCATTCCCAAATTGGGAGATTACCGAGTCCCTAGATCCCCGAATCCCTAAATTTCCAAATCCCTAAATTCCCAAATTGGGAGATAACCAAGTCCCTAGACCCCCGGATTCCCAAATTTCCGAATTCCGAAATTCCTAGATTGGGAGATTAACAATCTCTAAATTCCCGAGTCCCTACATTCCCGATTCCCTAGATTTCCGCACACCAACATTTCCAATTCTCTAAATTCCCAAATCTCAAAAATTCCAAATCCCTAAAGTCCCACATACACCGATTACTAAATCTCTAAATTCCGGAGTTCGTAAATGCGCAAATCCATATATCATTAAATTCCTAAATACCTAAACCCCTAGATCCCCAAATCGGATGCTTCATCTCTTGCCGCACATTAAAGGAACGCGAACGCGAACGAAAATATGCATCGATCGAAACACCAACAGATGTTACTTTAAATCTCATAAATTGTAGCTTCATCTCATTCGATGCAATTTATCCTCGTTTACCGTTTAACCAATTTACAGCTGGTAATTGATCGTCGCTTAACGCCTGATCGATCTGTTTAAAAATATGTTACACACATTTATGTTACACATATTTTTAAATTACAAATATACATATGTCCAAAAGACATATTCAATTTATTTAAATAAAACTCGATGTCGAGGCACACTCGACACAGGAGTAACAATGCTTAATTGTACTTAATAACATAGAAAATATCGTTGCTTTTACTTCTACAATCCAAATGTACAAATACCTTCCCACCCAACTGTACATATTTTCTTCGCCAAAGAATAAATATTCCAGCACTCGTGTTGGCACTCTAATAAGTGTTTGGGGCAGCATCTCCAGCTCGAACGCGGCCCGATACCCGACATGTAAGCGTTTTAGCGTGTTCGTTTAATCTCGCGACATCTCGTGACGCGGATACGTCGCGATTCTCCTCCGTTGGCTCTATTGTCGCCACGTCATTTAAGAAATGAAAGATATCCCGGTTAGGTTGTCCCGGAGGCAGAAATTCGAGGAAAAGGCTCGTTTCCATGGGTAGTCCTCGATTCGTCGCTAGCAGAAAACAACGCGAGTCGAGCAGCATGCTCTCACGCCCGTTCATTAAGTCCGATTAGCAGCGTGTTGACCTCCGCGGATCCTCCGATTATGAACGGGGTCCTCCTCCTCGCAGATGGCTCGTTCTGACAACTCCGCCGATATATATCATCCCGAATTGGACGACGAATACTCCGCGCAGCTAATTCTTTGTGTGTCGCGTGTCACGGTGAGGACGTGCACGGATGACGTGTGTGGTCGCTAGAAGACGATAACGCGGGTCGTGCATTGGACACGGTGCATTAATGTGGAGAACACGGTGCGAGGATGCGAGATGCTCTTTTAGGGATTTCGGGGTTGGGGAGAGTTGGATATTCGAGGATCAGGGATTTGGATGTTTTCGACATTTTTGGGATGAGGGAAAATGGGAATTTGGATATTTGCAAATTTCAGATTTTTTGGATCCGGAGATTTGGGAAGATTAGAAATTTTAGGGGTTGCAAAGTTTGGGATTGTGGCAATTTAGGGATTTGGGGATTGAGATTTGAGATTAGGGATTTGGGGTTGGAAAATTTGTAATATTGGACATTTGATGATTTAGAAAATTGGAGAATTGGAAATTTGTAAAAATTAAAAATTGGTGGATTGAAGAATTTCCGATTATAGAAATTTGCAAATTTAGCATTTTGGAGAACTTAGAACTCTGAATATTTAGAAATCTGGGAAATTCAAGAATTTGAAAATTTAAGGCTTCGAAACCTCGGGAACTCTCAAATTTGAATCTTTAAAAATGTAATAATCCCTCTTCAAAATTTCAACCTACAAATTTCAAAACCTGAAATCTTGTAGATTTCAGAACGAAAGCTGCAAAAACCTACAAATTTGGTAAAACCCTGCAACGAGCCCCCCAAATCTGTCTATTAACTGCAATCGTAAAGTAAATATTTAAATCTAACTTAAAAAAACCGTAAATTAAAATAAACTTTAATCCTAAAATTAAAAGTTTCCACGAAGGATTAAAGTGTGCTACGTACCTTCGCAGATTCCGCAAAAAATCTGCAAGAAACTAGAAGTAACAATTATAGCGAGCAGCAGCAACGAAACGATCCGAGATTACATCGACTGGTAGATGGTACCGTAATTAGCGAGAAACGAAAGAAAAATATAAAAAAAACTCGTTCTCCATGCGTGAGGCTCACGGTCGTTGTATAAATTCGAAAAGAAACGTCCGCAAGGGGGAACTATTTAATTGCGAGACTTGATATAGAATTTCAAGTTGTTTCCCCTCGGCTCGCGTGTAACCGGCCAAACAGATCGAGATCGCGTGCGATTGTTTCTACACTGTCGGAATTGCATAGAATAAATTCCATGCCGGGATATGAGATCAACGAGGACGTTGAATTAGTAAAAAATGCCGAAAACGACGGTTTATTCGGACAGAAATATCGTGCTGAGTAATTTAATGTCGTCTATTACTTTCGTCTCGACGAGGTTATAAAAGCCCTAATAAATTATTCGATATTTTTGCTCCACGAGACGATTTTATCTTTTCTGCGTTCTTATTCGAGACACGAATTAATATCGCGGATATTAGTGCACCTTTTTGTTATGTTGTTTTTATTACAGATTGTTTAGATTTTCGAATTTTTTGTTATGGACTCTCGGGCGGAAATTTTCGATTTTTTATATACTCGAAATTTTTTCGCGATGAATTTGGAATCTTTTTAGTTTCTACGTTTTCTAATTTGCCAAATTTTTATATTTTTAAGTTCTTACAGTTTCAAATTGCTGCACTTCCGAATTTTTACATTTGCAGCTCTATAGTTTCGAAATCCTAAAGTTTGAAATTCCTAAATTTCCAAATTTCTACATTTCCAAAATCGCGAAGATCGTAATTTCTACATCTCCAAATTTCTAAATTTCAGAGTTTCTACATATCCAAATTCACAAAGTTCCGGATTTCAATATTTCCAAATTCCTAAAGCTTCAAATTCGTAAATTTCGAAATTTATGTTTTTCTAAATTTACTTGGTTCCAAATGTCTACACATCCGAATTCACAAGGTTCCAAATTTCTAAATTTCCAATATCTTATATTTTCGAATTTCTTCATTTCCAAATTCCAATTTTCCCAGCTCTCATATCCCGAATTTATAAATTCTCCAATTCCCACATTTCCAAATCTCCAAACTTCAAAATTTTCGAATTCTCAAATCCTCAAATTCTTAAAATCCCTAAATTCTTATATTACACTTCTATTAGGTATCGTTATTCAAAGACTTTTATTCAAACAAAAATCAATAGTTATAACAATAAATTAATCAATTTCGTATTCGACGATTAGCTCAGTTTTGTACAGCAGAAATAGCTCTATCGAATGAATATTATACACTTGGCAAACAGCAAGAAAATCGTTGATAGGCAAAAGAAAATATAAAAACGCCATGAACTTATTCCCCAACCTAATATTTCCAAGTGTTCGCAGATAGAGTGATATAACTATTCGTACATAATTCAGGGTGATCCTCGATCCACCCGAACCTACCCGAATATCTCCGAAGTCAATCCGAATGCCGGTCACCCGACATGTTCTGATACCCGCACGTCCCTAAGGAATTCATATCTTTCACAGGGTGCACCACCCGCATCCCGGTCACGATTAATTAACCAGTAACCAACCGTGTCCTATTTACGGAGTTAAATAGAAAATAGAACGTTGTCAATTGTGACGGAGGGACTCGATGTTACTTCCGGTGAGTTTGTGCGATCGCTAGGAAAAATAGCGTCGTCCGACGTTCACGGAAGTCCCGACATCCTTTTTACCGCTTTCTGTCGAAGAACAGTTTTTTATGTCGCTTACGCAACACACTTTTCGCAACCTGTATCACCATAAAGCATCGCATATTTCATTTACAGAGATATCATTTCCGAAAATAGTGTAGGTTCGGTTTAAGGATAATCGCATCGGCTTTGTTCTTCGAAATTAAAGACTCGGTACAAAAATGAAGAAACAGACGATGAAACGTAATTGAATATACGTGTTAATTATTTATTTTCATATTATCTCCGAAAATAGTGTATGTTGTTCGGTTTTACCATGATCTCACCGGCGTAGATGTAGTTCGTTGTTCGAAATTAAAAACACGGTAATACATTAACAAACAAACGATAAAATGTAATTGAATATACGTGTTAATTATTTATTTCCATATTATCTCCGAAAATGGTGTAAATTGTTCGGTTTTACTATAATCTTACCGGCGTATAGTTTGTTCTCCGAAATTAAAGATACGGTAGTAAAATAAACAAACAACCGATAAAATATATTCGAATACGCGTGTTAATTATTTATCTCGATATAAATCAACACGGGTGTCGGGAATAGCTTTTAATAAATTTTGTGATTTAAATAAGAGACCGGTTTGGTGCGGTCAGTGTTAAGATACACTTTCTCGTGCAATTTGCATACATATTTTTTTTCTCGAAAACACAGTTTCGCACAAGTTAAATTTAGCAGTGATAAATAAGTTTGACGTTGGTGGAGCTTGTACGGCGATTTAAATACTTGATATCATTCGAAAGGAATTTTCACGCGGACGTTCTTCGTGGACGTGCATCGACGTTGTGAATCGTGTGATGTTACAGGCTAATGGTAAACATGGTCAAGATATTTTTTTAGATAGAGAAAACAGCTGTAAAACATCGTCTTTGAGACACGCAGTATCTGTCGAAGCAATGAAAAATAATAGAAAGTAGTTTCTAATAAATCAGAGATTTGTAACATACACCTATCATTCAAATTTGATTTATTATACACATTTATAGCTCGAATTTTATTTATAATGCACACTTTATAATTCAAATTTGATTTATTGTATACATCGACAATTCAAAATTTGATTTATTATATACATTTTTAATTCGAATTTGTTTTATACTATATACGCCGACAATGAAAAATTTGATTTATTATATACATTTTTAATTCAAATTTGATTTAGTATATACATTGACAATTCAAAATTTCATTTATTGTATACATTTTTAATTCGAATTTGATTTATTATATACACTTATAGCTGAAACTTGATTTACAATGTACACTTATAATTCAAATTTGATTTATTCTGTACACTTATAACATGTACAACCATACACTAGCCAATAAAACTTGACATCTTGAAAAAAGGGGAATAAAACATTTTGTAACATAAAAGGTCTAACCCGAAAGTGGTCATATTGACCGGTCGGTAGTTGCGGTGTTAATCGAGAAAACTACGCGAAGGAAGTATCGAACAGCCGGGATGAAAAAAAAAATGGAGGCGAAATATTAAAAGCTTTTAATACCCTTCATCTCGCAGGGCTCTCGCCACCGATATTCTCCGTCGAGCGGAGAACAAGGGCCGCGAGCGTCTATCTTCTGTACGGGGGTGGTAAAGTCATTTCAAGGGGGAAAAAAATAATGCAAAGGTTGATTCACGGGGAAACAAAGGGAGCCGCATTGTACGCGTCGAACACGGTGAATGGAGTTCGCGTTCAAGAACTTATGAATGAGCTTAGCAACCCGGTGCGTGCGCATATGCACTCTCACGGTGCACTCTCGCGCGCGCACGTTGCACTCGCGTCACACATGCTCCCTACTTTATACACACACGAGCGTATTCGTGCATGACGTTATCGTTCGATCGCGTATCCTTGTACATTGCAGCTTCTGAAACATCGGGTCTACTGTAAAGCTCTGTCCGTTTAAAGAGGAAGAAAATTATGCAGTTTTTAATGCATTTAATCCTTTGCGGTCGTAAGTGTTTTCACTATTTGCAAATAGCAACTGTGAAACTTTTTGGTTAAAAGGTTTGATGAATTTTTCTAAAATAATATTTTTATTATTAATTACGATTATTGTCTGTTTCACTGTGTTCAAACTTCTCGCGCATAATACTACAAATGTAGTTAGAAATTATTTATTAAAATTTGTTGCATCGATTCAAATGGCGAGTGATGGTCGACCACAAAGTGTTAATAATCTACCAATCTTTTGGAATCTGCACTTTTCGGGATCTCCATGTTTTTGACACTAAAACCAACGACGTGCGCAATTATTTTGGTGCTAAAAATGAAGTTGAAAAATAAATGAACAAACGATGAAACATAAATGAATACACTTATGGATTCTTTATCTTGATGACAATCGGCATAAATGTCAAGAAGACAAGCTTAATAAATTTTGTCATTTGAGGTAGGAAATTTGTAAAACTTTGGAAGTTTCAGTGTTGAATTCACAAATTTTATTCATTTTCTGTTACTTATATCTTTGTCTCTAATATTATTTATTGTTTTGGATTTTCAAATTTCCAAATTCCTAAATTCAGAAATAGAAATTCAGTCTCTAAATTCAGAGACAATCATCAACCGAAACTCGACCGAAACAAAATCCAAATTCTGGTAAAAATATCTTCGAATCACAAACGAGATAATCGGGCAGAATTTTGTGGTAGACCTAATACGATCCTTTTAAATATCGTATCGGGTCGACTCCTTTTACCCGAAACGGAACTGGTTCTCCGTTTTCTGGAGCCTCCGGGGGAGAAAACCAGATTACGAAAAGATCTCTCGTTTCCACGATAAAACTCCGTGGCAGCTATTATTAATCGGGATGACAGATACATCGAAGCTTATCGCGCGACGACACACTTCGCGTAATAATTACGAAAAAGCCCGATTATTTACGTCGGGGCGAGATAACAACGTAAACGGAGAAGATATATTCGACGGAGATACGTGCACCTGCCTGTCGTCCATTTTGTATGATAGCGTTCTTTTAGAAATTTGTGTATCCTGTATACAATGGTGTATTGCTGTTTACGTTTATGCACTTTGAGTGCAATTATGTGTGCTTAAGTTGTTTGAAATATATTGTTACTAGTTTAACTAATTTGAAATATAGTATATTAATAGATTGAGTAGTTTCAAATATAGTATGTCACTAGCTGAAGTCTTGAATATAAGTTGCAATTTATTAAATAAAAATTTGTATTGGTTTTGGTATACGAAGAAAGTGTTCATACACTACAAAATATACGTGCATAATTGAATATAAATTTATAGATGTATAAATGATTATAGATAAAAAATTGAATTTAAATACAAGTTATAGGTCCATTAATCAAGTACATTGATACAATTTTGTCTGCGAGAAAAGTACAATTTCATTTAATCAATTTTCAAGAAAAATTCAATTTAAATGCAATCAAATAGTACAAATAATTTATCATTGATTTTCAGCAGTAATTTAATAGCCTCGTTTCGTATTGGTTGCATATTAAACACGCGATCAAAATCACTTATTTTGTATAAATCGATCGACAAATATATTTGTCACTATTAAAATTCACGATCTGATGAACATCAAGTCTCTTCGATAATTCATTCATTTTGGCGTTAAAATATTCGCGCAAATCGTCGATACGATGAAATAAGAAACGGGAAACGCAGCCACGGTCGAACGTGGTATATTATTCATAGCAATTACAGTAAAATGATGACGGATTCGTTTATCCGTGTTTTTCCGTTGACACAAGAAGAAACAAGAACTACCGCGGCGATTTATCGTATCTCCAACGATACGTGAATTACCGATAACGAACATGACTTTCCCGTTACACCGTCGATACTAAGAAGTCGGCTTTCTTTTTTGAGACTCGAACCGTTCAAACGCGATAATCGATTCCTCGATTGTGTTCGCCGTTAACGCGACACGAATAATTTGCGATTTTCCATTAGCCGGTTTTCAACCAGCGACAAAGGCTCGAAGGTAATCGTTGCTGCGCCATAGCACACGAGCGAAATGAACTGGAGGGAAAACGTTTTGTTATTTGTCTGGCCCGTGAATTCGTGTTGTTTTTTTTTTTACCTTCGCAGACAACAAATAAATACCGGGGTGTTACGAGATGAACGATTGTTCACTTTGAACCTCGTTGTCCTCGCTTTTTGTTACTCGCTGTTCGACGAATCCCGTTTGTAATTGGAACATCTGTTTTCTAGCACGCTCGTAGCTCGTCAGATTCACGTATTTTCACGGTTTGGGACATTCTAGTTTCTGATTTTTCAAATGATTGCAAAATCATCGATTCTCGAATGTCTAGTCTCGTTCATAAATTCTTAAATTTTCAAACTGTTGAGTTTTTGGTTTTCTAGGTACTCAAATTTCGGGGTTTCTTAGTTCCTAGGTTTTGGACATTCTTTTATACTTGAATTCCAAGGTCTCCAAATGACTAGATTTCTTGAATTTCAGGGTCTCCAAATTCTATATCCCCCAAATTCTAAAATCTCGAATTCCCCATGTCCCCAAATCCTAAGATCTTCAATTCCCTATACCCCCAAATCCTAAGATCTGGAATTCCCTATACCTCATAATTCTAAGCTCTCGAATTCCCTATATCCCCAAATTCCAAAATCTCGAATTTCCTATAACCTCCAAATCTTAAGATCTCGAATTCCCTATGCCCCAAAATCCTAAGATCCTGAATTCTCTATACCCCCAAATTCTAAAATCTCGAATTTCCTATAATCCCCAAATCCTAAGATCTCGAGTTCCCTATACCCCCAAATTCAAAAATCTTGAATTCCCTATACCCCCAAATTCAAAAATCTCAAATTCCCTACAGCCCCGAATTCTAAGCTCTCGAATTCCCAATATCCTCCAAAATTCACAAAATCCTCATATTTCCAAAGTCCTCGCATCAAAAAATCCAAAGATCGCTGACCAGAAAGGACCTAAGACCAATAAAAACAACACGACATGGTAATGAAAACGATGTATCGAATACGTGATTGGGATCCGCTAACAATACAGGTGATACGGAAGTCTACGGTCGGAATATCGTTGAATTCGGTTCGTTAGATCGACGCGGGATTCGATTGATCCGTCGTTAAGGCGCGATATCAATGGGACCGCGCGGGAATTAATTGATAATCCCGTTGGAGCGCGTCGCGAATTGAAGATGCACGCAAGTTCTTGAACAGGTTCTCTTTTGAAGCGGCGTGTTAGGTCGACGGCTTCGGTAACGCGACACCACCACCGCGTAACCTATCGTCTAGCCCACCGTGCCGGTTCTCAATTTCACGACAGAAAACGGTGCCGGTTTTCTCAAAAAAAAACGCTCGCCTCTTGTCTTACAATTTTGTCTTTCCCACCATTTTACCCTTTTCTGACGTCTCCTCTACATGAATTTCACCGATAGAGTCAAGTTTAACGCCATTATAGGACTCCGGTAGAATGAACAATTTTATGAACAAATTCATTAGCGACAATATATTTTCACCAGGATTTTAAACGAAATATTATAGTCGCATTCATGAATGATATACTTTGACCGAGTTTATGAATGAAATAGTTTTGATCAAATTCATAAATAAAATATTTTCAATGAAATTCCTTAATGAACCATTTCGATCAAGTTCGTAAATAAAATATGTTGATCAAATTTATGAAGGAATTATTTTTAACCAAGTTCACGAACAAAATATTTGGACCAAATTTTTTAAATATAATGTTCTAATGAAATTCATGAATGAACCATTTTGACCACGTTCCTAAATACAATATTTTGATCAATTTTAAAAATGAACTTTTTCAACCGAATTTATTAATGCAATATCTTCATCAAGTTTATGAAGGAAACATTTTCACCAACTTCACGAACAAAATATTTTAACTAACTTCGTAAATGAATTATTTTGATTAATTTTAAAAAATGATCTATTTCAACCAAATACATTAACGAAATATCTTGACAAAATTTATGGAGCAAATATTTTCTCCTAACTTTATGAACAAAATATTTTTACCAACTTCGTAAATGGAATATTTTTATCAATTTTAAAAAATGATCTATTTAAAATTCATTAACGAAATATCTTGACCAAATTTATGAAGCAAATATTTTCTCGCAACTTCATGAACAAAATATGAAATGAAATATTTTGGAGTATATGATATGATGTATAAATGAAGGAGGTGTATTAAATTGTACAATTTTAAAGAAAATTTCGCGATCAGTTGGCACACGTGGCAACGAGAGTTCGTCGGAGAATCGGCGAGGGACATATTTGGATCGATCCGCGAGAAATGTCGTTCGAATCGTGTACGCTTCTGGTAGCGAGTCAGCTTTCGTAAAAGTTTCACCCGCTTCCTCGTCGGGGCGTCTCGAGACCGCAACCGGTCATATAAGGCACTGTTCTTGAAACGCGAACGATCGTGTCCCACTTTTACGATTCCTCTCGGCGTGCAAAACGCGTGTCTCTCGATCGCTCCTCTCCGCTTGTCGCAGCTCGTTGTTTCGCGTTCGTTAACCTAACCTAATCTCACTGCCACCGAAATTTGATCATACTAACGAAAAGTGAAAATCGCACCACCTGCGATTTTGTTTTAATCAAAATATGTTATAGTCTATGCGAAATTAGGGGGGGTTTAAGTCATCATTTTGCCGATTTCGAATTTGTTAAAAAATTATAAGTCTTTAAAATTTACAGTTTTTGCCTATTTTTGCAAAAATTCACTTACGAATTTTTTTCTCAGAAACTACTCGTGCGATCGAGCTAAATTTTTCTTTGTTTTATTCATAAAGGATCGGGCTGCTATGAAATATTTTTTTCTGACTTCTTCAATTTGTTATATAATATGATAAAAATTAAACAAATCCTTTTTTTACGTTTTTCATTGAAAAGCACATCGGATTCAAGTTTAAAAAATAACATGGTCATATTCTGTTCGGTGCACATGTTTACATTCGGGTTGTTAAAATTATTTTTGCTTCAATGTCGTCCAACTTGTAAAATTGTTTGACACATAAATTGACAACCCACGCAGTGGAGTTAAAATAAAAAGACAGTTAATGGGTTAATATAAATGCACCAGTTGCACCGATTTGAAAATGTGCCAATTTAAAACGCGATCAAATTTCTGTGCAACGCGGGCTTATTTTATTTCCCGAAATACCAAAACACTTAATAAACGTTGAAAAATTTCGTGAAAACGTAGTCGGTGAACAATTTTCGCGTGTTCATACGCGTACACCGCGTTATCTTCTAAAACAACATCGATAAAGCCGAACAAAATATCATTGTGTTTCGAAAGCTCGGAGTTTTCGTGCTTCATTCATAACGATCGTTATGCTATCGCGATTACTTCACGGAGACGTTTATCTGACGGACCGTGTCTCGTTTCCAAGAGGCGGTCATTACGCGTCACAGTGTCATCCATTGTTGTCCGATTTATCAGCAAGAAGATGAACGTTTGCAAGCACGAAAGAGGCGAGTATTATGACGACCGTTGTGTTATTACAACCGCGATGGTATTATCGGAGGGATATTCCTGGTTTTAAGAAGCACGTGTTGCGTGCACGGACAGCATCGTAATCGTTTGAAGCTTATCGTTGCATATCTCGACCGGAGAATCGTCGTCCGAAATTCCGAAACAACCCTCTTCTGTGTTGCGTACGATTTATCAGATACCATCGGCATTTCGCATTTATTTAACTCCTGTCGACCACTCGAATTATCATTTTTTTCAGTGGGACTTTTATATTTTGTTTTTTTTTGGGGGGGCGGAAGGTTTATGATATTCATCATAAAAACATGGAAATTGAAAAAAAAGATAATGTCAAAAGCTTTTATGCTATACGCTCTACCACTCGGCTTGTTGTTTCATAAATAAATCAAACTCGTTATCTACAGTGAAATAATTTTCAAACGCAATTTTTTTGGAAAATTTTGAGAAGCGCACTCTACTGCTTCACCTAATTAACTTTAGATACAACATCTTCAACTTCGACCTTGATGTCGCCTTCTTAGTTTAATATATATCCGAATTCAATAATTTGTGTGCCACTATAGCATTAACTCGCGACAGATAGGAAGCTAGCAGGCTTTAGTTTGACGATCACTGATACTCGTGCAACCTAACACCGAGGGCTCGTTACCGTCTAACCCTTTCGTCGATGAAGGTACATCGTGTTACACGACGGGATTTAGAGTGAATCTGGTAAACGTGGGCGTCACGGTGGTACGCTTCGATGAGTTTCGTTACAGAGGGGAAGTGAGCTAACCGAGAATATCGAATAATGTCTATCCTACGATCACGCGTTAAATTAATACTTCCTTCTTTGACCGAAATTACGGACCCACGAAACGTCGACGAGCGCCGATGGGCAATTTCTGTAGCAAAGGTAAAACATCCATCTAGATACTAACTTATCTACGTTTTTCAGATTTAGAAGTTTTTCGACTCGTACATTTTCAATTTCTCGCCGGATTCGTCAGCCACTCGAGTGGAAGATTTGAATGTTCGTAATTTGAAAAAGCGAGAGATTGAGTAATTTGGAAGGGTGGAAAATTTGAGAAATCGTTAATTCGGATTTAGAAAATGGGGTGATAGAGAACCTCATAATTCGAATTTAGAAAATTAAGGAGCTTCAAAAACCCATTGTTTGAATTTCAAAAATCGAGAAGTTTGAAAGGTCCCATAAAGTGAATTTAGAAAAACAGGAAATCTGTAATTCCATAATTTGGATTTCAAGAATTGTGGAATTTAAAACCCCATAATTCGAATTTAGAAAATGGGGAAATTTGAAACGTCGATTGCTCGAATTTAGAAAATTGGAAAGTGTGAAAACCCAATAATTCGAATTTAGAAAATCGGGAAATTTAAAACCTCGATAGCTTGAATTTAGCAAATTGGAAAATTTGAAATTCAAATAACAAGAAGAAATAACAAAGTCGTCCATCGATTCTCAAGAAAAACGTACTCGCTAGCGTTCGAAATTACCGATGCAAAACTGGTGCATCATTCCGAGTGAAAACCCGGAAACGCGTGCGGAAATGCTAATCGCGTTAGGTATAATTGAATAATCTTCCGTTCGCGTACACTCAAAAAGCTCGCTCGTCGAATTAACCGGTTCTTTACCGGCTCGTTTCACGGGAAATCGAAAGATCTGAAGTGTTGCCGATGCGATGGGCTTCCAGCGCGATCACTGGTTCGAGAACCTTTTGTCTATCGTCCGGGTCTAACCGCTTCGATGCACTCGTCCTCCACGAGTGCATCGAGTTCCCTTCGGTCAACCCTTTGTTGCCGAATTCTCCGCGTGTCTTCGTCCGACTTCCGCCCTACTCCCGCGGGAATTCTTGTACGAACTCTCCACCCGATCCAGGTCCGCAAATTTCCCCAACGACTACCTAGTTTCCTCTCTGAAGGAGGAAATTGATTTTTTGCTTTAAGGTTACAAAAAATCGATTTTTCGGAAGTTATGGTAATCGATTTAACCCTCGTCATACTTTGACGTGTCTTACTATGCCCAATTTACACGTGTCTAGTACTTTTCCTGAACTAACCTGTACAATACCTTATCTGATTTCATCTGTCTAGAAATATGTCTAAATAATGTGCCTAAACTAAACGTGTCTAGTACTATTTCTGAACTAACCTGTCTAATATCATATCTGATTTCATCTGTCTAGAATTATGTCTAAATACTGTGCCTAAACTAAACGTATCTATTACTATATCCAAATTAACCTGTCTAATATCATATCTGATTTCATCTGTCTAGAATTATGTCTAAATACTGTGCCTAAACTAAACGTATCTATTACTACACCCAAATTAACCTGTCCAATATCATATCTAATTTTACCTGTCTAGAATTATGTCTAAATTAATATATCTAACGGCATAGGTAACATATAACATAACTCCTAGCTACAGATTTAAATTCTAGAGACGCATACGAATGTTCCCGTTTCGAAATTCGTCGAGGCTTAATAGATAACAATCTAATAATAAAAGAGCGAGTGTCTGATCACGTCGGTTGCATGGAGTGCGTCGTGTTATCACGTAATGTCGTTGGCCTGGTAATAGACTTAATCAACGGTAATAGACCGTACGTCCACCCATTAATAGAGTAACCGTTATGGCGTGTGCCGCAATGCACGATAATCCAATGATGTAAACTATTCGGACGAGCTGTCAAAAAAATTTTTTATTCGCTCGCAGCTATCGAAAGATTATAAAGCAGCCAAATGGACTTGCAGCAGCCACTATGAAATTCTTACAGATTTCTGTGAGCTAAATGCGAAACCGATATCCATTTCTGTTTGGCTCGTACAGTATTTGAAAAAATGTTAAGAGATGTTGCACTGGTAGATGTTTTTATGGTAGAGGCTATTCACTGCGGCTTTTTCAATGTGGAAAATCTGTGAACTTTCCCGAATAAGATGACATACATCGTTGATACATTGTGAACGTTTAAATATGTACAAATAATGATCAAAGAAAGATAGACACCAAAAACGCAACAATTTTTGCTGATATTTTTCAATTTCATCATTGTTTCAATCATTATTTGAACATATTTAAATGTTCACAGTGTAATAACAATTTATATGGTCTTATTCAGGAAAGTTTACAGATATTCCCCTTACAAAAAGCCAGTGAATAATATCTTTGGTAAGAGCACAAAACATCTCCAAAGTTGAAAGTCCACAATTTTTGTTAACATTCAGGAAAGTTTACAAAGTTTCCTCTTGCAAAAAGCCATTGAATAACTGCTATGGTAGAAGCACAAAACATCTCCAAAGTTGAAAGTCCACAAATTTTTTTAACATTCAGGAAAGTTTACAGATTCTCCTCTTGCAAAAAGTCATTAAATAACTGCAATGGTAAAAACACAAAATATCTCCAAAGTTGAAAGTCCACAATTTTTTTTAACATTAAGGAAAGCTTACAGATTTTTCTCTTGCAAAAAGTCATTAAATAACTGCTATGGTAAAAGCACAAAATATCTCCAAAGTTGAAAGTCCACAATTTTTGTTAACATTCAGGAAAGTTTACAGATTCTCCTCTTGCAAAAAGTCATTAAATAACTGCAATGGTAAAAACACAAAATATCTCCAAAGTTGAAAGTCCACAATTTTTTTTAACATTAAGGAAAGCTTACAGATTTTTCTCTTGCAAAAAGTCATTAAATAACTGCTATGATAGAAGCACAAAATATCTCCAAAGTTGAAAGTCCACAATTTTTTTTAACATTCAGGAAAGTTTACAGATTCTCCTCTTGCAAAAAGTCATTAAATAACTGCTATGGTAGAAGCACAATATATCTCCAAATTTGAAGGTCCACAATTATTTGTAACATCAATATATCCAGAAACTGGTAAGACTCATACTGAAACATATTTCAGGTTCGTATTTAATTCGCAAAAATTAATAAGAATTTTATAGTAGACATTTTCGTGTCTGGCATAAAAAGAAAATTTGTTGTAGCAGTGTTATTAGCGAACGGGAGTCGAAGAGAAATTGTAAGACGACCAAAAATGGTTCGTCTACCGGACAGCAGCCCCTCCTCTCTTATCGATTCAGCGTCGGAATGCAACGTTGCGTCATGAACGCAATGGGACTCTCCCACTCGATCCCCGATAACGAAACGCTCCGTTCGTAATTATTGCCTCGGTAATTATCGCGAATGTCGATCGCGACTCTCGAAGAAACGATGAACCGGCGAACGAGGCTTCGAGACATCGATCGTTACGAGATTTCTTTCGAACGCGACGATCTGGGTTCTGCAAAATTAAAATCTGGGTTTCTTGAAATTTGAGACGTAGGAAGTTGGGTTCTCGGGGATTCGTAGACACAGAAGTTTGGGTTTCTAGGAATTCGGGAGACGGGAAGTTTGATTTTTAGAGATTCGAATATACACCAATTTAGGCACTCAGGGATTTGGGAGTCTAGGAATCGGGAGCATAGAAATTTGGATTTCTAGGAAATCGGGACATAGGAAGTTGGATTTTTAGAGATTTGAATATATTATTATAGCAATTTGGTCACTTCGGGATATGGAGGTTTAGGAACTCGAAGCATAGAAATTATATTTTTAGAAGTTTGAAACATAAAAATGTATCTTTTCTTAAATTCAAAAATACGGAACCCGGAGTTTCTATGATACCGATCGCCGACTACCGATTGTTTATATGTTCCGAGTGAACCAATGTGCGTGATCACGTGCGAACTTATACGATTCTAGCACTGAAAATACGGGAGAGTAGATACGCCAATTCCTGGGTTGCAGGTAGTACGCGTTACAAATTTTCAGTGAGTCATCATTACGTATATACCGGGACGCAAACAGCATCAGGCGTGTTCTACCTTGTTCAAACATCCGTTCGTTCGTTGTGTAGCTGAGACGATGACCTCACATGACGGTGTCGGCGTGTTCGTTTGGTCGCGGTTTGCAGAAAAACGATGCCATCATCGGCCGAGCGCAGCCGGTTTACATCAACCCCCAAAAATAACACGGCTCGTTAAAAAGCCCCCCGTCGAACGCACCAGAGGTTGCCGTTGAATCACGATCGCGACGTGTAAATTATACTCGAAACGGGGTTGATCGTTTGCCAGACGGAAACAGCGTTACAGAGTCCCGAAAGCGGACGTGGCACACAACCGCCATTGCTCGCTGGCAATCAAACGGAAGGCGAAAACGCGTGCCGACAACCGTCGTGGAACACGGAAGCTCGAAAGTTTATCCATCGTTTTGTCGCTGTCGGAATTCGTAATTTGCTAACGGAACTGTTTTAACTGTTTCTTCCAGCGATATAGGAATTTTCGAGACGCAGGGAGTAGTGACTATGGGAATGTTGGGGTATAGGGATTCGGGAACTGGAGATTTCGAGATGCAAGAATTTTGGAGATAGAGGTGTTTGGAGTTTTAGTAGTTTTGAGAATGTAGGGATTTGGAAGTGGGGATGTTTGGAGTTCTGAGCATTTGGAGATATAGGAATTTATGGCGTTGAGAGTTTGGAGAATAGGGATTTTGGTCGCTGAGAATTTGGAAATATAGGGATTTGGAGCGTTGAACATTTAGAGATACAGGGATTTGAGATGCTGAGAATTTGGAGAAATAAGAATTTGAGGGGTTGTGATTTTGGAGAAATAGGAATTTGGGGGATTGAAATTTTGGAGAAATAAGAATTTGGGGCGCAGAGAATTTGGGGATATAGGGATTTGGGGCGTTGAGAATTTGGAGATATAAGGATTTGGGGCGCTGAGAATTTGGAGAAATAAGAATTGGGGGGATTGAAATTTTGGAGAAATAAGAATTTGAGGCGATGGAAATTTGGCGGTATAGAGATTTGGGGCGCTGAGAATTTGGAGAAATAAGAATTGGGGGTTGAAATTTTGGAAAAATAAGAATTTGGGGCGATGGGAATTTGGAGATATAGGGATTTGGGTTGCCGAAAATTTGGAAATATAGAGATTTGGAATATATGAATGCGGAACCTTGAGAATCTGGAGATATAAGAATTCCACACACGCATTATATTCTAATTCCATGGTACATACAAGTTTTATATTCTGAGAAATTCGAAATATTTCATTCTTAAGACCCTGAGAACACACAAATTTTCTTCCCACAAAACTTCAACAATCCACAACTCTAACAATCCAACCTATCCCTTCAAGAACCCCGAAATATACAAAGACATACGAATACAAGACATACGATCCCGATTAACACTATACTCGATAGTGTCCCGATTATGTAGACTGACCATCCACTCGACAGAACAGTTTACCATATTTTTCCGATCTCATCAGTATCATTCGAGTCCGTTTTTCGATCGTCGGCCATAACCGATCTTAGAAAATCATGTTAAGCGCGTAAATCGATGAATAACGATCGGAGAGTCACTGAGGAACCATGAAGAGCGGACAAACGAGAAGAGGGACGACGGGCTGGTAGTCGAGGATAATCCTTCGGGATGGTGGAAAGGGCAGTTGTACGGCGTCGAGGACGAGCTGGTTCGGTTCCTTTCTTCGTTGGATATCCGCTCGTCCCTTTAACGTCCTGTAAAGAACGGCCGGGAGCGAGATAAGGGGACGAAAAGAGAGAGAGGAAGAGAGGATTTTCTCTGAGCTAGTCGAACAGCCGGAAAGGTCGCTCACACTTTACATTCCTGATGCCCCGACGTTGAATTTTAATGCTACACATTCGAACTGCTCTCTAGAAGATGTCCGGCACGAATCGTCCAATCAGATGGGTTTATGCGGACCGTTGAAATTGTTCTGGGAATTTCTTCGAAATCCTTTTACGGGCTGTCCGAATTTACACATTCTAAGATCCACAAACACCTCACCTTTTAAATTCCAATTCTATCTTGTCCCACATTTTTCTTTTCAGAAATTTTTCTAATTCAATGAATTTCCTGAATTTTCTGACTCGATAGTTTTTCTGAATTTTTTAATTCAATAGTTTTTCTACATTTTCTGATTCAATAGTTTTCCGAAATTTTCTGATTCGATAGTTTTCCTCAATTTTCTGATTCGATAATTTTCCTGAATTTTCTGATTCGATAGTTTTCCTGAATTTTCTGATTCGATAATTTTCCTGAATTTTCTGATTCGATAGTTTTCCTGAATTTTCTGATTCGATAATTTTCCTGAATTTTCTAATTCGATAGTTTTCCTGAATTTTCTGATTCGATAGTTTTCCACGTTACATGTTCTGACGCGATAGTTTTCTTGAATTTTCTGAATCGATTAGTTTTCCGAAATTTTTTCGTTCGAATCAAATTTTCGCAAATTATTGGATTCATCGAGTTTCTCGGTTCACCTCGGAGTTTTACCGCAGCACCGTTCGAAACAACGCATACGCCGTGATTCACGTTGAATTAGCGTGAACGGATAGTCATTAGCGTGGACTCTTGACAAACCATCGAGCAGATGCGAGCATTGAACGAAGTTGCAACAAAGAGCAGCTGGATGCGGGCGGTAGTTCGCTGCCTCGCAAACATCTGCAACTTTCTCGGCCGTGCCTTTGCAACAAAAGCCTGTCTCCTCGTTTCGCCGAAACTTCCTGTCATTTTTTTTTTCTCGCGCAAACGTTCGAAATTCGACCGAAACGAGATTATTAACCCTCCGTTGCACTTTGTCGCGTTCCCGTTGCATGAATTTCAATTCCTGAACATTCGGGGACGTCGAGATTATACATATATTTATAAGGTTTATGAAACTTAGGATATGGGGACTTGAGATTTTTGATGCATAGAGATTTTGGATTCTAGGGACTTTTGAAGTATAAAGATTTGAGATTCTAGAGACTTTTGAAGTATAAAGATTTGCGATTCTAAGGATTTCGGAACCTTAGAATTTCGGGATTCCAGGGTTTTGGAAGCGCAGGGATTTGAAACTCCAGGAATTTTGGAAATATCGAAATTTGGATTTCTTGAGATTTTGGAAGTGTAGAGATTGGGATACTAGGGATTTTGGAAGAATAGAGGTTCGGGATTCTAGAGATTTTTTAAGTATAAAGATTTGGGATTATATTTGGGGTTTTAGGAATGTGGGATATAGAAAGTTGGATTTTTAGGGATTTAGGATATAGAAAGTTCAATTTCTAGGGATTTAGAGTACAAAAGTTCAATTTATAGATTAAGGGTACAGAAAGTTGTATTCCTAGAGATTTGGGGATACAGAAGTTCAATATTCAGTTTGATGAATATTTAAAAAATTACTATTTCCATTATTAATCATCAATATGATCCATTTCATTATGTTCAAACATCGCCATTATACCACTAAAAAAGTTAAAAGTAATTTTTTTTCAAATTCTGGTATTAAGTCAAATAGCGAATGAGAATCTCCTCGAGCAATTCGTTAATCTCGAATTGCGAGTCGCCCGAACGAAGCCGTGCTCTGATTTCGCAACCCCGTCGTGGATAAAATCCTTCGACGCGATATATCACCGTACCGGAAGTCCGTTTGTCTCGTATCGTCCGTGAATGAATAGCGTATCCGCGCCGATAACGATGAAATACGTTCCAGATCGAACGATCGGGGGAAATGACTGATAATGCAATCTCTGCGCTCACAAAATCAATGGTGTCGTTGTGTTCGGACGAACATGCGTCGGGAATGAAAAAAACACGATGCTCCGACTAATTAACACAGATCTCGCGTCCCAGTATAAGCGTTCATTATGAAGCGGAAAGTGCTCCTCGAAATAAGTCGTTCGACTGGTTCGAACTCGCCGTTAACTATATTGCATCTATTCCCCTCGGTTAATACTCGAACGTCGATGACGGATCAATCGTGACCCAGACCCATCCTACGCTCACAATGCGAATTCTTATTAAACCCTTGCCTCATAATTTTACCCAGTCATCATAAAAAATATTCATGAAAATTATTAAAACATATTCAAAAAGATTTAAAAATACATAAAAACATACAAGAACATACAAGAAATATTCAAAAATATTCAAACATATTCAAACATATTCAAACATATTCAAAAAAATTCAAGAACATTCAAAAATATTCAAAAATGTTCAAAAACATCTAAAATGTTCAAAAATATCACAAATGTTCAAAAACATAAAAATTCTTCAAACACATTCAAAAACATTAAAAAATAATCAACATATTCAAAGACATTCAAGAACGTTCAGAAGCATTAAAAAATCTTGAAAACCGTTCAAAAAGAATTTTGGAACCGTGGAACCGGCTCGAATGGCGAATCGAATTTTCCGACCGGCGATATCGGGCAAAAGAGCGAAAACTCGAGCCGATTAAAGTTGGACACGGTTAATTATAGAACAAGTCCAATTAGCGTCGGATCTGCGTGGCTTTGCGAGTTAATTAACGTTCGCTCGTCAGCCAGTTTCAGGTCGAAACCTGTGGACACGAACGGGCAAAACGGTAGACGGGAAAACGGGAAAACGTTCGTGGCGATGGCATTTCGGGAAATTGACTTTTCGTTTTGAAAAGTGTCTGAAATGTCGCACCGGTACGAGAAATTGTTTCGCAGCGGGACACCGGCCATTTTATTCCATTTACCGTGCGCCTTCTTTCGAGTTTTTTCGATTTTTCGCGCCGATACTTTCGTATTTCAAGGGATATCATTTTCATATCGACTTTTATACGTTAATATTCGTACAAAATAACAAATTGATGTACTTCAAGGGATAAACAACTTTCATGTTGATTTTTACACTTCCATATTCATATAAAATAATATATTGATGGTATTTTAAGGGATGTACCTTTCATATTAATTTTTACACTTTCATATTTGTACAAAAAAACAAACTGATGTACTCCAAGGGATAAACAACTTTCATGTTGATTTTTACTCTTCCATATTTCATATTGACTCTTACACTTTCACATTCATATAAAATAATATATTGATGGTATTTTAAGGGATGTAATTTTCATATTCATACAAAATAACAAATTGATGTACATAAGGGACAAACAACTTTCATATTGACTTTTACACTTCCATATTCATATAAAATAATATATTGATGGTATTTTAAGGGATGTAACTTCCATATTCGTCCAAAATAACAAACTGATGTACTTCAGGGGATAAACAACTTTCGTATTGACTCACATTTTCACATTCACACAAAATGATAAATTGCTGCGTTTCAAGGGACAAACAACTTGTATACCGAACGAAACAGACGTCATCCGAAGGAATTATCTTATATTGTAGATCTTTTGTAAACTCCGAAGGAGACTCGTGCTGGTAGGACGGAAAAGACCCCTCGCTTTCGAAGCAAACACGGTTCGAAATCAACGTACGTGTTTGTCGTAGGGAACGGAAGTTGCACGCGTCTCCGATAATGTTTATCCAGAGACAACGTGGCAGGATGGTTTCACGTCGTAGTCGCATAATGAACCCGCCGAAAGTAGTTGCATCGAGGGGGAAACGTTGTTCACCGTGAAACCTAACCGCGTTAATCATAATCCGGCTTCGAGGGTTAGGAAAAGTGTGCTTTACCCTCGGGGTTGGTTAGGTTAGGTCTCGCGTTCTCCGGAACGCGCGGTTTATTCGAAGCACGTATCAACCCGCGCGCTTATTGGCCGACGTTGTTCGTAATTTCGCCGAATTTCGAAACTAACAGAACCGAATTCGTGGATTTACCGCGGGATTAGGTCCTTTAACCGCTCGCCCACGACGAATATTAACGCTCGAAAGTTTTCGATGCAACGAGCTACGGGAGTTTGTTGTACACGCGTGCTGGGCTCACATGTACACACGTGTTAACCCTTTGCACTCCGCTGCCTCCTCTGAGGGGACATCGAAGTTCATTAGTGATTATTGCGAATCAACTTATATCAGCACAACTTTCTTAGAAATGTTTCCTTAAAGTTTTCTATTGAAATAGCGTGAGAAATCAAATTCAGAATATGGTACAATTACTATGATATATGAGTGAGTCTCATTATACACATATGTAGGGATAAATGCATGATCTGAATAGACGTTTGTACAGACACGTTAGAAGAATAAATTCAGGAAAAAACAGTGATAGCAATCGTGATATTGTTTAATTAATAAGAAGATATAGAAATCTCATAGACAGTGGTAGCAATATAAATAGTGTAGGACAAGGCAAATCGATAAATGATAACATATTGTTAAGTCACCGAGTCAGATGTTCCTTTAGCAACAATAATTTTGTCCTTTTTTGCAAATACATGTTCCTTGATTTCTACATATTCATATAAACACCATATCGTTATAATATTTTACTTGGTCCCAAAGCTACAGGGTGCATATAATATGAGGATTCGTAAATGCATCTTTCGCAACAAAGTAGCTGGTAGGTCCGGAATGGTTCGGAGTGCAAAGGGTTAACTTTGTGACGTGTTAACCCTTTGCACTCGAAGGTATTTTATCGGTGGCTGATTGCTATTATAAAACCTTTTGATTGCGAAGTTTCATGAAGTCTTTCGAAATTATTATGTTTCGCAGCACTTCATACATTTACAAACTTATTGATCTGTAAATTCTTAACCTTTCGAAGACCTAGATATCCACACTGCGATAACAGCAGATTTAAATAAATTTAATCTTTCGATTTGATGAAAGGAACGCTGAAAGCAAAGAGCGCCAGATGAATCGATATTCGTCTTGCTAGATCCTTTGAGAAAGGTTTTAACCTACATCCTGAATTCGTAATAACGGAACAACTCGCTCCCGAGTACACTTCCGGCCAGCTTCTAATTACTACGCCTTCAATCTTTATGTAAATATATCTGACGAGTACTTTAACTTCTGTGTCAATAATGTAAATGTTCACGTTTATTCTGTAACTGGGCTGTGAGGTTACCCCGACCGTTCTACTTGTACGTCGAACGTTGAAACTGGGTCGATTGTGACCCAGACCTACCAAACCTATCCGAAACGATATTTCCAGTGAAGTTGTTCGAACGTTCTGTAGTAACACGATGCGTGATTATCGCGTGTGTCGTAATTCAACGTATGATGATCTAATGAGGAGTAAAACTACACATGATAATCCACAAATCTATAAATTCAGCAACGACCGAGTTCAGTAAAACTTTACAAGTCTATAAAGACAATAACGCAATACCGTAGAAACTTAAAGAAATTACAAACACATAGGACGAAAAAACCACTCGAAAATATAAGCTAACTGTTGAATTATCATTGGATAATTAGCAAAAATAAATCTGTGTCGAGAGTCAATGGGCCTCAGGCACATCTATACCTAAGGGCCAATTGGGTGAAAACATTGCAGACCCGTTATTTTTCCTCAATAAGTGGGTGCCTGTTTTACTGTGCTTAGAAAAGTCTCTTCACTTGTAGTTCGATTCTCGAACAGTCCTGATGTCCTTCCGAGTCGTTTACAATAAAGTTAGTTTCATCAAAAGGACATTCAGATTTATTTTATTTTTGAATAAATAACCTGCCCATATCCCAATACTAACGTTAACCCTTTGCGGTTCTTAATTTCCATTACCTATAGCTCCTTAATTAATTTACAAAATAGATCAAGAAGTGGGTTTGCAATAAAAAAAAGTATTGCAATAATGCAGGGTGATTAAACCAACCTATTTGAATTATTTATACGATCCAAGAGAAATGCCAAGTCGAGCCACACTCGGCATAGGACCCGAAGGGTTAAAACACTAAAAAAAAAATAACAAAAAAACTTGAAATGTGAAAATGGCAGATTTCCAAACGAGAATAACCACGTGTGGACGCGTGTGAACATCGTTCGCACTCGCGAACACGACCACCTATGGACACCGTTAATTGGGCCGCGCGACATCGATCGAATACCGGAAGAATCGCAATTAATCGAACGTTCGTCGAAATCATAGATCGTCGAAGATCCGTGTGAAGGGCCGCGATAACGACCGGTCGCTCGGAACCGCTCGAAAGTCAATTAACACGGTGCGAGAATAACGAAGTGGCCTCGAGAGGTGAACGTGCAGGGAAAGGTCCTTTGACGAATCACAGCTCGCAGCCTCAAAGGGCATTGTTTTAATGGCGCGTGCTCGAAAAGGGTGTAAAACCGGAGAATACCCGTGGGAGGGACCTCCTGTGACTCATCGACCATCGTTTCCAAATGTCACATTCCTCTATTCATTATTTATTATCACATTTCTCTCTCTCAACCAGGATCATACGGAGACTCAAACAAACGGTTGAAAAAATTCTTTTCGTTTTATCTCTTCGCTCTCTCTTCCTCTTTTTTTATCGCATCCTGAGTTTCATAGGCTAACCCTTCAACTGCGAGTACTTTTTGCACAGCCGAGCTAACTGTATCACTGAAATGTTCTATTTTCAAAGATTTTTATTTACCGTAATTTTTTGTGGTGGATACACACAGCCACTAATTGATATCAGCAAAAATTAGCTCGCTTCTATGCCACGCCCGCCTCTGGATATAATTTTAGAACTTGGTTTATGAACCACGCCCGCGGTTAACGGGGCGAGGGTATTAAATGAAAGCCTACCGAGATTTTCTCTTTGTTTGCGAAAACTTAGGGGAGAATTTTTATTTTGTGATAACACGTTATCGAATTAGATATTATGTAATAACACGTTATTAAATTACATATTATGTAAAACACGTTATTAACACTAAAAGTACCTGCAAAAAAATAAATGAATACTGAACCATCACCTAACATACACAACCATTCATTAGTTCTATAAAACATGACGGACATTTTGACAAAATGGTGGCAACAAAATTTTGCGATATAAAAGGTGCAATCCAAAACTTGTAATTTTTACTGTTTGATAGTTCTAGTGTTATTATTAGTATCATGGAAGAGTGAAATTTATACAGTGATAAATCATAGTCATTTTCACTAAATTAGTTAACACTAAAACTACATACGTACAATGCACAATTATTTTGACGTTAAGAATGAAGTGGAGAAATAAATTAACAAACGATAAAACATAACTGAATACACTTATAGATTCTTCATCTTGATGGCAGTCAGCATAAATGTCAAGAAAATGAGCTTAACACTAGGTTTACGGAAAAATGACGAATCTCAGATTTCTTATTCTCAATTATGAAAATTATTAAAAAACTTTGTGCAAAATGCATGATAACCTTCATCGAGATAAAGAATCTTTCTACAAACTGGCTTGTGTATTATCCATTACTTCTTTGTATAGTTCATTTTAACTTCAGACATACTTACATTTACTTCATTTTTACTTCATCGGTCATTGAACGTCCGTAAATCTAGTGTTAACGAGTTTTGTCAAGTGGACAAATGAAATTTGTAGGGTCATTCAACCTTTTTGATAATTTCAGTGTTAAACTTACTGCGGTGTCGACACTTTAGAGACCTCGTCCTGTTTGATTTTCATCTCGCGTGTCACATCGATGAATTTTCCTCCTTCGCGCCGTGCATATGTTCCCGAGGTAAACATCGAGGCATATGAAAAGTCGGAAAGGATCGAGAAAAAGGTCGACTCGAATATCGACGGACTGCATTTCCATATATCCGGATCACCTTCTCGGGTCCGTGAAACACACGACGTTTGAAGAGAAAACGAAACGGAAACGAGCCGGAAGTCACCTTATTCGGAAATGGATGAACGTGTCCCACGATCGAGTTCCGCGATCGATATTTTTCCAAGATCGAAAGACATTCGGACGTTTTTTTAAATACGTTAATTAAACGTTTTATTAAAGATATATTATTATATATATTATTAAAAATTTGTTCACTCTTTTAACTGAAAATAGTCGCGTTAGTTACTTGATACTATTAGGGCGACTGTTTGTCGATTTATAATTTTCTAACATTGGCTAATGAAATTTTGAATTACTTTCGTGCGACAGTCAACGTGTTAACAAATTCTTTTTCCATTTGTTGCAGGATCCAAGTGAGACTGTCGAGTTGAAGGGTTCTCGATTTTCCGACGCGCGAGATTCGAGACAGTGGACGGGAAGAGGCTTTATCGTACGTATATTAATTATTGTTGTACATTATGAATAATTTTTCACGAATTCATAGTCGGTAAATATTGGAAGCATATATTTTGCACATTACACTGTACAAGAAATTTTGACTTTTTCTTTATTTCGTAACCACCACTATGTGATTCTTAGGCCCTACTAGGTCTCACTTCTGAGATCTCACTGCAGGTCCTACAGTTTTTGAAAAAATTATTATTATTATTTAAAACTCGTATTAAGAATGATTATTATGATTCTAAATTGTTATTAAAAATTATTATTATCATTCTAAATTGTTATTAAAAATTATTATGATCATTTTAAATTGCCATTATTATTAAAAATTATGATTCAAAATTGTTATTATTATTTAAAATGATTATTAAAAAGTAGTAAGCAGAAAACATCGGGTGTAGTTACAAAATCACTTTCATTATCTTTTTATAAGGAAAATAATTCGTGTTTTCGACCCACGAATGAGTGAAACAATAAATATCGTGTATTCGTTTCGTATAGAGAAAAGAAGAAACGTATGTGGAAGGAACTAATGTATGTCAAAAACGATTCGATGAAAGGGGTAGCTTTAATTCGCTATATTCCCCACGGATTCGGGTAATGGCAAGTACACCGTCGATAACGACCCGCACGAACGATATCCCCCAGATTTCTCGAAGTATCGAGAATCATTTAAACTGGCGGAATTTCGCGAAGTTGCTCGTCGAGATAAGGGGTTGGCGTACGCGCTCAGCAACTTCGAGAACCGTGAAACTTTTCGAGACGTTACAGAGCCGGGAATCTCGTAAAGTGATTCTCTGACGGCGATAGCGACGTTTCTTCGATCGCGACTCTGTCTATATTTGCCGAATTTTCTACTCGACCGATTTCGACACTTTCTCGGATTTTTAATTTTCCAATTTTCTAATCACTCGAATCTCACGTTCACAAATTAGTGACGACTTAATTTCGAATTCTGCGAAATTCATACTATCCTGAGTCTCACATTCGCAAGTTTCTGAATTGCGAATTTCCTACTCCCCAGAATCACACATCCCCAAATTACAAAATCCCCAATTTACTATTCTTCGAATTTTCAACTCCCCCGATTCTACGATTTCCAAATTTCTAAATTCTGTAATTTTTTATTCTCCAAAACTTCTACTCTGCGAATCTCACATTCCTAAACTCCTAAATCCCCAATTTTGTATTCTTCGGAATTCCTATTCCCCCCAATCCTACGCCCCCAAATTCCAAAATCCCCCATTTCCTACTATTCGAATTTCCTATTCCCCCGATTCTCACATTCCCAAATTCCTACATCCCCAATTTCTAAATTCTTAATGTCTCATTCTCCAAACTCCAAAACCCCCGATTCCTAAATCTTCAAATTCCCCAATCTCCAATTCCCTACCATTCCACATTTCCTAAATTCCCAAATTCTCAAATTCTAAAATTCGCGTTTCCAAATTTTCTAATCCCCAGATTCCTAAGTCCCCAAATTCCGGAATCCCCAATTTCTTGCCATTCCACATTTCCTAAATTCCCAAATTCTCAAATTCTAAAATTCGCGTTTCCAAATTTTCTAATCCCCAGATGCCTAAGTCCCCAAATTCCGGAATCCCCAATTTCTTGCCATTCCACATTTCCTAAATTCCCAAATTCTCAAATTCTAAAATTCGCGTTTCCAAATTTTCTAATCCCCAGATGCCTAAGTCCCCAAATTCCGGAATCCCCAATTTCTTGCCATTCCACATTTCCTAAATTCCCAAATTCTCAAATTCTAAAACTGACATCCCCAAATTTTCGAGTTTCTAAATTCCCTAGAAGATCCTCAAATTTCCTGATTCACAATATCCTCGATTCTTCAATTTCCCAAATTTGCGAATCTCTCGCATCCGCAAATTTCCCGCTCCTCGAATCGCCGGTTCCTTAAATTTCCTCAGAACTTCCCCTAAAGTTCCCCAAATTGTCTACATACTTCCCCCGCGTCTAAATTCCCGAATCCACAAACGACCCAAGTTCCAAATTCTCTTAACCATGCAACCCCTATGCATCGCGCCTAATCTCGACCGCTTCGCTATATAAAAAGAGTACGGCGTAACGTCGCAGGCAGTTAGCGGGTGGGCGATTAAGAGTCCGTTGATCTTTGCCGTCGTCAGAGAGGAAGAAAGTAGCGGTTAAGATCCCCGGGGACAAGGAGAAACTCGGAGCTAAACGAAATATCCCCAGGGCCGTCGACAAAAGGAAACAGCATCGGAAAAAGTTTGCGACTGGTGTACAGACGGCTTCGAAAATGGCCGTTCGCGGTTCCTCCGCGATCGTTTCGTCTTTTGATCGGCGAAAACGATGTCGGACGGGGACCAGCTTTTTCTCGTCGGCGGCTTCCTTTAAACGACTGTGAACTTGCGGATAACCGGGACCAAAGAAAGTTCTTTGACGTTGCCCGCGTTAACGATTCGGATTTTGTCGCTGGATTTTCTTCTTTGAGAAAACTCGGCGTTTCGGGATCAAATCTCGATGAGATTTTCTTCGGCGACGATTCTCGTAGGTTTTTCCACGATCGACAACTACTCCGCGAAACTTTCATTATACTTACAGTCTTATCTGTATTGCGTTCATTTTATTTACTATCTTATCTATATTCCGTTCATTATACTTACAATCTTAACTATATTTCGTTCATTATACTTACAGTCTTATCTATATTCCGGTCATTATACTTACAATCTTAACTATATTTCGTTCATTATACTTACAATCTTATCTATATTCCGTTCATGATATTTACAATCTTAATTATATTTCGTTCATTATACTTGCTATCTTAAATGAGAGTATCCTTAGATCTAGATACTCGTATATTTGAATATTTTTAAATTCAAGTATTTATGAATTCCAGTATCCGTAAGATACTAATAGAAATAGGTTCTATGGTTCCTAGATGTTGATACGTTAGATCCGAGTATCCCCTAGATTCAAATATCTTTGGATCAATATATCTTTAAACGCTACCATCCTTAGCTTTAAATATCCCTAGACATCAATGTTCATTCGTGTAAATATCCATCCTACTATCCCTAGATTCGAATGTTGCTAGACATATTCCTTGATAACAGTATTCCTAGACCCCAGTATTCCTAGATCCCAGTATTTCTAGACCTCAGTATTCCTAGACCCCAGTATTCTTAGATCCCAGCATTCCTAGATCCAAATATGCTTAGACCCTAGTATTTCTAGATCTCAGCATTCCAACATCCCAATATCCTCAGAGCCAAATATTTCTAGACCTCAATATTCCTAGATCCCACTATTTCTACATCCTCATATTCTCAGATCCAAATAATCCTAAACTCCAATACTCCCAGATCCCAATATTCCTAGATCTCAAGCTTCTTGAATACAAATATCTCTAGAAGATAGATCACCTCGGCGAATGTTCCTCAAATGCAAAATAAGTTCAAGCGTTTCTAGGAAATATCTCCTTTCATCTAATTACCCTCGGCGCAGTAATCTTGAACGATGCATTCACGCGTCGAAAACGATGACTATACGAATTCTTTATTCGCCACTATCTCAATCAAAAACGACTCGGTATCTCGTTGTTCCTGTCAGCTGTCAGACATCGATCGCATCACGCAGGAAACGTCCGTTTATCCCGATAAACGAGCCACGATTCCAATTTACGTAGAGATAATTCATAATAAATCGGGAAATTTTTTTCCTCTCCTGTCTCGCTGTTTCGTGCATTCATCAAAGTCCGAAAGACTATCGGCCGTTTTCGTCCTTGTTTCTTTTTCACCGTGGAACGTGGAAAGTACAGAAGAAGTTGGACGATTAATTATCGGGGATTATGATGCATCGTGGCGCGTTTTGCTCGTTATTCGGAGTCGCGATAACGGCATTTCCTGTTGCCAAGCGTCGACAAACCCGAACCGCATCGCGAAGCGTTTATCTCTGCTGGATTGGCAAATTTTTTACCCGATTCGTCTTCGTGGCGTGCATACGCGTCGTTCCTCTTCCCTCCCCCGTTGTTCCCCTCGATTTGACGCTAAACAGATTTTTACTATCCGTTTGTCGTCGAGTCAGCGATGGAAACGAACTACGCGCGCGGTAACATTCGAACATTTTATCACGACTTAACTGTTTACGCTCGATAACATTTTTACCGGTGGCGAACAGCGAGTATAGAACTTTCTGAAAGTTTGATGAATTTTTTTTGAAATTATTAGGGTCACGTTACTGAATTTCTGAATCCTCGAATGCCGCAATTGCTTAACTCAAGAGGATTAAAAACCTAGTTTCAAACGGTCGGATACCTGAACATTCAAATTTCGGAATTTCGGAATATGTAAATAACCGAAATCCTAATTTTGTAAACTTCTAGGTACCCAAGTTTCTAGGTATCCCAAATGCACCAATTCAAAATTTCATATTTTTCTAGGAAACCAAATTTCCAAATCCTCAAATGTCCGAGTTGGCGAATCACCAGATTCCTACAAACCTAAATGTCCAAATGCACGAATACCTATATCGCGAAATCCCTAAATACCAAAATTCCAGAACTGCAAAATTCCCAAATTCCCAATTTCATAAATTTCTAAAAACCTAAGTTTCCAAATCCTCGAATGACCGAATTGCCAAATCCCCAGATTCCTAAAAACCCAAATTCTCAAATGTCCAAACCCTCAAATGCCCGAATTACAAAATTCCCAGATCCCTAAAAACCCAAATTTCCAAATTCTCAAACCCTCGGACACTCAAATTGCCAATTCCCCAGATCCCTAAAAACCCAAATTCCCAAATCTCCAGATTCCCAGATACCTAAAAACCCCAATTTCCATATTTCTGAATCCCCAAATACCCGAATTGCCAAATCCTCAAATCCTTAAAAACCCATATTCCCAAATCTCCAAATCCCCAAATCCTTATAAACCCAAATTTCCAAATCCTCAAATGCCCGAATTACAAAACCCCCAGAATCTCTACATACCCAAATTCCAGTGTTGCCAAAGTCCCAAATTTGCGAATCCGCAAATGCCCGAATTCCCACTTTAATAAACTCCAAAAACCCAAATTTCGGAATTCCCGAATTCCCAGAAGCTCGATTCTCGAAAACCCGATTCGTCTAAATCCTCAAAGACCCAAATTTCGGAATTGTTAGCTCCGCTAACGGATAACTTTGACTAAACTCGTGCACGGTCCCCGTGACACTGGATACGCGTGTTTCGAGCAACCTGACGCCCTTTGGCTATTGATCGTCGTCTGAAACTCGTGGCAGAACAGCCACCGAGCCCCGGACAGCTCGTGAAAATTGGTTAATTCGTCGTCCCTGCCCTAACGAGTTTGCGAACGGTTTTTTGTCCGGCGATGTGGCAAAATCTAACGGGTTTATGATCGGCGACAATCGTTTTTCTTCGATCGTCTTATTTAAACGAATTCAATTACAAATTGACTGATTTCTATAGCAAACAAATTTTTTTTATTAAAAATGAACGATATAAAGGAAAAGAAAATTCTATTATGAAGATGTTATAAATACGATACAACGTTTCGAACCCCTTCGCATTAAGTAATTAAATAATCGCGTGTTAAAGCTGCGCAATCATCCCCAGCAATTATGTCGGACCTAACGAAAATTCTACTTACATAATACTACTTATTGTATATCTCCATATCGTAGAAAAATAGTATTCAACTATAATTCAATATAATTCTACTCATTGTATATTTCCATATAGTACAAAAATAATAGTATTCAACTATAATTCAATATAATTCTACTTATTGTATATTTTCATATCGTACAAAAATAGTATTCAATTATAATTGTATATAATTCTACTTATTGTATATTTCTATATAGTACCAAAATAGTATTCAACTATAATTCTATATACTTATATTCATTGTATATTGCCATATAGTATAAAAAAAAAGTATTCGACTATAATTCTATATAATTCTACTCATTGTATATTTCCATATCGTACAAAAATAGTACTCAAGGTCGAGCACATAGATAACTTAAGAAATAATTCCATAGTGGTACCATCGGTCCTTAAAGCCGGGGACGTTCATATTTGTACAACTTTCTATTTGTTCTTACTCGTACCGCCGCTTTTAAATAACTCGTTTTGAAAGATCCGGCAAACAGCAGCTGCCGTATCGCGTTACTCATCAACTACCGGCACCATAAACTCCGCCTTCTCATCGGGGAACTCATTTTCTTACGGATGATTCGAAGAGTCATCGATGCAGCCTGACGTGGCCTCCCAGTTATCTTTATCCCACGAAATGACAGCCCTCGTCGAGAAAAAAAGGTCACTTTTCAATCAACGATCGGCAACATCAATCGTTAACCATCATTCTATGATCAGATTTAATTTCTAGAATCAGATTCAATTTTTAGGATCAGATTTAATTTCTAGGATCAGATACGAGTTTTAGGATCAGAATCGATTTGATAATTGGATCGATACAACGTGCACGTTATCGAGTAATTTATTTATCTGTAAGATATGCAGTTGCAATTACATTTGCTTCTTGAATAAAACTTCACGATTCATTTTGCACGAGTGATTCGCCGTGTCATTCTGAATAAAATGTTAAAGTACTGAAAGAACGGGGGAGGATGTTGAGGGAATGGAAAGTAAGATATTTTAAATGAGAACTGGAGATGTTTTATGCAGAGACAAACGTACAGTAATGACAGATGCAAATGCAATTTTCTTCTAATATATGCAACTTCGTATCTTTCTTTTATATGGATCTTTGAACAGAAAAGCTATTTTAATGTTTTAGCGTACTTTTTGTACTTCAATTTTTTGTATATGCATTTTTGCAGGAGGTCTGAATCTGCAAATTACTAAATTCCCTAATTTCATATTCTCTGAATTTCCTACTCCCTAGATTCTCACATTCCCAAATTTTTAGATCCCCAATTTCCCATTCTCCAAAGCCCTAAACTCCCGATTCCGATATTTTCAAATTCCTGGATCTCCAATTTCCTATTCTTTGAATTTCCTACTCCCCAGATTCTCACATTCCCAAATTCCTACATCCACAAATTCTAAATCTTCAAATTTCTCGATCCCCAATTTCTCATTCTCTAAACCCCTAAACTCCCGATTCCGACATTTTCAAATTCCTGAATCCCCAATTTCCTATTCTTTGAATTGCCTACTCCCCAGATTCTCACATTCCCAAATTCCTACATCCACAAATTCTAAATCTCCAAATTTCTCAATCCCCAATTTCTCATTCTCTAAACTCCTAAACCCCGATTCCTAAATCTTCAAATTCTTGGATCTCCAATTTCTTGCATTTCCACATTTCCCAAATTCCCAAATTCCCAAATTCTCAAAGTCTACAACTAGCATCCCCAAATTTTCGAATTCCCAGATCCCTAAATTTCCAAATTCTCAAATTCGAAAACTGGCATCCCCAAATTTCCGACTTCCCGGATCCCAAAAATCGCCAAATTCCTGAATGGTGCATCGTTAAACAGTGCAAATTCTTCTGTCTCTGATCAAGGACAGGTTATAGCTCGTCCCAGTTACTGGATACGCGCTGTCAATTCGAGCCGAATAATTATCGAACGACGCGTCCGACCAAGAGATATTAGTCCACTCTCGAGAACGGAGTTCACAGTTAAAGGGTTAATAACAGGAGGTCGCGGTCGGGGAGTCGGAAATCGCCGTGGCGAGCATTAATATCGATTTAATCGTTAGTCATGTCTGCGCGTCGCGTCGCTCCACGATTTTTTTTTTAATCGACCCCGCAGCAAATCGATACTATCTCGCGTACGCGCGATCGGAAATGACGCTTTCACGGTGAATTTCGCGAATTCCCCCCCGTTGTTTGCCCGCCGGCGAAGATTTTCATCAAATTTTTGGGCAAATATTTGCAAACGCCGCGCTACACGCGCCGTCGAACGCGAAACAGCAACCCTGTTTCGATTTGTTATCCAAATTCGAAATGTCTCAATATATACAGACTGAGTTGCCTGACAGAAATCACCTGATTAATTTCTGCTTTTTTAAAGACAGCAAGAAACGTTTTAGACGATAGTTGTTTGATTTCGACGATGAAGTCCACATCCATTATGCAATTCGCGTAACTTTTCTTCAGGTGGAGGAGCTTAGGAGATACGAAGGTCAACATCATTTTTTAAAAATCGCCCCACATATTTTTCAACTCCCGGAGACAATTTCTCGACTTCTCGAGACAATTTCAACGACTATAGTCGTTCAAGGTTATTCCAGGTCATAAACGTATACAGGAACGAACAATATTATCATCAGTTTCAAGTTACAGAAATTTAGTGTTAGGCTATTCGACAAATTACACTCACGTTTACATTCAATATGTGTAAAAACACATAGCAGTGTGAATAGTTCATACGTTTATGATATTCGTTATGTCTGACGCATTTGCCGAATAAATCAGATTGCAAGGAGTTAAATTGGAAGTGTTCTATAAGTAGTTGATCGAGTAAATTCGGGGATGGTCAAAGACACCGAACGAAGAACGCGATTTCGTCCTCGTCGCGTCTTTATTATCGCCGCCTGGCCTACATATCGTTCCATAATCGCGATGCAAATGAGACATTTGCATGCGGGCATAATACGCGGCGGGTGATTTGCATGCGAAGGAAAATTCATTTGTATGCAACGCGTAAAAATGCGGCCTCCGTCGCGTACGAGAATTAAGAGAATCAACGCCATTTCTTTTTTCTTCTCTTCCTCTCCCTCTCTGTCTCCTTGTTCGAGGAGCTTCGGTGTTTTTCTTTCTTCTTTTTTAAGGGGGGACCTCTATGTTGAAAGCCGAAATTAAGCCGATTTTCAATAATTATTTTGAAGGACAAGAAGCGAATAAATATTTTGGTGGTTTAGAGGACTACTTAATTAATACTTTGACTTTATTTTGCAATTTCTTTGTTCAGATGAAATACACAATTTTTTCTCTTCTCTTTCTCTCTCCTTTTGTCTCCTTCTTCGACGAGCTTCGGTGTTTTTCTTTCTTCTTTTTTAGGGGGGACCTCTATGTTGAAAGCCGAAATTAAGCCGATTTTCAATAATTATTTTGAAGGACAAGGAGCGAATAAATATTTTGATGATTTCGAGGACTATTTCATTAATACTTTGACTTTATTTTGCAATTTTGTTTGCTCAGATGAAATACAAAATGGCGAAGTAACTGTCGGCTGTGCCAGAAGCGTTATAAAGCGATTTCATTTTTTGACTTACTAGTCTCCTATTATTTGAATAGTTTTTATGAATACCATTTACGAGGAATTTTCAAAAATACTTCTTACAAAACATCTGTCTAAACCATACAGATACAGAAGTACTTCAAACAAGGATAATAAATAAACAAACTTTCGATCATTACATTTTGATCATTTTGATTGGAGTGAAGGTGGGTCACATGTATAATTTCTCGCAACAATCGCTTCGCACTCTACTCCAAATACAAATGCGTTTCGTATTCCACAGGTTTTAACCCCTCTCTGCATGATTTTTACAAATGGCTGAAAAAAATATATGTTTTTCCTTACGATGTTGGTGGTCAAGAAAAGTTATCAAATTTCAAAAAATCATTTCTATGGCAGCACAAGTCGATAGCGTGTCAAAAAAAATACATTTCTGACCTGTTTGACTCAGATCTGAACTATCATGCAGTAAGGGGTTAACTAATCTTTTAAACAAAACAAAAAAAATGCTTTTTTTGAGTCCATTCACATGGACGTGTCCCTTTAATCCGAAAAATTAGCGTAATACACGAGCACCCGCGAAACATAATATCCCTCGATGCGATAAACGTGGGATGGTCGAAATTTTTGTTGAATTTTTGACGATGCTCGCCGCGGGAACGAAACGTATTAAAATCGCGGCTCGCGATTCGCCGCTCGTGCATTATTAATATTTCACGAGCAGGGGAGAAAAAAAGAGGGTGTTTAAAATTCTGCCGTTCCCTGTTGCCTGATTTATCTCCGCCGGGAGGAAAAAAAAGAAAAAAATTGCGAAAACCGGGAATTCGCGTCGATTGTATTCGTACGCGACCGAGGGAATCTTATAGCGTAATTTTTCTAGCTTCCCTGCTCGGAGCTACCTGTTTTGAATTAATGTCCCGGGGTGGAATCAGGTTCGAGTTATTAGAGGGGACTATGTAGGTACTTCCTTTCAACCGGGTTTCACAGTGTTGGATTTCGCACGGCTCGAGTCTATGTTGTTTGTTAATGGGCAATTCGATTTAGTGTGCTTCAATCTTAACCATCGAAATTCGTCGCGATTCAACACCTGTTAATTCGATTTTACGAATTGAATTCGGTGTGAATCGATTCCGATCGATTGGATTTCACGAAGTTCAATTCGCTGTGATTCCATTCTGTTCGAGAGAATTTCACGAGATTCAATTCACTGTGATTCCATTCTATCTGATTGAATTTCACGAAATTCAATTCACTGCGATTCCATTTTGTCCGATTGGATTTCACGGAGTTCAATTGGGTGCGAATCGATTCCGTCCGATTGGATTTCACAAAATTCAATTCACTGCGATTCCATTCTGACCGATTGGATTTCATGAAGTTCAATTCTCATCGCGTGGCTCAATTTACCTACATTCAACTCGATATCAGTCAATTCTACTTGATTGGATTTCACGAAATTCAATTCTTTGCGATTTCGTTTTGTTACATCCAATCTAACGCTGTACTGTTTAGCCGCATCCAATTTGGACAAGATTAGGTTCAACACGATCACATTTGAGGTAATTCGCTTCAGTGTAATTCAATTCTGCGAGTCGTTCCAACGTGATTCGTTTTGGTTCATCGACTTCCATGTTTTTTCAATTCGATTCAATTGTATTATATTTCATCAATTTCCACGTTAATTCAATTCGTGCAAGTTAGATGGTGGCAATTCGACCCCGTACAAAGCACTCGAGTACGATTCAATTCCGCGCAAATAAATTCAGTGCAATTCGACGTGTCGCGTGTCAGGTCGATGTAATTCGATCACGTACAAGTCATCGCGGCACGATTAAAATGACACGCTGACCAATTCGATACGATTCATAGCACCTTTGTCAATTTTGCCGATAAGCGGCATAGAACGCGGAAGCCAAATTTTAAATGGCCGCCACCGAGTCAAATATCGATAGGGGTTGACGTGGCGCGTTGAAAAATCACTGTACACCTTTAGACTTAGTCCCTACTTAGTCAGAGCGACGTAATTCCATTGTGACAACCGAAAACGGTCTGACTCAAGCTTTCTTAAGCACGAAGCTATTAAATGGTTGATCGCTCGAGCAAAAAGGTCAGTCTGTTTGCTGGCGTTGAATCCTTCAAGAGGTTTTGAAACGCAGAGGAGAATATATTCGTGAGTGCATTGTAAGTTCTCCCTATTTTCTTTTGTTTCTTATTAATGTTTTTATTCGTTCGAATGAAACATTATTTGGGGGATTGAGAATTGGGGGCCTTGGAAATTTGGGAAATTGAGAATTGGGAGATTTGGAAATTTGGGGATATGAGAATTGGGGGATTTGGAAATTCGGGGAATTGTGAGTTGGGGGTTTGGAAGTTGGAGAAATTGAGAATTGGGGATTTGGAAATTTGGAGAAATGAGAATTGGGGGATTTGGAAATTTGGGGAAATGAGAATTGGGGGATTTGGAAATTTGGGGAATTGTGAGTTGGGGGGTTTGGAAGTTGGAGAAATTGAGAATTGGGGGATTTGGAAATTTGGGGAATTGAGAATTGGGGAATTGGAAATTCGGGGAATTGAGAATTGGGGGATTTGGAAATTTGGGAAATTGAGAATTGGGGGATTTGCAAATTTGGGGAATTGAGAATTGGGGGAATTGGAAATTTGGGAAATTGAATATTGGGGGACTTAGAAATTTGGGGAATTGAGAATTGGGGGAGTTGAAAAAATCCACGTTGAATCGTCGAACGTCGATTGGACAGCGTAATCGGTGGATGTTCGAACGGTAGTTCGAGCACGAGCTCGTTAGAGTGGCCTGACTGTGTCGGAAAGGACCGTAATAGTTCATTGACGGGATATTACGGAGCCTCGTTCTGTTTGAGGTTCGAAAGCGGAGGTTGCACCGGTCGGTAGTTGAACGGAAGAACGTTGCACGAGGTTTGAGGTATTGTTAACGGGGCTGCCTTATTTCGGTACGCGATTCGCTTTGATTCACTGGCGACAAGAACGTCCTAAGAGCCACGATGCCATTCAACGATCTATTGTTCTCTATCAAAGGTTATGTGGATTGATCGAACAACTCGACTCTGCTTGCCGTATAAGCGTTGCCCAACGAGTCTCGAACGAGTCATACTAAACGAGCGCTGCCCCTGAGAATACCCTTCTATTTTCATTCTCTTCCCGTTCAAATACCTTTCGACCTTCTTACACAAAATCTGGACCGAGCTGCATCCACGAACCTATCGCTTCGTTCGCGAATATATGCCTCGTTTATAAATACATCCGCAAATTGTGTCGTTTACTTGTTTCGTCCGCAAACTGTCACACCCCTAAAATCATGCAGTTTCGTGCAACTAAATTCGAATCGTTTTATACGTTATTCGGTGTCGGGATGATTCGAGAGGTTCCTTTCAAATGACACTCTGTCGATCAGAGTTAAGTAACTGTTGCCGCAGTTTTGAAACGAGTATACAAAGTTGAATTGTTCAAGTTCTGGTTAGAAGTAGATTAAAATGAAATTGGACAAATTTTAATTCTATGCAGGTTACAATGAAATTGTTCAAACTCTAATTGGATGTGAATTAGAATGAAATTGTTCAAAATGTAATTGGATGTTGATTCGAATTTTTCGAACTTTAATTGGACCTAGATCCGAACGACATTGTTCGAATGAGATTGTTCAAACCCGAATTGAAAACTGAATCTTTGTACAAACACGATTTATGTCTATCACGTTTGACCCGTGAGGTACGTGATAATTCCGACAGTGTATAAGTCAAGGTATTAATACACACTGGCACTTGATAGTTCGTTCCACATGCACCGGTATTTACCTACATACGTAGATACAATCTAGGTATTATCACGTATGCTATCTACATCCATACGCTATCTACGCATTCTTCCAGCCGTTTAATCGAGTTCCATACGAAGAACGTACAAACACTGTTCTCCGGTTTTCAGAAAAATGACGAAATCATGCTCCGTGTTACTTGGGGGGGCACGGATTTTATTTGTCATAGCATAATGAAATAGCGTCGCTGTGTTTTATGGGTCGATTAAACGAGATCGTTGCGAAAGAAGCCTGAAACGAAGACAAACTCGATTGTCTCCACCTACGTGGCTCCTTAGCCTTCTTTACACAGAACAGTCGTCTTCGAGGATTCCTAGAAACCGTCGGTAAATCGCGTCGCCCTCCTTTCGATTAACGAGTAACTCGATTTATATCGGCCGTTTCACCTAGCCTCTGTCCCCTAATCGGGATTCTAGCGCACCACTAAACGCGTATAATTTATTGTCCACATATAGCCTCGACGCCTCGTTAAACTCGCCCCTACGGTTTCTACGGCCAAAGCCGACTGTGCTTCTTATTTTCTTCCGGGGAAAATATAAACTTGTTGACTTTCGAATTTCACCGACGGGACGTGTATTTTGTTCGTGTTGCTCCGGGAATATAAATGATTTGTTCGTAACGCGATGTCAGGTGAAGAAGTTGACATCGAAATTCTAAAATTTCCAAATTCCTAAACCCCCAAGTTCTCAAATTTCTAAATTCCTAAATCCCCAAATTCGCAAATTTCTAAATTCATAATTCCCAAATTCTCAAATTTCCAAATTCCTAAACCCCCAAATTCTCAAATTTCCAAATTCCTAAATCCCCAAATTCTCAAATTTCTAAATTCCTAAATCCCCAAATTCCTAAACCCCCAAATTCTCAAATTTCCAAATTCCTAAACCCCCAAATTCTCAAATTTCTAAATTCCTAAATCCCCAAATTCGCAAATTTCTAAATTCATAATTCCCAAATTCTCAAATTTCCAAATTCCTAAACCCCCAAATTCTCAAATTTCCAAATTCCTAAATCCCCAAATTCTCAAATTTCTAAATTCCTAAATCCCCAAATTCCTAAACCCCCAAATTCTCAAATTTCCAAATTCCTACATCCCCAAATTGCTAAACCCCAAATTCCTAAACCCCAAATTCCAAAATCCCAAATTCCAAAATCCCAAATTCCAAAATCCCAAATTCCAAAATCCCAAATTCCAAAATCCCCAAATTCCTGAACCCCCTAATTCTCAAGTCTCCAAAACCTAAACTCCCAAATTCTCAAATTTTCAGAATCCCAAATCCCCTAATTCCTAAACCCCAAAAATCTCAAACTTGCAAATCCCCAAACCCCCAATTTCTCAGAGTCCCAAATATCCAGTTCTCCGAATTCCCAAATCCCTAAATCCTCAAATTCACCTCCAGGTACTCGCATCCCAAAATCCTCAAATCCCCCAATTCTCAAATCCTCGTATTAACTATTCAAAAATACTCGCATCAGCTATTACAAATCGTGGATAACACATAATTGAGATGTAAAATGAAATAAATAAAATTGGGACATAAAATAATCTACACAAAATCAAGGTATAAATAGCACACATTGAAGATGACACTATTGTGTGCGCAATGGTAGATAATAAGTGTCAAGATTGCAATCTCGATATTGGTTCATACTAATTGGCTTAGGCTGAAGATGATCTAGCAAGTTATTTACACATTAATTTATGTATTTATGTAATTCGATGTGGGTCATCGTGGGTGCATCGTGACACGCACGAGTAACATAAAGGATCAACAATGGCAATCCTTATCTGTCGAGTCCTCGTGGGTCATTTCTGTGTCACAATAGTGCGCATTGTTACGAACCACCATGAATCGCGGTATCGTGTTTGTCGTAAAGTGGCGTGGGTCAAAGGTGAATTCGCAAATGGGTCATGGTATCGTCTTGGCGGACTACGCTGCATCATAATTTTACCTCTACGCGTTTCTCTACAATTATCGTATTTCCTCGTTAAGTGCGTCATGATTTATGAAAATCTACAGGGCAAATAAATACGGAGATATTTCGACTGTGTACACAGGTGTTACGTAAGCTTCCAAAATCCCCCAATTCTCAAGTCCCCAAATTCCCAAATTCCTAAATCCCCAAGTTCTCAAATTTCCAAATTCCTAAATCCCCAAATTCTCAAATTTCCAAATTTCCAAATCCCCCAAATTCTCAAATTCCCAAATCTCCTAATCCCCAAATTCTCAAGTTCCCAAATTTCCAAATCTCCAATTTCTCACTTGCCCCAATTCCGAAATCACCAAATTCCCAAATTTCCAAATCCCTAAATTCGCAAATTACCAAATCCCCAATTTCTCGCTTCCCCCAATTCCGAAATCACCGAACACCCTATCCCCCAAATTCCAAAATTCCCAAATCCATAAATTCAAAAAGCCGTAAATCCCCGACTTTCCGAACCCGTAACATCCTAAATCTCGCCACCCGTTAGGTCACCGCCATTCAAATCGTCATACATAGCACGGCCACGTGTTGAGCCCCGCAACACGTTGAATCCGCAAGTATAGTATCATCGGATCAATAAATCGATACACGGTTCCTGTGCAACGACGATCGAGGAGGTTCAATGGACACCGAAGATCGCGATCGTTCGAATAAAAATAGCAACGATAACACCTGTCACCTATGACAATACAAACGCGCACATACGACCGCGATGACGGTATACGCCATGTTTGATTACTCATTAGGTATACTGTCACGCGTGGTTAGATCATAATGACACGCGTTTCTGTTCAACGCACGATGCACGCTGTCAAAAATATTTGTACGCGAAAAACGTGACGGGACTGCAAAGAAATTTCGTACATAAATACGTTCTCGACGTATAGTTATCCGATCAGGACAATTTCCGGTCGTCGAACGGGTTTTCTATTAACCGGTGAATATAAATCGAGAATCAATTCATCGATTCGTGAGTCACCGGTTCGATCGAGTTTACGTTTACGGTTTATTGCGACGAACAATGAAACGTTTTCGTTGAGAACGGAGCCGAATCCGTTCAATGGCCGATCGATGCTGGTCAATTAAACCATTCAGCTGATTTTTTTATACCGTCTTTAGTCGTTCGATTCGTTGAGAATCATTAATTGGCGGAACCGTGATGCCGAAGTGAAGCGCGGACTGCTTTTATGACGAATTTCGAATCAGTGTTTCTCAACCTTGGTTAAACGGTGCTTTGGTCAATTATTTTTTCTAAGAGATTCGATAGTGATGGATTTAAATTTGTTCGTTGTTTTTTGTGGTTGATATACTAAGATAACATGTAGGTTCAAGTATCAACACTTTGCACACGAACGACGACGGCACTCGCCATTTGATCTAACAGAACCATTTGAACAAATATTTTTTAGCTAAGTGTACAGTGTTACACACGCGATGTTTGAATATAGTAAAATAGGCAGCAGTAGCAATTAATAATGAAAAATAATTATTTAAGAAAAATTAATTAAACGTTGCAGAAAGTTTTCGAGATACCACTTGCTAATAATATTAATTGGAGTTCAAAAGGTCACGTTAATAGCACAAAGTGCAATATCACTCTCTGTGTATCGCATATTCGAACACGATTTACCCTAGTGCTACGTATTAAAGTGCCATTACTTTCGGTCATGCAATGGAGTACAATTAATTCGAGCGTACCCGTTATAGTTCAACTGTCGGCAATGATTAATATTATTTTCCATCGTACGTAATACATGTATAGGTGAATGAAGATAACATTAATTGTTGCACGATACCCAGCTAATCTCAATTTATGATAACACAATTATGCACCCTCAATGAGTCAAGCTTGTATTAAAAGCACTTCAGATACTTCGCTCTATAAATACAATGTACTTGAAAAACAATAATATTATTAGTTGATAATGACCCGACGTATTGGATATTTGCACTGTTCGACTGAATCGAAGGCTAAAATCGTTTGCGAAATTATAATTATAATAGACATTATATGTCATGTTCCGAACTGGATTAATCCAAATCCCCAAATTCCTAAACCCCCAAAATCTAAAATTTCCAAATTCTCAAATTTTCAGATTACTAAATCCCCAAATTCCTAAACTCCCAAATTCCTAAATCCCCAAATTCCTAAACCCCCAAATTCACAAATCACCAAATTCCTAAACCCCAAATTCTCAAATCCCTAATTTCCTAAACCCCCAAAATCTCAAATCCCCAATTTCCTAAACCCTCAAATTCTCAAATTTCCAAATTACTAAACCCCCAAATTTACAATTTTTCCGATAACCAAATCCCCAAATTCCTAAACCCCCAAATTCTCAAATCCCCAAAATCCAAAACTTCCAAATACTCAAATTTTCAGATTCCCAAATCCCCAAATTCCTAAACCCCCAAATTCCTAAATCCCCAAATTCCTAAACCCTCAAATTCACAAATCACCAAATTCCTAAACCCCCAAATTCTCAAATCCCTAATTTCCTAAACCCCCAAAATCTCAAATCCCCAATTTCCTAAACTCACAAATTCTCAAATGTCCAAATTCCTAAACCCCCTAATTTTAAAATTTCCAAATTCCTAAACCCACAAATTCTCAAATCCCCAATTTCCTAAACCTCCAAATTCTCAGATCCTCGTATCAACTATTCAAAAATTCTCGCATCGGCTATTACAAACCTCGGTTAAAAAATACCACGAATAGTGAAAATATTCAACAAGATCCCTCAAAAACAAAATGACTATCCAATGAAATTTCCACCCCGCCCGGTACGTTAATCAAGTTATTAATGCGAACGTACAACATTTTGCGCAGGCACGTCAGCATGATATGATATCAGCGGCCGAAGGAACCACCAGCCCCTGAAACATGAAGAATCGTTGCGTGTTCGCGTTCTCGTTGCTGCTGCCGGTGGTGCTGGGTTTGGCACTGCAGGAGGACGACCTGGTGTTCGACGACGTCGGCGAGGAGAACATCAGCCCTGCGACGGTGATCAGCCGTCGCCACGACGAGCTTCGAACCAGCTGGCACGAGCAGAAACGTCCACACGAATCAAAAAGGCACCAGGTCGAGAGGTTATGGGGCGTTCCCGATGTAGTCGTGCCCGTCGGCCACGTGCTCAAACTCAGGATCCCGAGGCAAGCTTTCACAGGACCCTTGGATTATTACGAGGTGAGAGGACACCGCACCGGCCATTTTTATCCTCTTATTTTGCCCAACGATTTCCTTCCTTTTTGCTCGTCGACTCTGTTGGCCGACGGCCAACGATCATCGACTCTTCTTGGATTTATTTCCTCGCTCCACGGCAACCTCTTCCTGTCACTTCCTCGAACCTGTATCCCACGGGAAAACGAATTTTATTTTGATTTACAACGCGATGCGACCTCGGATGCATGTTGTGTGGTCTGGTATCGGGATCTCTGATCGCTTGGGACTATGCCCGGCATTGTAACAGGATTCTAGGGACTTTTATTTTACGGATGAAGATGTTTATGGATATAATATGTGTGCATGGATATTTATACATACTGCATGTTTACACGATTGGCTATTTATACATACTGTATGTTTACACGATTGGCTATTTATATGTACAGTGTGTGTACACAATTGGTTATTTATACATGCTGTATGTGTATACAATTGACAATTTATATCTTGTTAATAACTAGACAATTTTAAATAATTGTACATACAGTATGTGTGCAGGATTATTACAATTAATATCTTGTTAATAACTAGACAGTTTTAAATAATTGCACATACAGTATGTGTACAGGATTATTACAATTAATATCTTGTTAATAACTAGGCAATTTTAAATAATTGTACATACAGTATGTGTACAGGATTATTACAATGAATTTTTGTTAATAACTAGACAATTTTAAATAAATGTACATACAGTATGTGCACATAATTATTACAATTAATATTTTGTTAATAACTAGACAATTTTAAATAATTGTACATACAGTATGTGTACACGTTTGACTATTTATGTATGCAGTATAGGTGCACAATTATTACGATTAATATTTTGTTAATAACTAGACAATGTATATGTATGTTCTTCAAATTTAACATTGATTCCTGTTGATTTTAACGTGAATAATATTTAATACAGAGCATTGTTTGGAAACGAGTTATTTACGACAGGAAGTGGACGGTGTTAAAAGCCGAATCCCGAAAAGCAGAAAATTATGGAGGGCTCTCGACATTATAGTAATTTACAAGTATCGGGTGAGATACTTCATTTTCTTGCGAAGAGTCCAATAGCGACGGTATTGTTTTCACAAATCGAAAGCACATGTGGCCAGCAGATTCTGTTCTAAGAAACCTCGTTCGAGTCTTTTTAGCCGGTTGCAGTTTTATGAGCGTGACCCTGCTATGTTTAACGAAGCTTCGGCAAAAAAACATGCTCTTCGTAAATCATCGTAGACTAACGTAAATCCTACTCCAATATTGAACTTCGAGATACACATGTGCATACTGTTTTATGAATTTATGAAAATAACATCGAGTTTGCGCGTTGAATAACGCTATTCGTCGAAGTGAATCTTATTTGATTTCATTTTTTCTTCTCGCGGATATCTCTAGCTAGATCCTTTGATGATTTTCGGTGTTTCTAGATCTTTTAATATAACTTTGATATCCCTACATTTAAAAATTTTGTTAAGTATCTCTATATCATTTAATTTCCTTAAATATCTTCCTGGATCATTGATTTTGTTGGATAAATTTAGATATTATTAAAAATTTCTTAAACTTTTTGACATTCTTTGACGTCCCAAGATTCTTCGATGTATGGAGATATCTGAATATCTCAAGATCTTTAGAGAAATAACAGCGTCCTCTAAGGAATCAACGATCCAAGGTTAAAACTTTAAACGAGCACAATCGCGATAACCTCGTTTCGTCGCGCGAAAACGAAAAAGTCCCCTTTTCGTTCGATGAAAATACCAGAGTGATTCGTGTCGGAGGTGTTCGAGGAATAAAAAGAGAAACAGCGGTGCCATCGACCAAAATAAAGATTACATCTGGCGCGCTTCTTTGTCGTCGGTCGAGCATGATCTGGGTTTCCCGATTTTACGAACGCGCGAAAGCTAAATGGTGAAAGCAAATTCTCACATTCCCGAATTACTGAACCTCCAAATTCTCAGATCTCCAAGTTTTCGGATCCCCAAATTCCCAAACTTCCGAATTCACAAATTTCGCCAACTCTCAGATCTCCAAATTCTCAAATTCCCGAATTCCCAAATCCCCAAATTTCTAAATCCCCGAATTCCCGAATGCCCGAATTTCTATATCCCCGAATTCCTAAATCCCCAAATTTCTAAAACCCCGAATTCCCGGAATCCCGAATTCTCAAATCCCGAATTCCTAAATCCCCGAATTCCGAAATTCCCAAATTTCTATATCCCCGAATTCCCAAATCCCCAAATTTCTAAATCCCCGAATTCCCGAATGCCCGAATTCTCAAATTCCCGAATACCTAAATCCCCAAATTTCTAAAACCCCGAATTCTCAAATGCCGAATTTCTAAATCCCCGAATTCCCAAATCTCCGAATGCCCAAATCCCCGAATTCCGAAATTCCCAAATTTCTATATCCCCGAATTCCCAAATCCCCAAATTTCTAAATCCCCGAATTCCCGAATGCCCGAATTCTCAAATTCCCGAATTCCTAAATCCCCAAATTTCTAAAACCCCGAATTCTCAAACGCCGAATTTCTAAATCCCCGAATTCCCAAATCTCCGAATGCCCAAATCCCCGAATTCCCAAATCCCCGAATTCTCAAATCCCCAAAATCCCAAATCCCCGAATTCTCAGGTCCCCAAATTTGCAGATTCCCATATTCCCAACCATCCAAATCCTCAAATCTCCAAATTTCCAACTCCCCAAATTCTCAGATCCCCAGATCCCCAAATTCGCAGTCTCTCGTATAACCTAAATCCTCGAAATTCAAAAAGAGAAACATCGGTGCCATCGACGAGAATAAAGATTACGTCTGTGACGCGTTTCTTTGTCGCCGTTCGAGCGGGATCTGGGTTTCCCGATTTCAGGAACGCGCGAAAGCGAAAATCCCGCCTGCTTGAGGGCGTCGGTCGCGATAAAAATTCAGCCACCACCCCGTTAAAAGCCGTCCGTTCGAGCTTCAAAGCTTTAAAAAACTATGTTCCATAGGCTCGCGCATAGATTCGTTTCTGCGTTCAGTGACGGCTGCTGCAATTTCCGGTTATGTAATTATATTTGACGCGTTCCAGGCCGCGATAAACGATACGCGTATCGTTTTTGACGTGACTGATATAAATAATCGTCATGCTCCGTTTTCGTTTCTGGAATTGTGCTACGGCCATTGCGTTAGGTGGCATTTCTGTTTGTCATACTGACCATTACGTTGCCTACTTAAACAGCAAATATTTAACTATTTAAAATTGAAACTATGATCTTCGCGAAATCGATTCCATTTTTCCAAATCACAATTTTCCAAATTTTCGATGTTTTCCAAATTTTTCAGATATTCTAATTCCCGAGTTTCTGATTTTCTCCATTCTCAATTGTCCCAAATTTTCGAATCTGTTATAACATTTTACATTTCCAAATTTCTTAATCTTTCAACCTTCCAAATCCTTGAATCCTCAATTTCTCAAATTCTTCTTCAAACATCCGAAATCTTCGAATCTCATACAGCATTCTAAACATCCAAATTTCTCAATCGTTCAACCTTCCTCTCGCTGCAATATGTATTCTAAGACCCGACAGCGTAATAAACCTAACCAGAAAGCCTTGTAATAACCACGTCGCGTACATGCTTATACTAGCACGCTTATATGAACGTAAAAAATGTTTGAAACCAACAGGTGTTCGACGCGAATGGAAACGAGCTGCCAGGATGGTTGTACTGGGACGACGCGGCGTCGACGTTGATGGGTATCCCGTCGAAAAAGGATGTGGGTAGCCATCACTTGAGCGTGAAGGCGATCGGGAAACACGGGGACACGGCCAAGGATCTGTTCGTGGTGCAAGTGGTGCCTGAGAAGCACGAGGAATTGAAACACAGAGACGGAAAGGTGAGAGAGGCTAGTACTTCTGTACCTTGGCTCGGTTTTCGCTGCTAGACTTATCGTTAACTATGGAAACACTCCGTTGGCACACGTTCAACCTTTTTCTCCCTGAACAACAGGTATCTATCTATCCACCACGTACGCTACACTTCTGCGAGATTAATCGCGAGGATTTTCTGGAACCTGTTGGCCAATTTTACTACTCTTCGAGATAAACGGGTTTTTCGTACTCTTCGCGATAAAAGAATTCTTGTACTCTTCGAGATAGACGGGATAGACCTAAACCCCCAAATTCTCAAATTTCCAATTTCTCAAATCACCAAATTCCAAAACCCCCAACTCAAATTTCCAAATTCTCAAATCCCCAAATTCCTAAAACCCCAGCTCACATTTCCAAATTCCCAAATCCCCAAATTCCTAAACCCCCAACTCAAATTTCCAAATTCCCAAATCCCCAAATTCCTAAACCCTCAACTCAAATTTCCAAATTCCCAAATCCCCAAATTCCTAAACCCCCAAATTCTCTAATTTCCAAATTCCAAATCCCCAAATTCCAAATCCCCAAATTCCTAAACCCCAAAAATCTCAAATTTCCAAATTCCCAAATCCCCAAATTCCTAAACCCCCAAATTCTCTAATTTCCAAATTCCAAATCCCCAAATTCCTAAACCCCAAAAATCTCAAATTTCCAAATTCCCAAATCCCCAAATTCCTAAACCCCCCAATTCTCTAATTTCCAAATTCCAAATCGCCAAATTCCTAAACCCCAAAATTCTCTAATTTCCAAATTCCAAATCCCCAAATTCCTAAACCCCAAAAATCTCAAATTTCCAAATTCCCAAATCCCCAAATTTTTAAATTCTCAAATTTCCAAATCCCCAAATCCCTAAATTTCCAATACTCCATATTCGTATACCCCCAAATTCCCAAATCCCCAAATTCTCAAATCCCTAAACTCCTAAACCCCCAACTCCAATTTCGTCAATTTAGGAATAAAAGATAGAACGAATTACGGAGCTCGCGTTCAATTAAACCGGAATTAATTTCGCGTATCGATGACCCAGTCAGATTAGTCACAGTTAAATTGTTCGTCGGCGAGTTCGGCTGGGTAGCCGTACCCGTTAATGAACCGGTAAATCAATTAATTCGTTAACCGGTTTAATCGTCGTCCAGGTCGCGAGTTTTACGCGCGAATACAACGTCCGCGTTGATCGTTTTAATCGAATCCGGCCGATTTTCGGAAGTCCGATAATTAATTGGAGCACGGTATCGTGCTCGTTAAATCGCTTCGCGGAATTATGTCGTTTATCTCTTGTTGCGGTTAACGACAGGTTGATCGGTCAGGTCGCGCTCGACGTGCATCACTATTTCGCCTCTTTGAGTGCCATTAATTAAACGATCACGTTCGTAGTCATCGAAATATTCCCTGGATTTATTTTTTCTTTTTTTTTTATGTGTCCACTCGTACATACTGTATGTATAAATATTGCAATTGTGGATATGTATATGTACATACTCATCGAAATATTCCCTGGATTAATTTTTGCGGGGTGGGGGATCGAAGAATTTTGGGATTTGGAAATTTGGGGGTTTAGGAATTTGGGGACTTGAGAATTTTGGGATTTCGGAATTTGGAAATTTGAGAATTTGGGGGTTTACGAATTTGGGGACTTGAGAATTTTGGGAATTTGGAAGTTTGGAAGTTTGAGAATTTGGGAGCTTAGGAATTTGGGAATTGGAGAATTTGGGGGTTTACGAATTTGGGGACTTGAGAATTTTGGGAATTTGGAAGTTTGGAAGTTTGAGAATTTGGGAGCTTAGGAATTTGGGAATTGGAGAATTTGGAAATTTGAGAATTTGGGGGTTTACGAATTTGGGGACTTGAGAATTTTGGGAATTTGGGAATTTGAAAGTTTGAGAATTTGGGAGCTTAGGAATTTGGGAATTGGAGAATTTGGAAATTTGAGAATTTGGGAGTTTTAGAATTTGGGGATTTGAGAATTTGGAGTATTGGAAAGTTAGGGATTTGGGGATTTGTGAATTTGGGATTATACAAATTTGAGAATTATAAAAATAAAACTAAGATCCGGAAGTTTTCGAAGAAAAGTCGCAAACGTTCCGTTCAGACCCGTGTGCAACTGCGTGTCGTGTTTAAATCTCGTAAAGAAATTAATTTGCTAGACACCGTTGATTGATGCCAATTGATAGCCACAATGTGCGTCATCCAGTCCTTAATTCGCGTTTCGCACACTGACACTGTTCGTTTGCACCCCACGAACGATTGAAATAGAACGCTTCTTTGATTTTCAGACACACTGCGACGACGGGGAAGAACAAACCTTGTTGACGATATTGCTGGACACCAGGTTCGACAACCTTTCGCCATCCTTTCGGGTCAATACCATCGACAACCTTGCTGGTTTCCTAGGACTTCATCTGGTACGATATCCGACAACATTCCAACGCCTTTCTTCTCTTTTCATCGCCTGATCGTAAACGAACCACGTGGCAATCACAATTTCTTTCTATTTTTTTTATCTTTCAAGTCATCGAACATGCTGGGTCCTCGATTGGACATATAAAAAATGATTTCGTTATCTGAATTGATCAAATGATGTATTAATTATGTTCGAAGTCGAATTACGATGAATGATATGTTCATAAGTAGAATTTGGGGATTTGGAAATTCGGGGAATTGAGAATTGGGGGATTTGCAAATTCGGGAATTTGAGGTTTGGGGAATTTGAGAATTTGGAGATTTGAGAATTTGGGCATTTGAGAATTTGGAGATTTGAAAATTTGGGGATTTGGAAATTTGAGAATTTGAGATTTGGGGGATTTGAGAATTTGGAGATTTGAAAATTCGGATATCCGAAAATTTGGGGATTTGGAAATTCGGGAATTTGAGATTTGGGGGATTTGAAAATTCGAAGATCTGAAAATTTGGGGATTTGAAAATTCTCAAATTCCCGAATTTGGAGATTTGAAAATTCGGAGATCTGAAAATTTGGGGATTTGAAAATATTTTCGGCCGTCGTCGATATTCGTCTGAAAATATCGCCAGGAAGTTTGGAAACAGAGCCGGCTGGAAATTGCGCCGTCGAACTCGGCTCGTTTCATCGGAGTAATCGATTCGATTACGTAAATTTAATCTGGCCCGATCGCGGTGATTTAATTACGAGCATCCGGGCGCGATCGCGTCGAATCGTTTTTCGTCTCGTTCGAAATAAAAGAAAGAAAAAAAAGGAAACGAGAAAGAATCCCGGCATTTTACGCGTTATTAAAGCGTCTCGACCGAACGGGGAGAGATCGATGTTTCACCAAACTTTCTTTTATTTGCAGACACGCCGTTTGGAAAAGTACTAAAACCGTACGTTTTCGTTTGCGTTTCAGAGCTCGTTCTCGATGCACCCGCAGAACCTTAAGGAGAACTCGAACATGGACCCGTCCGTGGTCCTCAGTGGGCCTGGAAACGTGAAACACCGTAAAGAGAAACACTTAACCGCGATTCAGTGGCAGGTGAGATTTCCTGGTCAACGTTCAGCCCGATTTCCATTCGATTCGTTCGAATGTTTGCCAACGATGGTTGTAATTACAGTAGAATCTCGTTATTGTGTAACGTATTCATTTTTATATGCGATTTATCTTCGATAAGTTTCGTGCGATTTAAATACGTACACGTCCATGGTATAATTGACTCATCGTACAAGGATGAATTTTATAAACGAAAAATTTGAAAATAATTGAAGCACAGGGGTAATAATTGACAAAAATTGTTTAAGTCTACGAGAGTTACAATAAATTACTTGAATACTTAATTAATGAATATCCATCAATACTGAAAAACGTGATCAATTTATATACTCTATACATACATACCCTATGAATATTCAAAGACACTCAAAACATAACCAATAAATATCTAAAGATACTTAACGAAGCCAACAAATACTTTCAAGTAACCAAGGCATATCCAATAAATACCCTGATAAGGCAATATAATAAGATGTAACAGAATGAGACAATATAACGAGATGTAAGATGATAAGGCAATATAATAAGATGTAACTGGATGAGACAATATACCAAGATGTAATATGACGAAGCAATATAACGAGATCCTCCTACAACATCGTGTCGCGCAAATAATATCGAAACATAACATGTCTTAAAAATGTCTGAAAAATTGTCTGCAGGTCGGCTGCGATGGTCACCTGTGGAAACATCAAACGGACTTGGTGAACAGGCTGCGGGAACAGGCGAGAGACGGCACCCTGGCGGAAGTGATGCAGCTTCCGGTGTTGATGTGGCGCGTGAAGACCGAATCCAACTATTTATTGAGAAACCGAAGAGAGGTTGGTTCAGGGAACTACGAAAACACGGACGATTACGATGGTTACGACGACGATTACGAAGACTATGAAGATGGCGAGGGTAACGACGAGGATGGCGACGACTCGCTGGTGCAGCCTACCATCGTACCGGAAACGAGCGCTCCCAGAGGAAACGTTGGTCCGGAACATCCCCATAGACACCACCATGGAGAAGAAACCATCGATTGGAACGTAAGTGTCATTCCATCGGATACGAAACAATTCACGTGTCACATGGACCCTTTATTTTGAAAATGGTATAAATCCATACAAAAGAAAAGAAATGATATATCACGTAATTTGTGCTTAACTTCGATTAAATTTGTTATTTATAACTGATTAATATTCAGAATTTAACAAAATGCCGGTGCTTTATTCAATTTAAAATTGACCGGTGAAAGAAATATTATTTGAATGAAACATTATTTCATTAATTATGAACGTGGTACAAGTCCAATGAATATAGGATAAAAAAAAGTATAATTTCTCGTAGACGCCAGTGAACTATTATTATGTTAGAAAACAATGTGGGTCAAATAATGTAATTATTATTTAATTAAATCATGTAATTACACGATGAATTAGAAACATTGCCAGACTCGACATAATTTTTCAATTGACGTCGTGTATTCCGTAGACGGACCAGATCGACGAGGGCATAATTCCAGTCGGAAATCAGCCTAACGTCTCGGAGAACAGGAGCGCCGCCGACACGTCACCAGCTGTAAGTATCAAAAATCTCGAAACCAGGTTCATCGAATCGTTACCGATTCCGTTGACGGTTTCCCGAAACAACAGCAAAGGAAAAGAAAAGAAAAAAAGAGAGAACGCGTTGCTACATAACCGGCTTTCGTCGATCGATTCTCATTTCTGTCCTCCATTCGCCACGCCAATCGCTTTTGAGGGAATCGTTGCGCTTCAGATACTTTTGTTAGTGTAGCTAACGTTAATGCCGTCTTAACGCCCACTATCGATGTATAGAAACGTTGTATAGAAGCGCCATTGTCAGTCTGTATCGAACGGAAAACGAAAGTCTGATACCGATATTCTGTCTCTAACCGTTTGCGTACACACAAATCTTCTTCAGCCTACCTTCGTAACTAACAATGTTTCTCGTGCCCGTACATCGCATCTCTTACTAACGATTTCGCAGACAACAACCACCGAACTTACACCATCAACAACAACATCAACAACAACAACAACAACAAGCACGACCACGACCACCACCGCGTCCGCGACGACTAGCTCGACACCATCGACAACCACAACAGCACCGACAACAACATCAACAACAATCCAACAACCACCGTCAACGGCCACTAGTACCGCAACAAGTAGCACAACAACGACAACAACAACAGCAGATACTACGACGACTAGCTTACCTGTACCGAGCACCGTTTTACCGTCGACGGAGACGTCGTCAGAGAGGACCGACGTCACCGAGGAAACCACCAAGAACACCAGATACACGGACAACGAGTCACTAAACGTCTCGTCCGTCGTTACTATACCAGAATACATCACTGTACCTCCGTCGGTAATCGTTCCACACTCTAGCACCGTTGGAACAACGAGCACCGCCGTCGACGGAACGGAAACGGACGTCACCGGTGGTACTGTTAATGTCTCAACGACCGAGGTAATGCTTCGATGCTTCGAGCTTCTCTCATTTGTATGATAGTCCATCGCTACGCACACCGTCGGTTCACGTTAGCCTCTCTCGCTTTATAGTCCGCATACTGCGATATGTTATAGTCCGCAAACTGTGATACGATATTATGCAAACTGTGACACGACTGGTCGTTGTGGTTCGGCCTGAGCTAAGCCATGTTGCGACGTGCCTCCAGAATCGTGCGTAAATTGTGTCTCGTCTTACTTGTCTCGTGCTTTCATCCTTACGCTGCTATACGGTTAGATTCACAAGCTTGTGGCTATGGTACAATGATACAACTGTTATGGTTACTGCCTGGAAGAAACACGGATAATGTGTTTGCACTGGGCGAATGAATCAAGTAGCTAAACTCGTTCAAGTATATGATACGAGTGTTTACAAAGTAAACGCATCTTATGACTACCAACCCCGTCGTTATACCTTTGTAAAAATCAAGAACATATCTTCTTGTGAATATTTTATATTTGAATAGAAATACCTTAAAGGTAACTTCAACATATGTACATATTGAACGATGGATTTAACTATGTGAACTATATTATGTCCTCAAGAGATGGTCATAACACCAAGAGTATACATGGAACGATCGATTTAACTGTATGAAATATATTGACTATCCTGAAGAGGTTGTCATAATTTCATGTGATGTACACGTCGAACGATCGATTTGACTATATGAAAAATCTGACACGAATGCATCGCACGACACGCACGACACCAATATAAATTATGTTTATATCAAATGTATATATTTGATCTTCATATAAGATATATTTGATGTTCACATAAGATATATTTTTTATGTTTACATAAAATATATATTTTATATAGAAATTAAAAGAATAATAAGTTTTTTAATAACTTTAAGAAAATATAAATAATGCAGTAAACGGTTGTAATTATATGAAAGATGCAACACGCACGATTCTTGATGCATTTAGCGATCGACGCGATCTCGTTTTTTTTTCATCGACGATGAGACCACGTAATGCACCATTGCCCTTCGTTTTTTATTAAATTGTGTTCTTTCTGCCTTCAGCCAACAGAACAGCCGACAGTGACCCCGTCGAAACAACTCACCACTCTAGTAACTTCCGCGATACCCATGAACACAACGACAATATCCACGACAACCACGTTCGTTCCGAACGTCACTACGACACCCGCCACAACAACGACAGAAACGAGAACGTCACCGACAACCACGACCACAACAACCACCACCACGACTACCATGGCCCCGACAACAACCACTACAATGCCCACCACCACCCCGACGACAACCACCACTGTCACAACCACCGAATCACGGGTAGTTACGGAGAACGTGGAGTACGGGGTTCGCAACTTCCCACCAACGCGTGACAGAAGATTGAAGAAGATACCGGTGACCGCCGGTAAACTATTGAGCTTCGTGATACCACCGAACACGTTCAGCGACCCAGAAGACGGAGATACCAGAAACTTGAGGCTAAGCTTGTACCTGCAGGGCTCGCCCCTGAAGACCACCCACTGGCTTCAATTCAATCAGCGCACGCAAGAAGTTTATGGATTGTAAGCATCGAGCTGTTGCATCCCACCTTGCACTAAATATTGTCACATCCTACGTTGTTACATGTAATACCATTACATCCAGCACTGTTACATGTACTACCATTATATCTAACCCTGTTACTCGTAATACCGTTGCACGCAGTATTGTGTGAATCTGTAGACTGTGTCTGACGTTGTAAGAAACAGCGTTGATTCTAGGACAACTTCCCAGCGCGAGTTTCCGTATCAATGTTGTCTAACAGCGATTAGTTGCATGAATTTATAGTCTTCACGGTGTACGCTTTTGTACCTAACGTGTTCCTGTTTCGCAGACCGCTGGAGAACGATATTTCCACCTGGATGTACGAGCTAGTTGCGGTAGACAGCGACGGACAGAACGTGACGGATCAGTTGGATATTCACGTGCAGCAACACAAACTCAGCCGCAGCGTTAATCACGAGTTCAGTATCTACCTGAGGATCGATGACCGTTCCGAGTTTCCGACGGAAGTTGACTGGCAGCTGAAGGTACGTGTATTACCGATGTAACCTAGTCTTTGCAGCGAAGCTTGTGCTAATTCATTTGATATTTTCTGCCGCAGGTGATTCGAGGAATAGCCGAATTATATGGAGATAGCGACACCAGGCACATTACCGTTCGATCAATCGACATTGATCACGATCAAGCGATCTTCACTTGGACCAACGATAGTTTGCCTAGAAGCAGCGAGTGTCCCAAGGAATACATCAATGATCTGTTGCATGTACGTGATACGTTGCTACCTAATTATTATTCAACGCACGATTTCGTTTGAATGATCTAATCGTACAATGTCTTTCAATATGATTCAATAATCGTTCAATTTGATTCGCCAGGTGTTGATCGACAGAAACGGTGATCCCAGTCCCGCGTTGAGGGAAGTTCTCAAACCCGAAATCAGAGTGAAACGAGTGATTTATCAGGGTATCGGACAATGCGAGGACATGATACGACCGGAAGCACCGAGAGTTTCCACTCAAGAGCCTAAATCAAACTTCCCGCCGTTGCCAAGGAATCAGGTGGACCTAGTCAATGCCACCGTCGGCCAGTTGCTGATATTCAAAGTGCCCGAGGTGAGTGTTTCGCGTAAAAACATTTGTAACAACGATCTGTAACGCGTCAATCGTTTTTTCAGGACACTTTCTACGACGCTGAAGACGGCTCCGCTCGCAACATGCAGATGAATCTGTTGACCATTGAACGCAAGCCTATTCCACCGCACGAGTGGTTACAGTTTGATAGCAAGAACCAAGAATTTTATGGTGTACCAATGCGCAGCGATGTCGGACGCAAGGAGTATCAATTGGTCGTTACCGATAAAGAAGGTAACAATTGGAAATCGGATATTCGTAATCGTTTAACGTTGCAACCACCAAAACGGTCAAATGATCGTTTCACAAATTCCCTATTAATCAATGTATTAATCGTAGACTAATGTATTAGTTGTAGATCAATGTGTAAACTTCAAAATAATTGCACGGTAGTTTTAGCGTTAAAATTGAAACCATATACGAAGAGGGATAATCAACGAAATCCTATTTCAGGTGCAAGCGCTACCGATGGCCTAGTCGTTGTCGTGCATCCTGCTCCATTGATGCATCACACGGTGGAGTTCTCGATGACTCTGGATATACCTTACGAATCGTTCGCCCATTCCGCACTGCAGAAGCGCAATTTCATCGAGAAACTGCGTGATCTGTACAAAGACAGAGACACGAACGCGATCTCGTTGCACAGTGTATCGAACGGTAGTACCGTGGTCACCTGGCACAACAGAACCTTGCCTACCTCATATTGCGCGCGCGAAGAAGTGAGCAGACTGCAATCTGTGCTGGTGAAGAGCGACAACGCGCGTCGATCCGTCACTGACGAGGTCCTGGAAGCGATGGGTTCGAAGTTCCCCGTGAAACAGATCATGGTGATACCGATGGGAATATGTCTGAGCGAACTGACCGGTGTCCACTCGCCCGACAGCTACGTTCCACCGGTGGATGATACCACACCGGTCGGAACGCTCCACGACGACTATCTCATCACGTTCGTCCTGCCGGCTGTAATAATCGCCGTGATGCTGATTTTGGCCGGTATCATCGCGTGCGTTCTCTATAGACGAAGGCGTAGCGGGAAGATGAGCGTCAGCGAGCAGGACGACGAGAGACAGAGTTTCCGCAGCAAGGGAATACCGGTTATATTCCAGGACGAATTGGACGAGAAACCGGATCCAGGTTAGAATATTTATTAATAGTGGTAGTTCCAGTATACAGGTTGTCCGCGTGAAGTTATGTGGCCATTTTGTAGGCAGTTTTGCCAGTGCATTTAAAAAATGCTTCAGACAAAACTTCATCCACATCTACTGTACTACATGTTTGTATATTGTTCAATATGAAAAGATACTTTTTACGTAATGATCACCTTGACTCTTTTAAATGGCACCATATGTTTTGTGCATGATAGGATCATTGCTGATTACAGGATGAGTTCAACAGTGATCACACTATGACCTTGAAATTATATTCTTTATTAAGTAAACTAAATAAAATAAAAATAAACACAGCAGTTAGTAATGTCCAAGAACTTTGGAATATTGTAAATAACGGCATAATTTAACGGGAACATCTTGTATATAGTCTCTAACAACGTGTTATAGATACAAAGAATGTGTTTGGTGTATTACGTTCAGATAGTTATCCGTGATTTACGGTACGTGTTTTGTTCCTGTATAGGTAACAAGTCACCCGTGATTCTGAAAGAAGAGAAACCACCGCTGCCACCCCCGGAATATCAAAAGACGGAGGATGGGGCGGACGTGCCGATGTTGCCAAAAGAGAACTCCGAGGAGCCGTACCAACCACCGCCCCCGTTCGCCACGAATCGCGACACCAATCGTCAGAATCGTCCCAAGCCCACCCCAACGTACAGAAAACCACCCCCATACGTCCCCCCCTAACAAAATACAGTCCACTCGCCCACGCGCAAATATATGCTAGCGATGCTCGGAGACTCCCCAATACACGCGCAAAACCAAACCAACTATCAGAAGAAACCACAGTATGCCGTCAACAACGTCGACATCTGTGGCGGACCTCTGAACGTATACAGCAATCTTAAGTAAGGCTTTCGTTGGTCCGATATTCGATCGATATCTGGCAAGAAACGACAGAATGATAGGAATCGGCTCGCGAGAGTTCGCCAAATCAGCGCCCACGTTTACTTACTTTGTAATAATATACATATTATTATACTCATTCGTCGCTATTTATCCGCGGTGTAATGTATTTAAGAGAGTATAACGAGGAGAGTATAACGCGAGGGTGTTGTTCGCCCTCGCGTCTCGTTTTTTCTTTTCTCTTTTTTTTTTACCGCAACGCGAGCGTGCAATTTAGGCTACCCTCGGTTAGGGGGAAGTGTGCGGAAACGATGTAGGATGAGAAAATCGACGCCTAAACTTTCCACGAATTCTATGTTGACATAGACTCTTTTTAAGAACTCTGATATTCTAGATTTTTCCGAAGCTGTACCGAGGTTCTTTACACTTTGTATAAGCTACCCTCAAGTTTCTCCATGCACCGTTTATGCTCTCTCTATGTTCTCTTACACTGTCCCTCTATCACTATAGACACGTATCTCACCACCGTATGTCTGCTCACTGGTAGACATATATTTCACTACAAGTGTATAATCAGAAGAGACTTAGGCTCTACCTAACGTCTACATACCGCATGTATGACTCTTCCTGGGATCTCCACACGCTTCCTAGACTCATATGCTCCACCATACGAGTATAATCAATAGAAATCAACGCTGTTCTCAATATACTGGATATTATACTTGGATTCTCCCTACGATCCTCACACATAATTTCCCTAAATCCGCCCATGTATGAACTACTTTCTATAGATCCATATATGCTCAGATTCTCCCCTGTGGCGTCCTGAAATTCAACTTAGGTTTTACATAGACCCTTCGCAAATTCTACCCCCAACTTTTCCCCTAACCCGAAGTTAAGTCTACGTTGCACCCGAGCGTACTTTTACCGACCGTCTTGTATTTCACGGGAAACTTTTTCTAGGGAGTGTACGGGATTACAAATCACGCGTTGCCTTTCGTAACGAATTCAAACTGTAGAGAGGAAGGATTCACTTACTCCGACCGGGTATAAGCGGATATTTTAGGTTTTAGGTTTATGAAACCGTAGAACCAGCGTCGTTAGGGCGAGATGTTTGTATTACGGCGATAACGAAGTCGCGTGTGCAGCAACGATACTCGTTCACGTTTCAGTAATCAGTGCCATTTTTTAAGCAATAAGAGTATCAACGCTGTGAACGGGCAGAGGAACGAGAGAAATAAAAGAGAGAGAAAATAACGCGTACTATTTAAATGGTTCTACTGAAAGACTCGAAACGCGGTGAAACGGTCTCCAAGTATCCATGGACTATCGACTTAAAACATACAACGTACCTACTTACATCGTATAACACTGCCACGTGAAGAATAACTGTGAACATAAACTCGTCGTCGGACGAGGCAGTCTCTTTTGTTCGCCGATTACTCAATCATTTTTTTATACATTGTCTTATAAAAACGAAGGGAAGAATGAAACACGAACTGGCCCCATCCGACGATCAGTTGTCAGACTTAAAACGATTAACGTTAAAAAGAAAGAAAGATAAAAAAAAAGAAACTAAGAGAACTGAGAATTTTTTTAATCCGTAACTTAATCGAGTATATCCGTTCGCGCGATGCCATTTGCAGAGTGACAGCAAAATGCTTCCATTGGCGCTGTAGGCCATGCAGAATAAAAGGATAACTAATGATAATATATACAAATATATAATATAAATATGTATATTACCTATTTGTCGTTCGATAGACAAGTCTGACGCAGCCATTTTGAGTCGATGTTTTTAAAACGCTGCCAGACCCACATCGTAGCATTTACCTTCTCGTTTCTTTACTATTATTATTATTATTATTAATATTATTATTATTATTGATATGCACACTGTACAGAAAGCTTTCTGTTTATTTTCCTTTATTATTATTATTATTTTCTTCTTAAGTTACGTACAACCCGCAATTATTCGTTCTGATTTTTATTGTAGTGACCTACGATTTAAACCCACTTAAGATTTTTGTACTCGTTACACGGTGAGAGAAACATGCGAGCCTTACGTATCTTAACGATTTTAAACCCGTCGAGAGCTAATTTAATTTAGATTTTACATAGTTACCAAGCCAAAAAGTACTAACTATTTAAAGGAGAGATGGGGGAAAGAGAAATGGGAACGGATAAGGGACGAAAGTGACGAGATCTACTTTTAACCTGTAGAGAAAGCGTGATCACCGTACCCGGAGCGTACGTTTTACGAAAGAGACACGATTCGTGGAAAATCTTATCGGCCACTCTGTTGCAAGATTCTCGAGACATACACGTTGAAAGTGAAAGGAAAAAAAAACGATAAGGAACGACGATTTTTAGACGGGATACGGGTAAAACACGCGCAAATAAGGTTTCTTCGACGCCTCGATGATTTTCCAATATTTTTTAAAAGAGGAAGACACGAGGACGGCGAGGAACGGACGAAAGAAAGGCGACAAAGAAAATCGATATCTTTCTCGCGTTTTCACGGATTCGGTGGCTCCGTTTAATCCGCCTCCACGAAAAAAAAAAAAAGAAAAAAAAATGGATACAGCGTTAACGAATCCGCGAATTTGGGGTCACTCCTAAGCAAATCACGTGTGAATGAATTTTATGATGCTGCTGATGATAATGATGATAATTGTGTATGTAGAATGATAAACGGATGTTTCGTATGCAAGCTAAAAGAAAAAAAAATTTACGACATAATATATATTACTATTAATTCACGTCTTTATAAACGTAGAGGATTTAAGTGTATTAAAAAACACGCGGCTATTTCGAATCCATTTTTCATCGGTCCCTTGCTTGTCGCGGATCACGCACGTGGTGGAAATTGCTTCTGGAGATGCTTGACTGCTGGTTTACCAATGATCGCGCGATATTACGAAAGTCACGGGAGTATTTTCTATTTTTGTATCACGATTTTTGGCGTTGTTCGCTGTTCAAGGAAATTGAATGGGTGTTCGAGGGAATTTCTCATGCTTCTTAACACTACCGGAGAAACATATTCAGCTGGACTTCATCGACGAAACTTAATCGTGAACCTGACAGATCAAAGTACAGTGGACTCTCTTTATATTGCCGTTTTATATGGACGCGCGTTGACAGCCTCCGTCCACGTACGTCGCGCTGATTCACGAAGACCATCACGGTATCAGGGGTCGATGTTTTGCTAATTGAAAAGTGTGATCGCGAAATTTTGCGATCCGATGATATATCATCGCGTTGGACCGATATTTATCTTATCACGCGGTATATAACAAGACGCTGAATACAGTATTCGCCGAATTATTATACGCGGAATATGGTGAGCACCTGATTATTGCACGACGAATTTACTACGCATCGAATTTACCACTCGAGGAATATACCACGCGCCAAATTTGCCACGAGTTGAATTTACCACGCGTCGAATTTCCACGCGTCGAATTTCCATGCGCCGAATTTTCCACGCGCCGAATTTACCACGCGTCGAATTTACCACGCGTTAAATTTATCACAGATCGAGTTTACCACGCATCGAATTTACCACGCGTCGAATTTCCATGCGCCGAATTTTCCACGCGTCGAATTTCCATGCGCCGAATTTTCCACGCGTCGAATTTCCATGCGCCGAATTTACCACGCGTCGAATTTATCACAGATCGAGTTTACCACGCATCGAATGTACCACGCGTCGAATTTCCATGCGCCGAATTTTCCACGCGTCGAATTTCCATGCGCCGAATTTACCACGCGTCGAATTTACCACGCGTTGAATTTATCACAGATCGAGTTTACCACGCATCGAATTTACCACGCGTCGAATTTACGATGCGTTGAATATATCACGTATCAGTTTACCACGCGTCGAACTTACCGCGCATCGAATTTACCATGCGTCGAATTCACCACGCATCGAGTATACGACGCGTCGAATTTACCACGCGCCGAAAATATCACGCGTCGAATTACCTCGTGTAGAATTCCCACGCGTCGAATTTCCAAGAGTGGCATACATCACGCATCGAATTTCAATACATCAAATATACCACGCGTCGAATTACTATGCATCGAATACACCACGCGCCGAATTACCATATATCGAGTACACAACGCGTCAAGTTACAACTCGCTGAATTACCTCGTGATATTAGTCCAACTTCCGACCAATTCGTTATATCGTCAACTTAAGAATTTTTCCTGCACCACCATCCCTGTCAATATAACCTCAATCTACTGTACACACAATAGAGCACCATTTATTCGCATTCGTTAAATTGCAAATAATCAAATTTATTTCGAAATCGAATTATCGAAAAGCTTCTATTATTCGAGTTTCCAGGTCACGCATATACATATTGTCTTCTATTACCCTCGTAGAATCGTGAAGTTCTAACAATGGGTGCTAAAAATAGATACAATTAATTTCATTCGAATAAGTGGAGTTCTATGGTGCCGTTGAAGATCCGTTTGGAAGCCCTCGATGACCCGCGATAAGCAAGGATACCATTCATATCATGCTTCTAATCATATCATCGCTCCTGTCCGCTGCAATTGCGTTAATGCGATGGACAAGATAATTATGTACGATATTTATAAGATTGTATACACTCTACGTGAAAAAGTGCGAGGACGAGGGGGGTCGAATTCGAACCAAGGATATTCGCTTTTCTTTTCTTCTTTGCTTTCGTTTTGATGTTTGTTTAAACGGTTGAAAGTGGTTCGAAAGTATTTTGTACAAAAGAGGAGGGAGTAACAAACGAACTATCAAAAGTGAAAAGAGAGAAAGAGTGCATGTAATCGTGTAGGTTCGATTGATCCCCGAAAGAAACGTGAACGAAAAGAGGAAGAAACAAAAAGAAAAAATAGTTCCATCGCGTGTAAGGAATTTCTTGTACACATAAAAAGAAACTGGTATATACATATTAAGAATAACATTGACTGGGAATCTGCAAATTATTTTTCTGTCCAATATGGCGTCTCGACGGGACCGGACCAAAGGACCTCGTCGTTTTTTTCTTTTTACATCAGAAACATATAATGTTAACCTTTGGAAGATGCGAAAAGGTGTCCATTTTTCGTATTTTCAATTTAGAACTCTTCTGTGTTTGTCAGAATTTTATATCGAGGAAAATACATTGATCTAACCTCTGTGAAGCATGAAAGTAGACTACCCTTGCTACGAAAAGAGAAACGAAGTTGCAAACTCTTTTTAATATTTAATTTGTATGTAACGATCTAAATTGGAGATTAAATTTTACGACCTAAATTCGAGATTGAATTCAATGATCTAAATTCGAGATTAAATTCAATGATCTAAAATGGAGATTAAATATAATGATCTAAAGTCGAGATTAAATTGAACGATGTAAATTCGAAATTAAATTTGACGATAGAAAATAGAGATTAAATTCGTTGATTTAAAATCGAGATAAAGTTTAACGAACAAAATTCGAGACAAATTCAATGATCAAAATAGGAAGATCAAGAATGATATTTTCGAGCGAAAATTGTGGTATTAAAATGGCTTCCCGTCATCCAAAGGTTAATTCTTCCGCCCCTTTTCCGTTTGTGAGATCGAGGTGATTGTGTCGCATTAGCTAATCATCCTTTTTGAGTGGTGTCGTCGACGAACGAAGGAACATTGAAGTAATAAGAAACACACATACACACATAGAGACACGTACACGGATGTGTTTGAGGAGTACTACATATTAAACACGTGTAAAGTTAAGAGTTAATAAAGCCATTTTAGGATAACAAGTGTCAGCTTTTTTGCCACGTGTCGTCATCCAACTTATTATCATTTCGTTACTAAATGGAACTAACATTTATCCATGCGTAATTTGAACAATTAGGGGAAGCGCGAATTTAATATTCATAACTGTTGTATTTGTGGAGGGTTCATTACCGTAATGGATCGTGGACTTCCTATTGATTGTATCAGGCTATTATTACTTTCCTCGAGTTTACAAATTTGCATGTTTTGGTGTTTGGAAAATTTAGAAATTTGATTGTTTGAAAATTTAGAAATTTGGGGATTTAAAATTTAGAATTTTGGTTATTTGAAAATTTGGAAGTTTGCTTACTTGAAAATTTGGAAATTTGGTTATTTGAAAATTTAGAAGTTTGGTACTTGAAAATTTATCAGTTGGGTTATTTGAAAATTTGGATATTTATAATTTAGAAATTTGGTTACTTGAAAATTTAGAAGTTTGATTACTTGAAAACTTCCAAGTGCGGCCATTTGAAAATTCAGACATTTGGGTAATTGAAAATTTATAATTTTCAGTATTTAAAAATTAATAAATGTATAAATATAGAAACTCGATAGTATGGGAACTTATGTGTACATAAATTTGTAATTTTTGACATAATTTTCACCCAATATTGCCCTACAGTGTCCGCCATTTTCTGTGTCCTCGCAAAAATAATTGTCCACCACAGTTACGTACCTCGCCACAAGGAAGGTTAATATTTCAAGGATCCTTCCGCTTCCTTTCCTTTTCTGAATCATTAATCCTTTGTATAATACCGTGATCCTCGTGTTCGTGTTCCACTTTCAACGACCTAGCGTCGTATTTCACCCATCAAGGATTAAATTCACCAACACCGTTTTCACGTGAACGAAGCTGCATGATAATTTATACAGGCAACAGGAAAAATGAAATTAACACGAAGAGTTTACAGGAAAAGTAGAAAACTTTACTCGGAATAATTGTTACGACAGTCTTCGCGGGAAGAATGATCGATAAAATATGAACAGCGATTACTTTAATCGCAGCTGGCAGAATTACAAATGAGAATTATTTCGGCAACACCGGTTTCTGTTAACGTACTGTACAAACAACTTCAATCTCGTTATCTGTATTATTATTTGTAATGATTTAGGTTGAATTAACTAGTCTCGTGATTTACACGGTCGTTTATTCTTATTTTCAGTTTCCTTCGACCATCGGTTTTACAGTCAAATCGCATGTTCAATAATTTGTTTCTCAAATCCAAATGAATCCGAATTTAGGGAATTGAGAATTTGGGGATTTGAGAATTTGGGGGTTTGAGAATTTGGGGGTTTGAGAATTTGGGGTTTGAGAATTTGGGGTTTGAGAATTTGGGGGTTTGAGAATTTGGGGGTTTGAGAATTTGGGGTTTGAGAATTTGGGGTTTGAGAATTTGGGGTTTGAGAATTTGGGATTTGAGAATTTGGGGATCTGAGAATTTGGGGATTTGAGAATTTGGGGATTTAAGAATTTTGGAATTTAGGGATCTGAGAATTTGGAATTTTGGGGTTTGAGAATTGGGGGATTTGAGTATTTAGGAATTTGGGAATTTGGGAATTTGGGGGTTTGAGAATTTGGGGTTTGAGAATTTGGGGTTTGAGAATTTGGGGTTTGAGAATTTGGGGATCTGAGAATTTGGGGATTTGAGAATTTGGGGATTTGGGGATTTGGGAATTTGGGAATTTGGGAATTTGGAGATTTGGGGATTTAAAAATCAGGAATTTGCCAATTTAGAAATTGGGAGATTTGGCAGTGTAGAGTTTTGGGCATTTGGTATTTGTATTTTGCTCGATGAAAACAACAATTTGTCATACATTTTTCCATATGAAAGCAAGTTTGTATTATCATTATTTATCCATTTTTACCTTATGTTAAATTGGTCAGAAAAATTCGCAAGAAACTGCAATTCTGATAGCGAAAGGTTTAAGTCCTTTGAACCCGGTATCGATTCGCGTCGGGTTAATTTTACTGTCGCATTAACATGAAGAGGCCGTAATGAGAAAACGTAAATCGATTTTTCCTTCGCGTTACGTAATCGTGTCATCAAAGTTCCTCGAAAAGGAACAAAACAGTTTTCTGCAACAACGACGACGACTTCTCATTTTTTCTTTTATACGAATTTCACCTCGGGCATCGATTACGCGATCCTTGTTTTAGAGCAACGTACAGTGTGTCGTCTTTTTTCCAACGTTTTATTACCATTCGTTAACACTCGCGAAAGACGCTCGTACCGTAACAATGCTAATAATGATCCGTAAAACGTGTAAGTGTCGCGAAATTTATTTATCGCCGAGGTAATCGCTTGAGAATACACAAGGACGTATCGTTTCAATGTCGAACAGACGAACGGTAGGATCTCTTTGTCAGTTCCAATCTAATTAATCCTCGTTAAGTCGTTGTCAATTGTTTACGTAAACGAGAGTACGTAGACGCAAACATTCGGTCACGATACACCCACGTGAATACTCTTCTCGTTTCATTGCTACGAAAAAGGTGGAAAACTCGTTAGCAACACCTTGTGTGTGGATCTTTGGTGTTTAGCAGTTTGGTAGTATCGCGATTATTTTGTTGGAATTTCGATGTAACCAGGAATGCGGTAAGAGTACTGGAAATATTGGAAATTTTTTAGGTTATATATTTTTAGATCCCATAATTACGAAATTTTTTAATTTTCAAATTTGTCTGATGTTAAATATCCCAAAATGCCGAATTTTCATTTTTCCAAATTCCCAAATTTCCAAATCCTCAATTCCCAAAATGCTCAAATCTCCAAATTGTCAAACCCCCAAATTCTCAGATCCCCAAATTCCCAAATCCTCAAATTCGCAATTACCCAAATTCCTAAATTCCCAAATTCTCAAATCCCCAAATTCTCAGATCCCGAAATTCTCAAATCCCCAAATTCTCAAATCCCCGAATTCTCAAATCCCCAAATTCTCAAATCCCCGAATTCTCAAATCCCCAAATTCTCAAATCCCCGAATTCTCAAATCCCCAAATTCTCAAATCCCCAAATTCTCAAATCCCCAAATTCTCAAATCCCCAAATTCTCAGATCCCCAAATTTTCAAACCCCCAAATTCTCAAATCCCCAAATTCTCAGATCCCCAAATTCCCAAATCCTCAAATTCGCAATTACCCAAATTCCTAAATTCCCAAATTCTCAAATCCCCAAATTCTCAGATCCCGAAATTCTCAAATCCCCAAATTCTCAAATCCCCGAATTCTCAAATCCCCAAATTCTCAAATCCCCGAATTCTCAAATCCCCAAATTCTCAAATCCCCGAATTCTCAAATCCCCAAATTCTCAAATCCCCAAATTCTCAAATCCCCAAATTCTCAAATCCCCAAATTCTCAGATCCCCAAATTTTCAAACCCCCAAATTCTCAAATCCCCAAATTCTCAGATTCCCAAATTTTCAAACCCCCAAGTTCTCAAATCTCCAAAATTGTCAAATCCCCAAATTTTCCAGTCCCAGATCTCCAAGTTGCCAAATCTCAAAATTTCCAAATTACCAAATCCCCAGATTTTCACACCACCTAGCTCCAAATTTGCTAATCCTCAGATTTTCAAATCCCCACCTTTGAAATTCTAAATTTACAAAATTCCAAATCGCAAATTCCTAAATTTCCAAATATACAAAGTCTACAAAAGAACAATACAAGCCATAAATAACTAGCGTCGATTGTACCTTGATTCCCCCATACAGGTAACCTTGTAAACAATAAAAAGCACCAAAGCGTTACAATTAACAGCAAAACGAATATCGTTCTATGGTAAAAAAAATTTCCGTCGCGAATGGCGGACAAAACGATAAGTGCATCGAAAAACAAAGTAAGCAGCGAACGATTCATAGAACATTGCCAGTTTCATTATCATTTCCAATTTTCAACGTGTCTACTGGTTATTACGAAGATCGATGACTAATGACGATCTTGAAGAACCAACCACGATTAACATACATTACTGCGTCTTACAGACCGAAACAGGTGTTCGTTGTTATTCGATAGCCACAAAAATAGTAAAAAAAAAAAAAGAAACGAATTGTCTAACGTGGATCTCGATAGACGAACAATTGAACGACCGCGAAGGACAAACGAGGCGACGATTACGCAAGAATCGCGAAGGAATTTGAACGGAACATCGTTTCTTGTACGTCGTGCAGCGACATTCGAAATTAAAATGCAAAACAGGCCGCGATTTAAAGCGACCGTACGCTCGCGTGATTCTCGTGAATGAATAATCGCGCGAGCACGTTCGATAAAATCAGCGTACTTCTTAATATCGTTATGACTATTCACTTTCTGCATCGAAATAGACTTCAATTACACTTTTAACACTTTTACTGACAATTTTGAAGAACGTTGCTGCTAAATCGATGTAGATATTCTAGTGTTACCCATATATGGATGTTGCATATGTGTGTCACCTATGTTACCTTTCTGAAGACGCGAATTTCTAAGTTTCTCAATTCTTTAGATCACAATTCAGGTTTCCGAATTTTTAAACCCTCAAAGTTCCAAATCCTTGAATCTTTAAACTCTTAAGTTCCCAAATTTTTAAATTGGCAAATTCCTGATTTCCAAATCCCCAAATTTCCAGATACCCAAATTCTCAATTCCCTAAATTCTCACATCCCCAAATTCTCAAACCCCCAATATCTCAATTTTCTAAATTCTCAGATCCCCAAATTCCCAAATCTCCAAATCCTCAGTTACCCAAATTCCGAAATCCGCAAATTCTCAATTTCCGAAATTCTCAAATCCCCAAATTCCCAACCCCCCAAATGTTCAAATCCCCAAATTCTCAACCCCTAAATTCGCAAATCCTCAAATTCTCAAACCCCCAAATCGTCAATTCCCCAAATTCTCAAACTCCAAATTCTCAATTCCCCAAATTCTCAAATCCCCAAATTCGCAAAACCCCTAATTCTCAAATTCCCTAAATTTTCAGATCCCCAAATTCGCAAAACCCCTAATTCTCAAATTCCCTAAATTTTCAGATCCCCAAATTCCCAAATTTCCAAATTCCCAAATTCCCAAATGACCCAAATTTCCAAATCCCTAAATCTCCAAATTTCCAAAGTTGCAAATCCCGAATTCCAAATATGTGTGACCCACATATGAGTGTCACCCATATACATATATCATCCAAAACTTGTTCGCTTTCCCGCCAAAAAATACTCGCATTAGTCACTCGAAACTGTGAAAAAATAAATGCAACAAAGTAACGTGGACAGTTTTCGTAAGATTCGTTAAAAATGAAAATACGACCCAATGCAATTTGCACACGTTGTATTCGGGGCGTTAACTTTTGTACATAAAATCAGACTAATCGGTACATTACTTAACTTTTGTGTACCAATAGGAACGCGGCTAGTATCTTGCACATAATATAAACTGTAATCAAAAGCAAATCCTGTGACTTCAACGACGAACAATCTCTTTTGAAAGAAAAATATTTGCATTGAGAAATCTCGAATCATTTCGCAACCGCATTTGAGCGTCCTACAAACAACTCGAGATAAAATAAGGAACTATTCAAGGGGTATGAATCGTTTAGAGATTGATAATGAGCGTTTCGCTGAAAGGATCGAACAAACATGCGAAAATCAGGTGGGCAGGCGGAAAAATCGTAGAAGGAAAACCGCGAAAGGTTAAATGAAAACGTTGTTGTTTTTCTTTTTTTTTTTTTTTTGCTTAAAGTCGTTGCGACGCGGATGAACGAACGTGCGACGGCATTTTCCAATAGAATTTGCTGGAATTCATTAATTTTTATTGAGATCATCGTAGTGCGAGCGACTCGTTTATTGGTATTACGATGACGGTACGGCCACGCGAACAACAGGCACGTTCCGTGACATAACACCGACTTGACAGTGTCATTCGAGTACGATTGAATTAAAGTGGCGGGAACTTCTTGAGTCGGTTGTTCGATGGACGCTCTTTTGTACACAAAAAGAGATTCATCGTTGTGGGTTATATTCGTATTGTCAGATTTATTGTATGAAACAAGGGAACACAATTTGTATCGAAACTCAACTTCTAGTTCCCAAATCCCTGTATCTCCAAATTTCTAGATCACTGAAGTTTCAGGACTCCAAATTTAAAAATCCTAAAATTCTCAATTCCCCAAATTCTCAAATCCCCAAATTGTCAAACCCCCAAATTCTCAAACCCGCAAATTCTCAAATCCCCAAATTTTCAAACCCCCAAAATTCTCAAATCCGCAAATTCTCAAACCCCCAAATTCTCAAACCCGCAAATTCTCAAATCCCCAAATTTTCAAAACCCCCAAATTCTCAAACCCCCCAATTTTCAATTCCCCAAATTCTCAAACCCCCAAACCCTCAATTCCCCAAATTCTCAGATCCCCAAATTCTCAATTGCCTAAATTTTCTGATCCCCAAATCCCCAAATTCCCAAATCCCAAATCCCCAAAATCCAAATTCTGAGATCCCTAAATTCCCAAATTCCCAACCCCTAGGTTCCCCCAAATTACTCCAGCAACAACTCCCCCGGGCTAACACGAATAAAAGGCACGTTCTAGCAAACGTAATGACTGTGTTTCGGGACAATTATCCCGCAAATAAGCGACCATAATCGGTACACTCGGACGCAGAAGTTTTATGAAATTCTCGGTGTGTCGTGGAATTGACCTTATTCGACGGCCAGATGTCGAAACGAGCGTTCCGATGAAACGTGGATTAGAGAAAACGTTTCATTGGGTCAGCCGTTTTCTACCGGACAACTAAAACGGAGAAAGTACGATGCGAGAACAGCGTCGGTCTGTGACCTCCTATAAAAGGCAACACTGATTCACCGGTTGACGAATAGCCTCTTTATCAGATCGTGATTTTCTGGTCAGCGTAATAATCGCGCTCGTGTCATAGTGTATACGTAGAAATACACGTGTCGCGACCTCGACTGAAATCATATCTGGCTGGTCGTACATCGGTGTCGTGACCCGCGTGCGAGCAAACTGGATTGGCTCGTTATTCGGCACGTCGATTAGACACCGGGCTGATGGATCGGAAACAATTAAAAACTCGTAACGTTCCTATGTAAAGACTACGTAACGTTTCAAGTTCGCCCGATTAATCTAATCTCGTTTTTTCCGTCGATCTGTCAAACGTGGATATGACGGCTCGATCGCGTTGTTGAAAGTAGATAACACCGTAAGCACGTGCTTTCCGAGCAAATATTGAATTTCTGCGTGACACATCGTTTTGTACGTAAACGAAAATTGCTGAGGCGATTGTCCCGACACTTTGACGGATCAACAGAAACGAATAAATCACTTATTTTTTTTTTTTTAACATGGACGTTGTCGAGTTAGAGACTCAGCGATTTGGACACGTAATCGTACGATGACTTAGAGATCGTCAGATTTGGCATATGGACGTAAAAACACTATATATAATAGTCATCGCCTACCCCTTGCGGGGATACATCCGTCTCGCATTCGAGGAACTCCTGTGACGGGCGTACCGTTACTAATTTATGGTTTGGCGAACGTAGAAAAAGTACTTTCGTTTGTGACTGGGCCAATGTGGTTATTGGGCAGTGACTCATCTAGCGATCAAATCAGGGTTTTCCCCCTGGGAGAGAATCGCAGATCAAGAATCGGATCCTGGAATTTTCGGGAGACGTAATGCGCGGGGATTTTTTCCCGACCCTTTAACGGCTTTCGCCATGGTCGGACTACGGTTATAAGAACGCCGGTGAATGACAAAAATCGACAGTCTTGAGTAATATTTCGTACCTGCAACAAGAGTGCGTTTTTTTACGCCCATCGCCCCAGCGGGAACAAAGTGTGTGAGTGGAAATTCGTATCGAAACGTTTATTCGTACCGTTCCCCCACACGCTCGTGTTTAATTTCTCGGCGCATTAGATGAGACGATTTGATCGTATTAAATTACCTTATCACTTCGCTGGGATTAATGTTTCCGTTTCAAATAGGTTATAAAATGAATCATTAAGGTGTTAGAGCGCCTGGTTGTTGTCCCCTCTTGCAGAGCGTACTGGATGTGACGGTTGACCGTGAGCAATTGAATCGTTTAATTCTTTGGGAATCCGACCGAGGCCCGGAATAGATCGTATAATCGCGCGGAAATCATTTATTTGATCGATTTCTAAACATCCGAACAGCCTGAACTCCGAAATTCATCGATGCGATCATAACCAAGCACGTGCTAACTCGTTTATGGTGGGGATTCGCGATGCACGTGTAAACGTTTACCGGCGCATGCGCAAACTTCACACGGGACACGTGACCGAGCGCGCACAGTGCCGAATTACAATTTCTGAAAGCCCCGACGCTTAACAAATTTTGAAACGCTTTAACAGAACACTCGCTCTCTCTTTTATATACTAATTCCTTGCTCAGTCTCTGAAAACTAATCTCATAAACCGCACTTTGTTCCATACAAAATGTCCTAACAAGAGGTGTACACGTTGAATGCGTCTGTAGACGTCGATCCAAAATACGAGAACGATAGCGAAAATATTAAACGATATTGATATTAGTCATTTGAAACCTTCGTAATTTCGAGATAGTCAATATAATCTCAACTTAACCTTTGTTTGTTTTATTTATTCAATGATACGATAATAAAGTGTGTATACATCTTATTGGAACATCTAGTACTTAAAAGAGATAAGGCACATACATGCACGCAAACTCTTATTGTTGGCGGTATTGTTGCTACGTAAAAGATGTTAGAATTCAAAAAATTTGCGTAGTGCCCCTACCTTTTGTTGCCCCTCAGCACGTGCTTATTTCGCTTATTGGTTAATCCAGCACTGGGCGCGCGTATAAAATCCAGCGATCGGCCGGCTAGCATCGCATTCGTGGAAGATCGAGCATAGGGTAGACAACCTTTCGACTTTTTGATTTACGAGACGCGAATAGTTTTTAAATCGTTTTACGACGCGTGTAAAATCGGACAGATGTGTGAGTAGTACGTTCGCGAAAGATCGCCCTCCGGAAAAAGGAGACAAAGGAAGAAATTCGGAAATTGATTTGCAGGATCCGGAATCTGTCAACCGTTTGGACTCGCGGTTAATCGGTAGTGGCTTCGATCCAGAGAACGCACGTTATCGGCGATTCGTAATTACGGCAAAGAAGAAAAAAGGACATTGAAGTGACGTGTTTGATTTAATCGAAACGACCGGTCTCGTTTTGTATCCTCTGTTTTCGTGATCTCGATTTTCGATCGTTTACCGAAGATGGCCAGCAAGAGCGAGTGGGACTACTCCACCCAAAACGGTAAGTTTTTATTGGTTATGTATTAACGTACCATTAACGAATTAGAATCGAATTATCGTGACGGTACAGTGAACGATTCGTGAATAATTTGTAGCGTCTAATGTAATATTTCGATTTCCGTGAGCTGGTAGGGGTTCATTGTTAAAATACCGGAAGTCGGTGAACATCATACACGGTCAAGGAATAGAAGCAGAATAAGTTCGTAAATGACAGTATCTGAAAGATGATTTTTCTATGACATTGAGTGATGTTTGCTTAAAAGTCAGTATCAGTAAATATACATATATGCAAGTGTTATTGCGATTATTCAGAGTTTTTAGCGTTTATAATAAATTATGCGAGGATGTGTGTTACATACCAAACTGCTTCTAGAATTTACGAAGCCGAGACATCTGACACTATTTTGTAACTTATGTGATATTTAACTAGAGCGGCGACGTGTTATTCGAACATTTTATTTTTAAACACTATTTATAATAATTACACTTAGTATATTTGGTAATAGTTTCTGCAGTTGGTACTCCGTTACGCTTCATTAGAAATTAAGCATTCATATCGATTTCAATACGACATTAATACGCAATGTTAATGTCTATTACTGAATTTTATCCGGTTGGTAACTAAAAATATTCGATTTTATATACTCCGTTTCGCATTCCATTGGATAAATCCGTGCGCCATAATTTCTAGACTTATTTTTTCTTTTTAACACTCGAAGAAAAATGCCGGCTGTCACTTGGTAAAAATAGTGCCGTGGAGGAAAAACAGATAAGACAAGCGTATTGCGAGAAACCGGTAACGGTATGTGGATTTTTTAACTCTTCTATTTTTTTGTTCACTTTTTTTTGTAACTAGGATATCGTATTTTGAATCGTAACTCTATACTATCTATAATCGCGATGCGCTGTGTTATCGTTAAGGAGGTATACACTTTTTCATAATGTATGTAATGAATTAATCATAGCATTTCTATGATTATGCGGCATTCCGTTGCTCATCTCCACTGAAACAAAAGTTCATAACAATGACGATGTTTGCCAACTAAAAACCTCGGCACGTTTATACGAAATATTCGTGAATCATAACGATTAGATAGAACGATATCTGTTCATAGCGTCGTTTAATTTTATTTCGGTGAAAGAATCAACGATCGCATCGTACACGGTTAGTCCATTTCGATCCAGAAGAAAACAAAACAAATCGATATTTATCGTTACGATGTCTTTTAAAATAAATCAATATCTTATACCGATCATTTCCAGACATTCTCCCAGACTTTCTTTCGATACCCATCTTATCGAGGGTAAATACGTATGCGTAATGTACTAACGAATCTTCAAAATTTCACTTATTTCCGCGAACCATACGCCATAGTTATGTTTCATAAAGCGATCGTATCTGCAGTACACCATTTTTTGAAATCATATCGATGTCGATCGATCATTCAAGAACATTCGATTGCACTTTCTATCAATTTCTTTAGCGGGAACAGATATCATCAGAATGGGAATAAATAATATTTATAATCTGAATTTGTGAGATAAAAAGTAGAGATCATTCTCGGTCGAACGCGTAAGATGCGTAACCTAACCTACAAAACGTTGAACCGTCGAATAGCGAGGAAAGTCGATGATTATCGAACGATCGATCTAGATATCGCGATGGGCTTTCCTCGAACTTGAAACGATAAAGAAAAACAGTCGTTCGAATTCGCGTTCGATTTTTACGGTGTCACGATGGCACCAGGCCATTGACTGACCTAAGGCCATTGTCTTCGAATGCAGGCCGTCCTGGTCGTGCCAAGGGACGGCGTTGCGTTCGCCATGCTAACACGGGACACCACCGGCTCCGTAGGTAAACGAAAATCAATAATTTTCCTCGCTGTGCTTCAGGCCGATGCACCTGTTTCTCGTAGTAAGCCGCGTTCTTTTTCCGTGTGTACGTTGCTCCTATGGTACACAACGAATGTAGCCCAGAAAATATATATATATATATATATACTGACAGAATTTATCGAACGCGCATTGTGTTCCGTTAATCGAACAGACAGGGCTGCTGTAACGCTCGAATTCGTGGCTAACTCTACGTAAGAAGATACGAACGGGATAACCTCAAACCGCACACTGTGTGTAGACCACACCGAAACGTCGTACATTGTACCAGCACGTAAATATAACGCGAGAATAGGAAGTAGCGATGTATGCTCGCCGGTAACGAGATCCAAACACGCACACGTTGTGTACGGTCGTTCGCATTTAAACGTTTTCTAGGCGAAATGTTGCGGACTCCTTTCGGGAAAGACTGCCGATATATCGATGAAATTGAGTTAGCCAACGGGCAGAATAAGGGACCGGAACGATGTGGCTTCTTAAGAAATTTAAATTTCGAAAATTCTTAGGAAATCTAAATTTAATTTCGATGTCGATGTAGAGGATAATTTTTCTTTCGAGGATCGGTACGTTCCAGAAATTTTGAACTTAAGAATTTATGGGTTTGAGAATTTTTTCACTCCCATGACCGTGTACGTTAGAGCAACCGTGAAATGGGAAGAATTGAACGGATACTTTAGTTAAGTATAATCAAGTGATGGACGGTGTAACTCGATCCAACGCGCTAAATTGGCCCGTCGAAACAATTCCGACGCAGTTTCGAGTAGGTAAACAATCGCGTGTATTAAAAAATACGGTCGCCACGAAAATCTGGAAGCAGCAAATATTCTAATTTTGTATCACTCGCGAATCACATGACGAGTATCTTGTCCAAACACACAGAGTTCCGCTTGGTAACATCTTGCCAATGAAAACTCGTTATTTTCCGTGGAAAGTAACTGAACAAGAACATTAAACTTTTCATGGTCGCGTGCAATTAAATATAACGGGATTACTGAATCGTTTAACGGGGATAACGGCGTAATCAGGAAGATAATGAAACATAGTTCAACACTTTTTTGATTTCGATAAAGCTCGGGGACTTCTTACATTTTAAGGTGATTGTATGGAAAATACGTCGGGTTATGAAATCGCTGTCGGTGATTGTATCACAAACACGTTTTATTATGAAATTTCTTTGAAATGTCACTGGATACGAATAACAGTGAGATGTAAATACTAGCGCGAATTCATGAATATTAATCGTATGGAAACGTGTTTAATTGTATGCGAATTATATCGTTCAACGTACGCAATATTTGGCAATATAGATCGTGGGAATGCATTGCGATATAGTAAAACGCGTAGTAACACGGTGCGTAGCAATACAGTACATGGCTATATAATGCGAGATAACAACGTATGGAGATATAACGCGTGGCAGTATAATGCGAACTAATAGGCACGTAACGATACTATACGCGGTGGTATAAATGTAGGTCACACGGTGCGTGATATTACAACGTGTGGCGATATAACGCGAGGAAACATAACACGTTGCGATATAATGCGAAGTAACAGGCACGTAACGATACTACACGTAGTGGTATAAATCTGGATAATACGGTGCGTGGTATTACAACGCGTGGCGATATAACGCGAGGTAATATCACACGTGGCGATACAACGCGAGGTAATAACAGGGCGTGGGAATTAAGCGTGACTATACAAATCGTGGAGATACAGCGCACAGCAATAGAACGCGTAATACAATGGACGGCGATATAACGCGGGTAACGGTATAGCAAAAAAACGTGATATTTCAATAATGAACGCGATATGAACGCATGTAAGTGGTTACATGTATCTCGATAGAGAAAGATAAGTGCAATATAAAGGTGAAGGAAGTGAAACGTATATGTACGGGAAATCGTGTAAGGGTCGCAGACCCAGTTTCGTTTCGCCTACCCGGTTACCGTGCATGCCTCTCCGAAATGCCCTTAATCTGGAGCCAATTTGTCAGCGCTATCTTTGAACCGGCGCGAGTGCAATTGCGAAGTCTGGCGGATACCGTGATTTGCATAAATTCCTGGCCGGCGTGCAGATCGACGATTAAGTCGTTTGGCTTTCTGAGCGTGTGCCGGCGTGGCACGGCGATTCAGCCGAGAAATGGCAATCGGTCGTGTATTCGCTACACTGTCACGGGACCACTCGATCACGGCCGGAAGTGCGCCATTGCGGCCACCGTTTAAGGCCGTTGTGCTTCCCTCGCTTTTACGGGGACCCTGAAAATTCACACTTTCATAATCGGTTAACTGACCGCTAAATATATTCGTTGTTGTTCCTCTTGTGGAATCGCATATCGAACGTGGTTTCTCTTTAACGAATGGTCGTAATACTCTTTGATCGAGAACAACGCTGTTCGAATTAATAATCTTTTGCTATGCTCGATTATAGAGCCGTGTTTGTGGTGCTTATCGGGGAACGCGTATTTTAAGAATCTTTTATTCGAGATTTTAAGTGGATATTCGAAAGAGCGTAGTTCGACGGCGAAAGAGAAGTTTTTCAACGAGCGAGTTTTTAATCGCGGACACGTGTTGCGTTGTGTGCCGGGGCGAGAAAGAAATGTACGATACGATCATTTTTTCGCCGCTCGTGACGCCCTCGGCCGTTCGTTGAGATCCACACGGGCAATGTTTCCTTTTTCACCGCCACACTTTGCACGATATTTGGGTCACACAAGAATTTACCGATTCGAAATCGCTCTGCGTTTACGCCACGTAATCGTTTCAGAACGATTCTGTTCGATATCCTAGTCACCTTTGGGCAATTGAGGCATCGAAATCAAGTGTCGGGATATTCAGGTTTTCAGTATAATTTAGACATATGCAAGCATTTTTTAATTGCGATTTCTAATCTGTACATCGTGAAATTGTCAAATTACCGACTTCTGAACTCAAGAGTTTCTAAATACTAAGTTTCGAATTTTCAAATTCCGAATTCCCAAGTTCCGAATTCCTAAGTTCCGAATTCCTAAGTTTCAAATTCCTAAGTTCCAAATTCCTAAATTCCCGAATTCCCAAGTTCCGAGTTCCTAAGTTCCGAATTCCTAAATTCCCGAATTCCTAAATTCCCGAATTCCTAAGTTCCCGAATTCCTAAGTTCCGAATTTCTACATTCCGAATTCCTAAGTTCCGAATTCCAAAATTCCCGAATACCAGAACCCCAAATTTCAAGTTTCCCAATCACCTAGACCCCAAACAACTAAATTCCAAAATACCCGAGTACCCAAACCGCGATTTCCTAAATTTCGAAATTCTTGCCCTCGGCGCACATTCTATCGTCGTCCCTGACCCTGTTCCGTTCGTACCGAAAGCTTCCGTGTACACAGTAGCTACCAAAAGGATAACAAGTTTTCTTGATCGCCGTTCAGGCAGAAACGAACGTTGAATGATTGATAATAACTACTGACAGTGGAAGGTTTACGCATTATAGACAGTCTTCAACCCGCTTGTATATCGATTTCAGCGGTTCACGTATCGTATATGCTTCGCTACGTAATACATACACATGTACTCACTATGTTTCATTCAAGAGCACCGAGGTAATCGTGCACGAGGAGATCATTTCACGAACAGAAATTGATTTTGTATCGATTACACGTACGATTATCTTACAGTCGTATTTAAATCGAAGTACCTAACGATCCTTCGTGAACTGCCTGTAGAAAAGTTCCATGGGAATTCGGCGTGTAGTTCAAAGTCTTCGCACGAAACGTATTCATACCGTCTAATATCGTCCGTCATTAAATAAACAGGAAACCATGATGCATCTTCGGTCTTCGCGTCTCATCCGGTTTCGCGTAAAAGGCGTCGTTGCGCTCGCTCGTGCGTCCAGAATTGATTCTATCGTCGCTATGCTAATGCAATTTGCGAGTTAACGTGCACATACCGCTTCAAAGATGCAATATTGACATTGCAATCGTAACCAGATTATTGTGTTGGAGACTTTGCATACGACTTCACAATTTTTCGAATTTCGAGGCTTGGGGATTTTGAATACAATTGAAATTTTTTGGACACGGAAAACAGAAAGAACAGTCTGGTGCTATGGACGCCAAAAAGATTTGAAATTCAATACATTTTTATTTTTAGTTTATTTTATTCTTGAAATGTTGAATATTTGAATATTGAAATTTCGGAATTTTTAGTATTCATATCTCGAAGTTTTGAACTGTTAAGTATATACATATTTGACAGTTGAAATGCTGAGTACTTGTAATCTTCATACCGTAAATAGACGATAAAAGAAAGTTATGCTCCTCTTTTCTTTACAAGACCGTTTATGGCCTTACCTGGCATTAAAGTCTCTTTACTTCGCGTGACAAAATCCAGACTCTATGTTCCTATAGCCTTTATTTAGTTTCTACTATATAAACATTGGACACTTTTACTTTTGCTAGCTTAGCATCAGTAATAATTCACCACCTAAAGGTTCGAAATTTTGCGTATATGAACGTTGAAGATTAGAAAGTTTACAACTGGCAAATATTCCAAACTGCAATATCTCCGACTTTGTAAAGTACATGTACTTTGCAGAGTATGTAACTTTCGATAAGTGAGAAATTGGGGATGTGGAAATTTTAGAATTGAGGAATTGGCGAGTTGGAATGGGGATGTTTCAGAATAGGGGAGTTTGCAATTTGGAAATTTGAGAATTGAGGGAATTAGGATTTGGAAATTTGGGAATTGGAGAAATAGGGATTTGGAACTGTGGTAATTGTTAGATGAGGGATTTGGAAATTTGAGAATTGGGGAAATAGTGATTTGGGAATTGGGGAAATGGATATTCGGATATTTGAGAATTGGGGAAATAGTGATTTGGAAATTTGGGAATTGGGGAATGTGAAATTCGGAAATTTTGGATTTGGGAATTGGAAATTCGAAAATTAGAGAATTGGGGAAATAAAAATTTGGAAATTTGGAAATTGGAGAATTGGCATTTCGGAAATTTGAGAATCGGAGAAATAGTGATTTGGAAATTTGGGAATTGGAGAATGGGAAATTCGAAAAGTTGCAAATTGGGGAAATAGGCATTTGAAGATTCGGAAGCCTACAACGGGCGATTATTCCAAACTTCAGTATCTCCGACTGCGTAAAATATATGTACGTAGGTTTCAATAAGATGAATCACCATGAAGAGTTCGGTGTGAAGAATTAGCAACTCGATCTGTCCGTAAAAACTCTTTGCAAAAACGATCCTCGAAGGTCAAAGTATAAAGCCTGTGCAGAAATTCTTGTTGTAGCGAGAATTGTGATTGGAGTGCGGTATTACGCCAGAGTCCAGTCAGATGTACATATATAGCTTGTTTGGCAAGGTTGAATGAACCTTCAAACGGACCTGGACGACCTCGAGACGGTATTTTTGTTGGTGGAGTGCGGCCTGCTCTGTGATCGTCTTCAATGGGATCTTCAATAAGCAACGACCGCTTGTCTGCTCGAGATACGCATTCGGATCATCTCGCAATCAGTATAAACCGTTCAGCTCCTCTCGCTAACTTTTATATGTTTACGTATCGAGAAGATGGAGATTTTTATGTGGCTACGTTCATGAATTTCGTTAACAGTTGCGAGATTACCTCGGTTGTAAATTTTCGAGTTACTTTAATGAGATTTATTGGGTTTTTCACATTCGACGTTATCCAGTTTCTATGTTTTTTAGCTTACAGGGTGTCAAGTTTAGAAATGTTGAGGTTATGGAGTTCGTAAATTTTTGAATCTGCAAATTATCGAGTTGTTGGCATTTAAGAATTGACAAATCACCAAGTTTTTAGCTTTAGAAAATGTTAAATTACTGAGTTTATCACTTTCGAAATTTCCAAATTACCAAGTTTTCAACTTTGTAAATTTCCAAATTACCATGTTTCTTAATTCGCAATTTCTACCTTCTCGATTTCCTAAATTTTCAAATCTCGGAATTATTGAAGCTCTATCTTTTCGAATCTCCAAATTTCCAAATTTCTACATTTTCAAATTTCCAAATTATCGAGTTTCTCACTCTTACAATTTTCAAAATTACCAGGTATCAAAGCTTCCCAGTGTCCAAATAATAAAATTTCGAAATCTCAGAATTTTTAATTTAGATTTACATTATTTTAATTGAAATATAAAATCGAATGCACATTATTTTATTTTACATGTGAAATTAAATATGTACATCACTTCAATTTAAATAAAAAATTTAATATGCATTACTTTAATTTAAATATAAAACTGAATGTACATTACTTTAATTTAAATACAAAATATCCTGTACATTACTCCAATTTAAACATAAAAATTGCATGTACATGACTTGAGTTCGACTATAAACTGAAATTTGCATTACTTCGACTTAAATATGAGATTAAATTTGCAGAATGGAAAATTTGCAACCCTTCCCTCGTATAAAGTGATTTTTAATAAAAAAAAAGAAGAAGCTCACCATTACAGTCTCATCTCGAGCAACATAACAGCACCGTTAAAAATACTTGATTCGATTCACGTAATCGAAATCCTCAATTGGCATTATCAAAATTGTCCGTGTACACGATACGTTCCATAATTATCTCGGTATAATTGAAACGAAGATTGAAAGGAGCCGCGAGATAAGATCGAGCAACATACAGCTCATTAACGATGCGCGACAATATCGCATAATCGCGTGTTACGTTGCTCGTATTATTATATCATAGTCATCACGTGCCGGTACGCAGCTGCGAAACCACGCCGGTATCGAACGCGGATCCCGCGATAAAGGCGCGTTTACACGGAACAGCTGTGTTTCTTCATTTATCGCCGCCCAACAAAACGGCGGATCGTCGCAGAGACGCAAATATTTGCCACGCAAAGAAACTCGATGAGTTTACGTACGTAAACTCGATCGAATGACGCCGATATCGGTTTCTTCGATTACGATTACAAGATTCATCGATTTTTATTCCACCGGGGTTACAGTTCGCTCGATGACAAGGTGAATCTTTCGCGATATATCGTCATACTTGTTTTCATAATATTGTTTGCATAGATAGTTTCTATTATTCGTGTAAACAATTTGCTGGCAATTTCGTAACTCGATCCATTAATTGCTTTCTCACTGTACGCGCTGTCAAATGATTTTGATAGTATGATCTTGATAATATGATTTTGATAGTGTCATATTGATTGTACGATTTTGATAGAATGATTGTGATAGTAGGATTTTGGTAATATGACATTGATAGTATGATTGTAATAGTATGATTTTGATTGCATGATTTTGAGAGTGTGATATTGATTTTATGATTTTAATAGAATTGTTTTTATAAAATGATTTTGATCGTATAATTTTGATAGAATGATCTTGATAGTATGATTTTGAGGGTGTGATTTTAATTGTATGATTTTGAGAGTGTGATTTTGATTTTATGATTTTAATAGAATGGTTTTTATAGAATGATTTTGACAGTATGATTTTAATTGTATGATTTTGGGAGGGTGATTTTAATTGTATGATTTTAATTATATGATTTTGATAGAATGGTTTTGATAGCATGATTTTGATAGTATGATTTTGAGAGCGTGATTTTGATTTTATGATTTTAATAGAATGGTTTTTATAGAATGATTTTGACAATATGATTTTAATTGTATGATTTTGGGAGTGTGATTTTAATTGTATGATTTTGATAGAATGGTTTGACAAAATGATTTTGATAGTATGATATCAAATACCCGTTCAATTTTGCCGACCTTCACACTTTCTATTTACGATTATCGTACATGTGCGCTGTCTGTATACTCCTGTTGCAAAATCGTTCGCAGATAAAAATAACGAGAGGCGATATCGTTCGGTTTCGAGAGCAACAAACTGAGCGTCCTTGACCTACCCATTTTCGAAGATGATCCCCGTTCAATCGCGTCTACCCGTATCTGCCTTTCCTCGGCGTGCTAATTGTCTTCGCGTGTCGTTGACCAGTTCTCCTGGACTGATGCTTTAATCGTTTTTTACTACTTTTCAACGAACCCGATATGCTGCCATGATCTTTTACGAATATACCGATTTGCTGAGATCCGAGGGATTTCAATCTAAAGATATTAGTAAACTCGAGGTGATGAGACCTAGGGATATTCTAAAATGCAAATTATCGAGATTTAGGGATATTATGAGAATCTACAAGTATTTGTATCTTGGCCGATTTAGGTCCAAAGACATCTTCGAATCTGGGGATTATTTTGGACCTGGTACTATTTTAGGATCTCGTGTATGCCAGGCGGAACGATATACACATTGAATGATATTGGCATCTAGGGATATCGAGCTTAGAGATATATACCTGTACATCTTTAGATGTATAGCAATTTGAGGATCCAGTAACGTTATTACCAATATGAACGATGCAACACACATTTCGCTGTTAGACCAGGAATAATTAGTCCACACAAAAAAGAAAAAAAAAAAAGTTGCATAAGTATTGAAAAATGCATAAACGCTCCGATCCAAATTAACCGTAAGTCGGCGTGATACATGAAATTGCTTAACGAGCATATCTGAATACGAGCGGATAAACAAATTATTTGACTAGCGTCATTAAATCATGCGCTGTCCGATAAGCTTCTAATGACATAGTTCTTCTAACGATACGGTATTTTTTCGTTTTTTTTTTTTTTTTCTTTTTTTGTTTTTCCTCTCTTTGCCCGGCATTTATGTAACACCTAACCGCTCTCCTTTACCCACGGTATCAGGACATGTTAGCACTTTGATAATTGTCGGGTTGCACATGATCGCGCGTACTACGACGAAGATTCCATCGGATGATAGTAAATTTGTACGAGCGTAATCGGAAGACGTGAATCGAGCTACAAAAAAGAAAAAAAAAAACATACGCAACACAGTTTATCGTGAACAAATATCGGAATCGCGTGTCACGATAACGAGAGTTTATGCACCGGCACGTGACGTATGTACATATCCGCGATATAATAGAGTTTCTCAATGTAACCGATAATTTATCGCGATTATCGGGACCGATGGTTAACCGTTTTTCTTTTTTTTTCTTTGCGTTTACATAATCGACGCACTTGCATTTTGTTAACCTATTGCCACTATTCCGATTGTCGTTACCGCGAACGAGTCTTACACGATTCTCGTTTTAGCGAGAAACAATTTCGTAGGATTTCGTTGAGTAACACGTTGACGAAGGTTATTTTTAACCTCGATGATTAGATTCGGATGTGACGTTTCATCGGATACGATCGACTTTGTCTGCGGGATTGTATGTAGACACGCTCTCGTTATATTGCCGTTTTTACTGACACTCACGTAATTGCGATTTTTGTAGCGGTGGATTGATGGTGGTTTTATTGATAATGGTATTGTTTCGGGGTATGAGGTTTTTGGTTACTTTGGGATTCTGACATTTGGTCAGCGGGAAATTGGGGATTTGGAAATTTTAGAATTGAGGAATTGGGATTTGGAAATTTTAGAATTGGGGAAATAGGGATTTGGAACTGTGAGAATTGGGGGATGAAGGATTCGGAAATCTGAGAATTGGGGAAATAGGGATTTGGACATTTGGGAATTGGGGGTAAGGGATTCGGAAATTTGGGAATTGGGGAATTGGAAATTCGGAAATTTGAGAATTGGGGAAATAGAAATTTGGAAATTTGGGAATTGGCGAATTGGAAATTCTGAAATTTGAGAACTGGGGAAATAGTGATTTGGAAATTTGGAAATTGGGGAATGAGGGATTCGAAAATTTGAGAATTGGAGAAATAGGGATTTGGAAATTTGGAAATAGGGGGATGAAGAACTCGGAAATTTGTGAATTGGGAAAATAGAGATTTGGTAATTTGAGAATTAAGACAGAAAATTCGGAAATTTGAGAATATGTATAGTAGAGATTTGAAAAATTGAAAATTCAGAAATTTGACAGTCGTGAAATTATGGAATTTAAGAATAACCCCACCGACGTAGAATACATCCTACAGAAAATTCGAATTGATACAACAGAAAGTTGTATTGTGCCATGCAACGCGTGGCGATATAACGGTTGGTCATACAGCGCGTGGCAACCTCCCACCATCCCACCATTCTATCGCGTTTGGCCTCATTTTGACACCGCGAAAACGAGCTAAATAAATATTTGTCGGGTTAAAACCGGTGCGTTGTTTACTCATACATTGTCTGAAAAAGTGTAGCGAAATGCAAAACAACGCGGTAACTAAGGTTATTAATACTTTATCCTCATATTTGGCACTGTAATTTTTTGCGCGAAAGCGATAAACGTAAAAACTGATACGCGTCTATTAATTTTTTACTCCGGTATTAATGTATGTACGTACGTATGTTGTTGACCTTAGAATTTCAATCTTTGGACTCCCTAATTAGTACACACGATCTTTCAAACTGATCTAATTAATATCATTAATTATTCGAATCGACGACAATGTACTAATCTTTTATACTGCAAATAATTGAACAATCATTTACATCATTGTTCTGAAACTGTTCAATGATTTAAATTGAGAACAAGTTAAAGTTAGCAAAAATTTATTCGTGCAAATTAAGGAAAAGTATTAATTATTCGATTTGAGAATAATTTATCAATTGTTCAAATCGAAAGTAATTCAAATAATTGTTTTTTTTTTTTGTATACTTCAAGTATCTTGTTATGTAATTGAAATTATCTTGTAAACAGCAAACATGTTCATCCACGTGCCGAAATTTTTTAGAAGTTTAATCAACCTACGCACATTGTATACTGTACTGTATACACTGTTGTATACTGTAGTGTATAGTGTGTTGTATACTGTTTTGGATACTATTTTTTATACTATATTTTATCCTGCATTCTATACTGACTTCTATGCTGCATTACATATTGTATTGTATGCTGTATTCTATACTGAATTCGATACTGTATGACACATTGTATTATATATTGAATTGTATGCTATTATTTGAACTACGATTCTCAAAACTTTCGTTTTCAATCTGTATCGAATAAACAGAAGATCTTATGATTGAACATTTGTTGTTGTGATTTCAGGACCAAGCACGTGGGTATCGAAGTTCCCGATGGCTGCCGGATCGAGACAGAGTCCGGTGAATATCGAAACTGATCGAGTAGAATCCGATCACGAGGCACTGAGTAGCAAACCCCTGCAATGGAAATATCCGGCCACCGCTTCCCGGACGCTCGTTAATCCCGGTTATTGCTGGCGAATGGACACCGACGGCGAGGGCACATGTAAGGCCATTTTCATTCAGCCACATACGCACTTTTCTTCTTCGAAAATCAGACCCGACGTCATTTATGCCAGAAAGAAAGTTCGATGACGCCGGAACTTGGGGAGTAGCAAGATTCAATGTCGGGAGAATTAGGGAGAGCAAGATTTGTTCTCATATCAACGAGATTTGGAGATATAGGAACTTAGGAGAGTTGGAAGATCGATTGTCTTCAGAATTGAGAAGAGTAGCAAGATTTGATGTCATGAGGACTTGGGGGAGTAGCAAATTTAATGTGTGGAAAATTTGGGGGAGTAGCAAAGTTCAATGACGTGAGAATTAAGAGGTGTAGAAAATTTAATCACATGAAAATTTGAGATAGTAGCAAGATTCAATGTCAGGAAAATTTGGGAGAGTAGCAAGATTTCGTGATATGAGAACTTAGGCGAGTAGAAAGATTGGTTGTCTTCAGAATTGAGAAGAGTAGCAAGATTTGATGTCATGAGGACTTGAGGGAGTAGCAAATTTAATGTGTGGAAAATTTGGGGGAGTAGCAAGGTTCAATATCGAGTGAATTGCGAGGGGTAGCAAATTTAATCACATGAGAATTTGAGATAGTAGCAAGATTCAACGTTAGTAGAACTTGAGAGAGAAACAAAATATAATCATACGAGAACTTGTGAGAGTAGTAAAATTTCATGTCATGAGAATTTACGATAATTAGCAAAATTTCATGTCATTAGAACTTGCGAGTGTAGCAAATTTAATAACATGAGAATTTGTAACATGTAACAAAATTTCATGTCATGGGAACTTAGGGGGGTAACAAATCTTAATAACACGAGGACTTGTGACAGAAGTAAAATTTTATGTCGTGAGAACTTGCGAGTGCAGCAAATTTAATAACATGTAGCAAAATTTCATGTCATGACAAATTAGGAAAGTAACAAATTTTAATAACATGTGGACTTGTGACAGAAGCAAAATTATATGTCATGAGAACTTTTTTTGCCGGATGCGTCAGCCAGAAGCAACAAATCACAGCGAGATTATAAGGACAGATAAAGAAAGTCGAAATGTCAAGTAAATTTTGTATTTAGCAATCCTTGAGTATGTAAAATACAACTGGTCTTGAACTCCAAATAGAAGAGTATTCAAAATTCGAGTAAGATTTATTACGGTTGAAGTGCCAGTGCGTCATATGTCAGACTCTTGAAAATATGGCAAGGGGTTAACCTTGTTCACGATACCGAAGGGTACTTAACTTTTTCTAAAATACTTAACCTTACGTAACCATACTTCACTCGGACATCTCCTATGCTCACGTTAAGTACACAGCATTAAATTGCATTTACTTACGTATACTTGCATTTACTTACATTGACATGCATTTATTTGCATTGGCTTACGTTTACCTGCATTGACTTGCAATAAATTGTATCCATTTACATTGACTTGCATTTATTTGTTTAAATTGCATTCGCTTGTTCAAATTGAATTTACTTGCGTTGACTTGCATTCACCTGCATTGACTTCCATTGATTTGTTTAAACTGGATTTACTTGCATTCGCCTGCATTCACTTCCATTGATTTGTTTAAACTGGATTTACTTGCATTCACCTGCATTGACTTCCATTGATTTGTTTAAACTGGATGTACTTGCATTCACCTGCATTGACTTCCATTGACTGACACACTTTCATTAACTTGCATTAACTTGCATTGATTTGTTCAAATTGCATTTACTTGCGTTAACGTACCACAAACGAAGTACCTTTCCAAAGTACCTACCAATCTCTTACTTTAGCTATATAATAAATTCCTATGAACTTGTAAACCTAACTGCAACGATCGTTGCAAGAAAAAAAATAAATGAGACCGCGTCAAAAAAGTAACACTCGATAGAGGGTCATTAGCGAGTATCGATCGATCGATCTCAAGTTTGAAATCTGTTATCCGGTGAAGCTGTTTCGGTTGTTGATGTAGACGGAGAAAGGCGCGGCAACGTTGTTTCGTCATCGTGGCCCGAATATTCCTCGGATGAAAGTGGCGGACTTAATTTCAACCGGTTCTAAGTAGATTTCAGCGTTAACCGCGAAGCAGAAGCTAATTGGTTGCATGCGCGAGCCTCTAATCGGTCGTTTCCGACGTTCTAACAGCTATGAAATCCCTAGGCAAACTGGGATCACTCGGGGAAAGGCCGTGTTCGCGTTTCGTCCACGACAACATCGATTCCGCCGCAAGCTGGGAAATTGGAAATTTGGGAATTGGGGAATTCGGACGGGGACATTTGAGAATTGGGTAGTTTATAATTTGGTGATTTGAAGATTGAGGATATAGGGATTTGGTCATTTAGGAATTGGGGTATGAGAAATTCGGAAATTTGAAAATTGGGGAAATAGGGATTGGGAATTTGGGAATTGGGGTATGGGAAATTTGGAAATTTGAGAATTGGGGTGGAAAATTTGGTAATTTGGGAATTGGGAAATGAAGGATTGGGAAATTCCAAAATTTGGGGATGGGAAATTCGGAGATTTGAGCATTGGGGCAATAGGTATTTGGAAATTTGGAAATTGGGGGATAGGAAGTTTGAAAATACGAGAAGTGGGGAAATAGGGATTTGGAAATTTGGAAATTGGGGGGATAGGAAATTCGGAAATTTGAAAATTGGGGAAATAGGGATTTGGAAATTTGGAAATGGGGGAATGTGAAATTCGAAAATTTGAGAATTGGGGAAATAGGGATTTGGAAATTTGGAAAAATTTTAATATCCGAATTCTCAAGTCCCCAAACTCTCGAACCCTTAAATTCCCAAATCTCCGAATCTTCAAATTCCCAAACTCGCAAATTTCCAAATCATCAAATCTTCAAATTCCCAAACCACTAGATTTCCAAATCCCCTCCCAAAATCTCCAAAGCCACGAATTCCACACATATCAGTGTCAATTGCGAAAGGGTACACGCTCAATCGATTGCATAAGGCCTTAATCCGAAGCGATAATTCACCGATTAAGATCGGTAGCGAAAGGTGAACGACCGTGGCGATGTTCACAACCTAAAGGTAAACAACTTTCTAAGGCGGAGGACAGGTGTTGTTAACCGGTAAACCCGTGACTATTTGTGATCGGTAGTAGAAATGGGTTACTATAACGCGTCGATCGGTTATCTCATCACTCGATATCCTGAAATTCTGCTCTATTTCTATCGGGTGAACGTTTCGTTGGCTCCACGTGCGAGCACGCATAATGCGTCACGACATGGTCGTCCTCGTTTCGTGCTGTTCACGAAGGTAAAAGCCTCTTCGACCGACACGAAACACATTCGCTGTCGAAACGTTCGAGGAAACTCGCACGAACCTATCCAATTTGTTCGACTTTATTCTTCGAGATATTTTCCTAACTAATGCGATCTCGATTCGATCTTACGCCATAATCTACTTAGACACCGATCGATGTTCAACCGGTGATTCCACGTTTCGGACTCTCTTTTCGTTGTGTATTCGCTATCTTCGTATTTTGTTTAACTACCAAATTTTCGCTTTCATTTTGGGTTGTAAATTTACGTGTCACGCATTTGTATAGGTTAGTCATCGAAATAGAAAATAATTTTGAAAGTAATTAAATAACGTGGATGTTTGCTGAATACACATTTCATTTGACATAAAGTATTGAAATCTCCATTTGGGGATCATTGTAGCAAATGAGTTAAGGTGGATTTACTTCCTTTGTTGATTGTATATTGTCTCAACGGTACATTTTGTGAACTGTATATTTCGCTAGTTGTTCATTTTGTGGACTACAATTTGTGGTTAACAGCGCAGTTGGTTGATTACACATTTTGTTTTCTGTTTGCAGTTTTGAGCGGAGGACCATTGATGGACGACGTGTACAAATTGGAACAATATCATTGTCATTGGGGTTGCAGCGATTCCAAGGGGTCCGAGCACACGGTTAATGGCCAGGCATTTGCAGGAGAGGTTGGTTCTATATTTCCAATTAAAAAATTATCCATGTTCTTACAGAATTTTAGATGAAATACTACCAAAGTTAGTTGGAGTACTAACAAAATTAGATGAAATATCAACAATGTTAGATGAAATAGTAACAAAGTTAAATGAAGTTGTAACAAAATTAGATCAAATAGTAACAAAGTTAAATGAAGTTGTAACAAAATTAGATCAAATAGTAACAAAGTTAAATGAAGTTGTAACAAAATTAGATCAAATAGTAACAAAGTTAAATGAAGTTGTAACAAAATTAGATCAAATAGCAAGAAAGTTAGATCAAAAATAGTTAGAGAGTTAAATAAAATAGCAACAAAGTTGGATGAAGTAGTATAAAAATTAGATGAAATAGCAACAAAGTTAGATGAAATAGCAACAAAGTTAGATGAAATAGCAACAAAGTTAGATGAAATAGCAACAAAATTAGATGAAATAGCAACAAAGTTAGATGAAATATCAACAAATTTTAATGAAATATCAACAAAGCGTGATGAAGTAGTAACAGAATCCTTCGTAATCGAAAGCATAAGATTCACGAAAATTCTCCTAAACGTTTAAAGAACGTGTTTTCGAACGACACGTGGTCACATACGGGATAAACGATCTTCCAGCATTCGTAGTCGGTGTCCGCTTCGAAGCGGATCGTTAATAATTCACTCTCGAGGAGCATGATTCGCGTTACAATCGTTCGTTGAAGTTACGGTCGCTTCGACCTTGTTCGAACGCGTGCACTTTACTGTCCATGACTTCTGAAAGAACCGGATGAAAAATCATTTTCCCCGTTTAATCGGCTTATTACGATTTTAGACACGAACGGATCAAGGTGGCATGCCACAGGTTCATCGTTTCGAGCACAATTTGTTTAACATCCTCAAGGATGATTCTTTTAAGCCTAGAAAAAGAAACGATTGAAATTTTTGACGCAATTTCAGACATCTTAATTCCGTAATAATTACAGAAATATATTTTAGAAGATTTTATGATATATAAAACTAATGGCGAGATAAACATATGATCTATAAAAATAATTGTATGATATACATCTTGTATATCCAAAATAATAAGATACACATACATATGATATATAAAAATAATGGTGAGATATACACATATGATATATAAAAATAATGGTGAGATATACATATATGATATATAAAAGTAATGGTAAGATATACACATCATATATGAAAATAATGATAAGATACACATATGATGTATAAAATTAATAGTGACATCTACATATGCACTTTTTTGTCGATGAATTGAAAAACAAACTAAACGTCCACGCATCTACGAAGGGAATAAAAAAATGTCTACAAGAGATTGAAGATTTTCTGCAAGATTACCAGGAACATTTTCAGCGATTAACTAATCAAATGTTTAAATTGAAAAATTTGTTGCCTGTCTGCGTTATTAAATAATTAAACAGCGATTTCGCTGTTTTCTACAGAAATCGTCACGACGATGTTTCAGTAATCGTCGATCGGGACAGTATGAAAAATCGAGTCATTCGGAAGAAAAACGATCACCACGAAAAGTTTTCATTGCCTGTCTTCTATCATTCTTATATCATTCTTGATACCGGAAATGCACGATGATCGATTGACGCGGAGAAATAATCCGTTTCGATGCGAATAGAAAAAATTGCGCAATTGAATGATTATCCGATTGCATATTTATCCGATGCAATTTACTCGGTTTGTCCGATGACCGACTACACTCCGCGTTTAATTCTCTACGCACGTTCTCCTTTTAAATGCACTTGAAGTTGCATTACGAGCGCGCTCGGGGGAATGCACTTCCATTTATGCATACTAAAACGTTCGCGGAGAATTCGCGAGTTGTTTCGAGCTTATCAATCTTTGTTGCTTTTTTATATAATATATTATAATGTAATAATAATAATAATAACAGTATAATTTAATTGAAATTGTAGTAGGCTACATTTGAATTAAATTTATCAGAAATTATTGTACCTTCGATACAGAAAATTAATTGAGAGGTTATAAAAATTATTTAATTTATGGTAATTTTAGTTGAATTTGCTAGAACGAATTTAGAAATGAATTTGTATCAATGTCTATCAATTAAAAATTTTTATTTGTAAGTTAATTAGTTTTCATCGATATTAATTTCTTTCTTACGAATATTAATCTATGTACTTAATAATAATGTATGTCTTGAATATTAATTTAATATTAATTCTATATTATAAATTATTCAATGAATTCGTCTTTGTATGTATTAATTCAATTCGTTAATACTAATTAATAAATTAATTATTATTTGTCTGAATTAATTCAGTTCATTAATATTAATTAATAAATGAATTGGTCTTTGTCCATATCAATTCAGTTCGTCAATATCAATTACAAATCGAATTATTTCTTATCGATATCAATTTAGTTCGCTAATTATCAATTACAGAACGATTAGTATTCGTCGATAGTAATTTAGTTTGTAAACGACAATTGAGGAAGTGATCAGCTCCTCGAAAAGCGGAAAAGCATATTAATACATTGACGACGTCGATTTATATCGCGTTACAGTCGCGAATAATTTCGAGGACACCATCTGGTCACCCATTAAAAGTTACTATTCTTGTGTTGCAGTTGCATCTGGTGCACTGGAACACCAGCAAATACAACACGTTCGCCGAAGCCGCGAAAGCATCCGACGGCCTTGCAGTCCTCGGTGTGTTCCTCAAGGTCAGTGATCATTCTGTTCGCTCTACCGTTCTTTCCACAGCTCGAACATTTCCTGCTTACACGGTTTCTCTCGTTTTATTTCCGATCCGATCGGCATCGATCACCGCCGATCTCTTATCGAACGCTGTCATCGCGAGCCTGATCGATTTATAGATAAACGAATAGACACTCGCGGCTAACCTCGGCTTCCAACGAGTCTATAATTAAAGTTCCTTAATTGTGTTCTTTCTCTGGATTCGGAGAACGCAAGAAGAAGTTGTTAGATAATTATTGCAAACGTAAGAAGATGTCGATTGGAATTTTCATTTTGAGGTCAATTTTAAGACAGACGTTTCAATGTTAGGTTCTTTGGAATAGATTTTCACAGTACCATAAAATAGTGTATCAATAAATATTGTAATAGTATTAATTCAAAATGAAAGATCGAAAATTTAAAACAGAATGTAAGTTCAGTAATAGAGTTGATCTCACAAATACGAAAATACTGTTTTAATAAATATTATAGTAGCAATAATTCAAAATGAAAGATCAATGTTTAGTAATAGAATCAATAATTCAAAATGAAAGATCGAATATTTAAAATAGACTGAAAGTTTAATAATAGAATTGATGTCATAGTACGAAAAAATACTGTGTCAGTAAATATTGTAACAGCAGTAATTCAAAATGAAAAATCGAAGATTTAGAACAGAATGTAAGTTCAGTAATAGAGTTGATCTCACAAATACGAAAATACTGTATTAATAAATATTATAGTAGCAATAATTCAAAATGAAAGATCGAATATTTAGAATAGAATGAAAGTTTAATAATAGAATTGATGTCATAGTACGAAAAAATACTGTATTGGTAAATATTACAGTAGCAGTAATTCAAAATGGAAGATCGAAAATTCAGAATCGCATGTAAGTTTAATAACAAAATTAATGTCACAGTATAACAAAATACTGTATGAATAAACAGTAAGTGTAGTGACAGTAATTCAAAATGTGAGATCAAAAGTAATGGAATTGATATCACAGCACAAAAATACTGTATCAATAAATTAATATCATAGTACCAGTAATTCAAAATAAAAACTCGAAAGTTCAATAAAAGAATCGATATAGCAACACGAAAAAATATCGATACATACAATACTAACAATAATTCAAAATGTAAGATCAAAAGTTTAAAGTAGAACGAAACTGCACTGACAGAATTAATATCGCGACACAAATATGCCGTATCAATAATTATTATTGCAGTATCAATAATTAAAAACGAGCGATCGAAAGTTCAGATCAAAGAATCTGATGTACTCTAAGAATGCTTAGAATCAGATAAGAATCTGATGTACACAACAAACGGAAAAGCGGTAGCAGATCGTTATCGTGCCCGACGCCATAATTGTACGGTAGACTCTCGTTATATCGCCGCGTGTGTACATAAACCTCGTCGTACGTGCACGCACGATCGCTGGATGACCGTGCAGCTCCGTGAAGCCTCAAGATAATGTTCCCGATATGTATCGTGATTCGTTTACGAGCTGTTTGTGCCTTTTGTACGGATGCACGAGTGGACGCGCAATATTTATAGCCGCTTAAACTTTTACATAAGACGGTGAGCTTCGTAAGCAGAATCCGTAACAGTGACGCGATTCGTTCCATCATCGGTTGATGATGTGTTACGTAAGCCTATTCAAACGAGCATCATTATCCGTTCGGACTGAAATTCGTGCCGGTTCGAAGGGAAATCACTCGTTTCGATGATTCTCTTCCTACTCGTGAAAATTAGGGGGTCTTGAAGGCCTAACCGTGGCATCAGGATAGTCCGATGGAAACGACCGTGTTGGACACGATCGATGGATAACCAGTGAGAGAAAAAATTGCAACCGGTAATTTCGAATTACGTGTTTCCGGTCAACGAGATCCACCGGGTCTTATCTGGCAGCAGATTACAATAGAATTTCGAAATAGTTTCCCGTGGTATATGCACGCACCGATTATGCAACACTTCGAATAGCGTAATGGCAAAAATTGATATCGTGCAATTGATTACTTTGACAAAACTTCTGTGTTACGTGTACGATGCTATGATTTCTTAGGTAACCAGTTTTTCTGGAGAACATAATAGGGGAGTATACAAGTATAAACATTTACGAATGTTACTTAACTATGTCTGAACAGGTTGGAGATATTCGAAGCAGTTAGCAAATGAACTGTGATGCAGATAGAAATTATGATAAATTTACAATTGTAATATATAAATAAAATCGTAGAACGATTACTCAGTTCAAGGCACATTGAAGCATTTTTAAAATACATTTTAATTGATCTCGACTGTTATTCTAGTTATAGAGGACCAATTCTCTTAAGATTGAAAATAAAATTATGATATAAAAATGAAAATTATAATTACAATATCAAATTGTAAGTGAAAAATTAAAATAATAATTATCATATAAAATCATAATGTAAAAATTGAAATAATAATTATAATATAAAGTCATAACATAAAAATAAAAATTATATTTACAATATAAAATCATGATGTAAAAATAAAAGTTTTAATTGTAATATAAAATCATAATATAAAAATAAAAATTGCAATTATAATATAAAATCATAATATAAAAATAAAAATTGTAATTACAATATAAAATCATAACATGAAAATTAAAATTATAATTATAATATAAAATTATATCTTTAAAATCATCTACAGTGATGGACAAAAATATTCGTACACTTGGAACATGGAAATAAAAACAACAATATTTTATATATGATTAATATAGAATATATATATCCAACGTAAGTGTCATGTATAATACACAGCTGCTTCATAATACAGAAAATATTGTGTTTAATTCCACGTATGAAGTGTACAAATACTTTTGTCGCGCACTGTATATCGGTCTCAAGCGATTTTGCGTTCAGCACTTTGACGTACGTTAATAAATTACATAATAAGGGAAATGCTCTGTTAGCCTCGATGAACGTCGTCGATCGCGAGAGATTAGCATTCCGTTCGTGAGAATTTGACCTTTAAACGTGTATAGACCCGTTGGATGATCGAGTATGAACGGAATCGTGTGTTACGATCAAATATTAGCCGAATAGCACAAATAACGAGCGGAACCGATAACGCACGAGGTATCGTTGAGAATTTATTAGCAATTTGTTGATTACAGGTGGGAAGAACGCACGGAGAAATGGATAAGATAGCTCGTCTGTTGCCGTACGTGTCGCACAAGGGCGAAATGTTGGAGATCAGGGAACCCATCGATCCCAGCAAACTTCTTCCCGGTAAATAACTCGAAAATGTCACTCGTGAATATTTCATGCGTGTTATCCAGCCTTGATCCCGATCCAATCACGTATTGAAATTGTAAACGGTGTAGTTCGTGATCTTTTCGTTCGAGTGTACAGTCAACGACAAATCTCGATTCTCCTGCGAAAAGTATAACGAAACCGTGAAAATGATTTTTCCGTCGATTTTTTAACGATTTTTGGGGCTTTCGAAATTCGGTTTATATAATTTAGTATTTAAGTTTGAAATCCCTCGCGTTTCTTATGAAATTTGTATAGGAAACTTAGGAATTTTGGAGACGTTGCAGTTTGGAACTGTGGGATTTCGGGATCTAGGGATTCGACGACGCAGAAATTAAGGGATCTAGGGATTTGGTGACGTAGAAATTGGGGGATGTAGGAATTTTGTAATATAGAAATTAGGAGATGTAGGAATTTTGTAATATAGAAATTTGGGGAATGTGGGATTTCGGGATCTAAGGATTCGACGACGCAGAAATTGAGGGATCTAGGGATTTGGTGACGTAGAAATCAGAGGATGAAGGAATTTTGTAATATAGAAATTAGGGGATGTAGGAATTTTGTAATATAGAAATTTGGGGACTAGGGATTTGATGACATAGAAATTTGGGGATCTAGGAATTTGTAGCATAGAAATTTGGGGATCTGGGGATTTGGTGACATAGAAATTCTGGAATCTAAGAATATTAGAATCTGATCTGATATTAGAATATTAGAGTCTAGAATCTGAGAATACGAAATGCTCCACCGATGCGTGTTCGTTGTTTAAAAATATAATTTAATCAAATGGCTAAAAAAAATAACGACGGTAACATTTAACAAACTCCTCTCGTTAAAAAATGTATTGTTCCACCGGTTTATCTGCGTTATCGTTATTACAAATTGGACGAGGATCAACGCTTCACGCTTTATGTAATTTATGACAGCTTTCCATCATAATCGATTGCCTGTTGATTCAGATAATAACGGTTATTGGACGTATCTGGGCTCTTTGACGACGCCGCCTTGCAACGAAAGCGTCACTTGGATCCTCTTCAAGAACTACATCGAGGTGTCCCATCATCAGCTGAACATTTTCCGTAATTTGCGGAAATTCTCACGCGGAGAAGAATGCCCATGTCACGAGAACCACGGAGCGGTTAGTATACTTGTCGCAGATTGTTACAACGATTGGCAATACTACATAATCCCTGCTATCTAATACTCGCTGTCTTGCACATGACCGCTATTAATTTCTAGCACCTAGTATTTGATATATCGTACACGGTACCTGATATCTAATTTCTGTTATCTACTCTCGCGTATCCTGTACGAGGTCCTGATACCTAATTTCTAGTACCTACGTCGTTACGTCTTGTGTATGGTACCTGGTGTCTGATTTCGGGTATCTAGTTTCTCGTATCTTGTTACGAGGTACCTCATACCTAATTTCTAGTACCTACTTCGTTATGCCTTGTACCTGGTGCCTGTTACCTAACATCCAGGACTACCGTTTGTTATCCATGATATCTATTTCTTATCTTATTCATAGTATCTAAGATTCAGAGTTCCGTATCTTGTTTATAGCGTCTAAGATTTAGAGTTCTGTATCTTGTTTATAGCGTCTAAGATTTAGAGTTCTGTATCTTGTTTATAGCGTCTAAGATTTAGAGTTCTGTATCTTGTTCTTAGTATCCATGATTTACAATTCTGTATCTTATTCGCAGTATCTAAGATCTACAATTGTGTATCTTTTTCCTAGTATCCAAGATTTCCTGTTCCCAATACCTAATTTATTGACATTCAACGCAAGATATCAGCCACGCTAGTACTTACCTAGATATTCACCGACCGAAACCCGCGAATTATTTAACATTTAAAGCAATTCTCGTCTGGAAGGAACTTGTTTCGCGCAACTGCATCGAAGGTTTTCGAACGCGTCATCCACAGGTAGTTAAGGCGGAACGAAACACCCATCGGACGCCTCCTGGTCAGCTCGATTAATCTCCATCCAGGTCGCGAGACAAGCCGCATAAACGGCAAGCCTGCCACTTCCTCCTCCCTCCCTGGCCCCTCCTCTCTCTCTATCACCTTCGTTTCTGTTTCTTTATTATTAGTCATCGTCAGGAATAAATTTCAGATCGGCGGAATCACGGCCCCGTTTTCTAATTCCGGTACCTCTGTTCTCCGCTGGTTGCAGGTAATCAACAACTTCCGTCCGCCGATGCCGCTTGGAAATCGCGTGCTGCGCGAGTGCGGCAGCTTCTGAGCCTGTTTGGCCGCGAGCCGGGTCACAACCAGTCGATGCCGGACGAAAAACGACCAAGGGAAGAAACGACCGACCCGACAGACCGCTGCTCGATGTTGCGGCCGCGAAACAAGATGAAACCGTTATTTTTTTCTCCGTCGGTCCCTACAGCGATGGTCAACCTTCGTCCCGCACGGCGAAAACCTTCGGCGACTTTCGCTGTGGACGTCGAGTGCCTTCTTTTCGCGAATCAACGACCGCAGCAAGCGAACGCTTCGGACTTTCCGCCAGGAAGATGGTTCGTTCGGAATGGCTGATGGGGAACGGATCAATACGTAATCGATGACCGGATCGACAGGGTGCTGTCCACTGTTTCGTGAAGAGTCCATAGAAAACTGTCGGGGGAGAATATTTTTTATTTGATCTTATCGAATCGCCGATGGAGAACGCTGAAATGTATCAATAACCTACGACCAGGTCAACACAGTGCTGTCCACTGTTTTGTGGACCGTAAAGAACTGTCGGGGGAGAATATTTTTTATTTGATCTTATCGAATCGCCGATGAAAAACGCTGAAATGTATCAATAACCTATGACCAGGTGAACACTGTGCTGTCCACTGTTTTGTGGACCGTATAGAACTGTCGGCGGAGAATATTTTTTATTTGATCTTAATCGAACGCTGTTACATCCTTCGAACGATCGTGAACAACGCTGTCAATTATGGATGCTTGTGTCGCCGATTTTTAGGACGACGCGTGTAAATTCGCGGAAGATGAAGAAAGCAAGAAGCATGATTGCATGGACAGCACCGGGATAAGTTTCATCTGTAACCGTCCGCTAAACGCGCGCGATCGGGGCTCTAAACTATACCTGCATAGTGTGTCCTCGTATTGTCATGGATAGGATTGTAGAGGAGCAATCAAGATAATGAACTGCGCGTGTTGAACGACTACCGTGAACGAGATATGTTCCTAATATACATACTACAAAGGAGGAAACAGTTTATCGACAGAAGGATATAGATACAAAGTAATTGACGATGGCACCATGACATAGAACGTTCAATGTACATATCATGGCGTGCCTTTTAAACGGTTAAGTGAAACCATAGGTTCCGTTATTGTTTTACGATCACGATGACAAAGCTAGTAATTTACCTGAATTCCAAGTGCAATTAAACGTAGTCGAGACGAAACGATTTCGCTTGACTGTAATAGAGTAGCGGCTAGATTAGTCAAAGACTATTTTGAATGCTTATTAACGAATCAGAACTGTGCCTGTACGTTCAACTTTACGTAGAGTATATCAGATTTTTTCGACGGTAATCATTAGAGGTACATATACTGTTCGAGGGACCTGATTCACCTTCAACTTGTATTGCGAAATTAATCTACCGAGTGATTTACTGATAAATAGTAGTTACTATCCTAACCTAAATTTAACATGGGTCATTCTTTCACTATATAGCCATTTTTCTAACATAGAATATCACATTCTAATATCTACTATAAATATGCTTTATAGTAATATCGGTTATTATAAACATGGGTCCTCTACGCAGTATTTGTGCCTCGATAAATATTAAGTGAAATCGAATAGTTAAATGAAGTATCCTTTTAACTGAAGTCGTGTACAGAAAGAGAAGTTTGTTCTACAATAACGGGTTCGCTATTGGAAAATATTTAAATGGTCTAACAGAAAGGGTATAATATTGTTGTCTACTGAATATTATTTAATATGTCCCATGTATAAATATTATATATTATATATGTATACACGTATGTGCGGACGATATTGTCCAAAATAGATGTTTGTGGTTTGTATAGTTTGTAAAAGTTTGCGAGGCTGTTGAAGGGCAAAGATTAATCTACAACCGATAACATGGCCGTTGAATCTACGTTTCACTTTTAAGGGGACTTTGCAATTAGTTAATTAACACTTGGATTGGGACTGTGGAATATTCCTAATCGATCCAATCCGACATGCATTGATTGTTCGATCGATTAATCAAATTAAATGCATCGATGACCTCTGCGTCAATCGACAACAGTGCATCTTCCATCGTTAATTAAAACTCGTGCGTTCAATTTTCAATTGGTATTTGGAATTTCTAGATTTTTAATTAAAAACGACAGCAATGTTCTCGCGCTGCATTATCGGTGGCGGGTTAACCGACCGAGCTCGTTATATTCCTCTCCGTAAAAATTCTCTTTGCCTTTCAAAATTTCGACGAAATCCGAACGATATACGTATTCCAGCAAAAATTTAGACAAGCGTGAATAGCGTGCCATTTATTCTATTTAATATTACCGGACGCGTGTACGATCTTCCCGCTAAGTCATTATAAAAAAAGCGCACGAAGGAAAAATTTGCTGGTTCGACGTGCCTTGGATTGTGCACGCCACCCCTGTGTGCCTTCTTAGTCACTCTGCGTGAAATAATAATTATATACCGTTATCATTAATATACATATATAAAATATATATTTACATTCGTGTCCCAAGTGATCGAACGCTTTTTGCTCGACGATTTTCGACACGAATAACGATCGAGTTTTCTTTGCATATTGCAATTTTATTTCGAATGATGCTTTGTTCACGATAACAGCGCCGGGTGTTTCGTTTCGTTTAATCAGATCCGGGGCTGGATAAAGGAAGTAAATGACTGTAATGGCCATTGGCGTAGCTAGATACGAAAAGACTCGATTATGGATTCTATTGATCACGTCATCACTCGCCGTTTGATGTGACAAAACTATGCATAGCAATTTAATGTGTAGAAGTGTGACATACAATCATTTCATAGATAGAAATTTGGTATACAAGCGTTTGACGCATAGAAATTTGATATGAGATCATTTGATGCATAGAAATTACATATGCAAGCATTTGACGCATACAAATTTCACATGCAAGCGTTTGACGCATAGAAATTTGGCTAGCGATTATTTGATGCATAGAAATTACATATGCAAGCATTTGACGCGTAGGAATTTGACATGCAAATATTTGGCACAAAGAAATTTGACATGCAAACATTTGGCACAAAGAAATTTGACGTACAATTATTTGGCACAAAGAAATTTGACATGCAATCGTTTGGTGCATATAAAATTTTACATGAATTCATTTGGTGTAAACAATTTTAACGCGTAGTGATTTGACGCATGGGAACTCAACATGTAGTAATTTGATGAGTAGTAATTCGACGTATAGTTATTTCTGAGTGGGGATTTGTGCATAGTAATTCGACGAGTGAAGATTCGACGCGTAGTAATCTAACATGTGGATATCGAACGGGTCGAAATCTAACGCGTAGAAATCACATGCGTTGAAATCTAACGTGCCGAAATCTAATGTGTAGATATCTAACATGTAGAAATCTAATGTGTCGATATCTAACATGTAGAAATCTAACGTGTAGAAATCTAATGCGTTGAAATCTCACGCGTAGAAATCTAACGTGCCGATATCTAATGCGGCGATGCCGCATTATGTGGCGATGCAACGAGCGGCGATATAAGATCTCACATAGACAGAAACGTTAGTTACGCCAATGGTGCCAGCTGATTTAAGAACGTTTCCGGCAAGTCGTAAAAAACGGAAGAAATGCAAACACGTACCATTTAAATGTTCTATGACCCGGTTCTGATTATAAGAGATTCGCGTGACCGTCGGTCAGGAGAGCATAAAGAGCCCTTCTTCGTTCTAGAATAACGAGTGTCAGCTTTCTCCTGAAACGCGTGTACGTTAACCGTGTCAACGTGAAACGAACGTCAGCGTGTAACTAACGAGATAATTGTAATTATTATAACATTTTATCGGAGTTTCTGTATTTATTGTTGAAAGCGTGACGAGCAATCCGTATATGTATTTCGTAGCATCGACTGTGATATAACAAAAAAGATGAAAAAGAACAAACATGAAAATAAATGGCCGTGACAGTATTCACGGCGATACGTTTCAACGAGTTGTATTCTATTCGGGCAACCTTCGTTCTCGAGTCCTTCGCATACTACTTTTGCAACGATAAGTTACACGATTGATTTCTTTTAACAAATATCCTTAGATTTTTCGTATTTCCTCAATTTTTCCTAAACTTTTTAGGGAGAGGGGAGGGAGACTTACCCTGGTTCCTTTCTGGTTACAATATAGAAAATATAGCAATAAATAAGCCAGTAGACATATTTGTTAATGACGGTAAAAAGAAGATCACACTATCGTGTCGTAAATATTTATCAATTTATTGATTTGTTTATTCGTTCTCACGAGGCTACACGCTATCGATCATACACAGTATAGAGACGATCTCGAGTGTTTAACTTGTTAATCTTCGATTTTTTTCATCGTTTTACACGTTCAGACGTTAACGGAACAACGGATATTGTCAACAATCACAGATACTTTTCTCGGTTCGCCACGCGTTAAACGGGTCCTTGCGTTAAGCCTCCACGTTCGACGGAGAAAAATAATTTATTTACAAAACAGGACGCAAACGCGAAAGACTTCGTTTCAGTGTTAATTTTCGCTTTATCCTCTTCTTCTTTATTCTATTTACCGAGAACCATTACAAAAACGTGTCGGCGGACGGCGAGGTAAAAAAATTAACTCTTGAAACGACGAAAAGAAAAGAATAAAGCGGAAGTCGTCGAGGTGTACCTCGGCGAAACAAAATGGAGTCGCAGCGTGTTTACGTTTTCAATAAAAAACATTGCTGATACAGCAAAATTAATCGAACATCATTGTAACGCAATCTGCCACGGCATTGTTCCTTCTCGTTCTGAATTGTCAATGCCGATTGTTTTCCCGAAATTAAAATAACGCGTTCAAAACGTAACGATTACTATTCAACGTGATAATTATTATTCTTCTTAACTATGAGACGCCTTCAAGGCAGATTATTTTACAATGCGTATTTAACGCGGGCCAACAGTTCATATATTGTCTTCACGTTACATCGAGGTACGGTAACTATCTGTAACACCATAAAATTTCTTCATACTATAACATGATTCAACGTCGTCCTTCGCATTGTTTGATATATTTATTCGATCAGCGCAATCGAAGGATATGCTTTAAACATCGTATAAGGAAATATATCGTACACGTTGACTCGTAAACATATACATATATCTGTACATCCATTAAAACATTCAACACCGTAGCTCGTAAAACATTTTCTTCCGTTTCTTAATCGACTAACTACGCTAAAACTTGTTTCTTTGGAAGCTTGTAACGACCGGATACTTAACTCCATCAAAAACCATCGCATCTGGACCTCGCGTACACTAAATTCGTGTTTTAACAAAAATCACGCAGAACGTTTTTGCACCGTCGCTCTTTTTATCGAATTTCGATTTAACACGGTCCGAGTCCAGACATTAAATCGTTCAGATATCTAAGGTAAACCGTAGTTGCTATAAAAATAGTTGTGTACGTGCATCAACAACGACCTCGAACGTTCACGTTGTACGTTAATACTTATTTTGTATGTTGAAACGCAAATATCGTCTCGTTAACGCAATTATTCGTTGTGAAACGCTCAAATCGAACAAACGACGTTATACTGTTCGAAAAACAGCTTCGAAGTAGATCTAAATTTAAAAAGTGACCGAGTTAATTGCCATTCGCGAGCGTTTAACACGTTGACCGTCCAAATTTTACTAGACAATGTTTATACGTCTGATAAATCTTACCAGACACGTTCGCGGAGTCTTGTTTCGTTTGTTACTAATAGGTCCAAGTAATTAAACACGAACGTTTCCAATTAGTGAACGAACTAGCGAATGAAGGAACTGTCGATGAACAGATAATTGATTGCTATGAAAATTTTAGGGTCACATACGGACGAAGCGGCAGTCAAAGTGTTAATAACGCGATAATCGTTCTCGGCTCCGAGTTTAACGAAGACTCGGGATAGCAAATTCGATTCCTCGTCAATTTCACGCACTCCCGAGCTGCTAAATTGCTTCGACAAAATATATTATTCTCGATTTTCCCCCACTTTACCCTGTCAACAAATCGTTTAGTGTCGTTCGTTACAGCAAACGATTACATTTCGACGTAGATCCGATATATCACATACGATCGCTATTTTATTTATTGTCTACACTTGGAACAAATTAACGAAAACGGGTATACTAATCGCGAGTTCTGTCAGTCCCGTTGCGAACGAGCAACCTATCTACGAACTTTTCTCGAATATCATTTACAACGACGTTTCACCGGCCCTAATTAATCATCCGATAGAATTCACGACAAAAGCAACAGGGAAGCACCGTTTCTTAGACTTGTACTCGGATCTTCGGCTCTACTATTGTTTCACGAGCCGAAGATCGAACGGGAAACACTATCGTCTAGAATTCGCGGCTTACAACACGCACAGGTAACGAGAATGAGTCAACGGATGCAGAGCATCGTGCCTCGGATAGGATTTAATTGCTAAAAGTATTATTATTGTCGATATCACTGTTTCTGTCACGCCCATAAAATACCTAACTAATCGCGCCCTGACCTTCGTTCACGAAACATTTCGTCGATTTCACGGAACACCTGTGGCAACAGCATCGATTCAAGAACACCGTTGTGGACACAGACTGTCTCCTACGAGTGAAAATATACAATAAATTGCCGAAATATTGTTCCTTCTTTCGAGTGATTTTAGGTAAAGAGAAACGGATTCAGCAGGTGTGTAGATTCGTACGTTATTGACAATGCGTATTGTATCGCCACATGTGGAGATTGCAGTGTGTCGAATTACTGTGAGTTAGATCACCGCGTGTTAGATAGTCGAGCGTTAGATCACCATGTGTAGTAACTGCTATGCATCGAATTCGTTATGCTCGTAAACGCGATATGCAGTAATCACGCGTGGAAATATCGTTCGCAGTCATTTTTATGCGTAGTGACCGACACGTGTGTTGATCGGAATGTATAATACTTAAAACGCGTCGTAATCGCCATGCATTGTACAAGTAGGCGTAATAATTACCATGCGTGGAAACATTACTCATAGTAATCCCTGTGTGTGATAATCCATATGCGTAGCGATCGTGATGCACGGAAATTGCCACGTATGGTAATCGGAATGTGTGAATAATTAAAACCCGTAATCCCCATGCATCGTATAACTAGCTATAATAATTACCATATGTAGAAATTAACTCATAGTAATCTCTACGTATAATAATCCCCATACGTAGTAATCGCGATGCATAGCAATCTCTACGTGTAATAATCCCCGTACGCAGTGAAGCATAGTGATCGCCGAGTGTGGTAAACGATATATACAATATTTAACGAAAATAGTAATCGCCACTTTTTATATCACGTAATAATCACCGGACATAGTAAAGTTTCTCATAGTAATCTCTACATGTGATCACATGCATCAGTACCCACACGCAGTAATCGCAATGCACAAAAGGTCTCACACACAATAATCACCTCACATCTTAACCACCGTGCATTGTATTGTATGCATCGAATTAAAATCCTGCGTCTCTGAATCCATTCTCCATCGCTCAACATTCTACAAAACCCATAAAAAAGCAAACAGTGCTTCAAACGCTTTATCTGTGCCTCCAGCTCCATGGTACACCCAGGTCATATAAGATATTCGACACATCGGGGTCAAATAAGACAATACTAACGTTTTCAGAGAACAAGCGATACTCAGACTTCGCGAATACCGAGCCGAACGTCTCTTATCCTTAAAATCGTGACACACATACGTGGCAGCTGAACCTTAAATTCGCTTCGTGTTTCGTTTTCTCGCGACGCTAAGGTGTACGGGCGTTATCCAGACGCCGTGGGAACGTTCCACGACGCTAACAGTCGTTGCAATTTCAGATATAATGATTTCGTGGTTGAAGCACGCCAGCTTCGTGGAATATTCCAACGCGATTTCAGATCTTGTACCATGCACATCGTTATCACCCATTCGTTGTTCTTCCGGTCGATTGTGCTCGCTCCAAAATAACCTTTCGGATTCTATATTTGGCGTTACGAATTGTTCCAACAAGGTCTGATGTGGCGATAGCTTAACAGTTAATTGGACAATAATGAACAACGTGTCTGGGGGGAAAAGCGACATAATCGAATCGAACGAATACGATGCAGCGGTTCCACGCTGGATAATGTGAAGAGTTTCGAAGAGACACGGCTGTAGAATAGGTCCGGAGATCTCGTGAGGCCGTTGGTCCGATTATTATGGCGTTAGATGACCCATTTTTCCATTAGCTTTCGCAATTATTTACTCTTCACGAACGGTTTATTTGGTAAGGTCTCTCGCGCAGACCATGAAGAGCTGGTTAAATTTTGCGTATTAATCCGTGTGAGCGGAAGGTTGAATTAAATCTTGGCATTCTGCCTTCGAAGATCGTTCGGAATGAGGGCCGTGAGTAAGCTACCGAGGGCGAGCGTGACACACAGGCCGATATTCGCCCAGAAATTACCCCACATGTTCATGGTGCATCCGTAGAGGCTCGTGAAGACAATACCGAACACTTGACACACTGCGTTCAGCAAACCGGCGGACGTTCCTTCCGGTTCCGGATATGTCAGCTCCGCGGCCAACTCGAAACCCACCGGTAGATAACCGGTCATGAAGAATCTGAAGAAATCAAATTTTTGATTTTGATAAAGATGTATGCGCAAACTGTAAATTTGCGATGTAGATAAATGTGTGTATAAAAACTGTAAATTTGCGAATTAGGTAAAGGTGTATGAATAAAATGTGAATTTGCGACTTAGGTAAAAATGTATGTACGGAAGAGCACGTGTGCGCATTTCTGAAGATGTTTAATAAGTGTATGGAGCTTACCCTAACAGGCCAGCTATTATATAAATAACGTATATTGGACTGTCTAGGGTGAACGTGAACACGATCATTCCAAGGAAAGAAAAGAGGTATACACCCAGCGTCGTCTGCCTGTAAATAGAAATGAAATTGATATTATAGAGCTCGGTTGCCTAATCTGAGAAGCATACGAGGTTGTATAAAAATATTCGCTCACTTGAATTTGTGCGTTTTGTCCAAAACGATGCCGCAAACTACTGAACCTAACATACCGGCACAGATAATGGTCAAACCGATCCGTCCGGCATCTTTTTCATGGTTCTGAAAATAAACGCGGACATTCGGTTAAACATCAAGAACAGCCGATCAAAAATAAAAAACATATTAATTGGTAAAAACGTTATATTACAGCGCATTAAAAACATATTATTGATAATAGCAATCGCGAGCGAGTTCGTAGATTGATGCTTGAGGCGAGTTAAATTATGAATGAAATATTATCTGCACTCACTGGGTAATAAGAGAGCACAATCTGATTCAACAGAGTGCTAATGGCGTAGAAAACGCCGACGTTGATACCGTAGCTGAGCAACAGCAATAAATAACCAACATTTGTGACTAGCTTCTTAAGAGATTGCAAGAAACCTTCCGTTGATTCTGCTTCTCTTTGCACCGCCTGCGCTGCACTTGGGGGTAGGGGTGGTTCAGCCTTGAAAACTGAAACAAATTTTCAATTAATATGTCGTTACATGTGGTGTCGCCGTGCGTTAGATCGCCAAGTATTATATTTTCACACATTAGATCGCCATGTACTGTATTTCCACGCATTAGCTATCTACGCGTTAGATATCTACATGTTAGTTAAGCACGCAATAGGTATCTACACGCTAGATTTCCACGCATTAGCTATCTACGCGTTAGATATCTACATGTTAGTTAAGCACGCAATAGGTATTTACACGCTAGATTTCCACGCATTAGCTATCTACGCGTTAGATATCTACATGTTAGTTAAGCACGCAATAGGTATCTACACGCTAGATTTCCACGCATTAGCTATCTACGCGTTAGATATCTACATGTTAGTTAAGCACGCAATAGGTATTTACACGTTAGATTTCCACGCATTAGCTATCTATATGTTACATTAGCACGCAATAGGTATCTACACACTAGATTTCCACATACTCACAGATAAGTATGAGGACTAATATGACGGTGGTGAAAATAGCGACCATGTAGAACATGATTTGCAATCCTTGTCCAACGGCATGACGATCGCTCGAAACGAGCATCGGCGGAAACAGGAAGCCCATGGCTATTCCCAGCTGCAAATATACGAACAAAAATAATTAGAATTATCGATGACTGTCGATGCTTCATCGATTATGATTCCGTGCAAACATCGCGTGTTCGCGATGGAATCAGTGTCGTTCAGAGAAGACGCTGAACGTTCATTATCATTATGTCAAGGAAGTAAGAGATCATTATTCTTTTCAGCCCATCAGATACGATTCCACTCGAGAGTTCCGCCGTTGAAAGCTCGCTAGAATCGTGACAGCCTTCCATGGTGTTACGAGAACACCATCGAACACAAGGTCGATCATCCAATTTCGTCGTTTCAACTGTTGCACGTTAAGTATGTTACTTATGCGCGCTCTTATCGCCTACGCTTAAATGGCGGTTCCGGTTGCAACGACGGGATGAGGTATGTCCGTACGGATTCATTTGCAAAATTTAATATCATATGTTGACACCAAAATTACCAAGCTGTTTTACAAATTTCCTGTCTCGACTGGCAATATTTAGCGTTGACACGCTGACTTCTGACGATTTTTAGTTACCGACATCATTTGGATCTATCGTGATCTAGATTTTGCTAGTGTTTTTGTAAAATATAATGTCTGAGGATTTGCAAATTCAAAGAGCTCAATTCCAGTCTTCGATGTTTAAAAGTTGAACATCATTTTTGTTCGAATACAAATGTACAAAAAAAACATTTAACGTCTTCTTCAATAATCAGGAATTATTTTTATACGCGTTTAACTTTATAGTATCGTCAATCGTGCTTTCAACGAGTGATAAAATTTTCCGTAAGAACACTTTACCGCGAATGGGAGGATTCTGCGAATCTTAAACATCACAGTGTCTTTACGATGGCATTGACCCAAATACCATGATACGGTAAGTGTAACTGTATCTGATAACGAATCCGGTAAACCGTCATAGATCACTGCCACCGATTTTAAAGAAGAATTTCGAAGGGGTAATAAGCGACTGCATGTGCGTCGAAGTGTCAACAATATTACATTGCAAATTCACTTTAATATTATAATGTATAAATAGCCACATCCTTGTTGCAATGATATACACTTCGGAGGATGTGAAATATTCTCAAATATAGTTGTAAAATGTGAACATACGTCTCAACCCTTTGTACTCGAACAGCTACTCATATTCACCGTTTGGTCTAACAGAACAATTTGAACAAATATTTTTTAGCTGAATTTATAGTCTTATAGACGCAACATTTATGCATAGTGAAATGAGCAATACTGGAATAGGCAATAGTGGCAATAAATAATAAAAAATGATGATTTCCAAAAAGGTGATTAAATTTTTCAGTTAGAAAGTTTACGAGATAGCACTTGCCAATGACAAAAATCCTTTCGAGCGCAAAGGGTTAACAAAGATGGACACTCGACTGGTATCATGGTCGTTCAATTTTCCTACAGCCAGCAAATGTTCGAACATAAATGATAGTGACTATCTGTATCCTGAATCGGTGTATTTGGTATCACCATCCGTCGCAAATAATCGTTTTGAACGACCTCGAATTCGTTCGATTCGCACACTTATTTCGCATCATAATTTTCCAAATTTCTTGTCTTGCAAGGGTCTTCTTTTTCTTCTGGAAACGGACGGCAGTTGTCGGTTAAATATTTTCCTTTCTTATTGTTTCAAATGTTTTAAACGAAGGGTGCAGTGAGCAAGCAGGGGATTTTGCACTTGCAGCGAGAAAATGTTTGAACATAAATGATAGTGACTATCTGTATCCTGAATCGGTGTATTTGGTATCACCATCCGTCGCAAATAATCGTTTTGAAGCACCTTGAATTCATTGAACGTGAGAGGGGTTGAATCGCGACGATTGTTGAGGCTGCGATCGTTTAATTCGTCGGATAGGGTCCCCGGTCGGCATAGTGAAACAGAACGTGGGTGCATGCATCGACTCTGTTTCCCACCTAATCACGGCTTAACTCGTCGACGACCCTGCCGATCGAATTAGAATTCTGTCGTTGCACCAGACAGGTAGTATACACTCGACATCCATTACGAACCTCGAACTTGTTAACATGTTATCACTGCTTAACTCCTCGTTCGAGCGAAATACGCGTCAAACAGCTCAATGGTACCGTCACAATGTTTTTAATTAGAAAAATACAGGGTTGTCCAAATGTAGTTCGACTTAACGTTCTGGTTAGGTAGTTAAATGTTAAGGTGAGTGTTTAACTAGAAAAATATAGGATTTTACGAATATTGTAACAGAGTATCATTATGGGTGGTGTTAGTAGTACCAATTCGATGGTACTTTTATCAGTAGACGTTGTCTGTCTTGAATTTGTTAAACATATGGTTGTGTCGATGTAGTTTAATCGAACTATACTCTGGTTAGATTCTGTACTCTTAATTGAGGTGAGTATTTAATATTAGTATGTGTATATATAACATTATTACGTATAATTATTGTAGTATGAATCCAGTAGTATATTTATCAGTAAGTATTTTGATCCTCGATTAATAAAATACATCATTGTGTAGATGTATGTCAATTTGATAACATTTTAGTTCGATTTGATAATTCTTAATAAAAGTAGGTGTTTAACTTGAATAATACATGTTTTTGTAAATAATACTAGAGTACTGTCGGTATAGATAATATTAATGATAGTGAAATGCTTCGGACTTTAATTAGAAAAATACAGCACCGTGTAAATACATGTGAAATGACCTACATTTCAGTTTAGTTTGATAACTCTCAATTAAGATAAGTGTCCAATTAGAACAATGTAAGATTGTGTAAATAATATTATATAGTGGAGTGCTGTTGACACAATATAGCAGTAATAATACGAACCTAACAGTAAATTCACCAGCAGATACATTTGTCTATGATTGAAGAAATACGGCATCGTGAAGATAAATTTCGATTAAATTACGTTTCAGTTCGATTTGAGAAGTTCACGTACGATTTCAGATCCAGATTATGATACACTACAGATGTTAGTGTAAAATCAATCACGATTTGGATAATAGGAAATTTTTGTGGAAAGTCTGGTATCGATATATTGTGAAGTTATTAAGTGATAGTTAACAAAGTTTGACTGACCTGATTTCCAAAAACGCCGATACTGCACGCACTGCTAACCTGATCCGGACCAAACCAAACAGCTGCCAAACGCGCTGGAACGGATAGGATAAACGTTTGACTCAATGCGACTATCGTTTGTCCAACGAATGTTAGCCAAAAATAATTTGGATCCACGCTGAACACTTTGATCCAGGATCCGATTACTGTCCCGACCGATCCGGTCACTACGGCGAACCTTAGACCCTGAAATTCATACAAACAACTTCGATTCGAATTTTCAGACTCGGAAATTTTCAACTTTTCAACTTTCCAACTTTTCAATTTTTCAATTTTCAAATTTTCAAATTTTTCAATTTTTCAATTTTTCAATTTTTCAATTTTTCAATTTTTCAATTTTTCAATTTTCCAATTTGTCAATTTTTCAATTTTTCAAATTTCCAACCTTTCAACTTTTCAACTTTCTAATGGTTCACTGATTCGATTTCTTAATGTTCGAACATGCAAATTTTCTAGGTTTCAGGGCTCCCAATTTTCAAATTTTTTAATTCTAAAATACTGTAATTTCCAAACCTCACAATTGTCAAATACCTCCAATTTTCAATTCTCTGGAACCCCTCAATTTCCAAATCCCTAACTTTCAACATTCCAACTTCCCGCATACCAACTCCCAAAATTGCCAAACTCCCAAATTTCCAAATCGTTGTATCTCCTAATTTCTAAATCTCGTAATTTTGAAATATCGAAATTCTCAAATATTCCAATTCCCATACTCCCTAATTCCCAAACCTCCCAATTTGCAAATTTCCCACTTCCGAAACCTCCTATTTCACAAATTGCCCATTTCCCAAATCTCCCAATTTTCAAATTCCCCAATTCCCGAACCTCCCGATGCCCAATTCCCGAATCCCCTAATTCGAAAATCCCTCGATTCCCATATTTCGGAAAAGAATCACGCGTTCCGTTCGCAAACAGGAAACCCGATAAGAGCACCGGCGCAGATACGAGGAAAAGAGGAATAATCTTGAACGAACGATCGTCCACGCATCGATTAAATTGGTCGTTAACGCACAAATAACATGATCGACAATGCCCGGACGCTTCATTAAGGTTGTTTCGAATTTCGAACACGTGGCACTCGTGATACGACATTTCCAGAATCTGATTTACTATCGACTGATAATCGGCATGCGTTGCGATCGCGAATTCGATATATCGAACGTCGTACTTACGAATCTGTCGAGCAGATAGCTGGCCGGAAAGATGAAAGGTATATAAGTGATCATGTATATCATGCTGGTCATGTCGACCATAAAACTGGGCACTTGGTAATAGGCAACCACGATGTTCGCGATTATGCTGTACTGGATCCATTGCATCGCGTTGCTGGAGCTGTACAGCACGAAGATCATCAGGATCAGCCATCGTCGTTTGTAAACCTTCGTCTCGCCGACCTGAAACGCAATTTATTTAGTTAATTTCTTTCCTTGAGACCTGACGAAATCTGGTGACATTTCTGATGAGTTTCGTTGAAATCTTATGATACTTCTGACGAATTTTCTTGAAATCTGGTGATATCTCTGATGAATTTTTTTGAAATCTGGTGATATTTCTTATGAATTTCTTTGAAATCTGGTGATATTTCTGATGAATTTCTTTGAAATCTGGTGATATTTTTGATGAATTTTTTTTTAATTTGGTGACATTTCTGACGAACTTCCATGAAGTCCGATGATATTTATGATGAATTTCCATGAAATGTGGTGATATTTCTGAGGAATTTCCTTGAAATCTGGTGATATTGGAAAGTAACTTTTGTGTTACACTCTTGACTTTGTTTTTTGTGGTACTTAAGGTGTCGGGAACCAATATTTTCTGCAATCGACGATATTCGAAACCTGTGGATTTAAATACCTGAGCATTTCCGAGTTTAGGTGTTTCGTGATCAAAAATATCGCGAATTACAAGAACAGCGATACCTGAGTTAACGCGAATTTCGAGTACCTAGGATTTTGAGTACCTAAGTTACATCGGATTATAACATTTCGAGTACTTGTATTGCCGAGAGTCTTTGAGTTTCGGGTATCTGAGTCATTTTGGGTTCCTGAAATCATTAGGTACCAATATTATTTCGAATTCTGAGATTTCAGATATTTATATTGCCGAAAATTTGTGTTTTGAGTATTTGTGCCATTTGGAACTCTACCATCGTCAGGTACCTAAATTATTTCGAATTTTAATATTTCAGGTACACGGATTTGACCACTACCTCAATTTGCGTCGTACCTAAAAGTTATGCTAAATCTGTGCAAATACGTGTAGTACCTAAAATAAAAAAACTTCAGGTATACCGAAATCAGAATTTGTAGTTAGTTATTCACGACGAATTCTAAATTGTCTGGTACCTGTGTTACCAAGAATTTGAATATTTCCGATGCTTTTATTTTCTCGAATCTTAACATTCCTGATGCCTGCGTTATCTCGAGTCTTAATCTTTCAAAGTGCCTAGATAACCTTGAATAATATCTCAGGTACTTGTGTCGTCTCGAGTACCGACATTTTGAGACACCCAGACAACCGTGAACGATATCTCTGGTACCTGAGTTATCTCGAGTCACAACACTTCGTGATAACCTTTAACAATATCTAACAATATCTAAGGGTACCTAACTTTACTAGAACAACTACTTTTGGCACTGAAAATACCTTCAACTCTCACATTTCTAGTACCTGAGAACTCAGTATCTAACTTGTTCGATACTCGTTCGATTTCTCCGAACATAAATTGCACTAAACTTTCTTAGTATGTTGTATTATATAATGTATCTTGTATGATGGTTGTTTCTAGAGTGCCAGAAATAATAATATAATATATTTTGTATGACTTTTTAATAAATATTTCATTATCTGTATTTCACTGATTCAATGATACTTCATAGTTTATTAATAATAACAGATCGATCTTTGAAGAAACTCTCGCGTCTACCATATTTAAAGAAACACCACAGACAACAATATGAAACCAGTTTTATTCGTCGCGTGTGAACATGTGCGAAAGTCAACAAATACAAAATGAGGGAAACTCGTAGGATTTCCAAAATGTCCGTGTCCAGCAGCCACAGCTTTTTAGTCACCTGATTCGGTTGAACGCCACTTTCCATGGCCTTCACATAATCCGCTGTGCTTTTCACCATTTTCGTGTCTTGTCCTTGCTCCATTATTTAAGCGAAAGCAGCAACGATTGTCTCGAATCGATTATTTAATACCACGGTTGTTACCTCAACGTCGGACCCCGATCCTTTCCTCGATACTCTTCTCGGTCGCTGTTCGATCTTTAATCGATCCGATCGCCTGCGGAGAACGAACAAAGCACGAACATACTCGATTACAAACACGTCGGTATCGATCAAGCTCATCCCGGGTTAGGTGTTAATGAATTTGCCCGGTTTAAAGTACCAATTAGCGGCGAGCTTTTCTCTCAGGGGTCTTCGTTACCCGCGCGACCATATTTCCAGTCTAACGAGTGGCGAGAACAAACCAAGTATGCGAGCACGCTTGTCGAGGCTTCTGGACAACTCGTCGCTTTTTTTAGCCGCGAATAGAAAATCAACGTCGCTCTAACGAAGCCGGAGATTAGATCGAGCTGCTTCGAGGCGTCATTTTTTCACTCGAACGTCTTCGTAAATTAGACGCGTGCATAATCGACGCACGTGCATGAACGAGGTAATATATCATAACGTTGAGAATTTTCAACGCGCTCGTTCGGTGATTGGTTGCTCCAACTCGTACCAGAAATCGTTGTGAATCGTAACTTTTGTAACCGGCGTGAATAATAATTTCTTGTCAAAAGACTAAATCGTTTAACTATACAACGTAGATCTCTAATTTGTGAAAATACAGTGCACACGAAAATATTGAATAATGTGGCAGGGTCTCGTTATATGGCCCCTCGTGGAATGTTTCGCGAATTGAATTCACGCGAATTGATAGTGATCGTATATTTGTGAATGAAAAATCAATAACCACGATTCAAATTTGTACGCTTTACATATGCACGCGACATATCTACTTGTGTTACATATCCTACGCGTTGGATATCTACGTGTCAGATTTGTACGCGGTAGATCTCCACACGTTAGGTAGCCACGCATTAGACATCAACGCGTTAAACATCCACGCGTCAGATATCTACACGTCAGATATCCACGGGTTAGATTTGCACATGTGATATATCCACGCGTTGAGTCTCAATGCGTGGAACAGTCTCGCGTTGTGCCGCCACGCACAGATTACTATCACGTATGGAATCGCGACGCGTGTAATAATCTTTCGTTATATCGCCAAGCATGAGATTGCTTTACATGGAATTGCGATGCGAGGAACTGCTACTTGTGGAATTATCATGTACTGTATCACACTAAATCTGTTGTCATATATTATATCTCCCTACATGTATTATCATGTATTACATCACCTTACATGTTTTATCATGTATTATGTCACCCTACATGTATCACCATATATTATATCACTCTGTATTATATCAACCGTGGAATAACCATATGTGGAAATGCAACTACGTCCATGGAAAAATATATGATTTGCAATACAGTGATCACGAAAATACCGAATAACGTGGCATAGTCTCGTTATATGGCCTCACATGGAAAGTTTCGCTGGTTGTATCCGATCGGATGGAGTGTTTGTGGATGAACAATCGATTAATTATTTATGAGAAACTCGATCGTAACAATAAGTTTTTCGCCACACGTTCGGCGGTGTGTGTCATCCGGTTCGCGTAACGATTGCGCAATCGATGATTATCGATCGGCCGAGGTGCAGACGAATAATTGACGATCGAGCGTTAATAAAAATCGACGCGTAAATTCCGGTCGATATCCATTCGCCGACAAACGTATCTCTCTTTGTTGTCCCGCGCGTCATTAAGATATTTCCGGAGGCGTAAAGAATACGATAAACGTTGACAATATCTCGTAAATCATTGCAGCGTTGTGTTTTGATTTCGACAACGGTTTACCAAATTGTCGATTAATTGCAATTTATTTCGGTATCGCTGCACCGATTCCACTTCTACGGAGGCACGTTAAAATTAACAAGAAAAATTTCAACGAAATTCATTTAACCACTCCAATTTTCGGTTATGTAGGTGTAATCTGAATATGAAGTGTAGGCACTTTGTTTCTGCAAATATTTAATTTAGTTTTACCGCGAGGAGTACCGCAACCTGTCGAAAAAAGAACTGATTTCGGATTCCATATTTTACGTCAAAAATAAGTTTCATATTTTATGTTCAAAATATAGGTTACATAGTTTGTATTGAAAATATAGGTTTCATATTTTATGTTCAAAATAAAGGTCTTATATTTTACATTAAAAATATCAACAAAATATTTATATTAAAACTGTAGATTTCATATTTTGCATTCAAAATATGAGTTCCATATTTTGTATTCGAAATATAGGTTACATATTTTATGTTCAAAATAAAGGTTTAATATTTTGTATTCAAAATATAAATTCCATATTTTGTATTCAAAATATAGATTTCATATTTTGCATTCAAAATATGAGTTCCATATTTTGTATTCGAAATATAGGTTACATATTTTATGTTCAAAATAAAGGTTTAATATTTTGTATTCAAAATATAAATTCCATATTTTGTATTCAAAATATAGATATCATATTTAATATTAAAACTTTTCTGACTCTCTCAACCGATTCAACCGATCCAATAAAGTGGAATTAAAAACTTAATAACGAAAGTTAAGTTATAACTCCAATATTTGTGCGCGTGTTGCGCATAGTTCGGAACCTCCAGTTTCAATGGTGGGATTAAACATAGTATCCCTCGATAATTAAAGGTTGATAGTTTGACGCGGAAATGGAAGCTAAACCAGAAAAGGATGCGAAGTGGATCAAAGGTGTAACATGATCGAATATTTTATTACCCGCAGAGAATTGCTATAAAAGCTTCCAGAGAAGCGGAGATCGCCTAACTTTCCTCGTAGAAGCGTCACTGGATCGATATATAAAAAGAAAAACATTTCGTTCAAACGTGCGAAACTGGTTTTAAAGAACGATCGAAGATCGAAAATACGCCGAGCTCCTCCTAACTCGAACGGAAAACGAAGAACCGTTGCGTGCCATTATCGATCAATATTATCGAAGCTGCTCGAGTCGAACGGGCAATAAATAAGATAAATACGCGTTCGTATTTTCACCTCTTTCTCTAAACTTCGAATTTGCTGGAGAGTACCTGCGTGCCGATATTAAAAACCTGCGAACGACGGAGCTTTTAAACTCGAAATGTCGCTATATGACGAATAACGCGGCTTTATAGGAAATCGATAAAAGCTCGATCGTTGATTCGACGCAAGGCCTCATCCGGAAACCGATGTTTTAGGGTCAAGGATCATGGGGACCGTGCATCTGACGTGGACATCGAAACACCGGATTCTTCCTATTTCGCCATCAACCGCGAACTTATTTACTTTCATTTATTCGTCCCGATAAAACTAGCAGGAAAATACGATCGTTCCATCGCGATATGAATAACTTGCGTCACTGGAAAAATATGGCTATTAAACGGAGATCGGTCCGGTCTCGAACATGGCTATGGAAATTTACGGGACGAAAACACGGGGAATAATGAAGGAAAGCGGGGGAAATTAATACGAATTGGATCTGATGAAGCCTCGATGAATTAATTGAAACTGGTCGGTAATGAGAATTAATCGCGTGGGAGATGATGAAAATTTGACAAATTATTAAAAGAAATCTGTAATAAAAATTAACACGTGGAAGACGATGAAACCAAAATAGGCTATTAAAAGAAATCAGTAACAAAGATAAGTACATAGAAAATTATAAAATTTTAACATACTATTAAAAGAAACCCGTAATGAAAGTTATCAGATAGAAGCTGTTAAAACCTGAACAAATGAATAAGAAAAATCGGTAACAAAAATAAGTTCATAGAAAATTATAAAATTTTAACAAACTAGTGAAAGAAATCAGTAATGAAAATTAACAAATAGAAGCTGATAAAACCTGACTAAATGAATAAAAAAAAATCGGTAACAAAAATTAACATTGTAAAGAAAATGGAATCTCACCAAACTATTTAAAAAAAAAATCGGTAACAAATATTAATATTGTGAAAAAAATGGAACCTCACCAAACTATTGAAAAAAATCGGTAATAAAAATTTACCGATACAAAAATCGATGGAGCGTGAAATAATTGAAGAAGAAAGGATAATAAAAATTCCTCGAACATTCGTAATAATGTTAATGAATACCTTCCGAACAAAAGCGGAGAGACAATTGTTCAGATACGTGAACGAGCATTGAGCGAAATCAATCGCGTTCGACGATAACGCGGTGATTGAACGAAATTTTGAAAACGAGTCGCAGATATCGAAATTTTTCTTTTTCACAAAACCCGACGGGACGCGAGACGACTTGTTTTCAAAGCAAGTTATCGAGGTTCAATGAAATCTGTAGTGAGACGATGAAAACAAAATACTCGACGGCCATTCTGTTGATCTTCGTGCCACGAGACAACTGCAAGATCGTTCGTTCGTATAACGTAATCGATGTTTTGAAAGCTAATCGCGATAAGAATGCGAAGACAACACGGCATTCCGAATGTTTCCAATCTCTATCGACCGATTATTTCGAGTTTAATCAAAGATATTCAGATACCAATTACGTGTATAAGCTACACGATATCTTTACATTACTATATCTCGTTTTTTCTCGAACACCAATTCATAAAACATCGCCGTACTATCGGCTTATTTAAATATTTAAATAAGCCTTCGAGAATTTACTACGCTTATTCAAAATATGTACTTGCCATTTCGTTAACGTAGAATGCGAAATGGTTTCGTTTAGGTATCCGGTGACGAACTCAGGTACTGTCGATCCATTAATTTCGTTCGATTCGCGGAGGTAATTCCATTTTCCAATTACTTTACTTATTTGCAGAAATTTCGCGTGACCGATTCGATTACGTGTACAGTATATATAGGTAGGCAATCTCAAAAGATAACTCGATTTGCGAACCACTTTGCCCAAAGTCTGATTCGCGACATCCATCTTCCTCGAAAACCTCGTATCCGGTAATTCAATAACTTATCGATAGGCTTTTGGCCTATTAATTACGCGTACCTCCAAAACGTAACTCGATATTCCAATCACTTTATTCAAAATCTCGTTCATCAATCTATATAGCGGGGCAGTGGAATACTCGATCATAGGACGAGAGACCATATAGGGTGCGCGACAAATATAGAGCGGGTAAGTGATATTAGGCGAGTGGTGATATAACGCGTGCTAACATGGATCCAAGGTCGATGTAACGCGTGATAAGTCGTAACATGGTGATAAACGTGCGGTGATACAGAATGTTTGGTAATTTTCCGTATGGTGATATAACGCGTGGTAACTCGGTGAGTGGCGATATAACGCGTGGTAACTCGGTGAGTGGCGATATAACGCGTGGTAACTCGGTGAGTGGCGATATAACGCGTGGTAACTAGATTCGTGGAGATATAGCACGTTGGAATGTGGTACGCGAGGCGATCTAGTGCGTGGTAATATAAATCGCGAGATAACTCAGCATGCGGCGATATAACGCCTAGTAACTCTATGCGCGATAATTCAGTGCGTGGCGAAATAACGCGTAGTTACTCGACTCGTGGCGATATAACGTGAGATAACTCAACGCATGGCGATGTAACACATGATACCCCTATACCTGGTGATATAACACAGGATACCTCGAGACGTGGCGATATAACGTAGATATATAGGATACAATGAACTCCTATATCGCCGCGAATGGTACCATAAGAACGATATTCTTAATTTCATAACAAGCAGTCTCCATAGAGCTCCATAGTGCCTCATACAACTCGATAATACGAGAGCGATAGCAGTCTGCAGGTCCATACAAAAGCGGCAATATAAAGAGAGCCCGCCAACTCGATTGCCCAGCCACTTTGCAAAAACTCCGATTTAAAATTCTCGATATCTTTGTCGCGACGACCACCCTGTTCCCCGACAGAAAAGCTCGTCCAATATCGCGCGAAATAAAATGCCATAAAAGAAAGTAAACTTACCTGAACGATGGTACGACGATCACGTCGATCGTTCGATCGATGAACGAGAGACAAGGATCTCTCGATCGCTAAGCGGATGCTCCGTTCACCGTGTCTCATAAAAGCGACGCGTTATCGTTCACTAACCCGGGGCGGATCGGCAATTTCGCGCGATGAAAACACGGCCTTCAAAACCGTTTAGCCGAGTCCACGTGGATGTCGCGACTACGCTCCGCGGTCGATTCGAGCTCCCTCGAGAAAAGCTCACCAGCGAACGAATCCTTGTCGACGAGGAGAAAATCGACGATCGATACGCTCGAATTCGAACAAAAACCAACCCCTCGTGCTTATCGTGGTCAATCAGGGGACGCGAGCATGCTACGAATTTTACGCGCGAAAATAAAAAAATAAAAGCAGAGAAACCGCCGAGCAAACGACGAGGCTATACGAAGCTTTCGAGTAAGTTCGAGTTTCGGTTCTCGACCGGTCGAATCGATGAATCGCGACGGCTGACGGACTCGTGGACGACTAAGGAGACGTTCGATCGATTCAGACAAGCGGGAAATTCTCTGTCATGGCTGGCTCGACAGCCGGTGCTACATCCGTGTCCACGGACCGCTGGACATTAACTAAATCCGATGGATTCGACACCGCTCCTCCACCACCTACGTCCTACGTCGTTTGATATCGCCAACTGGCGCTCTCGCGCATGGTCCCGGATCGCTCCATTGCTTCTGCGCGAGATCCCCGATGTTCCGAACACCTCCATCGCGATAGCGACGCGATAACGACGCATCGTCTTCTTTCCACCGTTTCGCCCACGATTTTCTTCGACTTTCCGCTACCGACGGATTTTATCCACGCGATACATATCGACATATACTTTGTGTGTACTATTCCATATGTAAACGATATATACATATTATACATATACATATGTATCTGATACTATGTGATACGATGTATATACATATTATACATACACATATGTATGTGACACCATTTACATATCATATATGTCACATATATCATATGCATATGTGATACTATGTTTATACATAATATACACATTGTATATCATTCTATATATGATACTATGTATTGGGCTGTCCGGAAAAGTTGTCTGATAGATGGACAATTGTAGAACAGAATGGCGCATATGTGTATACAAAAACTTGAATCTCATGCGTTTCAATTTTTTATCGAAGTCAGCACGAATTTTTCGAACAACCCATATATGCATACCTAGTTATGTGTCATATATGCATGATACTCTATATTGTATATGATGATGCATATACAGTATCATATATGATATGGTCATATATATACATAGTATCATACATACGTATATCTATGCACATATATGATATGATATATGTACGATATATATCTACACGATATACACAAAGTATATGCTGATTTATAATAATAATTTGAAGAAAATGCATTATGCTCTCCAATCAGGAGGTTTTGCAATTGCCAACAGTGAAAACGCTATCGAGCGCAATGGATTAAATCCACCCCTAACGTTCGAGGCCATAGTGATCGAACAGGTGACAGTGTAGTGCAGAAGCAATTATAATTTTTCGCGTTGACGATCAATAATCGCATCAACGAGACCAGGATAATGGCCCGTGACGTTCCTAAAGCGGCGAGATAACCATGACATTGAAACACGTGTTCGAAATAGTAACGTTAGCGTGAAAATGGGGAAAAAAAATTCACGTTGCACGATACTGATAGCTGAAACGATGACGATACTGCACGACCTGTTGCAAGGCTATCGCAAAAGTGATGGAACTTTTTACAGGCAAATCGTACGGAATAACACGATCGTACACTATTTAAACAGTGTGATTTTTCGCGATGCATCATCGGAACGTGATCCAAAAATAGGGAGACTTATTTTGTCGTCCAGTTCGTGATCCGTGATTCGACGCTCGTTAATTTCATCGATTATTTCGGTCAATAAGTACACCCGTTTCATTCATTCCTCGCTAACAACGAATTCCTGCTAAACAGCCTGTTCACGAACTGTCAAGTACAAAAAGGAGGCGTTAACGCGAGAAGAAAACAACGATAAAGATTCATGGAACTCGGCTGGTACGAAAGATGACATAAATTTAGATTGTGTAATAACGTTTAAGAGGTTTTCCTCTCGAAACAATGGGTTTTCTAAGTTTGTTTCATCTACTTTTGTACGGCAGAGTGAATGGGGATTTTTGCAATTTTTGTGTCAACAATATAACTACGTGAAATAATGTTTTTAACAGTGTTGGAAGGACATGTTGGCAACATTAAAACAACTTGGAATAACGTTTTTAACAACGTTGGCACAACATTTTAACAATGTTGACACCGCGTTTTTAGTAACGTTAAAACAACTTAAAATAACATTTTAGCAATGTTAAAACAACGTGAAAGGTTGAAACAACACTTTTAGCACCCTAAAAATGTTGTCCACATTTCAATATGCAGCATTGAACTGGATCAATTATTCAAAAACTTGTACTATGTTGCGTCATTAGAATTATCAGTTTCTTGTTAGCACCCCTAATTACACGACGATGTAAATGGAGATGATCTAAAGTGAGACAGCATTGCCCATTATATTAGTGGGCCATTATACCATTATAAAGACAGCATTAGTGTTCCTGGAAATTATCCCAATAGCTCGTAATTTCAAAATTTGTAAATTTCAAGAAATCGAAAAAATCCTAAAGTTCTAAAGTTGCAACTCCTTTGGTATCGAAACCCGAGAGTCCCAAAATTTCAAAACTCCGAATGTACCGTGACAAGAAAAAATTAAGGAGACATTATCTTAAAAGTCGCAATGTCTCGAAGCCCCGATGTTCCATGACGAAACAAATTGAAGAGGTACTATCATAAACGATCTTAAAAGCGTCGGAAGTTCGTCAAAATTCTTCATCGATTCGTGAAAAACATCTCGTTCAAACAAAAACAGCTGAAACATCGTCGATCACGTCGATGCAAGTTCATAAAAATGACACGCGCTTTCTTTGTTCCGACGAGAACGATCGGGATTAAAACGATCAGTCGATCGCGTTAAATCGGTCCAATAATGTTTCGCAACCGATACATCGTAGCTTCGCCTCCGTTAGGCTTGTCGTTAATTTTTATTTTTATCGGCGTCAGAATTTGTTAATACAAAAAAAAAAGTAACACGCGGAGAGCGTGCGAACGACAGGTATACAAACACGTGGTAGTCACTAGCTGCACGATTCGTGCTCGATGCGTGATACTATACCACGAGCAAATAGGATATTCCGAGAATATCGTAGCCTAAGTCCTCGCAAATCCGATTTTACTGACTGCGGATACGTTGTATCTCGTATCAGTGACTGTAAAATCGTTTTAATTGCTGTTGTTCGACGGCAGATATAACGAAAACTTGAAATTCGACGCGTCTTGGGCAGCCATAGGCACTTAATTAACACGTCGAGTGTCATAGTGAACTCTGGTATACTTGGCGTGGCAGGATATTGCATGGATTATGGTCGACGCCCGTTACATTGTCATATTTAGACGGATTTTTGTGTATGGGAACGGTGTAATATTAGAAAAACAGAATTTCGGACTGATACAATATATAATCCACTTTAGTAAGTTTATGTTGATATGGAAGAGTTTGGCAATATAACGAGAGTCCGTAGTAATGCTGACCGATGTTATTTCGTTAGGCTGTATTGTTATACATTGTATTGAAACGCATTGCAGCGTTGTAAGCTATATTGTTACGCGTTATACTGCTACTCGTTATATATTGCCATACGTTATATCGCCAATTGTTATATATTGCCACTCACTATATTGACGCATGTTGCATTATCATGCGCTAAAACACTGCGTGTTGCATTGATACGTGTGAAATCGCTGCGTTTTGTATTACCGCGCGCTATATCGCCACGCGCTGTATTGGCACACGTTATATCGCTACGGATTGCACTGGCGCGCGTTGTTTCGCGGCGCGTAGCAATGCTACGCGTTATAGTGCTGTGCGTTACATTGCCGTGCATTATATCGCCACGCGCTATATTGCCGTGCGTTATATTGCTAAACGCTGTATTGCCACGCGTTATATCGCTACGAGTTGCATTGTCGCGTGTTTAATCACTCCGCGTTACATCGCTGCCAGGTGCATTACCGCCAATTATATCGCCGCGAGGTATATTGCCACGCGTTATATCGTTGCGTGGTGCATTAGTGGTGGAATAGCGCTCAGAGTTCCATTGATACGCCTTATATCGCCACGCCTCATATTACTACTCGCTCTATTGCCTCGCGTTACATCGCACCTTTCTGTGTCCCCAAACGATACAATTATATTAAATTTGATTTATCAGTATGTAATATCCCATTCAACATTAAGCGTGCCAATGTGTCTGACACAATGGTTGTTTCTAGAAGCCGAGATAAGCACGTAACATCGACCCTCACATAATATTCCAGTAGATCATGTCTATTTACAAACCTCTCGTCCAAAACATATAATCAGCCTTATCACCATCTACTCTATGGAGTCCCGATTTAGTTGCACGCTCAAATCGCAATTACATCATCGATACGATAACGGGCGGCGAAAAAAAAAAAGAAATTATTGGATCGCTAGAACACCTGGTTAATTTCGGTGGTAAACAAAAATATCGTTTCGGCGACGCGATTGAATCGGACGATAAAACGTACGATTTACCGGGTATCGAAACGAATCATCGAATACGTTCGTGCTCGTTGAATATTCATCGTATGAATTATATTCTCGACCAAGGCATAGGCTACATCTCGAGCAACGAGGCGGCGATAAATATCGTAGCGAGATGTTTAAACAATAATTGTTAGAGTTCGATCGGGTACGCTAAACGCGAGACCAAACATCCCAAGTGGCATGAGATAAGAGACGTCATTGGTGAAACATTTAATGGCGATCAAGCACATTATCTATATTATCTGGCGAGCCGTTAAGTTATGCAACGTTCGGCCGTCTACGCGAATCCTGCGTACAACACGTCCCATAAATATTAATCACCAAGGTAATTTCCATAGAACATCCATCGTTTGTCTAACCTAACGCATGCTCCTCGGCCAGTAATCGAATTCGCAAATGTCTTCCTTATTTGCACAGCTAGCCAAGTGTTCTCGTGTAGCGTTTCACGATATTTTGTTAAACCATCGGACGTTTTACACTTTCTCTGCGATATAAAGAGAGGCGATGCAAAGTATTATAGTATTATATTTTTTGTGGGTATATGTATGTATATATTATATATATACACAGAGTATACCATAGATATATGTGTGTGTGTATGTATATAAAACTATATACATATATGTACATATATATGTATATGTGTATATATATATGACATACTTTGTGTATGATATATATACACACACATACATATATAATATGTATATGATACTAAACACTAAGTACATGCTGATTTATAATTTGATAACTTATAGCCTGACAATTTATACATTTTATCGGTATGTGTAACTTCTACGTATGACTAATGTGTCATGTATAACGTATGCGTAAGTATTCTATCTGTCTATTGGTATTGTAGTAAACATTAATTGAATTGCCTCTGACAAGATTGGAGCGTTTCGAAATCTTTGAAATTTGAAAGTGCATATGACCCATATATATCATATATGCCATATATATGACAGTATGGTATGCTATAATGAGAATATCGGAATATCGGACCTGCCAACGATTGCTTACTAAATACATCATTAAAAATAACATAAATAAATAATATAAAATAAAAATACAAAAGCGTTGAATTTAACAGAGTCAAATCTGACCCCAACTCGTAACTTAGCAATACTTTTCTCGATAATTATTGTAATTTAGCAATACTATTCTCGAAACGTTTGCTCGACAAAGTTAAATACCTAGTTACGCAAGAGCGTAGAATCTGTTTTTCGGAATATTATCAAACCATAAGCATATCTCTGACAGAGTCAAATTTGTCGTAATTATTTATTATTCATTGCAACTAATTATTATTTAAAATTTTGTAACTTATACAATATTCTTCTCGAAACCGACCGATCACAAAATATCGAAGCTGTCCACGAGAACGCGAGATTTTCTTCAAAACGCAAAAGTTTCGTGGAAGATTAGCAAACGTAGACTATTCCACGAGGAAACTTATCTAATCGAAGACGCACGCAATAAATAGAAACTGAAAAGTATTCGTACCTCAGATACTAGCCGATGAGAGCGTTGATTGGGGGATAGAAGAACATTCGACTCTTCAGGAAGATTAACGATTTCGGTCATGATCGATCATCGGTTCGTCGCAGCGATTTTCGATAGCGGAACCTTCCGATTCGCGCGACGATTACGTATCTTCTGGGGCAACGCGACTTATGCGAATCACCGTCGAACCCCGACGAGGTTCCACACTCGAATAACCGCGGAAACGACCGTTAATCGCGGCTGCTGAAACAACAACGACGGAGTTCCGTGCGAAGATTCATCGAGATCCGATCATCGCCGACGAAACACGTTTCCGATCGATTCATCGATCGATCGATCTGTTAGGATCCCACGTGTATCGACGCGAACCGGTCAGAGAGACTCGCCGATATCGAACTGGATATATTTTATTTCGCTAAACGGAATCTATGTTTGCGCGATCGCGGAAAACGAACACGCACTGCGTACGACTGATACCGGCTTAAGATTATGTGTTTGATTAGAGCAAGAGAACCGTGGCGCTATATCGGGACGGTGACGGTTTTCTGTGCATGAGAGCTTTTATCAGACGATGCTGCGTCGTTTTTATTCGCGACGAGAACTATGCGGTTTGTTTGCCAGTCGCGGTGAACGATCATGCGAGAAAAGATGGCCGATGTGCATACAGGGTGTCGTTGGTAGTCGATGGAGTAGGGTGACTTTTTTTAGAAGGCGATATAAGGAGAGGTGTGCAAGATTTAATTGTTTTATATTGCTGAAATTTCCTTGTTGCTTGAATTCCAAACTTGTAAATTGGTACGATTACAAAATTTATAGGTTTCGACGTTTTGGAATTTCCAAGCCTCATATTATTTATTTTTCAACTTTCTGTGGACCAAAATTGTCGAAGATCTTTATGTTTGCAGACGGGCAATTTGAAATTCCTGATATCTCCAGTTTCAACATTTTAAAGTTCCTAACTTCTCAAAATCAATGTTTTCGAATTTTCAGATTCCCAATTTTCACTCTCGCAAATTCTCACATTTCAAAATCCCTATATCCTCGAATACCATTGTCCCAAATCACAATATTCCAAAGTTCTGAATTTCAAAATCTTCAAATCACTGAATTCAATATTTGCAAATCGCCGTCTTCCCAAATTTCAAAATTCTCAAATTCCCAATTTTCGATTTTTCAGATTCTCAATTTTCAAACTTCCTATATCACCAAATTCCAAATTTGCAAATTACTATATTCCGAAATTCTCAACTATTCAAATCCCTATATCCCCAAATCCCCAAATTTCCAAATATTCAAATCCCTATATCCCCAAATTCTCAAAATTCCAAATCTCAAACTATCTTAAAATTCCAAAATCCTAAATTTCCAAATCTCCGTATTCTCAAAATTCCCGAATGTGAAAGTTTCCAAATCCCAAAAATTTCGACTTTCCCATATTCCCAGTCCCTATATCCCCAAATCCTCGAATTCCTAATTCCCAACAATCCAAACTAGACAAACGACATCGATGTCCCAGCTGTCTGCAGAGAGTCTCCCTAATTGCTTGGAAACCTTGAAGAACATTCGTCGACTCGTTGAATCGAGCAATCGGTATAATTCATCGGACTAGTTTGTTCGAATACGTTCAGCAATTAATCGTTTTCCACCGTCGCTTTTTGGTCAGTAATTACCGACTCTGTTTGTCAGACGCGCCTTAACGACAGGCAACCAACTGCACGCGGATCAACTTGTATCTGCCGGTCGCAGGTGCAGCGAGAAAATCTGGAATTATCTTCGTCTTTGGTAAAAGCAAGAACTTTTTACACAAATTGTCGACTTCCCACGGATCCTGTACCACGATATCAGAATAGACTGCAATAATCCCGTGCTTAAAATTATTACAAAAGTTCATTTTCGTATTCAACAGTATATTTACGCATTTACAAAATGGCGATTCTTACATTTTTTATTTTAACGCTAAAACTACCGAAGTGCACGATCACTTGGAAGTTGATAAATAAATTAACAAACGATGAAACATAAATTAATGCACATATTAATTGTTTATTTGGATGAGAATTATCACAGATTCGAAGAAAATCATTTTAACAAATTATTAAATAATCATTTGAGCGCTTTGGTAGATTTAGTATTAAATCGTGAAAATTAATAAGAAGCTTCTGGCAAGATATAAATGATGCTTGCGATATCGCATACGTAAATCATAAATTACATACGTGGCAATGTAACACGTGGCGATATAACACGTGGTAAGTATAACGCATGGTGACATGTCGAATATCAAGTTACACCCGTGGTAAATATTACTATATTGTTATACTGCCGATATAACACGTAGAAGATATAACATACAACGATACAGAACCTGGCAATATAACGAGAGTACCATATTTTTGTTTTTTCTGCCAATAAAATACACGTTCGTCGACAATTTAACATTTTACCGTTCTGTACAAGGTATAAACAACTTGTCAAATCGAAAGGATCGTGCATTGGAGTTCCCTGTGAAAAAATAGTAATGGTAAATCACTGACGCTAAGCGCGTTCTTTGGTCGGCGATATCAAACGAAGTAACGAGTTTTACACCGCGAGTAAGAAATGCGTTAGCACGGTACCAGACGATCTCGAGAAGGTGCACGGCTGTTTCTACGAGGACCTTAGCTTTGCTTCAGTTCAATCTTATCGCGCGGTCCGCTCACATCTCGCCGTCGGATACGCCAGTTACCGATTTAGTAACGGCACATAGAGCGGACGATTTTCGATCGTGAAATGCGCGACATCGCACGGCGGCATCCAAAATTTCCTTCATCTCGACAGATCGAATATCGTGCGTTCTTTCCGCCTGTGGATCAATCGGGAACGTCGATGTTCTCGGCGCGGTGGAATTTTTAATACCCTTCGTTCTATCGTTCGGTTAAATGTTGAAATATTAATATCTTTCGTTGAATCGGTGGGTTAAATGTTGACATCTTTAATAATTTTTGATGTATCGTTGGGTTGAACATTGAAATTTTTAATAATTTTCGCCATATCGTTCGGTTAGACGTTGAAATTTATAATAGCCTTCATTGTATCGTTCGGTTAAATGTTGGAATTTTTAATAACTTTCATTGTGTCGTTCGTAAAATGTTTAAATATTAATATCTATCATTGTATCGTTCGGTCAAACGTTGAAATTTTTAACAACTTTCGCCAACTTGAACAAATTTAACAACGTGTCGTTCAATTAAACGTTGAAATATTAGTAACTCTGCTTATATCATTCTTTTAAACATTAAAATTTCGAACAGCCTTTATGATATCGTTCGTTGAAACGACGGAGACAAGGAGCAGTTTTAGACCTACTAAACGTGAAAGTGTTTTACAATAAAGATGTCTTGAACACGACAATGCTAATTGAAAAGTGGAAATAGATAAGGCTGCGAGTGATATTCGCCGACGCTGGCCTTCGTGAAATTAGCCCATTCGTAAACAGAGTGCAATTCTTATCAAAATGGAGGCTGCGGTCATTTCTGCCTCCGCTCGATTACCTCGAATTTCGAACCGCTCGATGTATTAATCGATGAAATAAAATCGACGAAATTATCGAGGGGAATTAAAACGTCGTATTGGAACAACTCCGTTAATCTAGGATCATGAAAACTGCAACGAGGACGAAAGTTAACGTCGCGAGATCTTATCGCGAAACCACGAACGTTGATGGACAGCTAGAACGAGCAACAATGAAATGTTAGAACGGGCAACAATGAAACGTTGAAAGTTCGAATTCTAACGCTGTCTAAATTTGTCAGGGAGATCACGGAAGAGGATAGTCGCCGACCAAGCAAACATTCTCTCGGCCAAATTCGATTTACAGCCTTATCGGCCGTATATCAGATAAACTGGAACGCTCGCGTCGTATCGTACAACGCGATTAAACATCCCAGAATCAGTCAACAGTGCCGCCAGTCTCTTGACAGCGCTTGCCCGAAGCCAATCGAATGTTTATCCCGTAAAACAACACCGGGTATCTCGAAAAAGTTTCATCCTTAACTAACTTTCAACTCAGTGAACGAAGGAGAAATGAACTGGAATAAACAATTGTGGTTAGGTTGTTCGTAGCCGAACACCGTTACATTCTTCGTGAACGAATGTTGTTAAACCGATCGAACCCGGAATAAAAGTTGTGTCACTGTGAAAAATTTGTGTCCGAGATGTTCGGGACGCCTGGGATAAACCTGATGGCGGCCGGTGTGGCGTCCGCGATCTGCATCCTGATCCTCAGCAACATCCTGAAAGGGTAAGTCGGACGGAGGATTTTTGTTAGATTCGTTGGAATTCTTGTTCGTGGCGGGAACCGTTCCGGGGCCGATCGAAATCGTGAAACGGGAGAGGCTAGAAGTAGGTCGATCGAACAGCCTCGAATATTAATTTCGATCGATTTCCTTGCTCCCTGGACGCTCTGTTTAACGTTTGCTCCATTTACCGCGAGCCCGTCGAGAGTTTCTTCGGCTAAGCGGCGAAGAAAAAGAATGTTCACTTTCGAGCCTTGAAGATATCGCGCACGGCCGCTAATGGCGCGTGACGCACACCGCCACATGCTTCGTTTGTTTGTGATACGCTTTGAACGTGCTCTAGCCTTTTCTACGCGCGTTTTTTTCCCTTCGTTCTCCGCGTATTCGTGGATTCTGTCGATCGTCTCGCGGTCGTGGTGGTAAAATTTAGAAATCGAGTTTAATCACCGTGACGATTTAATTGATTCGATCACTGCCTTTCATGTACGATATTCTTGAACAGGTTACAAACACTAACGGTACATTCGGTTAAGTTATCGGTGATTTGATCGATAGTTCGCCGGTTTGAACCCTGCACGCTGACTGACATCGAATTTCAAACGTTCTTCCATTCTAACGTGTATAATGGCGCAAGTGGAAATTTTAATATTAGAATTACCGCGCATGGCGATACAACGCGTGGGAATATCACTTGTAGCAATATACTGCGTATAAATTCTATGCGTACCGATATAACGCAAGGAAATGCTGTACGTAGCGATATAACGCTTAGAAATACAATACGCGGCGATATAACGCGAGGAAATACCCGAAAGAACAATATAACGCTTAAGAATCAGCGCGTGGCGATATAACGCGAGGAAATACCCCAAGTAGCGATATGACACTTAGGAATACAACACGTAGCGATATAACACGAGGAAAACCCCGAATAGTAATATAAGGATTACGAATATAATGTGTGGCCATATAACGCGAGGAAATACCACAAGTAAGAGGTTAACGCTTAGAAATACAACGCGTGGCGATATAACGCGAGGATATACCGTGTGGAACGATATAACGCTAAGAACACAACGGTTGGCGATATAACACGAGGAAATTGCACGCATAGCTGTATAATAGTTCAAACTACAATACGTGGCGATATAAAGCGTGGGGATACCATACGCGGTAATATAACGCATGGAAGTACTACCCGTGGCGATATAATGCTAAGAAACATTGTAGGTTGCAATACAACGCGAAGGAATACTAAGTACGGCAATGTAATGCGAGAGAAGTTTGCGTGTGAAAATCCTACGCACTGTAATACGATGTATGGAAGTACTTATGCCTGGCAATATAATGCGAAAGAACAGCGCTTATTCGTATAATGTCTATCAATGTTACAGTAGCTTTTATTATTGTGCCACAAACTTCCTTATTATCGAATAAGAGTTTTTATTAAAAAGGAACTAGGAATATATGGTTATATTTTGTTGAATTAGCTCTGGTAATGTTAATATTATGCACTCCGACGTAATATGTAACTAAAATTATATGAAGTGTAGTTTCAAGTACATGTATCCGTCATCGATAATAACTCGATAAAATATTCATTTGCATTCATCGCATAATGCTTTCAAAAATCCGAACACAATAATAAGACTATGAAATACTTCTAAACATTTTTGTTTTATTCTATACACAGAAGTTTCTAAACTCGTTACGACATATTTGTTATATAACCGACATCAAGGACTTATTAGATTCGTTACGCGAATGAGAAATTTATGAACATAATTACGTCTATACAAAACGCACTTGCATATTCATTAAGCTGCTTCGTACGTTGTCACTCGTTATTCATTTTTTTTTTATTAACGAAAGGCTCGCAGTCCGTTAAGGAAAAAGAACGGAGTATAATTTCGAAACGTCCCTGATATCGTTCACGATATTTCCCATGCTCTATTTTTTTTTTCATCACTTCCTTCGTTTGTATGTTCGATTCCGAAACGGATCCGCTCCGATAAGATCGCAGATCGCTTTGTGAATGCAAACCATGTACTAGCAATAATTATAATATTCATTTACGAAAAAAGGAGCCTCCTTTCGCGGAAACCGAACAGATATTTGCAACGTTACTAAAATGTTCGGTGCGTTTATTCTTACAACGAATACCGCGTAAATCGTTCCGGAAGTCAATATCGCAAGGTTAAAAAAATAAAAATAAAAGCCTAACACATATTTGCAACATTCGGTCACTGTAACCTTCGGCGTGGTTATTAGTGACAAAAGAAAAATGCAAAAATCGTTATTAAAGTCGTTATCGCAATGTTTAAAAATTAAAACCTGCAACCGAACAGATAAACCTTCGACGTGCTCATTTGTGCAATGAATGACGCGTAAATCGTTATAGGAGTCATTAGCGCAATGTTAAATTAAAATTGAAACCAAAGTCGAACTAAATATCACCGACGGTGCTAGATGAATGTAAGATAGAAAACGAGTTGATTATGCCTGCAAATGAACCCATCGCATCCTCAATAACTGGTACATAAGTACTTTAACGCGTCTTGCCGCGAACGTCCGTATCCACTGAGGCAGTTAACGCGTTAAAGTGTGCCGTACCACATACGGCCGATTTCACTGTGCCAGTCAATACAATTTTTTTGCCCAGTTCGACTACAATTCGGATAGAATTATTTGCGTAGTGGTACACGCGTCGTGTTTTATAGCCGCAATACGTATCGTGTTAAATCACCGAACAATTGCACGCACCTTCGGAATACACCTGGCGTGAAAGTGTTAACGATCCCGTCGGAATTCCAGCCTCTCTTCAGCAATATGAAACGAGGTTTTTCGAGTCCATGGCCAAAGTAGTCCGGGCAAAGGCCTCGAGGAAGAATCTTTGGCCGTTATGACCCGCGAGCTATACGCACACACAATCACATTTTTATGTATCTTTCACTATACGCAGCGACGAACAAGTGTTATTCACTGTTTCAAACAAAAGATTTCCAATTATCCGTCGGGATACGATGTACATTGCCACGTGACTAATTATAGCGCGTTAAGTAATCATGCGTTATATCGCCGTGCTTAGTACACTCGCGCGTTATATAGTTATGCGAAACGTTTTTTAAGGTTAGAATGTCACGCATGATGCTTCAACGCGTTATATTGCAGCGTGTGATACTTCATCGTGTTATATTGCAACGCGTGATACTTCAATATGTTATATTGCAACGTGTGATATTTCAATGCGTTACATTGCAACGAGTGATATTTCAACGCATTATACTGCAATGTGTGACATGTCATGCGTATATCATAACGCGTGGTGTTCTCACGCGCTATATCGCCTCGCATAACATTCCCACGTGTTATATCGCTACGCAAGATATTTCTACGCATCCCAAGGCAGTCCATACGCGTTACCACGCGTGATAATTCCTCGTGTTATATCGCCAGGCGTCGACTCACCGCGCGTGTATTCCAACATGTTATATCACCATCTATTACATTCCCTTTTTATCGAATTAAAGATTTCACCAAATGTCGCATATGCATTAATATTTTATAAAAAACAAAATGGTTATCTGGTATTAGTAAATATTAAATTGGCGTTAAATTAAAAATATCAAAGAGAGTACAATATCGTGCTAATCAAGAAATAAGGTGATTAAATTTTGCAACACCCTATACATGCTTTCGTGGCCGTGTTTATAAACGTAGATGTTCGTACGCGTGCAAAATATGTTCGTGTACAACGAACTTTGGTATGCAGGACTTGCTTTTATTTACTCCCTCTTGTTCTGACCAGTCTGACGAGTGTCGTTCGACATTCTCCTTTTTTAGTTGGCCACTGAGTAAATTACATTTCGGTGATTTCCCTCGAAGACGGGGACGACGAAAAATCTGGCACGAACGCGACACGAGACCAACCAAAATTTCTTCCTGCAATATCGTATCTAATATTTTCGCGTCGCCTAACGGTGCATTCAGAAATGTGCCTTGCAACCTGCACATTAGCATTCGAATTGTCGGAAAGTATTCACGAAAATGGTACTCACCATTACCAATATCCACTCGAACCATTCGAAGACAACACGACTAACCGAACTTGTTACTGTACTGATTACCCACTGTTTATCGTCGCATTCGCCGTTACCGAAGGACTATGAACGTTTTCAAATATGTGATAGATTCAAGTAAACGTGCGCTCACATTTTGTGTTCGATTTGAATAGCTCATCGCCAGTTATGCACACGTACTGCACGATGTACTGAACGATAAACTGGTTAAATATTAAAATTATTCGTTAACACCAATAAGTATATCGTGTAACGGGGAGATAAGAAATGAAAACCTTATACAATTTTTCGAAGGTTAAGTTCATGTTACAGTTAGAAATACGAGTTTCCTCGAACTTTCACCGTGGAATGAAAAACTAAATTGAAATTATCACGCGTTATATCACCACGCATGGTGTAAGATGTTATATCACCGCACGTGGTATAAGGCGTTATATCACTACACGTAATGTACCGACTTATTATATCTTCACGCCGCTATACTTTCATGCGTTATATCGCTACGATTAGAATTCCTACGCGTTATATCGCCGTGCGTGGTATTCCCTTGTGTTCTATTTCCACGCATTATATCGCCCGGCTTGAAATTTCTACGCGCTGTAATTCCACGCGTTATATCTCCGCGCTTAGAATTCTCACGCGCTGCAATTCCACGCGTTACATCGCCGCGCTTCGAATTACCACGTGCCGTAATTCCACGCGTTTTATCGCCGCGCTTGGAATTACCACGCGTTGTATCGCCGCGTTTGGAATTTCCACGCGCTGTATCGCCTCGCTTCGAATTCCCACGCGTTGTATAGCGGCGCTTCCAATTTCCACGCGTTACATTGCAGCGCTTGGAATTCCCACGCGTTATATCGCCGCGCTTCGAATTACCACGTGCCATAATTCCACGTATTGTATCGCCGCGCTTGGAATTCCCACGCGCTGTATCACCGCGTTTGAAATTTGCACGCGTTGTATCGCTTCGCTTGGAATTCCCACGCGTTGTATAGCGGCGCTTCCAATTTCCACGCATTACATTGCAGCGCTTGGAATTCCCACGCGTTATATCGCCGCTCCTGTTATTCCCACAGATAATATTCCCACGCGTTCAGTTTCCACGCATTATATCATTCAGATACGTATTTCTCGATCAAGCTGGCTACATTCCAACGTTGAGCCGATTTCGTAATAACGTTACGTATCGTTAATTTGCCAGCGAAAACTTTCGAATTTGCTGCGGGTGGTGCTAAACGATCGCGTTCCGTGCAGACGTCGTTTTCAGGCTTTAACGGTTCAGAACCGATCGATATCGGGACAACGTTTCGTGTCCCAGGGTCTAACGACCACGTATTGTTACGACGGAAGTGACCCAGATGAGAAAAGTCATTTCTTAAAACGAACACGAAGAACGAGGCATCTTCGTCGTGTCGGATTCAGTTTCTCTCGATACAGACATCGCTCCGGAAATATCAATCGAAACTTACGATCTTCGACAATTTTTAATAACTCGGTCGTGCCACGAGCATTTCTACACGCTCAATTATTCAGCCGGATTAATAGCGACGCGGTTTTGCTCGGTTATTGAAGTTCGTGACATTGATTTCACCTGAACTCTGTCTAAAATTAGGTGGTCGCTCGAGGTCGCTGAAAATCAACCCCCAATATTATTAGTCTGTCACGTTGGTTTAACTTTATCCGGGATATAAAGACATTTATTAGTATTTCTCCAGTAGTTCGTCACGACGTGTCATTTTATTGTACAATAAGTTCAAGCACAAAAGTACTGACCATTGTAACACATTCGTCGCCCTGCGTGATTCAGTCAAGTTTATATGTATATTTTAATATTTTTATTTCATGTACTTTGTATTTATACTTCAGTGCGTATTCCATTAAACTAGTTTGAAAATTCCAATTAAAAATCCGATTTATCTTGAAGAAAAGGAGTGTCAGATATTTTTGGGCGATGTGATGACGCGTTGATTATTTGATTGAATCAATCAAGACACCAAGTTATTATGCTATTATACTTCATAGATGTAATTATTTATAAACCGTATCTAAGTTAGGCATAGATGATTTATCTCACCGATTATCGAACGATTAATTGCTTAGTTTTAGCTCAGTTTAATTGCACCACCTTTTGTGGACTCCTTACATAGCTATTCTTGTATAGTTGGATTATGCAGCGACAGTTCATGAGTGAATAAGAATCGCCAGAAACAACAGAACCCACGTTGAAATTCATTGCGGCGTGATTTCGCGATAATTCGGGGAACAACAGATGTCGACGCGGAAAATGCGTCAACGTATTATGAACGGAAGCCGGAATTTCTAGTACCGTTAATAATTATAGTGATGTGCATTCGATACACGTCGAACGGTCGTCAAGCTCGAACGACTCTGCGTTCGAGTATATTTCAGTACTAAATAATACCGAACAGCGCGTGTCGTCGGTGTCAAAATAAAACTTGATACTATGAAAATGTACAGAGTTCATGATCAAAACCATCAGACAGAGATTCCGAAACAAAACTTTAAGAACATTAATGGTATTAAGAATTATTAAGAAACATTAAGAACCCCGTGGTAAATGAATGGAGAAACTCTTCACAAAGATTTGAGAATAAAATCCGTGAAAGAGCAAGTTCAAAAGTATGTAATAATATACAATGACCAACTAGAGACACGCCTTAACGAACTGGATAAAAACTTGAAACAAAATTAATAATTACAAGATTGAAATGATCGAAATTGCATAGATAATGATAGACCTATTGAAAGACAATGAAGAAAACAGAGTGGTAACATTGTTTTATCCACACACATGCGATATATCAATTAACAAATTTGCAGGTTGACTCGCTAGATTCAGTTGTAAATATAAAATAAATAAATAAAAAAAAAAAAATGATCAAAAGTTGCTTATCTATTTGGCGGTAGATATATTTAGTGACTAATTATAACTGTGAAAGACTAAATACCTTTTCCTGTTACCTGCTCCAAAAGTGATACAATCAGCGTGAGATAACGCGTCAAGTCGTCGGAACATTGTCAACCTTGAAAACGAAACAATAAATCCCTGCTGCTCGAGTAGGGCCAAGGAGTTCATTGGAATTCCAATTGTCAATCGCTTCGTCATTCTTTTAAACGTTTCCCGTATTACGCGGAGGAAGTGGAGGATTGTATAACTGTGTTCTTAACGCTCGACAAATTTCTACATCCCAAGTATACGAACACTTTTGTCGCTAACTGTATTTATTTACGACTGCTGAGAATTATTGGGAATCGGTTTCAGACAATCTAAGTCTACAATTTGTTTTGGATAAACGATCTGAGTCCAGAATTTGTTTCTGATAGACTCTGAGCCTAGAATTTGTTTAAGATAGACGATATAAGTCTTTAATTTGTTTATGGTAGACGATCCTTGTTTAGAATTTGTTTTAGATGAACGATCTGTGTCTGGAATTTGTTTCTGATAGACTTTGAGTCTAGAATTCGTTTCAGATTGACGCTTTAAGTCTAGAATTTGTTTAAGATAGACGATGTAAGTCTATAATTTGTTTATGGTAGACGATCCTTGTTTAGAATTTGTTTTAGATGAACGATCTGTGTCTGGAATTTGTTTCTGATAGACTTTGAGTCTAGAATTCGTTTCAGATTGACGCTTTAAGTCTAGAATTTGTTTAAGATAAACGATGTAAGTCTATCTAACACAAATCCGAGTTATAGATCAAACACAGAAATTCTAAGAAATTTTTCTTGGATGATGTTCTAACATAATTACCGTTCTTCTAATCGCATTCAGCATATGACGCGGCGTTTGATGCAACATCTCGACAGCAAACAGCTAATTATACAACGATGCTCCACCGACCTGCAACTACCATATACATTGTTGTAAGTCTTATGCATAATACAAAGCTACAAATATTTAAATATACTTGATAACATAGCAAATATTGTTATTTTTGCTACTTTTCAAATGTACGAATACTTTCGTCCCTCACTGCATTCTTTCATTAATCTTAACTAAGTTTAATGGAATAAGACGATGAAGTGTAGGGTGCACCGAATAAATCTTGCAAACGTGTATGAAAATACTAGGTTTCTTTATTTTATCCGCTCTAATGTGTGGCGATATAAATGCAACAATGTCTTCGAAGATACAAAACTCCGACTAGAGAAACTCACGTTAGCATGGTCGTTTAGGGCACTTCGGCCCGAAGACACTACCTTTAGGAAATGGAACTGGGCTGACGAATGTGTTCAAAGACACAAAACTCGTACTGGAGACACCCCCGGTAGCATGGTCGTTGTTTAACACTAGAACTACCAACAAGTCAAAATGACCAGTTTCGGATTTGACATTTTATATCACAAAATTGTGTCCACTTGTAAAAATGCCTGTCACGTTTGATTGACCTAATGAATGGTTACGTGATGCTGTAGTATTTATTTATATATTTTTCGACATTATTTTCAATTTTGCAGTAAGTATGCATTTAATGCCGGTACTTCTAGTGTTAAGGCATTTGGGATAGAAAAAATTCCCGTACAAAGAGGAAGTGCGAAAGGCAAATGATTTGCAACGACTGTTTGTCGATTGCTAAATAAATATTTAATTGAAAATACTCGTCCACAAAGTACATAATATCTAACGAACATGTTATTCTTATAATACTGAAAATTGGTCGCACATTTACAGAAACCAGCTACAACCCAGTGAGAATCGCGTATAAAAAGCTAGCGACCGATAAGGGTTAGATAAATTTCGATAATCCATACAACCGTTCGCTAAGGTGCAACACCGCGAAATCTCGTGAACGTCGGACAGATACGAGGCAAAAGGATCGTTCACCTTCCCGCGTCACTACACAAGTACCAGACATAGCGTTACAGAGAAAGAAACGGCTAAGTCAGGCGAAACGGTAGACGCGTATCGAACAGGTGTGTCCGCGCGTAACCTCGGCACGCACGCGAGGTCAACGCCGGTTCGTGAATCCGTGGCAAGACCGGAAGCTCGTATGCGGCTCACGATTACTCGTGCGTGGCTCGTTGCCCGGTTCAACAGCATCGACATAGCCGAGAGAAGGCCAGCCGGGTCGAACGTGGGACGCGACGAGGACGGAAAATGCGAAGGAAAAGAAACGTCGTCGAAACGTATCGAACAGATCGGCATTGGGATGCAAGAGCCGGGCCACGCGGCACGGGTGTCGTTAATGGCAAAACGTCGTTACACAATGGTCGATGTATCAAACCTTATTAAACAATAGCCATGGCCGGCGTGTAGGGGGACCGGAAGCAGAGGAGGAACCGTACGGGGAGCCGAACAACGGCTACCTCATTGTCGAGATGTTTCGTGTCGCGGATAGTCGGACCGTGTTTTCCCTCCGTCGCTATTGATTTCGCTGTTCATTTTCCGGGAAATCGGCGAACGTGATCGGACGTCTTTAAACGCGACCGGCAACCTTATCGGACGGGTGGAAACTTTTCCTCGATCGGTATACCGTTTTACGAATAACAGGTTTTAAATCGAGGAGATAGGCTTCTGGTCGATGTTCGATTCGATGAGACTAGATTTTGTTTGATGTTCGATTCGAGGAGACAGGATTTTGATTGAAGTTCGATTCGACGAGACGAGATTTTGTTTGATGTTCGATTCGAGGAGGCAGGATTTTGGTTGAGGTTCGATTCGACGAGACAGGTCGAGATTCGATTGAAAGAGACAGATCGAAGTTCGATACGAGAGTGTTTGGTGCGGAGAGAGACGATTAAGAGTCGCGTGCCGAATATCGGTGTTCGTGATCGAAGGATCGTTGGTTCGAGGACGTAAGAGTATACTGCTTGGATTGTTAATTCTGTCGGCGCGATTAGAACGCGAGAGAGCTACTCGGCTGATTCATGAAATCCGGCGAGGCGAGGAGGCTGATAAAAATTTTCTTCCTGCGAACTGTCCTGTGCCGGCGAAAACGGGAGAGACGGTAAGGAAATTGTCAACGAAGCCAACAAAAACCAATGTAAATTCTACTAACCAACTAAGTTGTGAATTTTATTAATGACCAACAAATATGTGTGTTGCAATTTAATGTAACTCTCGTGTATCGAATTGACGAAATAGTGAAAATCATAAATGATGCAGTTCACTGGTCATTTAGACGACTTGTCATTTGACAATATAACGAGCGGCGATATAGCGCGCGTAGAGTTCAACGCGGTGGCAATGTAACGCGCTGATGTTTCAACGTGCCGACGGTACAATGTTTGGCAATATAACGCGCTGACAGTACAGCGCTACGGCCATTCAACGCGTGGCGATATAACGCGCTAACGATACAGAGCGTCGACGATTCAACGCATGGCAATATAACGCGCTGAGAGTACAACGCGTCGGTAATTTAACGAGTGGCAATATATCGCGCTGATAGTACCACGCGTCGGATAATCAACGCGTGGTGATATAACGCACTGATGACACAGCCTATCGCGATACAACGCGTTGGCAATCTAACGAACCCCTTTCCTCTCGAAGAGCATACTCTGCATGTCCTAGTTTCCTTTTCAATAAAATTTAAGCCTAAATACCAAGAAAAGTAGTTTGCTTTATAATAGAGCGGGCATGCGTGAACAGAATGAATAGAGTTTTCGAATTACTCTATTATGCACGGGTTTTTAACAATGCGTTAAAGCTCCTTGTACAAGGGCCATAAATCGAGTATCCCAGTTTCATGTGCCACAAACGTTTACCGAAAGGAATCAACAAGTTACGAGACCGCAGAAAGTCGCGCAACTCGTCGCGAAGGAACACGATGTTGCAGAGGATGTAGGTCAATAAATTGCGGATAATCGTGGTCGTCGTTAGCGTCTTAATTCCGACAAACGCCAACGCGGAAAATCGAATGATTTATTGCTACGTGTACGCAGGACTTTCGACTTTCACAGCGTGTGTTCCATCGTACGTCGCTCTTTTCGACGATAAACCGGCCACGATTACGTGTTCGAAGTTGTATCGTCGATCATTTTTTTACGAATTCTGAAAGATCGACGATACACGAAACGACGCTACCCCGACGAGTGCGTTCGTTATGTAACGGAGATAGAAGAAATTACACGACCGTTATGTAACTGGATTACGGCAGCACGTGGGCTTATGAAACGCCGATACGTACGTGCGTACGATAGGAAGTGCTCGACGGTGCAATCGGATTTCGTTCGATCTTTCGTTTTGTTTTCAAATTTAATTGCTCGTTAACTTTGACGAGATCACGTTTTGGATACGTCGCGTATATATACTCGTTAATTCGCCGTAGGGAAACCTAGTGTGATCATTATGCATCTTTCGATGCTTATTTATAACAAAGTCTAAGCATGATAGATTATTTATGGCAATAAATATTGCGGTGGCTATATATCGGGATACTGGATATTTCCGTTATATTGCTGACGGAGATTCACAACGATGATTTAATGTCATTGATAAAACGAAAGGGTGATCTAATACGCAGTGATATAATGGGATGGCGATATAACGCGAGGTGTAAGTAACGCACTTATGGTACAACGCGTTGGTGGGCGTGTGAAGATATAACGAGTCGCTGATAAAAAGTGTGGCGATACAACGCATCGGCGATATAACGCGCTGATTGTACAACGCGCCAGCGATATAGCGCGCAGGTGGTACAACGCGCGACGGTAAAAAACGTCGGCGACTTGACATTTGGCAATATAACGTGCGGCGATATAGCGCGTTGGTAGTTCAACGCGTCGAGTATCACCAAAATCGCATCTCGACCTAACCTAACCAGTATACGCATACGTCTGAAATTGAAGTTATAAATCATAAGATGCGTCGATAAACGGAAATGTTCGATTGCAAAAGAAATAAAATAAGGTCATACAGCGTAGCGGAATCGCAACGTCAACCGAAAGTTGCATGCTGAATTTACGGCAACGTTAACGGCAACCGAGTATAGTAGCAACCAGAGGCGTATATACAAATGGAAACCAAGACGGATCAATTTCCGTAGGAACGGGACCTTGCTGAACTCGGCGAGTATTATTATTTATTGCGAATGTCCGAGACTTAATTGGACCGTTCTCACGAGACCGAGACACGCGATCATTCGACTAATGTCTCGTTGTTTTCGAGAACAGGCTGCGAAACACGACCGACACCGCGTTAATGAAATTCGAGTTGCGTCCCGGTTCGTTGAGCTTCTTCTCAACAATTTGAATTTACGTGAATTTACCGTGCAATTAATTCGTCGAATAATTAATTTGTCGGTAAAATTAGAATGTCAACAAGTTAGATCGCTGTTGGATCGTTCGACGGCTATAAAAGGTTCATAGCACTCTTTTCAATCAATTTCTTCGGCGTCGTTTCGCAACGCCGATGTACAAATACCTTTCACGTGATACGTTCTTACGTATAATCTTCGCATCTGTACGTGGGTACCAGGAGGCATCGTCGATGACACTAATCACTCGAGGAGGCCTTCGGGGAAACCTACAGAGAGTGTCGCAATCGGCAACCTAACCAAAACCCTTACGGGTTGAAGGATAATCGATTGCGATACGTATCTTGGAAATTCTCCAATTTAACGCGGCGCAACTAGTTGCGAGATTCGGGTACACGATTACCACAGATAAGCGTTTTCGTTCCAAACGGTACTAAACTTCGAACAAAACACGCATGTATAGCTTTCGACGCGTCGGTGATTAATACGTAATGCTTAATGAGTATATTAACACCACGCCGTGGTTAACCCCTTGCACGCGAGAGGTGACTCACACATGCGGTGTTTGATACATCAATTTGGAATAGGTATTTTTTAAATGAATCTATGGTGTCGTGCGTATATGTATGAACATAATGAAACATCTGATAGTTGCAATTAACACTGTGGCAATTAGCACTTTGATCGTATACGGATAACCACATATGGGTGACCATATATGGATGACACTTAAATATCCATACGAATCAATCATCCATTTAGTAAAAATTTGTTCATTCACCTAATTGGAAACACTCGTATTAATCATTTAGATCTATGAATAATAAATAAAACAAAATATTGTGAACATATTTGATAAGATTTATTAATCACAAAAATACTATGTGCTAAAATTTGTGCATGAGTAATTGATACGTAATACTCAATAAAGATGTTAGCACCATAATGGCGAGGTTAATACAAAGTAACTCATATTAATTTCATTTTATCAATTCACAAAATAAAAAATTTACAAATTCGAGCTTCGAAAACCAGCAAACGAACCCGAGCTTCCAAAACTGAGTAAATCCAAACTCGAACCCCGTACGAATAGCTCTGGTTTTTGCTAAGAAAAACACGAATCCGAATCGCAATTATATTACATCAGATCCATCGAGGGTACCACATCTCGCATCACCGCGAACGTAACCGCAAAGATGGCCGAGGATCATCTTGGGGTCCGAAAGCGGCGGAACCCGATGCGATATCGTCGTAGCAGTGAAAGGTTGACGGTCCACGTAACAATCGCGTGGCGCTTTCGAAAATTACGTCACCGTTGCGAGACAAGAAAACACATCGAAGCGTGGCGTTCTCGATTTAGCCGTATAACAAGAGCGATCCAGGGGGGGAATCGATCCACGTGCGGGTCCATGGTGTTGGATCGCCGGGCCGCGTTTCCCGCGGGCCACCTCCTCGTTCGCGAAACGGCTCGGTCGAAATCCAGTGAAAGTTCACGTTAATTGGCTTGGCCAGGGGTGCTCAACGCCGGAACGGAAACGGCCCGGTGGACTAACCTGGCGTCTCCTACCATCGAGAGTTTAGCCGGTGTGCATAACACCGAGTTTCCCCGCCAGCCAGACCACTGTCACTTTCGAACCGGCAGTCCGGCACAAAGGAACGGGAACGGTATCCATGAAAATGGCTCATGCCACCAGTTAAACATCGTCTCTCGTTACTTGGCATCCATCGGATGGAATCACGCACGGTTTAACCCGCTACGACTCACTTCGGCTGTTTCGAGAACCACGAGACGCGTTCGAAGAGAAACTACCTTGGATATTCGCGATTTCTGCGAGAGGTTGCGAGAGAAGAAAATTTTATGGTGATTTCCTGGTATAATTTGGGAGTTTCGAGTTTTAAACGGTGGGAAATGTTGAGGAGTGAATTCGACATGGAACGAATGTGAGTGAAAGGAACGATAAACTGGAGATGGCTTCTATTTACCGGCGAAGCTGAAGAGCTGACAAGATATATTGCCACTGGGAGTAATAAGAGGATAGTTACAAATTGATAAAAGATGACATCGATAGAGTCGGTGTTTACGTTGGAAACAGTGGATCGATGCGAGATCGATCGTCGCAAAAGCAATTTATTCCAAAATCCATGAACAACTATTTGCACGTAAAGGTACATTGATATTTCGAATTAATTGCGTATACGATACAAATATTTGGGAAATAAGGTCAGGTGGGAAATCTTCGAAGCTCGAACGTGTAATGAAAATCGAGTAACTGATTCATCGATCGTTCACAGTACATGAAGAGTTATGAAGACACAACTTGTGGAAGTGCAAGAAACTGCGATAAAACGCGTTGTAGTCTAAACTGTGACAATACGTTACGCGTGAGAACGCAAGAAACGGCAATACAACTTGTGAAACACGAAGTGTGGAAATCTAACGAGTTGCAATATAAAGAGTGGCATTTAAACGTGTGGCAATACAACGAGAGGAAATCTGACGATTTGTAATCTAATGAACGCGTGGTGACTTAACACATAGCAATTTAGTATATGGTGATCTACGTAGCAATTTAGTACATGATGATCTAACACGTGCCAATCTAACGTGTAGCAATTTAACGCGCGGAAAACCAACGTGTAGCAATCTGTCGCGTGGTAATTTAACGCGTGGCAATTTACCACACAGTAAACTAACGCGTGGCAATTTAGCACGCAGTAAACTAACGCCTGACAATCTATCACGTGGCAATTTAACGCGTAGCGAGTCAACGAGTGGCAATCTAACGCGTGGCAATATATCACGTAGTAATCGAATGTGTAGCAATCTAACACGTAATCGTACAAGTGACAATCAAACGCACATTAATACAACACGTGGTGATCTAACTTGTAACGCTACAACAAGTGACAACCTAACGCACGGCAATATAACGCGTGGCGACTTTGCGCGCGACGATACAACGCAAACCAACACAACTCATCACGATTCAATTTGCAACAACTTAACAGCGTTGAAATCCAACTGTTGCCGTCACAACTTGCACCACTTGTACAAATTAAACTTGCGGCGATATATCGAACGTACGTAAATTGAAAACGCAAAGTGCGAAAAAAGAAATCGACATGTTGGCCTGCGTATCGAGCATCATCTCGACGTTGTTGTTGGAAGGTGAGAAGGTGGTTCCGGGCCAAGAGAAGTACAACATGGCAACGTTTATGGTGCTCTTCTTGCTGATCACCATCGAAGTGGTCGTAGTGAAGGTGGTCACTTCGGACATGGAACAAGACGAGGATAGCCATTCCGGTTTGAGAGCTGCTGCCACTTTCTTCGATCGCGAGGATTGATCCTTGATCGTGTTGCATTCGAGTGGAGGCCTTAACATGGCGAGGATCGTAATCTTGCGGTTGTGGTATGACTCGTGGAACCAGTGATTAGAACTAGTGGATTTTTATCCATTTTTTTCTTGCTCCTTCGTGATAATTTGTTGATTGTTTGTTCTTTTAACGTAACTTCGCAACTTTCGATCGTAATATTTGATCAACGTTAAAAATTCTTGCTACAAAGTGTTATTACAAAAAGATTTATAGATCTCATACGATCAGAATCATTTGAAATAGACATGATTCTTATATAAAAGAAGATTTCCATCGATTATATCAATAAATTGTCACTAAAAAAATTTGTCAGTAAATTTTGTCTATATATTGATAAACAAAAAATTGTAATTTATGATATTAATTACTGTCATTATTAACAAAATATTATCGTAACAGTATTATGTGCATTTGATCAATGTTAAAAATTCATGTTACAAAATGTTATTGCAAAAAGATTTATAGATCTCATAAGATCAGAATCATTTGAAATAGACATTATTCTGAAAGGAGCATGATTCTTATATGAAAGAAGTTTCCATCGATTATGTCAATAAATTGTCACTAAAAAAAATTTGTCAGTAAATTTTGTCTATCTATTGATAAACAAAAAATTGTAATTTACAGTATTAATTATTTTCATTATTAACAAAATATTATCGTGATAGTTTTATATACATTTGACATTTTAATTCAATTTATCGTGAGATTTTAAAGGTTTCTTATTGCTCCAACAATTATATTCTACCAATTGAACGGAAATAATTATGCAACGACAAATATTATCGACTTCGTTTTCACGTAAATTAAAGATACCGCCATATGATAGACATATGATTAATAGATTGATCAATAGATATATGATTTGCGTCATGTATGTGCAGTTAATATACCATATAACGTCAATCATGAATAATTAATGGAAACTTGTGAACACCATTATCGTAAGAAATGAAATCCATGTCGAATTAAACCATCGAAAAACGTCCCGGAATGACTGGAGACCTGCAGCATCATCGATATTCATATCCATAATGTTCGTAACCAATCATTAGAAACAATTATACTTTTTCATCGTGTGAAATTTAAATGATTAAGTATCTCTCATCGAAGATCACAAATACTTGAAACATTTTCGTACGTCATCGAAACGTATTCGATGTATTTTCCAGCTGAGTCGAAGTTCATGAATAATTGAAATGCAGTTCCTCGGTCGTTTCGTGACCTATCCAACTAAGAATAATCGAACGAGAGTGAAAATTCCATTAAGAAGTACCATTATCAGCCATTAAGCGAGCGACGAAATGCGCGGAATAATCAAGTAAACGTTTAATCGTGCTAAAAGCCCACTCGGTTTTACATTTTACGCCGTGAAGACACAATGTGCACGATACAATCGACAGAAATTCGAACTCGGAACAATTACACGGCGTGTCAAGGATCAGCGACTAATTAACATTCGCGAAAATTAATATTCGACGTAATTGAAACGTGTGTCATTCACCGGTGCGAACGAAATACAATGAATCCTTTAATTATTAACAACGGAATGAGCTTATTAATCCTTTCGTTACGGATATATTATTCGAACGCCATATTTTTGTCGAAATCTCATTAGCATACAGAAACGATGTAGAACAATGAAATGCAGAACAGGTTACGAAAGATTCGTCATCGAATTTCCGATCCGGTTATGATTTTTGATTACGATCATCGTCGTCAGTTAAGCGTGAAAATATCGTAGGATAGAAATTGCATAAACGAAAACGGTGTCGGAGGAGAGCAAGTTGGAATTAAACGCACAAGAAAGCATTTCGAAAGTGTATTTGTTTAAAACCCGTTGTTACGCAAGAACGCGTAACACGCTGCCGGTTACGCGTGCAACTAATTGCGACAGAATGTGAACGTAATCGATCGAAGATATCGATCGATCTCTTCGTATACGAACGCGTACCTGTCAATGAATTTGTAATAAACACAACAGACAATAAACAGAAATAAATTTGCATGTAATCATTTGACTTGATATTAATACCTTGCCTTGTAACGTTAAGTTCGATTCGAAGTTCGCAATTTTATTAGTGGCGTACATTATAACGGCGATAGAACAATATCACCGGATTGAAATTTTTTTTGTTTCTTGCAGTGTCGAAAAAATTAATTATTAACAAGGAACATTAATTTCATTGACAAGAATTATTGAAATGACGGGAACCAACGTTTTTGTATGAATATTTGACGATGCAGCGATATTCGATACGAATTAAGAAATAATACCGCGGTTGATGCAAATAATTGATAATCCAATGATACTAGGCAACAAGTAACAAGAATAGTTAATAGTACACGAAGACCAACGAGGATCAGAACGAATCTGATATGCGGAAATACTACATGCGGTGATATAACGCGATACAATTTGCGTTGAAATGTAATATGTGGTGATTATAAACATATGGCGATTCAACGCGAGGAAATTTAATAGGTAGCGGTCACAGCATGTGGCGATATAACGCGAGGAAATTTAACGCGTAGCGATTCGCAGCCTGTGGCGTTATAACGCGTGGAAATTTAACACATAGCGATTCGCAGCATGTGGAGATATAACGCGTAGCGATCGCAGCACGCGGCAATATAACGCGTGAAAATTAAAGGCATAGCGGTTCGCAACATGTAGCGATATAACACGTGGAAATTTAACGCGTAGCGATCACAGCATGTAGCGATATAACGCGTGGAAATTTAACGCGTAGCGATTCGCAGCATGTGGCGATATAAAGCGCGTGGAAATTTAACTCGAAACGATCACAACATGTAGCGATATAACACATGGAAATTTAACGCGTAGCGATGACAGCATGTAGCGATATAACGCGTGGAAATTTAACGCATAGCGATTCGCAGCATGTGGCGATATAAAGCGCGTGGAAATTTAACTCGAAGCGATCACAACATGTAGCGATATAACACATGGTAATTTAACGCGTAGCGATTCGCAGCATGTGGCGATATAACACGTGGAAATTTAACGCGTAGCGATCACCGCATGTAGCGATATAACACGTGGAAATTTAACGCGTAGCGATCACAACATGTAGCGATATAACACATATAACGCGTGAAATCTAGCACGTGGCGATGTAACGCATACAAAGCCAAACGCGTGACAATATAGCAAGAGACGATTGCATATCAAATGCAAAGCGATCAACTAACAATTTCACTAACGATAAATTGTGTATCGCGTTTCAGGAAGCCAGGAAGCCCGAAAGATAGAAGACCGGTGGATGAAAATCGCTGTTCCTGTTGTTTAAGGCCATTTTTACTTGGACGCGGTGTGCGTTGCAACGATTGCGGCGGAAGATCCTGCAGGAAAGGCTGTTCTCGTTGGGACACGTCGGATAACGCCTGGCATTGTCTATTTTGCCATCAACAAAGGTTCTCACCGCGATACGCTACTAGTCCATTGCACAAGTTTGCACCGAGAGCTACTTAATTCGTCGGAATCAGTTCTCTTCGGGGTTCCTGATGAATTCGCTCGAGTTAATTTGCTTCATGTAGTTCGTAGAACGAACTGCTCTTTCATTAACGAAATACTTTCCCGCAGGTACTGGCTGAGGAAGAACGGACTCGAGGAACACGGTGGATCGATCGACGGGGCTGATTCACAACGATTCAATACGGCAAAATCACAGGTTTACCTGACAGGTTCGTTAATTAATTCATCGTTAATAAGATAACCGCTGTATTTACTTTCAGAAATGAACGTATTAAAATTAATAAAATCATCCAAAGACGAGTGTATGATGAACACAGAACAAATGCTCCTACTATAAATTATACGAAAAAGAGTAAAGAAAAATGTTGAAAATTTACGATTTCATTCGATAAACAATTAATCGTGCATTAATAATAATAGCATCGAAACGAAGCTTTACAAGGACGTGTGTACACGTCGAACGCGGTTGGCTAGTTAAGCAGGACTTTTTTTTTTTAAATTCTTCGAATTTTCGAAAATTTCGAAAAACACGACCATAGAGGAATCAAACTACCCGCTCGAATTTGAAAACAAACGATGAGATCACCGTCATTCGTGGAATCAAACAATTCGCGTGAATCATTTTACGCAACGAACAATTATCATCTTCAATCACAAGTTGAAGTGTTCGATAGCGTCACGATAACGAATCTCTTTTTAAAAAAATATAGAAGTATCGAGCACATTCAATCAATCATTAGAAGTTGAATGCTGATATCGAGAAATTGTTCGCGAGCCACATAAATTCATTACCCGTTCCTTGTTAATAATAAGACATAAAAAAAGGTGATTTTCGGGAATTTTTAAAGTAAAAACCATATAAGGTACAAGGTCAGGGACAAAAGAGCTTTATTATATATATTTCGAAGATGGTTTGAGAATTTTTTTAAACGAATTGAATTAAAAATTGCGGCTGCAAGTGCTAGCAAGCAATAACATCTTTTTTTTTTTTAGTGGTCTGATGGCCGAACTTTTTTTTCATTAACGGATGGTCCTATAACAAAAAATCCAAAAGTTTCTGATATTATATCCCATAATCTTTTAAATGGACAAAGAAAATGACTTCTTTGACCCCATCCACGAGGTGGTCCACCATTAAGTCGAATCCGAGCTCACACACACACGCGCTTTTCAATTATTAGGTCGAGTCATAAGTAACTTCCGTTTTCTCATCAGATATTTATTTTGCTTTCATTGAATAACAAAATTATATTAATCTATTATATATTCGGCTTTTGACTGGTTCGTAGTTCTAGTGTTAAGTCGAATCCGAGCACACACACGCACTTTTCAATTATTAGAAAGATTTACGCCATCGGTAAAAACGCTTTCGAAGGGTCAAAATGTCTGAGGGCGAACAGGGAATCGGAAAACATCGATCAGTCGGAACAAGACGCGGGGAACGAAGATGTTCCACGATGGTGTCCTCGAGGAAATCGATTCGACAGCCATGACCCGCGATCCCCCATAAATAATGCAGTTTTCAAGACGTTGCAGGGTGGAGCATTCCTACGTGTTCCACGCTAATGCAGTATCTCGCACGTGCTCGCGAAAGGATTGTCCACGTTAGATGTGTCCCGCGAACGCGACACGGGAACCATGCACGGTCAATTGTTGGTCCCTCGGGTGAAATTGATTTGCACGTTGGATCCTGTGGGCGCGGTGAACGATCCACGATGCGCATACAGAAAACGGCACGGGATTAATTGCGACATTGTTCTCGGATCGGCAAACGACGTTCGATTTTCACCCGTTCGAAACGGTGATTGAGCTTTTAGTATCAGATTTTATTGTTTCGGTACTGAGCTTTTGGGAAAAGAGTCAGAGAACATCGAAGGGATAGTTCGCGTGTTACTGTCGGCTAAAGGTACCATACACGCTCGACGTGACTACATATGAGACATATGAGACTTTACATGTATATCTAGATTAAATCCGTAGATAAATATCCCTGAACCAAATTATTGAACCTACCCGGCAAGTTCTGTCCGTTTATGAAAAGGAAGAAAATGATGCTGTTTTTAATTCATTTAATTATCACTCATATGTAGAGGAGTACTAGATAAATATTGTATGTACATATAATATAAGTATATAATAATTCAATATATACATAATAGTATGTATTTTACGTTATATACATATATATATTAATATATGTATGACAACCTGTTTAATATATAGAATTATTTATGCGATAATTCTGTGTACGATTATATTATAACAATATTATAATGAAATATTATATATTGCATATTATACATATATTATATATGTATATACATAAATATATAAATGTAATACAATTAATATATGAACATATGACAAATGAAAATATATTGAACTAACCGACTTACATGAGTTATATATACATATAATACATTTATTAATTAATATATATATTATATGTATATATATCAAATAAAAAAGTCAGCTGTCCCCGAATGAACACGTAGATATCTCTAGAAGGCAAGAATGGAGTACGGATATTAATACGATGATATCGTTACAGAGGAATGTTATTTAATAATGCTCCTATTATCTCGATGGAACGGGGTAACTCAGATAAGCATTATCGTCGATAATATCGGCGAACCTTTAGAATCGCGCGTTCCAAGAACGCCGGTTAAGAAATCGCATCAATTTGTCGAGATCGTTCGACCGGGGGAGACGATTTCTTAAACGATCGTTTAGGCGTATCAAGATCGACGGAAACGGAGGCGAAAAGGAACAGAGGAGGGAAGGGGGGAGGAAAAAAATTGGAAGAAAAACGAAATTAGCCCGGATAACAGGCCGAGAAAGTTCGCGAGCGAAATGTTAATTGACGTTGATTCCAGTCGGAATCGTGCCTCGGGAGCATTGTAGTATCGCGAATCGTCGACGGTGCGTCCTTGTTCCTAACCAGAATAGAATCGTGTAACGGAAGAGCAACAATAAGAACGGGCTCGAAAAATATCTCACGCTAGATTCTCCCGGCGATGCTCATTGTTCGTTGCACAAGCTTACGATCTTTCCGCGTGAATCGTATCAGACCGTTTGATCGGAAACGAGGTGCATCTAAGAAGACAAGAAGCGGATAGCGCCGTCTCCGCTCGTGGAAACTGGCTTTTCTTCGGGCATAGCCGGCGAAAAAAAAAGGATCGTGTGCGTGCACGTCGCTAACAGGATACGATCTACGATTCCTCGGTCCGTTACCGGTAACCGGCTCGTCGAGTTGCGAGATGCATTTTTACGGGTCACTCGTATCAAAACGTTTTCAGCCACCGTGAAATCGGCCGCGATAGAGTTCCTGCTCTATTGCGGGATACGTCTCGTAGAGATTCGTGGTTTAGGATGTTTTGGTCGACGATTTTTACTCCTTGATTTAATGCTCGGATTTTTGGATTGGCAAATTTTCTGGTTTTCGAATTTTGGGAGGTGCGATTTTATGGTCGTCGAATGTAGTGGATCGCGAATTTTCTGCTTCTGGAATTTCCTGATTTGCGAAATTTGTAGTTCTCGAATTTCCAAATTTGCGAAATTTGTGGTTTTCGAAGTATCAGATTTGCGAATCTCCTGATTTCCGAATTTTCTAGTTCGCGAAACTTCCGGTCTTTGAATTTCCTCATTTGTGAAACTTGTGATTTCCGAATTTTCTTATTTGTGAATATTATAGTGTTCACATTTCCTGATTTTCGAATTTCTTGATCTGCGAATTCTCTGGTTATCAAATTTCCTGTATTGCGATTTTTCTGGTTGTCACATTTCCTGATTTGCGAATTTTCTGGTTGTAAGATTTCGTGACTTGCGAATTTTCTGGGTTTTCAAACAATCGGATTGCTGGACTCTGCAGTTTCTATATTTTGTGATTTCGAAATCCAAAAAGTCCCCAGTTTTATTGCGCATTTCTTAATGCTTCAGTTCACTAGATTCTTAGTCCTCCAGTTTCCAGTGCCCAATATCCTAATTGACCAAATTCTAGTCCCCTTTTCTAGTTCCCTAATTAGAAAATTTTCAAGTGTCCGACATTCCTAAATTTCCTCCTGACCTCCAAATTTCTGATTCCTCGAATCTTCAAATTGCCATACACCCAAGTTCCTTCACCGTTCTTCGGTCTTACACGATCTCGTTCTCTTCTCCCTCCCGTTCTCGACAATAATCCATTAATTAACCGGAAATGCAGAGAACGTTCGAACTGGTGCTTTTTTTAATAACGATACAATTACGACACGAACGATCGAGAATTTAATTGCTCGCGCCGCGATCAACCAGTTAATCGAACGAAACTTCCTTCGGATAAACGCGAATAAATACTTGCACAAGTAAACGGGAGCAAGCGTATACAGCACGATCGTAGCGCAACAGGTTGATCGTTAATTATCGGCCGGTCAATTAACGTGCAGTATATTCGAGCGGGCAAAAATTATGAATCGTCCGAAAAAGGCAAGGATGAGCCGGTTACTGGTCCGTGTCGGGTCTTTTATACCCCCGTTGCTGAGCGTCAGGTTTCTCCGTTTACAACTAACCACGGCCTATTCCGAGGATCAGTTCTTTCGCCAAACATGGTCAGACCGTGTCGTTGGCGGACACTGTTGTCCCCCCGTGTTGTTCGTTTTTCACCGTGCCGAAAGATTCGCGCTCGTTATTTCTTCTAGGAAACCGGCGAGTGTCCCGCGGCTCCTCGCATTCCCTCGTGCAAAATTTTCAAGCAAACCAGATCCCGAGGATCCTGCACGAACAGTCGACTATGCAGCGATATTCGATGCGAATTAAGAAATGATACAGAGGTTAATAGTATATGCTGACCTAACGATGATCAGAACGAATCTGATATGGCAATATAACGCGAGGCAATATTACACGTGAGAATTCAAAACGTGGCGATTATAAATATATGGCGATGCTTAACGCGTAGCGATTCGCATCATGTGGCGATACTACTCGTAGAAATTTAACGCGAAGAGATTCGCAGGATGTGGCGATATAACGCGTGGAAATTTAACGCGTAGCGATCACAGCATGCGGCGATATAACGCGAGGTGGAATAATACATGAGAATTCAAAGCGTTGGATTATATCATGTGGCGATATAACGCGAGGCCCTGTAACACGTGAGAACATAATTCATACTCTATTATGGCAATGTAACGCGAGGCAATATAATAAGTACCGATTAAGTACTCGCATTCCGTCGTGCAAAATTTTCAAGCAAACCAGATCTCGAGGATCCTCGCGCTCCCCCTTAACCCTTTATGGACCGGTATTTTAAACGGACGTTACCATGCGGAACGCGAAAATAACATTACGGATACTGTGCATTTTCGTGCGTGAAATTTTAATTCGGGCCTCGGCAAGAAATTCGGTTCTCGAGTTGATTGTTGCGCGCAGGGAGTTTGTTAAGTATGATCGCGATCGTAACTTTTTCAACTTTTGGGGACTTTCTGTATCGCATGATTCGATATTCGATCAATTTTTTTTAGGTACATGTGTACTAAATTTTGTAGGTAGATATAGAAATTTAGGAACGTAGGGATATTTGAATGAAGGGGTACAGAAATATTTCGTATCAAAGCAACGTTTGAAATTTGGCAATCTTTCTGTATAAATAGCCAACTGTGTATATGTACATAATGTACGTATAAATAGTTACTTGTATACATATACATACTACATGTGCAAATAACAAATTGTGCATACATACTGAGCGTATAAATAGCCACATCAAAAAATTTGTCCTAAAAATCGAGAAATACAGGAATTTCGACGTATACCCATTCGAAGACGTACGGAATTTAAAACGAAAGAAAGCGTGTATGTTCGGATAAAACAGACATATTTAGTTAAAAGCATCGGTAAATCGCTTGGAAACCTTTAGAAATGTGTAAACGGTAAGCCCCCGAGAAATCGTAATCGCGTTACGCCCTGAGAATCGATTAGAAGGCAACGGGCCCCGAATTCCGATCGCTTTTGGCTCCCTTGGAAACCCAACTCTCCCGTGCTTCTCTTTCTTATTGTCCCGCGGGGCCCGCGGCCGTGGAAGCTCAGTTCTGCTCCAGTACTCCTGGGAGCAACGTCGCCGCGCACTCTCTCGCCGATCATCTTCTCGCGCCGATCGTTCTTTCGCCGAGTCGTCGACGCTCCGTTACTCGCCGCGAGTTAATCGACCGACGGTCGTCACCGTCGTCGAACGCGTTTTTTCGCGTTCCTTGAACCCCGCGACCATCTCCATCCGCCGCGACTGCAAGGTTACTGTCGCCGCGGACGCCGAAACAACGAAAACCTCGCCACGATGTCGGCGAAGCGACAACGCCGGTAAAGCAACAACATTGGCTGAGTAAAAACTTACGCGAAGCAACAACTTCGACGAGGCAAAAACGTCGACGAAGCCATATCGTTGATAAAGCAACAACACTGGTAAAACAATAAAGTGGGCAAAGCAACAACATTGTTAAAGAAACAATGAAAAATACGTAACAACGTTAGCGAAGCAACAACGTTGGTAAAGCAATGACGAAAACTCCGAAAAAACATCAGCAAAGCAACAACGTTGGTAAAGCAACAACAAAAACTTCACAGAAGCGTCGGTAAAGAAACAACATCAACAGAGCAACAACGTCAGAAAAGCAACAAGAAATACTTTGCAACAACGTTGGTACTGAAACAACCCAAACTTCGGAACAACGTCGGTAAAGAAACAACAAAAACATCGAAACAATGTTAACGCAGCAGCAACGTCGATAAAAAAATAACATCGACAAAACAACAACGTCAGCAAAACAACACCAAAAACTTCGCAACAACGTCGGTAAAGAAACATCGACAAAACAACATCAGCAAAGCAACAACAAAAACTTCGCAACAACGTCGATAAAGAAGCAACGAAAACTTCGCAACGTCGGTAAAGAAACAGCGACAAAACAACATCAGCAAAGCAACAACAAAAACTTCGCAACAACGTCGGTAAAGAAACAACAAAAACTTTGGCACAACATAGGGAAACAACAACATTGACGCTCGGTTTCGTCGGTTTTCGACGAGATCATTATGGTGCCGGGCAGTTTTTGCCCAGTTTAGAGAGTCCGTCCGACCGGTTTGCTCGGCTTAGGAAATGGCGAGCGGGACGCAAGGACGGTTGAAGCGCGCGAAAGTCGCGACCGCCTAATCGAGGCTGAAAACGAGCATCGATGTGGAAAAAGAATCGCGATCGATCGCGAGCCGAAGGAAAAAGTGGCGCGGATCCGAGCGTGAAAAGAATCCTCGAAAAATTCGAGAAAAACTCGCCCCTCGCTGAACTTACCAGTTTCGGACAACGCATCGGGAATGCGAAATACGTTCCGTGACCATCTTCGTCGACATATCTTTCGCCTTGGAAAACGTCTGCTGTTCACGCGAAGGAAGAAAATTAACCTACGCTTCCAAAGAAATTTACGAAGGAAATAAATCTAAATAAACAATAAAAAAATTAAAATTAATCAATCTAAATAAATATAAAGCGAGAGGAGATCGAATGTAATAGATCGTCGTTCGAAAGAACGAATATCGAGTCCCGAAACATAGTCCAGCGTATATCGAACTTACAAATCTGAGAACTTACCAAAATATCAAACTTAAAAAAATCGTTACTCGCAGAACATATGAAACCGGGAGACACCGGGTGCAAAACATACGAAACCGGAAGACACCGGTTGCAAAATATATGAAATTAGAAGACCTCAATTGCGAACCATATCAAACTAGAAGAAAATTTTCAGTAATTATTTACCGGAGAAACGTGGAGTATTCTAAATCTGACGGTGGTCTTGCAAGAAGAGGCGGTCCGAAAGTCGTCGAACAAACCTAAAAATTACGCAAAAACATAAGTATCCTGGATCGATGTCTGCTCGCGCTCGAGCAGCCTCGAAGCCGCGTGATAACTGATAAATATACCGGTCTTGCGGTACTCGCCTAAGAGAATGCGGTTACAAACACCGGGGGAGAAAAAACGAATAAGGTGGTAGATCTTTAATGGTTGTCGATACTTTCGTTTAGAAAGCGCTCGGCCGTGTCAGTTGGACAGTGATTCGCGATCGCCGCGCATCGTTGTCGCGTTCGATCCATCGAATCGATACGGGGTCGGTTCGGACGGGTTATCGATCTTTCCGAAAATGCGCGAATCGCTACGTGAATCGTACAGGAACGTATCCTCACGAGAGAAAGTCTCGACCGCGTGAATGAGTAAGTTGTTTCTGCTTTGTTTTTTCTCCGTTTTTTTTAAATTGAGACGCTCGAAAAGAAAGGCACAGGTGGCGTACACGTCGATCCTCTTCATTCTTCGTGTACACTGTATCAAAATTGTAAGATCTACGATGTGGTATTCGGTACGTTGTATTCGCCAGAAAGTTATCTCTTTGTAGACGTAAATGACGTTCGTTTTGTTAACGCGTTCTTTTTCTTCGATGACCTAGCAACTTGTATCGTAGAATATCGTATTGAAAAAATCTACGTCTAGTATAATATTTGAAGTGTTTAAAAATGAGAGATACACAGATTAATTGTTGCAATATTATGTCACGACGGTGTCATAAAGGTGAGTACGTCGTTTAAACTCAAAAGCGTCATGGATAGTTGAGCTTGCAGTAAATGACTGCAAGCGTTCGTTTCAGTTGATGAAACACGCATCAAAAATAATCGTAGGAATGGTACATGTTCGTGTGATACGTGATACGAGAATGATAATTCTTGTACATTGTAAAAGCAATTAATAGAGTTTTAATTACGCGCGTTACATTCACAATCGAATATATGTTATGGTCTCATATAGTACTCATATTTTCACATGTACTAACTACATTTGCACGTGTTGTATTGCATCGCGTATTATCGTACGTTGTATCGCCACGGGTTATATTACCATTCGTAATAAAGCGTCTTATAATAGTATTGCGCTGCATTTGCAGCAACGTGTTGTCACTAATGTTACCAAATATCGCTTTTTGTTTCTCGACAAAAATCAAAAGTGACATCGAATAAAACACAGCATAATCCGCATTTAATTAAAGAAATCGGTTTACAAAAGAAAGGATGTACTATCGCGGCTAATTTATCTCCTCGTTTCCGTTTTCAACTCGATGGTCGTTGAAGCATAGTAAAAGAGGAAGCTAGCCAAAGGAAATTATGCAACGTGATCCTTGATTGTTCTAAGTTGTCCGTGGCTCGTAAATTGTTCTTCGTTCGTTCGCGGCCTTTTAACGAATCAATCGGGTTTCAGGAGTGGAAAATGCAGCTACCAGTTCGGGATCGTGTTTGCCCGGGGAGAAAGAAGAGGCGAACACGATGGAAACGATTCGCGATCTCGTCGAGAAGATAGTCGAGGGATTGATCGGTAACGTGGAGGATATACCGATCGATCGTCTATACGATCATCCGGCATGTAAGTTAAAAAGTACGAACGAACAGTCTGTCTCTTTACTATCTCTTATCCTCGAATCGTAACAGTTAACCCATTTTAACCTGTCGAGACTGAGAAAGGAAATTGACCGAATATTAACCGTTAATGTTAAAGAATTTACGATAGACCTATTTAACCCTTTGTGCTCGAGAAATGACTCACATTCGCCATTTGATTTGGCCCAGAATTTCAAATAAATAAATTATAACCGAATTTATTATAATTTATAGTATAAATGAATAACTTCTTACTAAATGTATTATAATTTATAGTATAAATGAATAACTTCTTACTAAATGTATTATAATTTATAGTATAAATAAATAACTTCGTACTAAGTTTATAAATTTATATGTATACACACGATGTTTGAACATAGTGAAAGAGACAACATTGTGGATTAATAATAAGCAAAAATAATAATTTCAAAAAAAACAAACAGCAAAGACAATTCATTTAACATTCCAAGTAGAAAGTTTTACAATTGCTATTTGACAACAAATAAAAAGATGTTTTCGAGTTCAAAGGGTTAATTATATCGGAGGTACTTTATGCTAGAAAGTGAATCGATAACTTTCTATAAACGCATTTATATACGTAAAACAGAAATCGTTTAAAATCGATCACTTGAAATAGTCAAGTATTTATAATGAATTTTTGAGCACAACAAATTCATATTTCGAATACATAAAAGGTGTTATATTTTTTCTTTCGTCGGATTCGCGTGCACGACGCAGTTTCATTTAGTTCTAATGGATAATTAAATCTTCTCCTTGCGAGAACCGGTTCATTTACACGCTCAATTATGAACAGATTACGAAACGATAAAAAAATTAGATATTTTAACAGATAAGCGAGAGCTCGTACAGCCAAGCCAATGCTGCCATCTACGCGAAGAAGCTCTGTTCAAACAAGAGAAATACGTGACGAATTCCTTTCACAGTCACTAAAGTAATAATTCGCTACGACGAACATCTATAATATACTGTTCCCAACAATTAACTTTCAAGCATTTCAATTACTGGTTTTTGATCCCCTACGCCTTTCTAAACGCGACATTATCTTGCCAGCTCGCGATTAACTCTTACCTTGTTCGATCGTTTCTTCGACGATTGTAATAATCGTAATTGTCCGTGAGTAAGTGATATATGACACATACATAGATCTATATTAGTACGTACATAGATTGATATGTGACACATACATAGATCGATAGAAGAAAGTATATAAATTCATATGTGATACATACAAAGATTGATAAAAGGTCGTACATACATAGATATGTGTATATGACACATACGTATATAAATTGATATAAGAACGTACATAGATCTATACATACAAAGACTTACATATAATAAATTGATACATGACACATACGTAAATTGAGGAAAGAACATATATAGATCGATATCAAGTCTTATAAACATTGATATATGACACATACGTAGATTGATATAAGAACGTACATAGATCAATGTAAGACACGAACATGTGTGGATACGAAACACATGTTACCTAATACAAATTTTCATAAATCTAGAATGACACGCGTTTTATCGCCACAAATGTTACGGATATAGGGACAGCAAAACGATTGATTAAAAATCATCGAAGAAACAATCGCGTCGTTGAGCAACCATTCACTAACCATCTGACTAACGCTAATTAATAGATGACAAGCTTTTGGGAAAGTATGTTGTACCCTTGGTCCATGCTCTAACTCGACTGACTACGGCTCTGGAATTATCTCTAAAAAGTGAGTATTTTTATCCATTTCAGCTATTCGATAGTTAAACTTTCACGATGCTCACTATCCCCGCCGATTAAACCCTTACGACGCTTACTATCCCAGTAAATATAAAATTTTATACGACTCCGAATGCTGTAAAAGTTATGACTCGATCAAGATGTGCCGCGATGCAGCCGCGTAAGACAGGTTGCCTCTCACAGGCACTTTGTTTGCGCAGCTGGTGCACGTAAACTGAAAGTACAATGAAATTAACTAAGGGTACAATAACATTAATTAAAAGTACGATAAGATTAATTAAAGGTACAGTAAAATTAATTAAAAGAAAATACAATAAAATTAACTAAAAGTGCAATAAAATTAATAACACCTCGGACTGTAGATTGAGATGGACAAATTTTTAATACTTTCATATATTTTATCATAGAATATCGTAGCTTTCGTTCGACGTAAATAAAAATTCCGCTGTATACATTAAATACGGGCGATATCTTAAAAAAAACGGAATTAATGAATAATTTATAAATCAACAAATAAAATTTGTGAAATCCTGAAAGGTTCGAAGTTACGACAGGCACAAACCAATTGGAAAGAAATTTTACGACGGTCAATAAAATCGATCGCCACGTGGAAACATCATCAGACACCTACCTCGTACGATATCAACAATCGACTTCGTATTTTCATTCTCTCGGCGGACGTTCGATTGCACGTGAACGTGACCTAGCTTCGTTCGTTACATAATCGACACAGAAATCGACGACCGACGATCTTTCCTTGCTACGAATTCATTTTTCGAAGTGGGAAGAATGAAGTTCCTTAAAAGGGCTAAAATTTGTTCCCTTGAAATGAAAGAAGAGAAACTTTGTGTTTTCAAATGAATATCAAATAAATATTAAATACACAAATGAATGTTGGAAACTTCATTCCAACACTATAGTATTTATATTACTGTGTCATGAACATATTAAATCTCTAAGTGTGACTTTTTTATCATTTATCTTTATGTGCATTTATGTGCAGCACCTTGACAATAAATTCTAAAATTATTATAAATTTCTTCAAAATTATATTTTACAAAAGAATTAGATAACAATTCATATATTTTACGAATTTGAACAGAATGTTACATAGAAGTTTGGACTGTGCCGATACTTTTGTATGGCGCTGTATATTAAATTTCTAAGTGTGCCAATACTTGTGTTTCGCTGAAAACACGGTCCTTTATACGTTCCCTTTATCATTTATTTTCATTGTGGAGCACATTGACAGCAACAAATTTTAAAATCATTTTAAATTTCTTTAAAATCATATTTTACAAAAGCATGAGATAAAAAATCGTATATTTTACAGATTGAAACAGAATGTTACGTGGAAATGTAAACTGTGCCGATACTTTTGTATGGCGCTGTATATTAAATTTCTAAAAATGTCAATACTTCTTTTATTTTCATTGTGGAGCACCCTGACAACAGCAAATTCTACAATTATTATAAATTTCTTCAAAATTATATTTTACAACAAAAACAGATAAAAAATCATACATTTTACAGATTGAAATAGAGTTTTACGTTGAAATTTGCACCGTGCAGGTATTTCAATTTGTAAATCGCGTTCCATCGACTGCATCGAGTGACAACGATCGAATCGTAGCGCGAATGTAAAATTAGAGAATGTGGAATTTGACGGTGGATCGAACGGTACCGAAATGAAAACGGGGACGACACTTTCGCACGGTCCCCGTGGACGATTTTTACGTCGTCGTAGTTGCCGTTTCATCCATATAAATTCGTCTCGACGACCTTTGCGCGACCGAAGATCCGAATCTGCCGAAATGACTTGTAATTCGATCGACAATGGGAACAAAATCGTGACAAAAGTTCAACGCGATCGGCTTTTTCTTCGCTCGAACAACGGCACGGGATCGTTTGGTGAGAATCGCGAGCAATTCAGGAACGACATACGCGATAGAATTTCTACGTCTCTGGAATATACAGGGTGAATCACGAATCGTGGCCAGTAGAAATTACTCTGTTATTAGCAGTCCGATCGAAAATGTTTTCATCAGCTTTTGTGCGGTTTTGAGAGAGCTTTAACGTGATTATGAAGAATTATTTTTCAACTCAAAGCTATGTCCCAACATCCATCGGATTCGTCTTGAAATCCTCTAACCAGATAGGCGTAAAAAATGTATATATTTATTTGCAAAAAATATAAGGTGACCTTTCAAAAACATAAAAAAAGAGAGTTGAAAAATAATTCTTCATAAAGCTCTCTTAAAACCATGCAAAGCTGATAAAAACATTTTCGATCGGGCTGCTAATAACAGTGTAATATCCACTGGTCACGATTTGTGATTCACCCTGTATTCTCCTCTATTTCGTTTACCATGACCGGCATGCATAAAGCGACACCGGGAATTGTTTCAAGTATAAAAAGTGCTAGTGTACTGACGGACACGTGTGTACACTGAAAACCGATCGTCGAATTAAATGGTTTATGCAGAAGGTGTATTCGTTTGCGCGATTCTTCTTCGTCGTTTTACACTTACAATGTAGAGTTTGCAATAAATTTGTTCTCTTTTGAAAAAGAAGATTCGGGGTTGATCTCGTGCTCAATTAATTTTTTATAGTGTTTTATACACTTGCAATATAGGGTTTTCCATAAATTTTTTTCATTTTCGAAAAGCAAGATTCGTTCAGTGTTTATACACTTGCAACGTGGGGTTTTCAATAACATCGTCTGTTTTTGCCAAGCGAGGTTCAAAGTTGATCTCGTGTTTAACCAACATCCGTAGCAAAAGAACGTAACAAATATATTTCGCAGCAGATAATTAGTCTTAATTATAGTCAAATCACTGAACACTTTCGAGTAGATAATTTGTTATCGTGTCTCCTGACATCGTACGACTCGGTGTAGCGATCACGTTAGACTTCAAAGTCTGAGATCATCCTGTTTTTTCCCAGGCAAGGGCTAAGGTTATCCGCCAGTGTCAAAATAATTACACTCCCGGCGGATAATTTCGTCCCATTAGCACTCGATTTGCTTGCACGTAACAAAGAGCAATCTTCGTCCGAAAATATCAACCGTTTCCCGAGAAACGAATCGTCCCATGATTCTTTGATCGAAGGACGAACTTCTAATCCGGCTCATAACGTGAGACAATGGAGGATGTAACAATCTTAGGCCAATAATCTTCAGTCGGACAATCGCTGCTCGTCAGTCGATTACGTAAGAATATGAGTCAGTCAACATCCACAGGAAAGTCTGCCTCCTCGTTATTACGGAAAAGGTCGTTCCTTTTTTTCCACCTTTTTCCTTTTCGTTCGACTGTGCCCACGTCAGATCGATTCCACACTCTTAACGCGTGAGTCGCTTAAAAGGAAATTTCTTATGTGACTACAGCATTTACAGGGTCATGTATGTTTACGTGTATCACATGTACAAGCATGCCTGTACACATGTATCATATGTATAAGACATGTATGTTTTCATGTATGATATGTATGAGACATGCATGTATTCATGTATCATATGCATGAGACGTGCATGTATACATATTGCACATTGTTAAGAAAATCGATTGACGAGAATCGAAGTAATTGCAACTTAATCGTCAATTTACTACTTTGAGTTTTGAGAAGACACGTGTTGAAGTTTCGTGTTCAAACACTGTTAGATATTACGGGGTTCGTAGCGGACAGGAATTGAAGTCATAAATTTCTCTCATCGATATTTAGCGCGCATAAATTTATCGATAGGTTTGCATACAATAGCAGGAAAGCTCGTTCCGTCCGTTCATTCGAATCGATTCAGTGTCAAATTGGTACGTAAGTTCTTGCGCGATCTCCTACGTTCTTCCTCGTGTCAAACTAACCATTGAGCATGTTCAACGAAAAGTAAAAAGTGGAAGGATTGTGTAAAAACTTGCGTCAAATGATAGAGATTAGTTTCGTGTTTCTGGGAATCTTCCACCGTGGCTGATAAGATGTCAGATAGTATTGTTCGCGAGTGTAAGTATAGTCCCGATTGACTGTTTCGATTATCTGCGATAAATCGGTTGAATGAGCAATGCGAATCGAGTTTATTATGGGAAATAATTTGTAACGAATTTTCTAAGAAACTCCTTATGTACAGAATTCGTCGCTAAAATACAATATCTAGAGCGATTAAAACAATTGTGTACGTAAAAACACAAGCATTTAGTAAACGATGGACACTATACGTTTGTACATATTTGTATATGCAGACATTTAATAAATGACAAACTATATAATAAAAAGTATACAAGCATTTAACAAACGATAGACTCTATACGTGCACATATGCAGTCATTTATCGAATGGCACACACCATACATAAAACTACGCACACATTTAACAAAAGACAGACATTATACGTAAAAATACGCAGATATTTAATAAAGGACAAACGGTATACGTAAAAATACGCGTTCATTTAGCAAACTATAGACAGTATCCGTAACAATACTCAGCCATTTATCAAATGACATACACCATACGTGAAACTACGGTCATTTAGCAAACGATGTATGGAGTCCTACGATTTCCACCATGTAGGAGTCCAAACGACGGGATATTCCACGTATGTACGAAAATCGGGAGACAGAACGCTCGCCGCGACGAAATCCGCTCGGCGTCGCGCGGAAATCCGCTCGACTCGCTTTCCCGACATCGACGTCTTTTAGCTCCGCGCACTTTGACGTTCCGCCTGTCATCCGCTCGCATTTTCGCCAGGGTATGTATGTAGGTTCTCTCGCAAAAGTATCCCCCACTAAAAGGAAGCCGTACAGCGCGGCGTATGTGGGGTACGCGGCTCGCGCGCGTATCAGTCCGCTTTGGCAAACGCTCAGTCGCGAGCGGCGCGGGACTGCGATTACACACACGAACGATCACGCCGGTTTTTCAACGATAAACGAACGGATCGATTCACAACATGGTGTCGCGCGAACGGTAAACGCTCATTTTTGACGCATCATTTTTTGTATACGCGTCGATTAACCCTTTCGCTCGGGGCAACATATAGAGTGCATGCACGGATGGGAGACGCGCACGATGTCGAACAGTGGGTGCTCACGTATGAGGAAAGTGTGCACGCGATATCGGTATAGGATCGTGTATGCACGAAATCGGAGAGTGGATTAAAGAGAGGGAACGTGTACATGGTCGAAGAGTGGACGTTGAACCTTGAGGAATAAACCCCGAGATAGGATAGGATGAATGTAAATACCCCTGCGTAGTGAACGCGAGAAGTACGATGGGTGATGGTGAACGACGTAGAGGGCGCGATGCATACACGTGTGACGTGCGTTTGTGGGTGTTTACGGGTTTCTTTCGAGAGTTTCAAATGTTTATTTTCATATTCTGATATTTGTAACATTCTGTGTTCGGGAATTTTTAAATTGTTATATCAGATTTCGAATTCTGCAAATTTCCGAGAGACAGAATTTTAATGTATATAAATTTTCAAACCTTCAAGTTCACAAATACTCAAATCATAAAATAACCAAGGTGCTAGATCTTAAAATAGCGAAATCTCGAAATTTTTAATTCCCCAAATTCCCAAATTGACATGTCTTGAAATTGCTATGTGCCTGAATGATTGAATCTAGAAATTCCAAAATTACCAAATCCCGAAATCTCTAAATCTCAGAATGCCTAAAGCTGAGAACTTTAAAATTACGAAAACTCCAAATCTCCAAATCCCCAAATCTCCAAATCCCCAAATCCCCAAATCTCCAAAACACCAAAACTCCAAATCTCCAAAACTCCAAATCCCTAAATCCCAAAACCCCAAATCCCCAAATCCTCAAACTGAAAAATATAAATGCAACACCCAAGCTCTAAATTATATTACAATGAATTCCACAAGATGATTAAATGTTTAAGTAAATTACAGACTTTACCCTAATCGAGCGAAAGGGTTAAAAACGAGCAATGCGAACATGGAGACCTTGATGATCATAGAGAAAGCGAATTGTTTATGCGTTGATGGAGGAAGGAAAACGATAATCGATAATAAAAGGTGCGATACTGATTTACGAGCCGTGTGAGTGTAATTACTCCGTATCGGTCAACTAATTGCTGGTTAACAGCGACCTTGAGAGATAAGATAGTCTGCCAGCGGAAAGAACGTAAGAAAATAGAACCTGCGTCGCGATCCAGAGAATCAGTCAGGTAGATTCGTTGAAATCTAGAAAGTTTCAACGTCGTTCATGTTGTTGCATAGGACTTGAAGATTCATTTCGTTGGTATTACGCTGAAGACTTGCAATTTCAATTCGGATAGTGAGAATTTTGTTAATTTGGACGTTTTCAATTGTACACATTCTACATTTCTTTTACATTCTTTAATTACTAAATTTATTACTCATTCGATTCACGATTCAACAAAACAACTTATCGAGACTTCAAATATTCGAGTTTGTAGCATAGACTCTTTAAGATCCCAAATTCCCTTATTCTCAAATTCTCATGTCTCAAAATTCTCAAATCTCCGAATTCTCAAATCTCCGAATTTTCAAATCTCCGAATTCTCAAATCTCCGAATTCTCAAATCTGCGAATTCTCAAATCTCCGAATTCTCAAATCTCCGAATTCTCAAATCTCCGAATTCTCAAATCTGCGAATTCTCAAATCTCCGAATTCTCAAATTCCCAAGTTCTCAATTCTTCAAATCTTAAAATTTGCAACTTCTTGTATTTCCAAATTCTCAAACCCCAAATCCCCAAATCCCCAAATCCCCAAATCCCCAAATCCCCAAATCCCCAAATCTCCAAATTCTCAAATTCACAAACCCTGAAATCCCCAAATTCCCAGATCCCACATCACTTCCAAAAAAAATAACTATCCCAATATCCCCTAGCAATCCCTGTAACCCAGATCCCTGCAATCGTATTCTACGAGCGATACTGAAAATCTCAGTGGCGTACCTCGTCACGAAAGTCGTCACGCCCTATCCGGGCAACAAATCTAAAGACCATAATCTCGTTATCGTAACGACCGACTTAACCATAGAAATTCAACGAAACACGAGGACACCGATCGTTGAGACACGTTCGGAAAAATCTATAATTGGCTTCGATAAACGGCATCGATCGTTCTTCGTTCGCTTCCAATAACTTCCCTGCCTTCCAATAACTTCCACTAGAATCACTATACGGTCTCGCTATCTAGGGTCGATCGCCTCGTGGACGAACAACCGATCGACACTGACAGTTTCACGAACAGTTTGTTTCGTCGACGAGCAACATCTCGAGGTTAATTAATGTGCCGGCAATCAAAGCGATCATTATGCAAGCGTAATTACAACGACTGCGAGCGGCCATTAAAGTTTCTCGCGGTTGGCAAAAACGATCACGGTAATTCTCGGTTGCGCGAAAAACCGATAACGATTTTATTATTCGTAAGTGTGGCTCGTCACGGTAAATAAAGTCGTTAACGTTGCACGATTCGTTTCCGATTGAAAGCTGTTCGCTATACGCGAGCACGATGCTCGTGGGACAATTATCGTAAATCAATTAATCCGTAATCGTTACGCGATTCGTTACCCGGCAATCATTTCGCGGAGGACGTCGTTACATTTCGGACACCGATATGAATTTTATGCAGAATTTGTATGAATATTTTCTTGTGCGCTATTCGGACTGATGTTGCGATCTATGGACATTCGATTTGGTATGTGGGGATATTTGATCGTAGGAATATTCGGTTTTGCGTACCGAATACCCCTAGAATCTAGGAATGTATGCTAGGGTTCTATAAACCTTTCTGTTTAAATCTAGGGATGTAGTATTGGTTCTGAGTATCGTGTACTCCTAGGATCTAGGAATATATACTAGAGTTCTATAAACCCTTTTCTAGGGGTCTAGTATAGATTCTGGGTACCGAATGCCACTAGAGTCTAGGGATGTTTACTAGAGTTCTATAAACTCTTCTGTATATATCTAGGGATCTAGTATAGGCATTTTAAGACATAGAGATCCACGAATTTATAAATGCACGTCTTGACAGAGTACACACATGTGTGTGATATGAAACTTATTTACAGAGACAAAGTATATTTATGATAAAAAATAGTTACAAAGTAGAACAGTACAAAAGTGAAACGATAAAACAATATTATAACAATAAAAATGTCAGAGCAACATAGTAGAGTAACTAGGGACTTTCGATATACTCCGCAGCATAAAAGGAAGATCCGAAAGTGCAACTTTCCGCGAGAAGTTCAGGAAGGAAAACGGTGATTTTCCTAAATTAATAAACCGTGCGTCGGGATCGCAGCACGTGTCGAATTGCATAACTGCTTTCTGTCGTGAATCGAAATAGTCGTACGTCGAAAAACCGCGTTCGATGACGGCAATGGCAGGTATATTCATGAGAACGTCAACAGTTCGCGCGTAAAAACACGTCGCGTCGCTGTGGATCGTCTCGAACGGGAAATTTCAAAGTCCAGAGGATCGTCGTCGAGCGACTATTCAAATGAGAGTTTAAAGGCCGTTCTCACTGCTCGCGAGCGCGTGTTCTCGTCGGACGTGTTGTGCCGAGCGTGCGCAGGTGCGAATACCTGTAATTAAGTGTGCTCGTGAAGGTGTAACCTTGCTCGCGGGAACTTCCTTGCCTTCCATTCGAACGGACATATTGTCTCGGTCGAAGCGAAGGAACGATCGTTTTTCAACGAATAATAGTACCATGCATGATCAATTTTAACGCTTTGATTGCCGTGTATCGGTATTTTGATGCTGAATTTTTCAACGAACTTATCGTCTATGTTATTAACCCTCTCACATATTTTCGCGAGATGCATTCGTGCTCCGTGTTTCACACATGATGCACTCGTACTTCAAGTTTCACATATGACGCACTCGTGCTTCAAGTTTCACATATGAAGTACTTGTATTTCAAGGTTCACACATGACGTACTTCTATTTCAAGTTTCACACATGACGTGCTTGTATTTCAAGTTTCACACATGACGTACTTGTATTTCAAGCTTCACACATGACACACTCGTACTTCAAATTTACACATGATGCACTAGTACTTCAAGTTTCACATATAGTACACTCGTGCTTCAAGTTTTACATACAACACACTCGTACTTCAAGTTTTACACAGGATGTACTCATACTCCAAGTTTCACATATGACGCACTCGTGCTTCAATTTTCACACATGACACACTCGTATTTCAAGCTCCACACATGACACACTCGTACTTCAAGTTTTACACATGATACACTCGTACTTCAAGCTCCACGCATGACACACTCGTACTTCAAGTTTCACACATGATGCACTCGTTCATGAACTTTCACACATGACATTCTCATACTTGAACCGCGATAAATCTTACTCGAATTTTGAATACGTTTCAATCAGAAGTTCAAGTTCTATTATAATTTGCATAGTCGAAGATCGCTCAATATAAAAGTGACATAACATATCAACCTTCTTTATCCCGATAAATAAATCGTAAAGCAGGTGTTAAGAACTAAATTCCTCAATTGGAAATGCTCTCTACTATCCGTTCGAAATTGCGAACAATAAGCTCGATAAAAACACTCGATAAGATTTATCGAACATAAAAATATGTATTCATCGAGTGCATTATAGCGCGAGGAGCGTGATAAGCGAACGATCGACGGTAAAAGCGAATCGCGTCTCGGTTAATTCATTCATCGCGAAACGAAATCGGCTGCATTTTACCGGAACATCGAGAAGGCTCGTGTCGACGTTCCGGTATCGTTCCGATCGTTCGAAGAAACGAGAAAGTTACGAGCATCAGGAAACAATTCCCCGGATAACGCGACGGAAGTGTGAAAACGTTCACGGATGATCGTCGAGGTCTCCCTGCGACTCGCATAGTTTCGTAGAAATCGGCTCGCTGAGAAAAAAAACGAGAAGCAAACGGGAGAAAAAAAAGTTTCTCGGACGAGCGAGCATCGTTCGCGCTCGTGTCGAAAACGGGCGTGTTTTTTCGAGTTTTTCGATACGTTTTGCAGAGTGTGATCGAAAGAGTGATCGATCGTTCGCCGGCGAGCATCGGAAAGGGGCCCGGCTGCAAAAAAGTGAGAGCGATCGAACAATGTTCGCGACGATTAATTGTGACAGTGTGAACGAACCGTTTGAGAGTTTTTCGAAAAGGGACACGAAGCTAAGCGTGTGATAAATGTTGCCGGAAACTATCGCAGAAATGTTGACGCTGATCGGCGCCCTGATTGTCGCCTATTTCGTCTATGTTCTACTCACCAACAAGAATGGTAAATATTAACTTCGATAACGACGATATCACAACTGTTTCCCGCTTTCGATGACTATACGGAGGTCCCTGATCGGGGTTTTACGATTATTTTGCAGGAGAAGTTTGTAGAATTAATTTGCGACTGTAGGGGAACGTGTGTGTACTTTGATCGCTGGGGTGAGCACTGGGGCTATTTTCTACGATCAGAAATTCGAGAATTTTCGGATATTAGAAGTTGGGACGTTGAGAATTTAGGGATTTAGGGAGTTTAGAATTTGAGAAGTTGGGAATATGAGTATTTTGGGACTTAAGGAATTGGGGATCTGAGAATTTGGAGATTTGAGAATTTGCGGATATGGGAATCTGGATATATGACAATTTTTGGACCTCGTGATCTAGGGATATGAGAATTGGAGAATTGAACATTTGGGGAATTGAGAATTTGGGGAATCGAGAATTTGGAAATTTAAAAATTTGGGGAATTGAGAATTTGGAAATTTGCTAATTTGGAGAATTGAAAATTTGGGGTATTGGGAATTTGGAAATTTGAAAATTGGGGGAATTGCAGGTAATTTGAGAATTTGGAAAATTGAGAATTTGGAGAATTGAAAATTTGAGAATTTGAAGAATTGAAAATTTGGGGAATTCAGAATTTTGAGAATTGAAAATTTGGGGAATTTAGAATTTGGAAATTTGAGAATTTGGAGAATTGAAAATTTGAGAATTTGAAGAATTGAAAATTTGGGGAATTAAGAATTTGGATAATTTCAATACCGGCTGACAGCTATCACTTTGATCCAAAAATTTTCAAAGTCCAAACTTAAAAATCCGATAAGAAAGTTCGCAGTCAACAACGTCGATAACGAACCGAGAACGAAACAATTACCAGTTGTACACGAACCGTCCGTGGGCATATTCTAAATACTTTAATCTGAGAAACTTCAAAGTTCGAATTCGTGTCGGATAACCAGGTGCGGTTCAAAGGTGTAATTACCGCAAAAACATCGACGATACGATGTGAACGTAAATCGCGGTTCTAACTGGCGTAAGTAGACAGTTTTTGCGACAGTTTCTATCGACAATGACAAAGTAGACCGGTTACAAAATCTCGAGATCCAGAATGTACGTGAAAGCATCGCGCCATCGGCACAGATTCATCGTGGTTATTGTAAATTGTCAACGGTAAACTATTTGCGCGTCCCTGGCACGATTGCACGTAATCATCCGTCACGACAGGATCTCCCTGTTACCACTGTCTCTCCTCCACCTCATCCTTTTATGGGACACCGTAACAATGATTCGTTTCACCGTGAACCGAACGTTATTTGTATCATATCTTCGCGTTACTATCATTTTCACATTACTATCTCATTATTCACCCATTATATTACCAATTATTATAAACACTGCAAACTAAAATTCCACGTTTAATATTACCACAGCTTTTAATCATCACAAGTTAAATTTCTATGCTGTACATTGCCACGCATTATATTGCACTGCGCTATAATGGCAATGCTTTATTTTTTTACGCATTATATCGCTACAAATTGAATTTCTGCGCGTTATATTACCACGCATTATAACCACGACCTTTTATCTCTCTATACGTTATATCGTCACACCATATTTATATCGTCACACCATATAATAGCAGCGCACTGACTTTCCTCGCGTTATATCACCACGCGGTGTATCGCCATATGCTCCAATCGCAACGCAATGATTTCTAACCTAATATATCGCCACAGGCTGTAAAAAACACGTTCAATTTCCGGATGCTATATCACCACGCGTTATATCGCCACGCGTTATATCGCCACGCGGTATATCGCCGTACGTTCCAATCGCAACGCGATGAGTTCTAACGCGATACATCGCCACAGGCTGTAAAAAACACGTTCAATTTCCGGATGCTATATCACCACGTGTTATATTGCCACTCGTTATATCGCCACACGCTATAATCACTTCAATGCATTAAAATCCCCTGCGTTTTATTGCCAACTATTATGTCATTGCACTCTATAATCACTACGTGTGAATTTCCCACGTGTTATATTGCCACATGCAACATCTCCATGCATTGCATTGGCATAATCGTGAGAAGTAATACAAAGAGAGTCTCCTAATGCTTGCAACGGTTTGCAATTAGAGATAAAACAGGAATATAAATTAGAAACATTGTCTTTGAATGTAATTTTCTACGATCTGAAGGTAATGGTTCAAGAAATGTACAATTCTGATCGTAATTAAAAAGTTTCTCGCAACGGTTCGCAATTAGTGATAAATCATGAATTTAAATTGGAAACTTTGTCATTGAATGTCACTTACTACGATCCGAAGGTCACCTGTTCAAGATATACAATTCTGAAAACTGTAATTAAAAATCGCGATAACCTTGGAATTTGTAAAAACTGTACGCTCATGTACAGCCGAAATGCAATCTTGTAATCGTGGCACGTCACGTCCCTTATCAGTCATGAAAACGTCTTATCAGCTATCGAACACGAGCGCAGAGTCGGAGACATTTCTTTTTTTTTCGGAAGAAATCATTTTGAAATATTTTTGAACGGTAATCGTTGACGCGAAACGGATTCGGTCACGATAAATCACGCACTGTACGAAACTTTTAGATAAAAATACTGAATTCCAGCGATATGGATGTTGTACATTTTTCGGTATAAAATCAACCTGTCAGCGTACGAGTTTTTCTTGTATACAGATACTTCTGTTCCGTATTGAAATTTTATTAATTTCATTGACTAATCTTTTATTCATTTTATTGATTGAAATAGGAAGAAACAATATGAAATAATTTTCTGTGGCGTTTAAAATTCATTTTAAATCTTTGTGAGATACGGAGAGATGTAAACGATGGTGACATAATTAAATTGACACGAGCGATTAGTTCGTCGAATCCGAATGACAAAATGATACAATAAAGAGTAATAATAAAGTAAGAATATCGAATTCTGATTTTCTTCGGTAAACTGTCTCTTAGACGTCAATTCAGCTGCGAGAAACCTTTCTATACCGTCATTACAAGCCACCAACCATAATCGCCATAATTTCGTTACATCAGAACGTCTGAAGTCGATTCGATTTCGCGTTTAACAAATCACAAACGAAGAGTTCTTACAACATTTCATACTCTAAATACAAACCTTCGTACAATCTTCCCTATCCAACTCGAAGATTAAAAATGATATACAACATCCACATTATTTCACGTATCATTGATACGTTCATCAGCATTATACTGTATTATGAAATCCAGCTTATTATGTCCAATATTTTACAAACGAAATAATACAAGAAACTATATCAATTTGCAATGGAGATTTGGCAAATACACTTCGTGCAAGTAACTGCGTGAATAAATTTAACACTAAAACTACCGACATATAATGCACAATAACTTTGTCGTTAAAAATATAGTTGAGAAATAAATGAATAAACGATGTAATATAAATCAATGTACATATTAATTCTTTATAGAAGAAAATTTTATTATAAATTTTATTATAAATTCTCAAACTTATAATGCACAATAACTTTGTGGTTAAATATATAGTTGAAAAATAAATGAATAAACGATGTAATGTAAATCAATACACATATTAATTCTCTATAGAAGAAAATTTTAAATTTTAAATTAAATTTTATAATAAATTTTGAAACTTTATAGAAGTTTGTAAAACGGCCATTTGACTCCTTTGGTAGTTTTAGTGTTAAACAAACTTAAAGCAGGTAAAAATGTATGAACTATGTCGATGACGAGTAAAACCATCAGGAAAAGTTAAAACCCTGTCAAACGAGGAAAGTTAAAACCCTGTCTAACAGGGAAAGTTAAAACCCTGTCTAACGAGGAAAACCCGCGAGTAGGTGCAAAATATGTTGTAACAAGCATGAGTCGATGTATTTGCATAAATATTCGCGGTCTAGTAATTGGCGATTTTAGAAAGCACGAAAAACGAAATGCCTTCGACGTGCGAGCATTTCGTAAATCGGTGAAGGTATTTGCATATTTATCGATCGTCCGGGACGATGATCGCCGATGGATCGCGTTTAATTGCAACCTCGGTTAGGTTTACGTCAGTCTATGAATATCCAACAGGACTTAATAACAATCGTGATCGACGGCGGAAAAAACTGACAACGAAGGACGTTTAGGTAAAAAGCGAACGAAGCGGTTTGCGTCAGGGTGCATCTTCGTAGAATTCGTTATTGATAACCCGGTCCGTCGATGCATTATGTTTGCTCGACGTATATGATCCGTCGAGATGGACAAAAAGTATACAGCATTTCGTATAACAGGGTACGAGACTGTCAGGTACTTTTTGTCGAGGTTGGTCGAAACTGTATGTTTTTCTAGCTGCAAATACTAACATAAGTAATATTCATTTTATAATGAGAGCAGTAAAATTGTAATAGAATATTGTACAGGCAAATGGCTTTGGACTTGTTTCATTTTTGTACGAAAGAACATACTCTTTCCATTAATATCAGATACTTTTTTATCGAAGTTGATCGACAGCGAAGGTTTCTCTCACTGCAAAAATTAATATAAATAATATCCATCTCATAATGAAATCGGCAAAATTATAATTGACACAGTATAATGTTACACAGGTAAATAGTCTTGCACTTATTTCGTTTTCATAAGAAAAATATAGTGCCTCTGTTAATATCGGTTACATCACACTTTTTGTAGGTACACGTTCGCGGAGATAAGTATGAAATTTGAATAACATTGTTCGATAAGACCTCGGTGCAGTGAATACTGTGAGGGTCATCTGTGCAAAAAGAACGCAAAAATATTAATAATGGGAAGCAGCGAATTGACAGTGTGTGCATACAAAAATTTGCATAGTTAATGTCAAATTTCTGAATCCCCTAATTTTAAACCCATTCCCAAATGTTCAAATTCGCAACGAAACTCCGTAAAAATCAATAAACGTAAGTTAACTTTCCTCTTGGATATCATATTTTCTACAAGAAAATTAAATACATTTTAACTGTACAACGTCGGTATCGGTACACCTGCTTTTAACCAGGGTAAACCTAAAGTAACCCATGAACGTGTACTAAATTACCACTACTATATTACCATTTATCGAAAAAATCAACGTCGGTGAACCAAAGTGAGAAAGAAATTGTCCCAGTGAGCGGAGATAAGCGACAATTTATCGACGAAGGAACACACGAGAATTAATTAAAAAAACGCCGTAACATTCCGGCAGAAAACGGTACACGGGAGCGAGAAATAATGTCCGATAGGGAGATTAATTAATTGAACGGTGATCGTGGGTACAGTGTGACTAATGAATAGTTGCAGAGATACAGTGGCCGGCGTAATAAAGTGACCATTCTACATCGCATATAGAATAGCTCAAAACTAATGTTTTGAAAAATTAAAAGACTATTTGTAATAACAAAAACTTATAACTTATTTTAACAAAACAAACATTATCACGTATGACAAAAAATGTGACCACATCGTAAATCTTAAGTTACACTTAATTTATCACGGTCTTTTATAATCAGATAAACGAACTGTTAGTTACAAACAACTGTTAGTTATGTTCTGTTTACATCGTATGCACAGTACATCGCGTTTACGCGTTGCAATTAAATAAATATGTTAAAAATTCTGAGGTGGTCACTCTTTTTTATCATGTATTAAAATGCCTGTTTTGCTAAAATCAAGTACTTGCAAATATTTTTTTTTAATTGTTGTATAGTATCCTTATTCATTAAAGACACTAGTTTTAAGATATTCTGTATTGGTTATAATAGGATGGTTATTTTATTATGCCGATTACTGTATTTAAGCGAACGCGGACATTCAGCAGGAAATAAATGTAGCCGGCCTTCACCTTCCATCGAGAGATCACGGTTAGAAAGCCTATCGATCGGATCTGTGCGTTTGGAAAAATCGTCTTTCTAATGAAACACGACGACTCGTTGTTACGTTCTAAATTTACGACGAGCATTAACATCGCATCGATTAATCATTAGCCCCGAATTAATTCGTGCGATCGAGTCATCGCGAAGACATACAACGTCCGTTGCGTTCTTCCTTCGAACGAATACGTTGAACTCTGTCAAATGCGATCGAACTTCGCTTATTGCGACACACGTGCATTACTTTGAATAAATATCGAACAAATTATAATACGAACTTCGCACTCGATGCGTTGGGTTTTACAGGGGTTAGATCGTTGAGACGGATGAGGTCATGTTAGGTTAATCATTGTGAAGACATTTATGTTAATACGTTTGAGTTACTAAATCAGTGTATTATGATAACTTGGGTGGGTCACTAAGGTTAGGTCGTTGAGTCAAGTGTGGTTAGGTTATGTTAGATTAATGATTGTTGAGAAATTTATGTTGATGCATTCGAATTATTAGCATGTTGAGTTACTGCATCAGTTTATTATGATAACGTGGGTGAGTCACTAGAGTTAGGTCGTTGAGTCAAGTGTGGTTAGGTTATGTTAGGTTAATGATTGTTAAAAAATTTATATTGATACATTCGAATTACTGGAATATTGAGTTATTAGATCAGTGTATTATGGTAACGTGGGTGGGTCACAGGGGTTAGGTCGTTGAATCAAATGATGTTAGGTTCGGTTGAGACTGTTAAGACACTTATGTTGATTTTCCCGTCGAAACATAGTTGCAGCACGAGTTATTCGACGGTCCCGACATCCCGCAAATTAATTCCAATAACGAAGCTAAGCCATAAATAGCCGTGGTCTATTAGTAGTATGTCTAAAAGTCGAAGCAGCGACGAACGTACAAGAGAATGAAATTTCTCTGACACCCATAAGTGTCAACAGCGTCTCATACTTCCTAGGAACTTCAATTTTCGAACTCTCAAACGAATGGGCCATTAACATACTCGAAACGGAGCCAGTGTTCATAGCTTTTCACGATTTAGCCGTTTTTGTATCTGAAGAAACATTTGAAAGACATGATCAAGACTTACATTCGCCATTTTCTCTAACAGAACAAATTCAATAAATATTTTTTAGCTAAATCCATAGTCTGATCAGTGTGATGACGATACAGGTCATAGCTCGATATCAAATTTCTCTTAGATCCTATAAATGATTAAAATAAATAGGTTGGTTGAATATATATTTTCATTTGTTTACTACTTGCAATGAATTAAGTATAAGTTTGCTATGCATCCTTCACCAGTGCAATACATTTAATTGAAAACTCATTTCTTGAACCATTTCGTAAATTAATTCTTTCTTTTACTTACTTCCTCCTTTCACTCAATTTCTTTTACTTACAGCTCTATAATTGATTCACAAAATACATCAAGAAATTATATTGCGATAATGTAGGGCGTGGAACGATTATTATAAGTAGCGAACAAATGAAAATACAATCAACCAAGAATTATTTATACGAGCAAGGGTTAACACGCGATGATTGGAAGACGTTGATGATGTTCTCTGTGTAAAGTTTCCCGGCGGAAAGAGTTCAACGGGTCATTCGTCGAATTTCACCAGGTTCGACGATCGTAAAAGGATAAAAAGAAGAAATGAGAAATTGCGAAGGCCGAGAGCCGGTGAAATTATCCGCGGTCTCGTCGAGCCTCGTCGTCGTTCGATCCATTAACGATCACCAGTAGCTACGACGAAAGTGCGGCTGCTTTTCCTCTCGTGACGTGCTCGTTAACCCTTCCGGCCGCTAAATTATTCTTCGCTGCCAGGTTTCTCTTCCGATCGTTTCGGGGACAGTTGATGACCATCGTCGATACGGATAACTTCCATAGATCAAACAGATCGATGAATCGCGCTCGAACGATTCTTATAACTCGTTCTTATTTCCTCCGATTCGAGTACCCTGCATTTCTAAACTCTCATATAAATAAGCATATGAAAAAATCATCTAGGGTTAGATATCCCTTTTAGATTAAAAGATCATCTCCGTATTACATTTTGTGGCACAAATCGAACAACCAAAATAATCACGTAGATTCGACGCGAACTGGAAAATAAAAATAGAACATAGAATCGGAAATTGATAGTGTTTAAAGCTAAAAATCCGACGACAAATTCTGATTGCAGACAAACCGGGGTCGGATTCACCGGCGATGGCGCACACGGCTCTGCGCGACATCGTGGAGCGAGCCGTGGACGAGGCGAGGAAGTTGCCGAACATGGGTGGTTCCGGTGAAACCGGAAGGCCGCCGGAAGGAAGGAGCATCGCCGAGCACAGCTACGAGGACCTGCTTGCCACCGCTATACTGAACAAGGTCAGAAACAGAAAAAAAAGACAACGTAAGATCGCGAAACGTAGCTCGAGGGTGTCCTCGATCGCGCGGAATTCGAAACACGCTTAGCTCGTGGCTCGAGCGAGTGGATAAATCGATGAACGAAACACGACGGATTTTCTAGGTCATCGAGAAATTCCAAAAGGAACAGGTGGACGGTAATAGCAACGTTCTCCACGGGAAACCGGTGGCCGCGGCCGACTGTGCATCGAGTACGTGTCCCGTATCGGTTTATTTGAACACGCCGGCTTAGAAACGGCGAGGAAAGAGGGTGAAAGCTGACCAATCGGTTATGTTTTGCAGACGGTTACGAACCCGGCCTTGACGAGGGCGTCGAAGAAGGATGCAGCAGTCTGGAGCCGTTGTCCCACGACGATTACAGCAGCGATTGCAGCGCTGCGTGTTTGAGACGAGCCCAAAATCAGATGGAACCTACCGTCTCGCTTATGGTTGGTTCTTATGACCCATTTCTGGCCATTCTCCGTACACCCGTTTACAACCGTTTATAGAAAATGCAGAAATATAACGTTGTGGAAGATGTAGATGCACTCGTGTAAACTTATACGTGTTTCATTCGATATTACAGCAATGTTTCGCGGATAGTAGGTTAGCAGGTACTCGTCCGATAACGCACTCGTTCCTTGATAAGCAAAGCGAGTGGAACCGTTGCTCCACACGGAAATACGCGCAGTTAAACATCGAATAAATAAAAATAATTATAACGAGTAAAAATAATCCCGAACGGGATTTATCGATTCTACTTTCTAAGATCTGCGTGCGATCGTTTCTGTAATTTTTGTCAAATCCACTTTCTATGGCTATGTGACATTTTCCGAGAACCTCGAATGTACTTTCTATGATTTAAAAGATGATTAACTAAACGTTCGTGTTTTTTCTTTCGCAGATTGAGGAACGGATAGAAGAAGTAACGACGACTTATGCGTCCGACGAGGAACCCAAAGAAAATGAAGCCTTGACCATTAGGAACGCTCACCGAGTGCCATTTCCTGAACTTGGAATGGACATTATAGACCGTAAGTACTCCGCCGTTTTGATACGCTTTAATGGACTGTGTTTTAGGTTTTCTTTTGACAATTTACTGTAGACTATGTTTCACGTTTTTTGATACACTTTGGTAGACTGCTTTTCAACATTTTTAACACTTAGATTGTATTTCAGTTTTTTTTAATACACCTTGACACAGACTGTATTCCAGTTTTTGTTAATACAGTGTAACACGGAAATTTCATTTTTAAGGCAGTTTAGCACAGATTTGAATAAATAGATCTCAAGTTTAGACTTGAATGAACATTCCATCGCAATATAATGTTCTTTCGCGAATTGGATACGTCCGTAGGCGAATTACGCTTGCATGAGCGAAATTTTTCCCGCTGACACCAGGCTATTTCTAAACTATTTCTTCGCCTTTGCGTCCTGAGCAGTTGTCTTCTAATCGCGGTGATAATTACTTTCAAAGTTCATTCTCATGAAACCTTTCATTTTCATTTTCATGAAATTCTCATGATTTTCATGAAGTCGATTTTCACTTGTTGACTTGGCAAATAACGAAATAATACAATGCATACGATATAATGTAAGTATGTAATAGCATACGACAATTTGGTCAAGTGAACCATGTACTTTAATTCATGTGCTCATGTATGCATTCATGTGCTCACGTGTGAATTCACATACTCATATGGAATTCATGTGCTCATGTGTGAATTCATGTGCTCATGTGTGAATTCATGTGCTCATGTGTGGATTCATGTGCTCATGTATGAATTCATGTGCTCATGTATGCATTCATATGCTCATATGTGAATTCATGTGCTCACGTGTGAATTCATATGCTCATATATGAATTCATGTGTTCGAAGAAATGCATGTGGAAAAAATTTGTGATTACAGCTTCGCAGGAATCGTCGGAGGATAGCCAGGACGAGCCAGGCACACCCACCACGCACATGGGCTTGGTATCTCCCGTTGAATCCTGGGAAGAGAATTGGTTGTTCCAGAAGAAGAGAGTGCAAACCAAGGCCGACCCGGTTGCCATGTTGGTGCCGAATCCAAGCGCCGATTTCAAGGCTCTGATCGGTGACAAGGACGCCGAAGACACGTCCGACCTGTCCGAATGTTCCTCGGCTCAATCCGACGAGGAGATCGAGAAGGAGCTGATGGAGGCTATAAACAACGTGGTGCCGCGATCCCCGAAGAGAACCGGCTTCCAAGATGGCGACGAAGACGGTACAGAGACGTACATAAAAGAGACAAATTGTACGGAAGATTTTAAGGGCGATTCTAAGAGAGACAATACAAAAACTGTTCCTGAAGAAGTCGGAAGAACGAATCGGAAAAGGACCGAGTGGAACGAAGAGACGAAAGGAAGAAATTTGGTAAAAAATATGGAAGAAAGTGCAAACAACGAAGCCAAAGAAGAAAAGAAAGTGAACGAGGTTGAAACACGATCGATGAACTCGGTCGATGACAAAATGGAGGTTGAACGAAGGACCAACGAGGAATTTAAAGATGAAAGAACGATGAATGTTACTCGATCGATGGAGGAAGTTAAAATTGACGATACAACGAAGACCAAATCCGCGGATCCTTTATTAGCATCCTCGGAGGAAGAAAATTCGTGCGTGCCAAAAACACCCACGTCCACGCCAACGTTGACCTTCGTGCCGGACAGCAATTTCGAGGACGTCGGAGAGGAAAAGATCGTTTTGAGGGAAGAAAATGTTCTTAATTCGCTGGAATGCGCTAAGAAGAAGCTGATGGCTGTTAATGATGATGTCGTGGAACCGTTCAAAGAGGAGGAAACGTCTGGGCAGCAAAAAGCCGACTTTCATGGTAAGCACCTTGCTAATGCGGATAATTAGAGTGGGCCCTCGTTATATTGCCGTAAACCGGGGCGTCACGCTGTAACATTCTTGGGATTGAGAATAATGTACTTAGTTCATAATGAACGAGTTCACAAAATCATAACATGTATCATTGTATTCACAAAATTTTAACATTAATCATTGTATTCACAAAACCATAACATGAATCAATCCAAAGATTAAAAATCTGTTACATTATATGAGAGTCTATTGTGTTGATACGTAGCTGTACTATTAAAATGTAGCTTTAACTATAATCCATGATATCGTTTTTGAACATGTCCATAGCAGAAGATATTCAGCAAGAGAGTGAATACACTGAACACTATGATACGGCGACACAAAGGCATTTAGACAGTTTAACAAAGCTCGAAGGTTCGGAACAATTGAAAAGCTCCTCAGAAGAGAATACAGAGAGGTACGTTTTTATTTGCAACAAATTGAAATTATTCTGTTGAAATAATTACAAAAATCGTGCATGACCACTTATATTTAAATTGAAACTAAAACACAAAAGCGGATAATAAATCATGGATAATATGCAAACTAGTCTACAAAGTGATGATGAATTTATTTATTAACATTTACATATTTATATTATACATTTATTAATTTACATTTTGACGAAAGCATCTGATTATTATTCGTAGTTTGAAATAAGAAATCTAAGCTCCGTCATTTTGACGAGTTTCGTAAATTTAGTGTTAATCATATAAAAAGTATGACTATACAATCCTATCTTGTCTACGAGAGAAAAATTTGATTATGTTTGAATTACTGCGAAATATGTAATCCAAGGAATGAATTTTGTTCGAATGTTGCACAAACTTCGCGTTTTAATGCTTGAAATCCGATCGATTGTTTTCTAACGAACCGAAACAACGTTCATCCAGTAACGTCAACGATTAATCCGCGAAACGTTCCGCGAAATATTATTTCCGTCGATGATATTGTAACGATTCTTCAACATTCCATTGTGCAGCAGGTGCCGAAAAGCTGCGGCGCTCGCCAAAGCTGATTCGGCTTCGTACGAGTCTCTGAAGACCAAAAAATCGGAAGAGGAGGTTCAACTGGCTGCACCTCCGAGACCAGGTGAACAAACAACTTCGTCACTTGCCTTGATACATAATCCTATAATCACATAATCTTTCTTCTTTACCCCTAAACCATTGGTCCCTACATTACACCCTTAATCCTTCACCAAACTCTTCAATGTTACGTTCGCAATTTTACATTTGCAATTTTTACATTTGAAATTTTACTTTTGCAATTTTATATTTGCAATTTGAAGTTTGGACTTTTACATTGAAATTTTACATTTGCAATTTTACATTTGCAATTTTAAATTTGCAATTTTACATTCGCAATTTTACATTTGCAATTTTTACATTTGTAATTTTACATTTGCAATTTTAAATTTGCAATTTTACGTTTGGACTTTTACATTACAATTTTACATTTGCAATTTTACATTATACAACTGTTATTTTTATGGACGAACAGGTACGATCGCTGAACGGGAACACAAGAAATGGGAGAATGCTCCTCCGATTCGGAACAACCCGTACAGCGAAGAGAACATCCAGAAGAGGTTGTTGGAGAGACAGTACTCCAGAAGATCGTCAGACATTCCCGGGTAAAGATTCAATTCGATTTTATGAGTCAAATTAAAATATACCTTTCGCGAACATGAACCTGCTACAGTGATGATTTTTTTTTAGAATTCACACCGAATTGCCGAAGAGCAACGGGGAGGATTTGGATGTCGTGCTGACCCCTCATGAACCGGACATCAAACGGTAATCTCAAAGTTTCTTAATTTGTTTTATAAAATGTTACCATTAGTTCAAACATATCCCTAACCTTCAATGTCGTTATATCCAGAATATAACTAGCCTGCAGTACCGTCAGATCCGAAATCCCCCTAAATCCTTAGAGCAATATCTGTAGGTTTTAAACACGAACACGATACGAATCGATGTGATCAACAGGTTCGGCAGGGACTACTATATCAACCATTCGAGAGCGTCGAGCAACGAGAAGGGACGAAGATCGGCCGCGTCGACGTCGAGCAGACCCAGCAGCTCGTTGTCCCAAGGATCGAGCTCAACAGGGCCCGACCAGGATCAACAGGTGAGTTTGCAGCTCGAAAAGTTCGAGGAGGCGTCCCTGCGCGGCAGTCTTTCTAGACGGACCTATCGCGATCCGTACGCCAGTCCACATTTTGCGATCAACCCTCTTCTGCGAATGGATTTCGATGCTAACCGGTCCAACGATAAACCGGCGTCCGATGTCTCGGACGACGACGAACGACCGTTCACGATCGTCGAATCGAACGTAGAGACCCACAACACGATCGTCGAATCCGACGTGTTTCTCAAAGAGAACGATTATCCACCACGGATCGAAGACAATATCTCGTTCGTGCTGAACGAGTCCGTCGGCAAGACCGTCTTCAACCCTCTCTGCGGGACGAGAACGAGTCCCGATCAGGATTCGGGAACCTACTCCATCGACTCGAGCAATCGGGAGAGCGGCAGGAAACAGGCTCCGCACGATTACGGGAGATTATGGATCGATCTGTACAACAAGGACGATCAGATAGTCTCGTCGAACGGCAGGCGATACTGGAACTTCAACGGGTACAAGTATCACACGTTCGGGGGTATAAAGAACGGTTTCGTCAAGTACTCGGAGGACTCCGACGAGGATCCGTGTCCCGGAAACGGCCTAATGATCGACACGACGAACTTCGCGGATCTCACGTTCCAGACTTTCGGCGGGATCAAGAGGAACGGCAGGATCGACGGGAAAGGATTGCCGACGTACAAGAGGGTGACTCTCAGGTCGTCCGGGAGGAGTGTTCGGAATCTCAGAGGATCCAGGAGCTGTCGAAGCGAGCCGGTCCTGGGAAACGGGCCGGCTGAGACGATCCTGGACGAGAATTTGCCGGAGGACGATTGGCTGAGCGACGAATCCGAGATCGAAGCGATATCCCGCAAAGTACCGAGACGTTTGAACGCGACGGAGCACAGAAGAAGGAACAACGGCGGATCGTCGACGAGAAAATGGAAGACGACGTCGTGTCGGTCGTCGTCGGACGAGGATTGGCAGGACGTCGACTCGCGTGCACCTGACAAGGTGATCATGACGAAGTTCCTGAAGGACGCGTCCAGGAGAGCGAAGTCGCGCTCGCACGTGGACAACGAGTCCACGTATTTTCTGAACACGTCCAGGAGGAGGGTGTTCGACGAGAACTCGAGCAAATGTAAATCGAAACAGCGCTCCTCGGACGACAATAACAGCCTGAAGCTGGAGCCACCGATCGTCCCCGAGGTCGTCGAGAGAACGTTCGAAACTCTTCGGGATCTGAGAGTGAACGGCAGGAAGAAGAAGAACAAGAGTCCAGAGCCGAGGAAAAAATTCGGAGTGAGGTGTTTGAGCGACCTTACGATCTGGTGATGAGTTACCGATTTATTTGGAGAACCTTTGTTGGACTCTTCTGGGTCGTCCTAAAAGGTTATGGAAGTTATTACGTAATGTTTTTGGAGTAATTTGAAGCATCGACGATTATTTTTGTTTTTTATTATCGCGGGCATTTAACGAGACACGATCGACTGCGACGAAGAGGAGTCACGTGGTTGAAGACTGTTTAATTTAGGGGACTAATTAAGTTGGCTCTTTACTTACTGCGAGAATTCGGATTTTCGGGCGGGTTTACTTAACGGGGAGTTTTCTTTTTTTTTATTGTTTATATGAACGACGGTGCCATATATCGTTGACAAAGTTCCTTCACGGTGTTCTGTATGAATCTGATACGAGGGTAGAATGATATGACAAGTGCATGATAGGCTTCCGTAGGGATAACGACGATGCAGGGGAATGGTCCATTGCTTGTTGATACTTAATTGTTTGATAATCTGCAAATTTTGAATTTCTGTGTTGGGATGTTGAATAGTTCAAAATTTGGGGGTTTGGATGATTAGGAAATTTGGAACTTTAGAAATTTGGAAATTTGGAAATTTGGAAATTTGGAAATTTGGAAATTTGGAAATTTGGAAATTTGGAAATTTAGAAATTTAGAAATTTGAGAATTCGACAATTTCAAAATGTGACAAATTCGGAGGTTTAAAAATTTCAGCGATCTGGAAAATCGGAAATTCGAGAACTAAAAATTAGATAACTTGAAAACATAATCAAATTAATAACCTAAACTGAGGATGCAGAAATTCGAGAATTTGAAATCCTAGTCTATGAAAACTTAAAAATCTAGAAACTCAAGAATGTACATATTGGTTCTCCAAAAAAGGAGGCAAATGATGAATGGTTCCTCCCTCTACGCTCGTTTTTATCCAAAAGAAGCCTACTTTGTACATAAATGTACATACATGTTGCTCCTATGCTAAAAGAGTAAATAAATCTCTAATCTAAATTAATTTTCTTTTACAATGTAGATAATGTCGAAATTGAAGATCTTATAAAAAATACTGTTTATATGTTTATTTATTATTTAAGAAAGAAAATTAGGAACAATTCTCTCTTGAAGTTAATTTTTGTACAAATCTAAAAATTAACGATTTTTGTTACTCTTGTAGCAAATCAGCGATATATTTTTTCGATAGAATAACGGAGAAGCTTATTGTAGAAAGGATTGTGTATATTGTAACTATTTATAAATATACTGTTTATAAATACTTTATTTTACTTGAGACGCATGACACTATTAAACGGTGTAGGTGTTCTGTTCCTACATTAATCCTAGAAAATTTACTTGTATTTCACGACTCACGCACGATGTAGAAAAAAAACATTGTCGATTTGTTGATCGTATACTTAACACGTCAGCTAATACAGTGGTGGGCATGAAAACATAATCGTGCACTCGAGGGCACTGATGAATACTTAATTCCCCGATTTAAATATGTTGCATCTCCAAATTTGGGAAAGTGAAAATTAGAAATTTTCAGAATCATCAAATATCGAATTCCCAAATTCTCACGTTCCCAAAATCATAATTTTCTAAATTTCCAAATTCCCAAATTCCCACATCCCCAAATTCTCATATCCCCAAATTCCCACATCCCTAAATTCCTACATCCCCAAATTCCCACATCCCCAAATTCCCACATCCCCGAATTCCCACATCCCCAAATTCCCACATCCCCGAATTCCCACATCCCCAAATTCCCACATCCCCAAATTCCCACATCCCCAAATTCCCACATCCCCAAATTCCCACATCCCCAAATTCCCACATCCCCAAATTCCCACATCCCCAAATTCCCACATCCCCAAATTCCCACATCCCCAAATTCCCACATCCCCAAAATCCCACATCCCCAAAATCCCACATCCCCAAATTCCTGCGTCACCAAATCCCCGAATTGCAACCCCTAAGTCCCCAAATCTTAAATTCCAAATTTCCAAATTTAAAAATCCCCACACGTCTCCACTACCACATCCTTGCATATCCCATAGACATCAGTGCCCGTTCGTCGAGCATCCAATCTGCCCATCACTGATCTAATTCATCCTGAACGTGGACACTTCCACGTTATCTCAACCATTTGCAATAACAAAAAGAAGAGACTGTCCAGATAATTCAACGACATTTAAATCTCTGCCTGAAGCGACTGTAAATAAATCTTTTGTTGACTCTTTCTTATAGATACACGCACGAGTAACGTAGCAATCTTGTACAAAAGACAATTCATGCTTGTATATGTATAATACCTCGTAGATCGTACACCGAAAAGTATCAATACGAAAGGTTGTGAAAAAAAAAAAACGTTCTCGTAGTACGATGTCGTTCGGTGCACGTTGCACATGCATGTCCCTGTGAAAATGCCTTTGAATCGGTAAGTACCGTTTACATGCGTTTGTATTTTAGTGCATGCTCACTAACAACATTTGAAGCACTGCATGCCCGATAATCGAGGCGACTTCTTTCAATTTAAAACGTCGAACATGGAACGTTCGATCGAGTTCTGCACTGATTTATTCTCGCACGAAAATGGGTTTAATCCTTTCGTTACGTTTGCAATTCACGATCACTTTGTTGCATTCAATTGAATTCAATAAGATTGTGCGTTTAATTGCGTGTAATATAATTTAATAGAATTGTACGTTTATTTGTGTTTCATTTAATTTAATAGAATTATGCGTTTCATTTAATTTAATGGAATTATGTGTTTCGTTCAATTCAATAGAATCACACGTGTCATTCATTATGGCATTGTTTCGTTCCTAATTGCAAAATTTATAATAACGTTCTTACAACTTGATGATACAAAGATCACTAGAGTGATTCAGTGATCTATAAGACATTTTTGGTAAAAAAAAAAAAGTGTAAAAAATTTTGTATTTAATATTTGATATTAAAAATAGTTTATATGTCATCACTGTAGTAGGATGTCCTGTAAGTTTCTTCCCTTTTGTGATATATAAACGCTGTTCAAGAAATATTTTGCAAGTAATTCTAAAAATTCTAAAAGGAATAATGATCTTAGAATCGTCTTAGAAATGGAAGAGGATGATTGAGCAGAACAGGTTACATTTAATGCAACAAATCCACCTTAATCAATAAATATTGTGTATCGAATATTGTGTAAATGAATACATTTCTGTGAAAAAAGGAAGAAACTAATGGACACCCTAATATATTATCATGTATAAGGTTCCTATATTTTCGAACGCGGAAGCCGATTAGCATATGGTAATGTTCGGTGACGAAAGGGTTAAATAGAACTAACAGCTCGAAGTGAAATATGCATGCCGCTTCGTAGAGCACTAATGGCCGCACCGAATTCGTTTCAGCTATTAACCCATCGCGAAGGGCCCTCGAAACGCTCGGTGGAACGGAAACCGTGGTGGCTGCTGAATATTTAATTCTATCGGAACGGCTCTCTGTTTCAGGAGGAGACGCGATATCGCGAGACCGAGGCGTTACTGAATCGCAGCAACGACGTCAAGTCGAAGGTCGCCAAATGGCAGAACAACATCGCCGAGAACAAATATCAGACCGGGATTCGATCGACGGACTGCTCGAACGACGTGGAGAGACCGAACTCGAGGAGGACCGAGCTGCAGAGGACGTGGGAGGAGCAACGGATGGAGGAGATCCTGGAGAACGAGAGGAAGAACAACAAGAACGAGATCAACGCGAAACTGAACAACCAGGAGAGCTACGACGTCGCCGTGATCGAGACGAGGAGAACGAAAGCCGACGAGAATCCGCGTAAGATCAAGAGGATCGATCTGAAGGCGTACGGTTTCGAGAACGAGTTCTTCGCGAACGGCGACAACAAGTCGACGAGAACGTCGACGCCGAGGGTCGTCAACAAGCTGGACCTGAAGATGTTCGGTTACGACGGCGGCATTCGACGAACGCAGTCCAACATTCAGTTGAACAGCGTCGACAACGACGACTTCAAGCCGAGGGTCACGCTAACGAGGAACAAGTCGAATTTGACCCGTCGACGCGATTATGCGAACGAACGTCGCGACCTGACACGAGCCTCCGACGACGACAACCTGACGCAGAGCACGGAGGATCTGAACAGGTTTCAGGGCGTGGGTTACAACGGGTTCGGTATGAAATCGGCGAAATCGGTGCCCAACATCGCCAAGTTTTACTCGAACACGATCGACAACCACGATGACGAAGAGGCGGAGAGCTTTAGCCAGGGCTCGTACGATCTGGGGATCGTGAAGAACGGATCGGTGAAGAACATAGCGAACAATTATGATCACGAGAAGTGCAACATCAAAGGCAGCGACTGTTCGGTTGATGAGTCCGGAAACGACACGGATAACTCGTCCGAGAAGGAACAACGCTCGAAGAAGATCCTGAACCAGGAGGAGACGGACAACAAGGTGCTGCCCATGCCTTCGGTTAGGCGACTAGCTCAGGCTTTCAGCAAACAGTCTGAGAACGTCCCTGTCGCTGTCACCAAGGTGAGAAGTAGTTTTTTAATAAGTAAACGTGTTCATTTTTAATGAACATTAATGAACATGGACAGGATATGTACATTTTTAATGAACATGTTCAGTGTTACACTGTAAAAGTTGAAATAAGTCTTCTATAAATTGTCAGCGATAATTATTATAGGAGTTTGGCAAATGATCCTTGTTTCTTTCAGGCAAATAAATCGAGCAACGTGTACAAGGAACGATCATCGACACCTGAGATACAGATAGTCGAATCCCCCAGGCAAATGCACAGTTTGACGGCCAGATCGTTGTCGAAACAGTTTCGAGAGGGTCTCAGACAGATTCCGAATAAAGTAACATCACCACCGGCGAGCCACGTCACCATGGAACAAAGCAAAATGCCGGAGAACCAAACGGAAGTGGTGCAGGCGAAGAACGACTCGTCGAACGACGTGAACGTGATTTTGCCTGGGAAATTAAAGTCGAATATCATATTCTGGGAACAGATGCAGAGGAGGAGCTAGAAGGACTGATGCGTCTGGAATCGTGGTGGATTCGTGGACGTCTCGCGAAACCGGAAGTTGAAGAACGTGAGGCGAATTTGGACGGGTCGGAACAGAAACCCACGTGTTCGACGATTTTTTCAAATCGTCGGGATTGACAAATTTTCGAGATGAAACTTAGTCTCGAGACCGTTTTTTTTTTCTTCGTTCTTTATTCTTTTCGTAGGCGGAGAAGTTTGCTCGAGGAAGTGACTTCGAAAATTAATATCGGTTTACTGAAGTGTGTTTTACGGTCCTTGCTCGGTGCAAGAACGTATAACACCGTATCGAAAAAAATAGTTAAACGACTATCCGAAACGACACAGGCTCAATGAACGATTGATCATATCGTTCGTCGTATCGTGAATGATAGAAGCAGTTGCACGTGTGTCGAAAATTTGTTGACACGACAGTGCGTGTGCCAAATGATACTAACTCGTGATCAGCCAAAGAGTATATTTTTGCATCGTTCTTTCGAAATGTTTCAGCGAATTAAGGTATATAAATTTTACTGTACGAGCATTGAAAGTCTTCTTTTTTGTTTTGAAAATGATCTACCAAATTTTAACACTCGTTTTACGATCAATTGTAAATATATAGATTTTTGAATGCAATAAAATCATTCAAATCGTCGTATGTATATAAAGGAACCACGAATAGTCACAAAGGTTTTTATATACAAATCTTTCCTATCGTACTTGCAGGTATTTGTTATTTATTATTTATTAACGTTTTAAATATATGTATCGATGTATATACGAGTTATCAACGTAACAATTCAGTGGGCAATATTTCTTTTATAAAATATCAAAATTTATATGAATTTAATCTTACCTTACCTGTATACTAAAACTGTGCTATATTGATATAAGAAATATATTGTTTATTATTAATTCATGTATTTCCATAACACCATTTCTGTCGTAGACTTACAGGATCATAAGCTGGGACTCTTAAACGTGTTACGTTTCGTGTGTTATCGTTAGATTTTAATTTTAAAAAATGTAGTGCTATGTACATGTAGTGAAGAGAAGAAATTACTCGTCGAAAACATTATGTTTAAGGAACTATAGCGCGTTAAGAGAAGTCTGGAATGGGTCAAGGATCATTGAGATCGAACTACCACAATTATTCAAAAAAATGCTCCACGTTTTATTCGAACATTTGCACATATATGAGCCCGTTTAAAAATCACTAATTCTATGCATATCATTTAATCATAAAAATAGTTTTTCGTCGTACGAATAATTATAAAGACGATCACAGTACAAATCGTGGTGTATCAAAAAAGAAATCATTACACCCGAGAAAGTAATTTTTGCAAAATGTTTACAATTCTTTTGAGCCATTCTGAAAGTTTCCTCGACGGACTTCGAAAACATTGGCTCCAAGTGAAACACGAAACCAAAGGTCAATAATATATGCATCTGGTTTTGTGAAACGGTATGCTTTCTAACTCGGCCGCGTGTTTCCGTCGATAATCCCACAGAAAATGATCTATGAGTATAGCGTTTATGTCCGTTTTCTTCAAGTCCAAATTCGGATAACGCTCGATGAGGGACCACACTTCGTTTTTCACCCGCTCGACCGCTTCTATCGAACATCCACGGATTTCTATCTCATCGTCGCTACCATTTTCTAATTCAACATCTGCAAATATTAAACACATAATAGCCTCTATTAAGCTTGTGTAATTGCAAACACAGTGCAATCTCGCTATATTGCTAGGAATTTGCAAACGGCAAAACTCTCAAATACCCAAATCTCCAGATTCGCCCATCGATGGCCATATAGCGAGATTCCATTGTAATCTGTTCCATAGGAAACTTACCGCACTGCAATCTGCTGAGCAGCGGATTACTATATCGAATTGCACCGAAGTGCACCAAAACTTGAGGTATACGATAATCGGCGAACATCGTGATGTAATCTATGTCGTGGAATTTACCAATTCCTTCGCCTTTGTAGCAAGCCCAAATATCCCCCACAAGTATTTGAGCTCTTTTGTAAAAGCTGACTGAAATGAAACGAATCGTTTTATATGAAGAAAGAAACGAACGAATCGAAGATGATTTTAGTTACCTCTATGACCTTCATAGTCTGCCTCATCTTGATACGACTCGAATTCGTTCACGATACGTTTGAGCAGCTGCTCTGCTGAGCCTGAACAGGACTTGATGCATTCCACGAATGTACCTAGAATAAATAAAAGAATAGGAATTAACTATGTATAATCTGTATTCTATACATGTTACAAGTTCTTTAGCGAATTCATTTTAGAATGATGAGTCCCAAGAAGCGAGTTAACACGCATTTGCAAAGCGCTTTGTACAGTCTAGTGTATAACTTTACAGTCTAATTTTGACGATTTTGCAAAGATGTTAAAAATGTAACAGCAAAGTTAAAGTCAATTAAGAAAATGTCATCATTTTTGTTTTGTCCTGTTGCTTCTCTAAGAATTCTTTCTTTTTCTTAGAGGTCGGTAAAGTTCTGCACCAGATGATCTCAGGAAATTATTTCAAGCATGTACCTTGATACTTCTCTAACAAAATCTTTCCAGCCTCTCGCAAGGACTTAACTCTTTCGTCTAACAGCGGAATACTAGTTTGATTATCACCACGAAAAATTTGTTCTGCCTCGCATCTTGTTATCTGCGAGTAATACTTTGGATCGACTATATGTTTCCCCTCCTGTTCGAAGTAAACGATTAAAACAGAAAAAGAGATTAACATTTGAACGATTATAATTAACATTTCAAAACGACGTAAACAAACGGATTTATAACAAACAAAAGAAGCTAGTCATACATGAGACGTGATAAAATGACGTTTTGCGTATGCAATATGTAAAGTTTCAACGAAACTGTCGTTTGAAATGCTACTGGCAATTAAATTTTTTAGGGTAGGTTCGTATAATAATGTTACACATTGACAAATGAGATGAATTCCGCGTGCAATAAGTATACGCTTGATATCATTGCTCTCAAAAAGCCTACGTAAGTATTTGTCATCTGAAAAATAACAACTTTTACAATGCATGCTTTTCTATATTAATCAGAGATTTGGACAAGCTTACTGAAACAATTCCTAAGCCCAAAGGTGCAATTCCAAATTTTGGTCTACCAAAATGGAAGGTGATGCCACTGGAATCGAAAATTCCAATGGTCCCTGGACCAGAAGGAGCTTACAATTTTACTCGTAGCAAAATTGGACACGGATTATGGATTCCATCAACAGATGCAGAGTTCAACTTAAGCGATCCAAACTGTTATGAAATGAAATTGAGCTATGACTCTCTTCACGACAAGCACTTACTCCCTTATTTCTCTAGACCAAATAATCTTCAGCATTTAATTAAAGCTGGTCTCATTACCAAGGACTTGGATGCTAAATGCTCTTTAAAAGATTACAATATGTACAGAAAATACTTGCGAAGAATACATTGCGACAGTGTAAAAAAGGAATTAGAAAAAAGGACAAAATGGTCCATTGAAGATAATGCTATTCAATATGCACAGGACCAAGCAAAGAAAGAAGAAAAAAAGTAATTTTAATTGTTCCTATTAAATTAAAAACATGAATACATAACTTTTCATACAACTCTTGACAGATTGCAAGAGAGAGAAAAATTATTACAGCTGAGGAAGGCACTTATCAGAAGCCGTAAGAGGGCTGAAAAACTAAAACTTAGAAAACAGGAAGAAAAGCAACGAAGAGCGGAAGAAAAATTGCGAGCATTGATCCAAAAAAAGAAGGAAGATCAACATTTACGACATATTAAAAGCGCAGCGCGTACCGAATTCATTAAACAGAAGCAACTAGCTGCTGCAGACATTAGACGGCAAAAAATAATTCAAACCTTTTTAGAATGGAATAGAAAGGAACGTAGACGTAAGAAAACTTTGCAAATGCGATTAGCACAAGAGAAAAAAGAGAAGCATAAAATATTGGAGCAGAAGTATGTATAATAATAATAAAATAATGTAAATTGACCACTTATTTTGTTATTATTCCAGGTGGAAAGAGAAACAACAGTTTCAACAAAACCAAATAGAAAAAGAACAATTTTTACTAAAATGTGCAGAAGATCAACGTAAAAATTTTATAGAAGCTTATAATGAAAAAGTAAAGAAGGAAACGGAAAGAATGAAAAGTACTTGTTAAAAAATGATCAGATCTTAGCAAGAATATATTGACACATGTAAAAATTTTATTTTTAGGGCTTTTCAAAGATGTACAAATGTATATAAAATGTTACTTAGCTAGACATAGACCTGGAAATAAAGATCGAGTTTGCTGCGAGAAATTTTTTGAGGATGATGATCTGGTATCTTTTATAAATTTACAAGTGTATATATACTATTTATACTCATACACAGGATATACCAATTTTTATCACAAAACTTTATCAACGTATTTAAGTATAAATAAATAAAATGTTATGTTTCTTCATTTATATTTATAAAACATGCTGATAAGATTTTGCAAAGTCTACCCCGATGAAACAAAAAAAGATAAAATAAAATCTTTTCAGCCTAGTAAACAACTTAAAATAATACCATCAAAAATGCAAGAAGCAAAGAAAGAAAAGATGAAAGCAACAGAAGATTTAAGTCCAGGGACAAAAAAAGTAATGTCAAGAAAACTAAAGAGTCAAAGTTCAAAAACAGTGAGAAGTATTAAAAAGCAAGAAGGACATGATCTGAAAAAAAAGAAATCAAAAATGACTAAAGCTCGTCAAAGCACTAATAGAAGAAGAAGGAAGAGAAAGAAGAGAGGAAAGGTAGAAGAAGTTAAAGAAGAAGAAGAACCTGAAATAGAAATGAAGGAACAACCTGTATCAACGTTAAAAACAGAAGTTTCAGATACAGAGCTTGCTCCTAAATTTGAAGAAAAATGCAGATGTCAGACAATTGAAGATGCCATAAAAACAGATAAAACATAAAAGTAAATAATCTATTACAATTTTTCAACAGTAAATTTAAGTAATATTTCAACTTACGTTTATAGCCCTCTTAATAGCAGCACATAATGCAAAATATCCAGTCTGACCATTAACAGTCCACTTGAGAGAATCCCTCTTACTCCAAAAAGAATAATTCAATGTATCCAAGACAAATATCCAATCAACAGCAATTGGATCTTCAGGAGAAGGATGAAATTCGAGTTGAGAAAAATTGTTAACGCTTACTTCACGATTTTTAAGACCTTCTAAAATCTGTTTACAAAGATAGTTACAATTAAGATAAGATTAATTACAAGTTCAACAGAATATTCCGTTTTACTTTTTAACAAATTAAAATACTGCAACAAACAATTTAGTTACTATCATATCTTCCGAAAACACTACGTTAAATTTATATCTGAAAAAAAAGTTCTAAAATAAAAGAAAAATTTAAAAAGTAATAAAAACTTATTTACCGCACAGGCAAGATTTTTAACACCTTCTTCTTCGATGAAAACGTTCTTTGATAGTCTCGCTATTACTTTCGCTGATTCCTTTGGCATTAGGGCCATGGTTGATTGAGTATCACAGTTTATTTAGTCAGGAATTTAAAAAAAAATTAAATCTAAGAAGAAATTTGTAGCTACCCCATGAACCCTTCACACACTACTCATCCCATACACATATAATCAAGTCTGTAGTCACGTGATATCATCACATGACCATTTATTGCCACTGTGTTAGCAACGAACGCGTGGTAAACAGATATGGCTGCTAATGTCAAAATTTGTGAGATTGATTTTTTAATGATCCCTTAAGTACGTGCACAGATGATCTTTTTGAAATATTTGTACTAGCATTTTATAATACATCGAGTTAAGGTAAGCTCTTTACACTTTTTGATCACGCTGGTCGGTATAAATATGTTTTCTAAGCAATGTTCAGCACATATAATTGTTTAAGCACAATAATAAGAGAATTTTTTTCATTTACTGACATAAAATATAATAAAGTAATTTTAATTTTATACGTTTATGTCTGTTATAGTCAACTACTAACGTTATACGTATGAAAATAAAGCATATGTAACATATTTTTTGTGGTTTTTTTTTCACCTTACATGATTCCATAATTATATTATCTATATTCATTGGTAGTTTCAACAATAGATCATATCATGAATTTCCTTATATAACGTTTTATAAAATATTACATATAAGATGAAATCTGTGTTTGAAATTGAGCACAATATTCAAGTTGACAGTCAATGTATAAAGTGTCGTATCACTTTATTTAATCAATCATAACATTTAATAATACATAATTTAACTGATAAATGTATTCTGTGTTTAAGTTTTTACATAAGGACATGCGTTTTATTTTACGATACATTCGATTGTAGGTAATACCTAATTTTATTATCATAGGCAACTATTTTCTGTAAAGTTTGATAAGATTCGAAACTTCAACACTTGATTTGTAATTTACATACGTAACACAAATTACAATGCTCAAATAATATGTATCGTCGTATTTACATATAAAATCTCGTTATTGCAATACTAATATATTAACTTTTGCATTGTATCCCTGCATACTTGTTTCAACCTTCTTTTTTCCCGTAACTAATAAAATGATTTTATAATCTTATATTTAAATTGTTATGTATGTATTTTTTTAAACATTTCTTCCAAAAGTTATTAAATCGTACGATTAAACAGAATATTTTGAATTACGATGTAACTTACAAAATACGAATAATATTACAAACATGTTTCGAATCCTAGAGTCTGAAAAGTCAAATGGTAGTGTGCTTCATCGCATTCATTCATTCAAATAACATATGTACATAATACCCCCTCAACATAAAATGAACAGATTAAGGCTCCAGCAGGCTATAGGCTACATTCTACAATGTACAATGCATTATGTACTTTGTTAGTTTCCGTTTTCGCATACATGTCTGGTTGTGTAATGTGTGGTAAGCGATAGCACCAAAAGATTTTTCAACATTGTTACTTGATACAAATGATCCATATAACTACAATATGATTAACACAGAAATCAAGTTGCAATGATTAACATTTATTTTATTTAGTATTATTAAACTTTGCAACGTATCTGCCATAATAGACATACTTATCGTAAAACAATACGTCTTAACAAAAATGTATAAATTTATACTTTATGAAATATAAAGTTGGACAAAAATAGTAGGCCTTGCCCACCGATATTTGATAAGAATTACGTTTCTCTTTGTATATTTTGTGTACTGAGTGGTATGAACACTTAATGGTATTCTTTACCAGATTGTAAATTTCTGATAGAAATCCCTATTCAGTTTGACATATATTTTGATAACACCTGTGGCCCCAGCATGCTATTATATTTTCACATAGCATGAAACCAGTGTGGTAATGTTCATTTAAAGATACACTAATAAGTGTGTTGTTGTGCTTTTTAGATGTTATAAGACATAAGTGTTAGAAAAAATTGTATTATTGTGCAATTAATGAATTGAAATTTTAATCATCACTGACTCAAGTATTTTAACTCGATGATTTAATTAGGCTGACCGAACATGCACATGTTAGACAGCAATTTCTTTCCCACTGTGCAACATTTCTTATGCTAAACTTTATATAATGTTGACTATTAACACCATGATTTCAATACGAGATAAAACAAAGGCAATAAATGTTTTAGTTTGAAGTTTCAACTTCAAACTATAAAAATAATAATTCGCATAAAACTTATGGAGTAGAATTATATTCATCCACATTACCAATAAGATAATAATCCGTATAATTAATTATAATAGATAGATTCAATAAATACAGTTCATCAGAAAGTTCAACCTGAAATTGAATTATTGCACAAAATCATGAAAATATAAATCGAATAATTTATACCTGCCCGATGTTAACAGTGTGGATTACTACCTAATTGATAAAAGTTGAATGAATCCATTAAATGCATTAATCAACTCCAATATTCCACTCCAGGTTTCTCGTTGACGTTTGATTTTATCTATCGGTTACACATTTGATACAGTTCAATTTTTTACATACAATTCTAATTAAAATGCTTACAAAAAGTAAGACCAAGAATTCCCGTTACCTCAAATGCATAAATCATTAAGTACTAGTAATTTTCTAAGCAAACATAACACTCATCCAATTAATTTAAAAATTAATACATAAAGCAATATTATTTTAAATACTGTAAAACAATGGACGTTTTTATCCTAATGACAAGTTTTTTTTAACAATATGTAAATTTTAATATAAACGAAATCAGCATCATATCAAAGCATTTACAGATAAAATTCATTAAATGTAATAGAAGAAAGTAAATACGTACTTTTAGTTGTTAGAAATCATTAATATAGAACATACAAAATGAATTAAAAAAAGAAATAATATTGTAATCAAAATGCCTGTTTGTTTTGTTTTTCTTTTTTTTGTAAGCAGTTGACAGCTACAAAGATATTCCTCTTTATTGCTTTTGTTTCTGTAACGAGATACATTATGGGGTCCAGAGGAACCTTGAGTGGCATGCATGAGTTTCAGTCAAACACGTTTAACCAAATATTACATAGCATCATTACATTTGCTCCCATGCACATCACACCTCCAGACTTCACCCATGCAGCAAAATGCGCTTTTTTAATTATTTCTCTTAATATTATATAAAAAAATCTATTTCTATTGACTTTTAAGCTCTTTGCCAATACTGTACGATACAATTTTGTTCCAGTCAATTTTTGTTCGCATAACAGGTAGTTGCCTTCGTAAGGCTTTAAATGTTGTGTCCGACATTGTTTGATAATTTTCTGATATAGCGGTTTGATAGTCATTTTCTGATTCTTCAACAAGTCGTATTAACTCCTTTGCTGTTTGCTTTTCATTAGAAATTGGTAAGCTTTCTTTTACTTCTTTGCTACTGACCAGCTGCACATTTCCATCTTCATAGTAATGAACTTGTACTTTAAGGCTACCTCTTAATTCTGCATTTCCAGAACTTGGACTAAAACTTACAGTCCATACAGAACGCCAACGGCCATTCCAAAAATTTTTAGGTTGAAATTGATGATCTTCTATGCAGGCTGTTAATGTTATGTTACCTGCATAAAATACCATTCTTTATTTAAAATTCTCAATTTTTAATGTAACATGCGATTAAAACTAGAAAGACAAAACAATACCTCCTTGATTCTTTCCAAAAACTGAACATGCACCATGTCTATAATGACTTTGGGTATAAGTCGTTATTTCATCTTGAAGAGCTGACCTCCATGGTTCCGTTACAGAATCTGGTTCGTAGGGTTCATAGTCTTGTGCTTCCTTTCTAAGATGATCATATTTAAAACTTTGCTTACTACGAGCATCGTAAAACCTTTGCCCACCTAAATCATTGTGTTCTGTTATAAGGGCAGGATACTCGCTTTCTTCGATCTAAAGTCAAGGATATAATAAATTAATAAATGTATTATAAATTTAGAAACTGTTTTTAAGGCATTCTGAGATAATTCATAGCGTAATACGCTTATAACAAATTGGTACCTATCTAACCTCAGCTGTACTTAATTGAAACAACTGCAAACCAAAAATTTAATTCAAAGTTACAAAATATAATCATACAAATGAACTAAAAGTGAAAATAAAAGAAAAATCATTCCATATTTTCTGTTAAAATCAGCACGAAACAGAACTAAAATTAACCCCATAGCATCATACGATTTCGACTGAAATTTAACGAAGTTTTTCACATAGAAACAGCCGTATACTAATTCGAGGATACTTTAAGTAAACAATTACACGAACCAGGTGAATATTATCGCGTTCCAATTTCACTATAAAGTCAACGTCACCTGTCGAAATCCCGGACGCGTGATGCCCAATTAGGAACCTTACTAGACGTTGAAATTCGATCCCACACCTTCCTGAGATAGTGTGATCTTCTATTATCAAAAATACTAAACGATACCGCGGATACTATCATAAAAAATCATAGAAGATTGCCAGAGAGGTCGATGATGTACCTTAACAGGCGTGAGCTGATCCTTGTTGTATTGAGCAAATGCCCCGGCCGCACCCTCCTTCAACAGGTTGTCGTTGTCTAACAAGACTCTCACGTCATTAAAAACCTCGTTGAATTCGCCTGGTGGCGAATGTAGTATAAAGTCCGAAACTATTCGTACTTTTTCTTGATCAGGAATCACATCTCCGTCCGCCGCCATCTTACCTTTCCACTGGCACGCACACTCCGCGATGTCAAACCAAGGTTAGTGCAGTGCAGGTTGTACCGGCGTATCGAAGCACTGCCCCATATACCCGGTGACGCATCACAAAGGGGAGATGTACTTCTTGTAATCAACTCTATGGCAAACAGCGGACAATTTACGCACAGTCGGTGAAGGCAACCGCCTTAAGTCCCATACATCGATATATGTATACTTATACTGTGTAATAAAAATGCAATTTAATATTAGGTAGTTGATACATATTTTCGATTTTGGACACTACATTATTTCATTTCATTACTCTGCAATTGTACACATACGTGCATATCATATTTACTATAAATAACATCGTCTGTAAATTATAACGATATTCAATAATTTCTTTGAAATTCCATTGATTCGAAAGAAATTGAATGAGTTCGAAGAGATTTCTATTTTGGACTGAACCTTTATCAGTGAAGTCGGAGATAACAAATATTTAATGGCCCTTGACAAACCTAACCTTCGAAAATCGCTGCTCTTTTGAACAGATTCACAACTAGAAATAGTTCCAGTGTATACTGCTGATAGGTTTTATCGAGATATTTTTATCAGTCTGTGTAAAGTTTCAGCCACACTGACAAATCGTATTCGATTGAAAGAACGTCACTGGATGTCCCGAATCACCCGCCAAAATTTAAATAGGTCTCGAAACGAGAATAGGTAGAGATTCGAGTTTGCGATATAACATATCGCGCATTCGCGTTCGAACTGCACAAATTTCCATATATGGTAGCAAGTTTAAAATCCAAATGTCCGAGCATTATCGAGCAATCCTTATTTTATATTTTTGTTCACCCGAAGAGTAAATTAAGATATAATTAGAAAATTAATGTACGAATTAATCATTCGACTTGATTTAACGGTAATGTTCAGGTCTTGTGGCGGAATTTTGAAAACATGGCGGACGATCCAAATCGAGACATTTTACCTGTCAGGGAGGGTTCCTATCAGGACACTGGTCGTAGTAGTATAGGTATATATATTGTAACAAAATTAAAAAAATAATATTTTTGATAAATTGTAAACTATTATATTCATATTGAAGATCCCAGGGAACGGTATTCGGTGTATAAGCTCGACCGTTATGAATTGGAGGACAAATACTTACGACTGCTCGAAGAAGCGAAAAATTTAAAGAAACTGTCAAATTGTCAGGAGGACAAAATCAAACGACTGGCGACTAAATTGATGCGAGTAACTGCCAATCCAAGGGCATGTAGCGTTGCTTTGAACGTTTATGACGACAAGGATAGACTAATTGCGCTTGAACTCGAGAACTCCAAGGTGAGGCCGACATTTTGTTTTATTGACATAAACAAAAATCCTAGTTACATCAATGCTAATTGGGAAGATATTAACACGAAAATTTTGTTTTACCTTTAATAAAACAAAATACTTATGAATTTAACAGTAGACTGATTATTATTTCGATACAAAAATGGTATAAAAAATTTGTTAATCGGTATTAATATTTAACAATCTGTACTGTATCGGCGAAATCAGTATGAATGGTCGTTTTATTCGGTAGCCATAAAAGGTAACTCTAGAATCAACCGCTACAATTAATCAGACAATCTCAATTGATTTTCCAGCTGAAAGATAAAATTACGGCGCTGAGGAATCAACTGCTCAGTCACAAGATTAGCGGTAAGTCATCGTCAAGGAGTTACAATCCACAGGCGAGGCCTTTATCCGGACGCGTGTGAGTGCAAATCGTTGTCGTATTATCGTATTACAAGGGATCCGTGGTCATCTATGATTCACACTGTACACATTGCGATAGATCACTGAGCCGAGATTCTTGCGTTAAAACGTGTCGAAGCGAAAGCAGCCGCACCAAGTTACCGTCCTGCCACTGCCTCACCGAGACACAAGATGACGACAACGAAGCGCAAAATAATCTCGATAAAGTCGAGGTAATACAGTCGATGCGTTTCTTCTGTCGCGATCATTCTATTTCTAGATGGCAGTTTTTAAACGCACAATTCGATTCATGCGTCATCAACATGTTCGTTGCATGTAGCTGAACGAATATGTAATTTTTATATTTGGAGAAGAGCTTATAGAAAAATAAAATAAATAATGAAGATAATGTTAAAGTGTTTCATAATTTTCAACTTGCTGAACTTGCTTTTGTTATACCTTTTGAATAGATATTGAACGCAGAAAAGCAGGAGATGGCCAATCGTATAGCTGAATTGGAAAAGGAAATGTCGGATTACACGGTCAACAATCAGAGGGTGAAAACTGCAGAGAACATCGAGTATATAAAAGTCTGGCGACAAATGAAGCAACTGAACGATAAACTAATCGCTGCTGAGGAGACGAACAAGTCGTTGAACGGGCAAGTCGAGGATCTGAAGTGGGAACTCGAAGAGGCGACAAAGTACTCTCAATTTCTCTCGTGATTTTCTTATATACACCAATGTAACTACTTACGCACCGCTCAATCAACTTTCGGCACTGTATTCGGTTGTTGCGTTAAAAAGTTACCGCGTTTCGTAACGGCACAATCTCTTACATCTTCCGCTTTGTTGAGACTTATCTTTTCAAAATTGTTCCTTTCTTAACAACTGTTTACCGTTACGTAATTAGGAGGAACAACGAAATCACCGAGTCACTTATGGAAGAAAGAAAGCGATTAGCCGACATGGACGAACAATTGTTGAAAGCGAAAGAGTCTCAATTCTCGTTACGAGAAAAGGACGAACAAATAAACGATCTCATGAACGAAATAAAGATATTGCAACAGCATAACAACGAACTCGTTGAACTTAGTTCTAAACGCGGAGAGGTCGAGCAGGAGAACATGGAGCTGAAGAAGAAGGTCTCGGAACAACTGCAGATACAGGAAACGTTTAAAAATGCATTTAGCAGCGAACAAGCCAATATTGTTGGTCTACAAACTTCGAATGAACAGTTACGCGGCAAACTTGAAGAGCTTCAGAAGAATATGGATACTTTAACGGTACAGTTTACGGTCAGTGTGTAACTTTTTTTTTTGAAAAATACAGAACAACGGGAAATTTAGGAATTTGAAAATTTGTAAATGCGACATAGTGTCCCTACAGTTTAGGAGGAAAGAAGCCTAGGAAGTTGCACATGAGCGAATAGAATCGTTTTCGAGTTCATTTTTAGTACCCTAATTTTCCTATCTAACAATTGTCGTTGCTAAATAATTGTATTATCTTGCAGTCCTTTCAGACCCAGACCGAGAAACAGGAAACGTCGAAAACAACGCAGATATCAACGAAGCAAAGCGATATGCACAGTGCGCAAGTAATTGATAAAGAAGAGTCATATCAGAACAATGCGAGCCAAATAGAGAGGTGCAAGAAATGTTGCGATGCTTTCGAGAAAATATTGCAGTTGGAAGAAAATCTATGCGTGGCGCGAAAGAATCCTGTCAGTATGGTCGATAAATCTGTGGAGACAGATTTTGTGGCTCGTTCAGATTCCGGGAACATCGAGAACACCAAGAATCAAGAGACTTCGGTCGTGACACCTCTCAAAGGGAATGCGAAAAAAGAAGAACCCGTGAAGGAAACGATGACGGAATACGTAAAGGAACCTGTTAGAGAAAGCGTGGAACATATGCCTCCAGAGAATCCTTTAACGTCAGAGAAGATGCTCGAACTTTTAGAGCAAGCACAAATTAATACTTCCTTGGATTCAGTGAGATATTCTCAGAACAATATGAACAATGGTATGGCCAACAATATGAGCAACAATATAGCCAACAATATGAACAACAATATGGTCAACAATGTGGGCTACAATATGACCAACAATGTGGACTACAATATGTTGGATTTAAACCAGAGACACAGGCAAGTTGTCTCCCTTGAAAAACTGCTCTTTGGTGATTCTAGCTGCTGACAAATACTGATTAGTTACTGCTATTAAACGCGTAAAGCAAGGTGAATAGATTTCAGTGGGAATTTGAAGTAATTGTAGGTACTTAATGTCTAGATACTTAGTATCTAGTATTTAATATCTAGGCTGCTGAAGGTTTTGCGAGTTGAATATATTCCAGTAACTAGTTCATTGAACGTGGAAGTTTAAGGTTGTTCTTCCAGTTAGATTATTGCAACATAATAGAATCTTGAAGCTGTCCGGTTCACAAAAATCATGCGACATTTAATGAGTAGTAGATGAAATCATAGTTTTGTAAGGTACTAGACAACGTTTGGAGCAAATAGGATACATTGTAATATGTTATCTGTTCTGATCGTATAATTTATAAAATAAGTTCGCTACTTTTTAAATAATTTCCAAAATCAAATAACTTTCTAATGTTATACATTAATTTAATTTTTACATTGCAATACATATATTGTAGTAATGTGCGGGTTTTCTTGTAATATAATTATTATTATAATTAATTGAAGATTTATTGCTTCCTGGATTGTCCTTCATTGTCATTACACCAAACGCTTTCCTTAAATTTTCATACATCACATGTCCCTCCAGATTATCGTTAGACTGTGTTTCAGCAATACAGAAACACTTGTTCAAGCGAACTCACCAAGTCAACCACCTCAGTCTACATACCAACAGCAGAACAGTAATCCTAACGGGAGCAGTAATCCCAACCGGAACAGTAATCCCAACTCGAACAGTAATTCCAACCCGAACAGTACTCAGCCCTCGAACGGCCAATTTTCGGATCCAAATAAAATATTGTGTATTTTATTCAATATTCTACAAGGATACTCTCAGAACCACGTAATATCCGATCAAACTATTCTGTACCATCCAATTGCACGAACCGATTGCCAATTCGCGAAAGACGCCAACAACAACGTAGCAACGACGTGTCCCGATGAAAAGTGCACGAACACTTACTTCAAGCACGATGTCGAAAATAAAAATGTCACAAACAATATTCTACGAGCCGGTTGCAGCGCGAAGAGGTCTTGTTTGAGCCCTTACGAGAGGCCACGATCGAAGAAACTGAAGAAGAATATAGTTTGGAGCAACAGGAAACGCGATCGAATTAGTAAATTCAATGAAACCGGCCAAGATTGCACTTGCAGCTCGATTAGGTGTAACGTCAATTCCAGCTGCGATCAGGGATGCTGCAACGACGGTTCCCTGAAACTGATAGCGGAAGGTATCTCCAACAGCATAAACACGGAGAAGAAATTAAGCAGCGATCGAGCGTTTTTTAAAAGCAACGACGTCGATCTGGCCGAGAAACCTTCAACGAAGACTCTAAGCGCGACGTTTGTTTCACGGTACGATTCCTTGCCGAAGTATAGCGCGGTCGTAAATTCCGTTTAGCTGTAAAATTCCATTCGTTAGATCGCAACGCAATAATATCTTCGTGACGGTGATCGAATAAAACCACGGGAACACGAAAAGTTTCACGGAACTCACGTATCTATTTTTGAAGTAAGTTACAGGATTACGACGATGCAGATCTGGGCAAGATCTGGGAACAGTACAAGTCTGCAGAAGAAATGAACGACAACGGGAGATCGTTGAAGGACTATATCGAACAGTTGGAGAAGTACAAGGAACTCGTGAACCAGGGCCACACGTTAAGCAACGCGGGAATTCCAGTAAGATGAGGAATAATGTCGCGAGCCTGATCATAACGCGAAATACAGAAATCGTTGAAACGTTTAGATGAAGGAAACGGTTAACCGCGAAACTGCAAGGGAGCCGATACGAGGCCGGGATTTTGTTGACGAATTCGTGCCGGAAACCAGGAGAACAGAATCCTACTGCAGTCTCCACTGTCCGAACGAGTGTGTGGACGCGTTGAGTTCCTTATCGGATTCGTTTCCCTTGGTGATTCCCGATGGTCAGGGACTCTTGGAGCTTCACATCGTGTCTCTACAACTCTCGACATGTGTTAGTATCGCCAGGAAAATTTTCAGAAATGCTTCTTCACCTTAAAAGAAAAATAATCCTGTACTTAAAAACGCAGATATGAGCTGCCTGAGTGACTGTTCTCCTAATTGTATACTATCCGTTGCATACTATCCTACTATTAAGCCCATCGATAAATATTTTCTCTTCCAATGATCAAATACGTATTTCGTTAACATTCAGGCGAAACAGATCCTGTATCGAGAGGCGAACATCGGTAACGTGTCGTTATTCGTGAGTTGGGACATATGGAACCAGGAGACCACATATACACCGACCCTGAAATGTCCAAAGCTGAACTTCAATTCGTCCTTCGTGTATCGAATCTCGAACCTGTTCTCTTTCTTCAACTACGTGCTGCTCGAGTTCGTGATCTTCCACGTGAACGTGTCCCGCGCGAACAAGGAGGACTACACGGTGTCCACGGGGAAACTCTGCATCAAGGACATACTGGACTACCCGCAGAACAAGCTTCATTATATCGCTCCGGTGAACAGCGTGCTTCCTTGCTCGTTGGGCATGAACTTCGGCCAATTATCGCTGTGGGTCAGACTGAGCTGCGACGTTGACAAGGTGGAAAGCTTCAAGACCACGCGAGGCTTACTCACGGATCATCGTGACGCCAAGGAAACGAAACCAGTCGCTGCGACTATCCCGATTGTAGAAGAACCGCAGAAAATCGACTTACCGGTGAAGGACGATGCCGTGGTATTGACGGACACGGAGCCGCTACCTCGTGTCATGTACACACAGTCCAAGGAAATGATCAGTCGTTTCACGCCGCCTGATTTCCACATGGTGTCAAGTAAACGATTAAACGTTATTCGATACCAATGGGTTACGTGCGTTTACACGATACAACTGTATGAACGAATATATTTTATTCAGGTGACACGACGGATCCTCCCAATGACAACAAGGCGCAAACTTTTAGCAAAGTCCCCTTGACAGTGGTGAAGGAGAGCGAGGAGGACGTCCAGACTATTTCCAGCATCGAAAGTCCGAGCGACAGTATTCCAAGATCCATCAAAATGGTCGACAGAGGGGTTAAACCGGACGCGGTTAAAGCTGCGTCGAAACGGGAGTTACTAAAGAGGTTTTCTTCGACGAATTTTCTGACCGTTTCGTTACGAAGTAGTATAAGCTGTAGTTGCAATTGAGTATGTAGTAATTGTGAAACATTTTTGCGATAAGGATGGAAATGAGAAGAGCATCGCGCATAGACGCGAGGAAAGCGGCCTTGGCATCCGAGGGTATCAAATCGAGCGCGGAGGAATTCGACAGTATTATGTCGAAGGTACGACCGAGCCATTCTCCGAAATCGTAGTTACAATTTTTCGTCTCGAACAGGACCGTGAGACTGCCCAGGAGAAGCCGGTCGAAATGACCCAGAAGCACTCGGTGGATTCCATCTCCGAGGTGACCAACGTGCTCTCGGAGAAGAATTGGGAAGAATACAAGGAACGAAGTTTTCTTACCTTCGGCGATACACGTAGTAACTAGAATATTTGCGTTTTTCGTGTCGAGTAAACTGGAGGGCACGTCATTTACGTGAATGAATTGCAGAACCTAAAACGAACGGAACCGCTAAAACGAACGACGAGCCCGGCGATACCGCCGACGACGTACGAATTTCGTTTGTAAACGTTTTCCTTTCAATGAGTCCACGTTGAATTATTACCGTCGCGATGTTTCGTTTCTGAAATGATCGTTACTTTTGCAGCAAAACGACACGGACACGATAAGCATCGAAATCCTTAGTATGATCCTTTTCCCAAAGTGTTCCGTGATGAAGAACCCTGAGATCCTCTTGCTTTACATCGAGTATTCTTTTCTTGGTTATTCCGGAGCTGATATGGAAACGATGTCTGTCGAGAAACCACGGCCACCGGAATCGAAACTCTTCTACAATTTCAAAAGAAGTAACTGCTTATCCGTAAAATGTCTCATTCGCAAAATGGATCCAAAGATATTAAATATTAAGCATTGAACTGTAGCTGGTGAAGTACTTTATTACCTAATTTAGATACTTGTTCAAGTATCTGGATATCTAGAGTGTAAGAACCTAAATACCTATTATTTTACACCCGGATACCTAATGCATTGTTGTCTGGCACCTAAAACCTAGGTACTAAGTTTTGATAATGTCGTACCGAAAGAATTATAACTACATGAAGCTGCTAAACGATAAAATCGAAATAATGAAATTATTGTTATATAAATCTAGCGTTTAGCGTGGACGAGGAGACACATTCAGCGCAAAATAGTATCTTACGAGCGATGCTGAACGGCAGTACTAATCACAACATAAGATTTGTTGTCGTCTCTGAACCTCTTCCCGAAGAAACTGATGTAAAAGAATGCGTGGAAGTAGGGTAAGGTGAAAAGAAGCATTTTTCTTAAGAAGAATACTGATTTTCGAAATTATTCTAGATTTGCTAACTTCGATTTAAAAGAGTACGCGTTTGAAGACACAGAAAAGGTTATCTCGATCCAGGTACACAGTTCAGACGAGTCCGAACAGATTGGATTATTGAAGGTGATCATTTTTATAGAGAATATATTATAACATTGTATACAATTTTGTCAAACATTTTCAGATTCTCGTGTCGGGTCTCAGTACGATTCGTCAGCGTCTGGGAAGGCGGGAATCTAATATCTAATTTGTAACGAGTTGTAGAAACATTTGTGTATGTGTACACTGTGATCGTGGTAAAATTTGTAATCAATGCACGTCCAATGGAGAGAGAATCGTATTCGATGTAAAATATAGTAATTAAAATCAGCATGGTACAAAACGTCGACTTTATTAGAGACTACTTACATCATAATACAAAATATTCTACATTTGCTTGTATACGTGCGTTGTTACGTCGAGACAGCATTGTCCACGTTCCTACGTGAATCATCGTCAACATCCGCAAGATCGATATCAATCTTTGATCATAGTTCCATCTCCAAGTTCCAACTTTGTTCATCCAGTGTTCCTTTATTTTTTAATATTCCGCATCATACGGATTCTCCTAGCAAACCGTTTCTAACTCTTCCGTTTATCGTGGGTCAGTGTCACGCTTTCGATAGTCGTTGAATTCTGGTCCTCTTTCAAACTGGACAGTTTCGTTTTTCGAAAAATATCGTTGAAGACGCTGGTAGCAACCTGGAAGTCTCTGCAATTATTCGGCTGGCGAGCGACGGACCAAACCCCCGCTATAGTGTCTACTCCTTGGCATACTCTGCAGGCACCTGATCAAACATCAACGAATCAACGGACAATTGTTTGTGGAAAAATAACATCGTATAGAATATAATCGCTGAGGAGTGAACGACGCAAGAATCGTGCACATAATGTGGAGCAGCACGATACAACGCCCGTTGATATAGTACGCGATGATACGGAGCATGATAATGAAATACGCGCGATGATATACCGGGTAACGATTTAACACCCAACAATACGGAGTTAGCAGCGATGTGAAGCGAACATCTGAATGCGTTACAATGGCGAGATCACTATTATGTAGGTGCTTGATGACAATGGCGATATAATGAGTGTGTCATCCATTAATAACGGAAGACGTGTGACATACCGACAAACACAGCTATGGATCTGGTGCTATTCTCCGTAGCGATCAGAGTGAAGGGTGAGCCGCGTTTAAACGGAGCGTGACCGGAAACGTTCCACGTTCCGTTAAGCAGGCTTTCGTGATACGGAGGTGTCGCAAGCTCCGTAACCGTCACGCTTATAGTACGATTCTCGACCCTCATGTCCAACTTCACCCCGGCCTGAGCTGTTGACCAGGACCCTGACAAACGGCAAGGTAAGCCTAAAAATATCGCTCGTTTCACATATCAGGGATAGCCAAGTTTCAGGCCACGCATCATCAAGATTGTATCTAACGAGCATTTCGCTAAGTCGTACCTTCCTTCTTGTTGTTCTTCGAATGATTCAGCTTCAATTCTTCCAGTTCTTCCATGATCGTGTCCAGTATCTGACCGGCGACCTCTTTGGTGTCTTGCACGGCGACGGAAATGTTCGAATGGAGACCTGGATCATCCGTGTACGATGAGAATTCGTTATCGTACCCGTCATTCTCGATCAAATGTCTTCTCGGGTGACCCTGCATCTTTCTCTTCCTCGATTGTACCGCTCGATTCCATCCTCTCGCGTTGTTTTTCTTATTTCTATTCATTTCTGCGTTCAGGTAACCGGCTCTGAAGACGTGATCCTCTGGACGTTCAAGCGAGTCAGGATATAACACCGGACCCTTTTCTGCGCCGTTTGCAGCCGAATTCTGATTCGTGTCGCTGGAATCGGTGTCGATATTAATGCCCAGGGATTTTAGAATCTTTCCAAGAGGCTGATCCATCGCGTTGTTAACAGACGTTTGAGGAAAATTATTTGTTCCCTGTATCGAAACGCTTTTCTCAGCCTGATCCTGCGTCTGTTCCAGATTACCGTACAATTGGCCTGCAGGAAAACTGGGTTGCACCTGAGCTTCATATCCTCCATTAATATCCTTCGTCGTACTCGACGGTATTACATTCTCAATTCCAGGTTGATTCATCATAGTCTGATCGAAATCCACACTCCGGAAATCTCCCTCCTCAGGTACTTCGTATTGGTTTAAGTAATTAAATTCATTAGGATTCTGTTGTTGAATGTCGTCTGACCCCACGTCGTCATCCGACGTGTACACATTGTCTTGAAGTACGTCTAGAACAGCCTTTTCTTTTTCCTTTTTAGGTGCGTGCTCCTGAATTTTGTCTTCGTTGAAATACAGTGGGTCCAAATGTTCGTACCGATCGTCAATAGATCCTGAAGAGTCGCCCGCTATCAGGAATCGAGGATTTCGATTTGATCCGACGAATCGCTTTTTAGGATAGCCTCGAACTTTCGCGGAATGTCTGGCAGCGTTACCGCGGTACTTGAAGTCTTTTCTACGAGCTACGTGATTACGATGCTGAGGAGGAACGTGTCTGTCGATTCGACGATGGGACACGATGTTCGCGGTCTGCCGCGCGACTCGATCGTTGGAATTTCTCGAGCGAGCGATTTGCATCGGGATTTTATTGGCCGCGATGTCTTCAAGAACGTCGTCGTCGCTGTAATAATCCGAATACTCGATCCCTTGATCCCCGGGATTCTTCTTCGAAGGGTCCCTTGTCGTTGTCCGCATCAATTTGTCGATCATCCTCTCGTCGCCAGATAGTTTCGCGGGACTATCGTTTTCTGGTGATTTGCTCGACGACACGAGCGACTCGATGTTCATGGGCGACGAAAAGTCAACGTAATTGCTGTCCTCCTCCTCTAGGTGGGTAACCCTTACGTCGGACCTTGAGGTTGAAGGCTCGTCCCGCGATTTGTCGTCCGTAATTGCTTGATTACACTTGATTACCGATTTCTCCTTTCTGGTTAGTTCCTTTGTCAACGAGTTAATATCCCTGGCAGGGTTCGACGTTCTCTGAGCAAGCGAACGAACGTTTAAACGTAGCGAGGGTCAACGTGCACGCTGACGAGGAGTGTCGTTGAAAATTTCAGAACGAAGCTTACCTACCTTGGAAGATCCCCTCTTTGGCCAATTATGCCCCTTTCTGTATTTTCGACGGTGTCTGGAAGAATGAACATGATTTTCTCGTGACAAACAACCGACGGACGGATCAATTTGGATACTTAAGGATGACGAACTCGAAAGGTACCTTTTACTTTTCGACTTTCTACGACCCTTGTGTTTGTCGGCCTTATGTTCGCTACGGATTCTCTTCGCAACAGATTTTGCAGAAGCCGACATCTTCGCGAGAGTATGCTGACTACCATGAGACTTCGAGGATATGTGACCTAGCTTCCTGATGGTCTCCTGCATCTTCGGAGACTTCAACGCATCCTTAGCCATCTTATTGGCTAAACCTTTTTCGTCAGCTCGAGCGACTCTACGCTCCGTTAGTTCCGTTGAACTAACGCTACCCCTGCGACTCCTCGGATCCTGATCGTTCGAGTATCTGTTGTGTTTGCTGGACTGTCGTTTCTGCACGACCGAATTTTCGTGATTATCAACAGACACATCTTCTTTCGGAAATGTATCGCGTCTTTCAGATACTGCTACTGCTTTGTCCTTAATCGATGACGAGTCCTTGTTGGGTTCGATACAAACTGCGCTGATTAGTAGCGAAACGATCATGGTCAACCTGTCATATTTATTTATCGAAGAGGGTTGCAATTAATTTTTATGGTTGAAGGTAGCTGTGATCTTTGTGCAATTCGATGTACCTGAATAAACTTAGCAGCATTCCTCTGCAAGGTGAATCGATGTAAAGATTGGTGCTGGTGCCATTGAATCAGCGGACGCTATTTAATCTTCAAGCTTGTACCTCAATCGCTATCTTACACGATCATCGTAATTTTTTCAAAATGTTATATTCGGGTCTATTTTCCTCGTTTATCAGTTACGATGGACTTTTCTACTCGATGACACATGTCCGATAAACGTTGATGCTCGTTTCTCGACGATCAACTTTTGTCATCTGATCGATAAATCAGAGTTCCGTTTCATCTTGTACCGATTAACGTTATAATTTTTATTCGTGTACTTCTCTTTTGTTTCGAAATTTATTTCGTTCGTTCGGAGTGTGTGTTCACAGTGCTCAACTTGCAACAAATTTTCCTTAACACATTAATGGTCGCTCACACAACACGTATGCGATAGTAGGAACTGTGGGTGTTCGCTCACATAACACATGTGTTATGCTACCGTCGAAAAGTTATTAGCGTGTATCACACTGTGTGTGAGATAATTGATTAACGCAAACAATCGTGGATATTACTATTGACTTCGTATTTCTTCGCTACCTTTTTGATTTTATGCAATTATTATTTCATTGCCTGTTTCTAACTTTAGATAATTAATTCAATAATCATCACAGAAAGGAAAAATATTAAATTTGTTGTATTAAACATATTGTCATTTTTACCTTCGTTCTGTGCGTATGTTCGCACATGTTGAATTATTTTGTGAATTTGCAAAAACTTTTTTAAAATTAATTCTCCAAAAATATTGTCAGCCTCTGAAGACGTTTGACTGCATATATGTGCTTTCACTAAATTGTTAATATTCTCTAGAGGGATTTGGTTGGCGACATACAAGAGCGAAGATTCGCTTTGATCCTTCCATCGTATCGCGATCGAATTCTTCGGAAATCTGATTTCGTGCATCGCTTCCGCGAACCGGATTTTCGTACAAGTGGTCCTCGTGTGTTCGATTTGCCCGCTTTGGAGAGCACGAGCGTGTACATACTTAAAATCCGTGGATAAAGGTTCGTGTGGGCACGTGCATGTAGATGGGCACACGTAAGGTCGATTGCCGGCGATCAAAGCGACTTGGATGATCGCCAAGTACACGCGTCGGCCTCAATTAGTCAGATATTACGTATGAATGTCCTACACGCTGCCGGGCTGCATTAATAACACGGAAATGAACTTATAGCTATCTGTTTCATCGGCGCGAAATCGTCTTTCGATGTTGCTCGAACGAGGAGATTCATTTGGTTGTTTATTGCGACATCTCTTACGGGAATTACGTTAGTTTGTTACAGGCGAACCGTACGATTTACGCAGAAAGCATTAAGAGTTTGATTTATTCAAAATTATGCGGGCTCGTAATTTTGTCAGAGTAACCACCATTTCCGTGTAAAGGATAAATTGTCGGGCACGTTTCTAGCGAATTTTCTGTATAAACAGAAATTGAATAGGATTCGTGTCGTACACTTTTTCGTGACATTATTGACAGCTAAATTTATAAAACGAACAATATGTATGTATTTAACAGGAATCATTGTTCATGATTTTATTTAAAGAAATCGTTAATGTAAGATTTATGGAATGTCTATATGCGAAGTTAACGATCAAAATTTTCAAGGAAATCATCTGTTTCAGAAACACCCTGTATTTTACCGGTCATAAAAGTGCATCAACGTCGTGGCCGCGTGGTGCACGTATTAAAACCAAGTCAGAACGCAAATAGACTCCCAACGATCCGTCGAAGTACCATCGGCGCCGGACAGAAGCCGGCTGTGTGCAGCAAAAAGGACGAGTAACGAACAGCTAGTCTCTCGGAGAAATTACGGTCGGTACAAAACGCATCACGGATACAACACGTATATCGAGATCCCTGGAGACCGTAGCCATCGATTATTATTAGAACTAGCCGAAAGTAAAACCGATCTTCCGAATATTGCAAGCGCATACAGTAGAATCTCGTTATATTGCCACTGTGGGCTTTCGCGTACGTTGATTACGCTGCGTCCCGATTTTAGTGCAGGGAGACCGTAACGCGTTGTATCGGCGATATACATTTTACCCGTAATGCATTGTATTGACGATATATTGTAGCTGTATCACGTTGTATGGACAATGCGTCGTATTTACAGTGCATTGTAAGGGCAATTCCTTATGACTACAACCCATGATAGAAGTAAGATGTGAAGTATAATAATTCCAATCGATTACTACGGAGAATGTTGAGCGAATCGAAACGATGATGGGAAAAAAAAAAAACTTGTGAAATCGACGGTATTTTTAAACGATCGCTTCGGTGTTGCGTAATTGAGTATTTCTAATTGTTTAATTGAACCTTGGCGCGCGTACAGCCGCTTCGTCGAACGCGATTCGGAACGCGACGCGATCGGAAATTAATTCCGCTGCAGAAAGTCAATATTTACTGCGGTACCGTCACTTTTAATGGCCTTAATGGCAATCGCGATTCGGTGCTTTAGAATTGTGAAATGATTCGTCGTTAATTATTTAGGTAAGCCTTGGCTCGGATACAGCACCGTTAGGAAGCCGAGGAAGAATACCAAAGGTCGCGATTTCTACGCTCCTCGAGTGAGACGAACATCTACTGGACGTAAACAGCATCCTAATATCCAGTTCTTCAACAATCGATGCACCCTGAGATCCGCACATATTTATTGAAACAACTGTCAGCGCATGTAGTTTACTACAAATTTATTTTTATCGACTTTCTTGCGTCTCATTTTGTAATATACGATGCAGTAAAAGATATCTGACTCAAGATTCACGTCTTACAGGATAGACGAAGCGCAGTCAATATACTGAAGGTTCATAAACAAGAGTGTGCAGTCGTTGGATTATCGTGTTATATGAAAAGTATGAAGATCTTAATTTATATTTTCAAACAGATATTTTATTTCGAAGCTAAGTCTTTACCGGTTCACGAATGTGAAAAGAAACGTCTCTGGAGCCCTCAATCTGTTTTATTACTCTAGATCTTTAAAGTCAAACGTCTTCATAGTTAGACCTTTTGTTTGATATACATTACCTCTTAACGAGACTCATTTTTGTATCAACTAAATAATATTATTCCAACAGTAGTTAATAAATCTTCGCTCGTTCACTTTGCTGAAGAGAAATATTTATTCCATAATGTCGGTTTCAGGTATACATATATGAGACACGCGAATCCTTGTATCAGGGGCCGGAAACAACAGGTGCGTTGTTTCGCCCGAGCGGACGAGAGAAACAACAGTGCTGGTGGACAGCGTGAAGAAAGGAAAGAAGGGAAGAAAGGAAAGAAGACGAAGTGGACAGCGATGAAGAAGACGAAGAAGAGGTAGCCAGAGAAGCGTGGAGGGTGTCGGGACGCGTTGCGGCTGGCATTGGTAGCAGTCTCGAGATAGCCGCCGGCTGGCTTCCTCACCGCCTCGGGGGATTTATTCGGGGATTCCGAGCGCAAAGTGGTGAACGTTATCCAGTGGCTGATCCGTCGATCGCGTTAACCGGTGATCAGCGTCGGTGTCGAGGCCGTTCGGATTAAAAAAAAAATAATAATAAAAATCGAGGAGAACCTTCGCCGGAGGTGAGTTCCGCCAGCATTTTCCACAGCTTCATTCTTTCCTCTTCCATTGGCCATCGTGTCAGCTCTTCGACGTGCTATTTTCGTGAGTGTTGTGCAAGTGTCGAACTCTCGCATTCGGGCGGCCTCTCTGTAACGAACGAACGAACCCTTCAGGAATCTCTTCGGCGAAACGTCCGGATATCGACGGGTTCTCCTCTTCCTGGCCGGCCTTGGACGATGTTAGCGACGCGCGAATTTTGCCCGCTTATTTTGGAACCCGTGGACTAAGCCGTCCACTCGGCTAGTGAAACCACCGGCGTGATTCGTGCAATCGTAAGGGCGATTACGTGGAGCGTTGCGGTACGTTGAATTTTCACGAGCACGACCTTGGGATACGTCGATCCTCCACGCGAGTCGCGCGATTCTTCCGACGCTGCTTCGAGCGGTGGAAGCGGAATATTTGTCACGAGTATCTTGTTTACTATTTTAACGTGTTCGCTAACAGTATCATATTTCACGCTGTTGACCGCTGTCATCTGTGTGCCATAATTGTCGATTTTCATTTTATACTTTCACTTATACTGAAGCTACTACATTGCTAGGTAGAACTATCGCTTTTCTATACTTTTGTTATACTAATTTGGTATTGCAAGGCTTAAAGTACATTTTTAATTCACGATTCTCGAAATATTATTCCGAACTAATGACTAGGATCCAGAGAACTTAAGCTAGAATTCAAGTTGGATTGTACTTTACGCGTCCACTAATATACTGAAAGAGTACTCATTATTATTAACCTGTTAACTGGGGAACCAACTTTTGTTGAACATTTTTTGAGAAACTACAAGACTCGTCAACAATATGATGGCATATAACCATTCTAGATTTTAATAGATAATTAAAGCGTTTTACTGCGTAAAGTGTAATGCATTCAACACGTTACGGTCAATTTTCACAACGAAGAATATTGTCATGTCCATTAAAATATTTCGTCACATCCAGTTAACAGGTTAATTAAGAAAATAGTTTAAGTCGGTCTGAAATTGTATAGTGAATGTATTTCCCGTTGACATAAATGTAGCGGTAGCGAAGTTTGTATGCGGTATAAGATTCTTCTTCAGTATTGTCGCGTGCGATATAACAGCTAATCGAATCGTTTATAGCTAATACGGTGTCCGTTTTCCGACTAACGAGCTGTTGACGCGATGACAGACATGGAACGCTGTCGTCTCGTCACCCGGAAGCCATACGTACATGTAACGAATCCTCTGGCAAACGCTATGATTGATAGATTTTTCTCCATGGCGATATCACGACGATTTGTTCACGCACAAGACTAATTCTGAAACGTTCTGTACATCATCTCGCAAGGTCTAATTACCAGCGATGTTCGAGCAAACGAATTTTCCGCGAAAACGTTCCGTGACCGAACGTCGTGTATCGTCTCTCGTTGTTAATCACGGTTATCTGGAGCATGCTCATTATTCAGAGGAAGACAAGGTTGCAGCGTGTCCGAATCCAGCAACCGGTGCGATGACACTGTCACCTCGACTAATAAACACGTTCGCGAGGGCTGAAATTCTGCTCAAGGTGGCTCGTAAAATAGCTGCGCTATTTTCCTGGCACAGTTTCCCCGCGAGTTGGCCGTCCAGTGAATCAAATCGCGGTCCAGCCGCGAGCGAAGGCCAAGTTTTTCGTTTCGCGGAAAGATGACTACGAGCGTGGCCAGGCGTGGTAGGGAGATGCATGCGAGCGTGCGTACAACCCGCGAACCAAAATATCAAACCACCTTGATCGAGAAACAACGTGTTGCTTTTGCGTGCGATTGAGACCCGTTTTCCTATACGTGGCCGGTCTACGGTGCCGTTTAATCATCACCGGCACGATGCTAAGCTCGGATCCGCTTCCTGCCTTATTTACCGGCTAAAAAAAGAATTCGAGCCCATCTATCTGGATCAGCGGAGCAAGCGTATTTTCATTTGGTCATGTCAGAGTTGGGTGTCTAGGGTGCTCGTTTAGCTGTCATAACGGATTAATTGTAAGGTCCATACGTCTAAATAGACATTTTTTATAGTCGTTTGTGATTTATCATTGTATGAATACAGCACAGTCTTGCTTTGTAACCTGTTGATCCTGTTCTTTATACAAATATTCTAATCAATTAGACATTTTTATATTAAATGGTTTTAGAAAGAGCGTACATGTGGACATATTTACATATACATATATACATAAATTTGAAAGATTTAAAAAAAAATAAAAATTGTATATAGACACATACATATGCATATAGCATGAGGAAATACATAAATGTACATGTGTCCACGTGCATGTATAGTATAAGAACATACATATATGGATACATGTACATGTCTGTGCACATATGTATATATCAAAGATATATGACGACATTTCGGTGTAAAACAGAAATTAATTCGTAAATTGCGCGTTGTAGGACTCGTTTATTATTCGGTTTAAAGAGCATATATGTATGTATGTGGCATCAAAGCCGGCTGTTTCTGGTTGTTTATCGCGGTGGTCTGATAATGCATGTTCGAAGCATGGTGTGCCTGGTGCAGAATTTATTTGTTCGTGACTTTACTCCCCGTGGAGTACGACTTCGAAATCAATGGCGGAAGTGACCCGATTAGCAGTGAAATACAAGAAAATGCGGCCAACCCTGCGCTGACGGTGCAAGCGGGCCAGCCAATCAGACGAACGTATACGGGTGCCGCGTGCCGGAAATAGATTTCGCTTTAAACTAAAGGTTGATCCGCCGACGCCACTTTAACCATCTATGTACAACGTTCGATTTCTCTCCCATGAAATCGATCGAATTCTAGCAGCGTTTCGTTACGATGTTTCAATTTACCGCGCTGGTTGAGCGACGACATCTGTGATACGTTTATTATTATTTACAGTTATAACGGTTTTTGTAATATCACAATGTTCTCTGAAGATTACTGTCGATATCGCGATGGTTAAGTTAAGACTATAATATATATTTTTTAAAAGTTCCTGTATGTTTTGGAAACTTTTAAAAATAGCAAATAAAATCGGGCGGTAAAGATAGTTTTTCTGTTGGATTATTGCGCATGCTCAGAAATCTCGGAAATGTAGTACGCATGCGCAGTGGTTGAATAGGTGCGCTTCGAAATGTGAAACTGACATCGTGAAAGACGGAGGAAGAAATTTGATTGAAAAGTTATTTTTAAAGTTTATTATAGGCGTGAATGATACATCAATTATACGATACGCAAAATAAGGAAATGAGGTATACGTAGATTACGTTTTGTGACCATAAATTGCTTAGTTTTCATCAATAAAAAATGTTACTTGATGTGTTTTCAGAATTGCTGTTATATGATTTTAAAATGAAAATGTGCGATTAGTTTAGTCGAATTTCTTTAAAAAGCTAAAGAAATATATACACATTAATAGAAACAAAGTTTCAATTGTCCATAAATATTTTTCGTACGAAGTCGATAAGTTACCAACCAGTCGAAAAAGAGTTTACTTCTTTACTGAATTCCGATATTCGAATTGTCGCTGCTTCCCTTAAGATGGCAGCATCGTTAAGAAAAACACAAAAATATGAAACTCGTAATCCCATTGCACACCGATTTCAAATTAAATAACGTCTACTTTATTTTTTTCTAGAATTATGGTGTAATGAGGAATTCACTGCAATGGCTTCCAACATTTCTATTACATCCAAAACGAAAGGTAGGCTGTCTTGATTAAGCAAATTCTTTTACAATGCAAATTATGAAATAATAATTATCACTCTGTGTTGTCTGTGTAGAATCTTCAACTGAGGTAACTAGAGTCATCAGAAGAGAAGGAGTCGCGCTCGAATCATCAGGCAGGGTAAGTCCTACTATTAAATTAATCAATTTTTTATTGTTGTGATCATCTGATAGCAAAATACTAGATAATATAGTTATAACTTAATATTGTTACTCTGAAAAGGGACAAAGTTCAACCCCTTCCTTTTAGTACATACTGTACACACTTTCAAGTTTACACTTTCTTTACACTATACTCGTTCCTAGGGAGCATACATTGTTCCCGAGTGTGCAGTTGAGCAGAGAAGAAGCGTGACCCAATACCCGTTACCAAACTTCATCCTCGAAAGGACCAGCATACAAAGGATGAAGCATGAAACATTTTTAAGTAACCGATTAAACGGCAACTAACAAGATATACACCCGTTCACGCTAAATACGTTACGTCACGATACCGCCATCTAAATTAAACTAAAACCAAGGCGCACCACGAAGGTAGATAGAATATCTGGTTCGATGCCAACGACTGAAGACAACCAAGAACTCGCCGCCATTCCAACTACTCCCGCAATGCACGAACACGTCTCTCATTCTTCTGGACGATCCCCTCGTCCCCTTGTCTTCGCCGACTGTCTCGCCCCTTGATTCACTCGGGCAAATTCTTTCCTTTTCTTTTTTCGCACCCGTGCCGCTTCACCGCACGGCATGATTTATAGGAAACGCATTCTGTCGCTGTTTCACGCTTCCTGGAAGGACGGCCTGTGTGGCGTTTGTCGTGGACGATGCCGTCGCATGCCACCCGAATCCGAGACGTCTCGTTTTCATCCTTAATTATGTCTTAATTAATTGCGATGCATCTAACATTCTCGGACATGCCTCCTGCAATCGGAAGAATACTTAGCCGGGCGACGCGTTATTGGTGTTGCCAGCGTGATACAACGCTAACGAGGGCGACTGTGATTTATTTGCGTCGCTAATTGTGGCTTTGCATTAAGGAAATTACGTGCCGCGAAAGAATAGTAGGCGTTGAAGTACTCTTTATTGGAAAATTTAACGGTTTCTGAATATGTGCAGTTGAAAATTTCTGGATTCACAGATTTAGAGATTTGGGGATTTGGGGATTCGGAATTTAAAGATTTAGGGATTTGGAAATTTAGAATTTAGGGAATTTGAAGATTTTCAGGATTAGGGACTTGGGGATTTGAGGATTTGGTGTTTTAATGATTTGGGAATTTGGAGATTTGGATATTTGAAGATTTCGTTATTAGGGGAATTGGGGAATTGGAGATTTGCAGGTTTCGAGCTTTAAAGATTTGAAAATTTGTTAATATGGAAACACTGTAATTTGTTAATTTGTAGAATTGGTGATTTGAATTTTGTAACCCAGTGTAAAGAAGAGACCACTCAGACGTAAGAGTTTATTGATGAAGAAACAATACATTTCAGAACACTGTCTATTCTCATAGCACCAGCTGTTTCCAAGCAGCCTGGCTGTTTAATTCCCATGATAGGATTAAGGAATCAAAGACTGTCTGGTTTGCGTTTCAGAAGCAGGGGAATGATCGTGTCAGTGATCTCTGGTCGCTTGATTCGTGCTTCGCGATGAAAATGTCGAATATTTACTAATACTTTGGCACATGACGGAGTGCAAAGATTGGATACATTGTATTCAGAGCAAACATCCTGATGTTTTCGCCTGTCACACAACAACGTTACGTGCCAAAATGGATTGTACTAATTTAGACTTCATACACCTGCTGTTTATGTTCTGTCGATGAACCTTTCTTTATGTATTTTCCTATTGTAGGTAACTTCAAACGCTAACCGATGTATCCGTTTTGAGTCAGTGCACTAAAATATCTCTGGCGAAACTAAAAGTTAAGAAAATTTTCTTATAAATGTTGTCTGGCATCGTGGAAGGTATTGTGCGATATAAACATTGTCGTGGGGATGAAGTTGTGGATGTGATTTCAAGGTCAAGTTCAGTTTTTAAATGGAAGATTATACCTTTTGTATAGGTTGATTCTTCGAATATATTGAAATGATCATTGTAGGTATGTAATTATTATAGAAATTTAAATAGAAGGCATCAATCGAGCACTATGGAATTTTTGGTATTCTCAAATTTCCAAATTTTCAAACGCCTGTGTAAAGTTAGATTCTCTCTGCACACCTTTCTAGCTCTCCTTAAATTCTTCATAAACTCTAAGGCTCTCTTCTGGGATTACTCTGAGAGTAATATCGCTTCAATTTTAGGTACCAGTTACACCTTGATGCCGAAGACGTCGGAGCATTAGAAACTTGAACTCTCATCGGATTTCATTGTTCGTCATTATCTAACTCCTGATGCGTTAAGTGTAATCGTCCAGACAAACATATACCAGTCAATTGACTTGTATCCAAGGAATGTAACGTCCCGTACTCCACAGACGCGTTTAGAATTGGCGTTCAGTTAACCATAAATCAGCCGCTAAAACGGTGCTTTGTTCGGAAAATGTGTACATACGTGCAGCGTTACGGTACCGAATAAAACCTTGGAGATGGCGTTCCCTCTGTCGAAACGCGGCTCGCACGTTTTCAAGGTTTTTCGCTCAATTTATATTTCGAGCGACGTTGAATATTTCTATCGAGCCGGTTCTTTAATATACGGTCACGATTAATTTATCGTTTACCCCTCCATTAGTCCGGCCAGCGTCGAATGATTTACGGGCGGTTGCCACCCTTTATTCGTTTCCACGAATTTACGAGAAAATCGTCGCGACAAATCGCGTCGTTATCGATGATCGTTCGACAAGGGACAAGATGAATCACTCGAGTGCCGTTGACACGCTAAATTTCGTCCAGCTTAACGCGTTTTGGCAGACAATCAGCTACGGAGACTCAACGAGGAGCATTGATGTGCCAATAGAAATCGTGGCGCTTCTACTTCAACCGGAAATACAACGCACGCGCTTCCTTCTCTCTGGCAATTTCACCCTGATTTCTACACACTGCTTTCTGCACCTTAATATTTCACAGGAAGGTCTCGAGTAAATTTCGCAATCTAAACGAAATTACGAAGAGTTAAACAGGACGTGATGAGAACGACTTAGAATAGGGCCCACGAAACACTCAACGAAACATAGAATTGTATATAATTATTCATTGACGATACTGAAATCAGTAGAGGAATATTAGGAGATATAAATAGAAAATTATGCAAGATTAAATATTAGAATGTGATTAGAACAACTTAGAGTAGAGCCCACGAAAATACTCGACGAAACACGTAAGAACGTATCATTATTCATTGACGGTACAGATGTCAAAGAAGAATATTAGGGGATGACGTAAATACGAAGTTATTCTCGAATTTTTTTTACTTCTGAGTCATTCAGTCAGATTTGAAGAGTTCAAAGACCGTTCGCTGAAATTTTTGTTTTTCTGGATTCTATCGAGATTCGTGGTATTTTTATTGGATCACGGAATTGGCCAAAATCCATGGTAGAAATGATTCGGGATAAATCAGAATGAGCCTTGAATCGTGCAACAGTTATTGTCCTATCCCGAGTTCAAGCGCTATCGTAAATCACTGGCGACGAACAGAGAGCGAAACATTTCATCACGAGCTGGATAGAACGGAACGCATTTGTTGCAACCCGTAATTTGCAAGATACGAAGATACTCTATGCGCAATTATCATTGCGTACGTTGTAGGAATGTAGGGATTTAGGGATATTGAGATTTATGAATTGGATGATTTAGAGAATTGGTGATTGAGAGATTCGAGGATTCGATGATTTGTGGGTTTAAGGATTTGAAGAAGTAGAGTATTGGGGATTTAAAGATTTTGAGATTTAGGAACTCGATAATTTAGAGATTCGGTGATTTAGGGATGTGAAAATTTGGGAATTTGGGAACCTGAAAATTTGTGAATTTAGGGTTCTTATGGTGTAAAAATTTGGATATATAGAGATTTGGAGACCTAAAGGTTTAAAAATTTTAAAAATTGGTATGTTGAAAAGTCAAATCTTCATAAACTTTGGAATGTAGAATTTGTAAATTTAAGGATTTGATCCTTAATCTATAAATTTGCACATTTTCTAATCTAGAAACTTGAAACTTCAATAATCGTTTGCATTATCTTCTGAATACTACAGTAATCTGGATATTTTCTTCCCAGATAAAGGAACGGTCTTCAAGAAGAAGGAAACCTTAACATTAGTTGCTCAAAATTTCCTCTCCCACCTCGAGAACCCTTATCGCAGGAACCTATCAAGGTTTGATCATCATACGAGCTCAAAATTTAACCGGAATTCTTTGAATGTAAATCGTTTCGACGATTTTTCGAACATTAACTGACTTGTTGGCGCTTGTCATTGAATTGGAACCCAAGAATTCGGCGGGCAATCAACGTGAAACCATGTGTTTCTGAAAAGTGGTAGCAGGTGTCTTATTTATCTTTCGTAAATTGCGATAGTGGCACGTGTACGCGTCTAATTTATTATGCAGTATATCACTTAAACCGGTCGATGCGCTTCGAAATAAATAAACTGGTCTGTCCGAGACATTACTTGTCTTCGTGATATTAAATATAATATGTAACTAATGATTGTTCATCGATAGAAATAACGTCGATATATATTCTATATTTCATTCAGTTAATTCTACTCTGTTTTCGATTTTCATCTATTCTGATATCTACACATTATAGAATAATAAAATTACAGTAACTTATCTTTAGAATGATATGTTACATTAGCTTTATTCAACAAAATCTCTTATAATATATTATGTCAGTTCAGGTTTGATCAGTTCAAGTCAAATTAAGTTAAAACTATTTATGTAAGATTGTATTATGTTTTAGGTTGAATTAAGATTCTATTAGATTCGGGTTAAGTTGAGTTACATAAGGATCAAGTAGGTTTGACTCAGTAGACAATGTGCGAAAGTAATCACCGACTATTACATTATTGAGTTATACTACTGACGGTAGTCGTCGTTTCAGATAGCAGGACCAGAACGTTGAATCTTGTTTTCAAACGATGTTTTCCACTTTGACGCTCTTAGTGTTCGATAATTTTAGAGGATCGAATCCATAATTCATATCGTACCGCAACTAGGTCGAGAATAGTCTCTCGCGCGTACCTACGCCTGTTCGGAAAGCCTCGCGATTTATATCAAATAATGACGCAACGTTCCTAAAGAAAGAAATTGGACGTGCAGTAGGCGTTTGTGGCAACAATCAGTTCGCTCTAAATAACCGGTCATCAACATTTCTATTTTTCTTAATTGTTTGTTAAATAAGCTTTAGCTAACTCCCTATAGTTATCGATGTTCGATGGCGGGTTCGTTGATTTCTACGTTAGTTATGTCTACTGTGGTCAATCCTCTGCTGGGTTCAAATATCTCACGAGATGCGCTAAAACTAAAAACTTAAATTTGATTTCACTCAAATTCTATGTCTAACTTTCAAATTCTCAAATTTTCATTTTTGTAGGTCTTCAAATTTCTTGAATCCACTTGGTGATACCAGTAAGGAATTATCACACCCTCAGGATCTAACTCAGCTCAGACAAGGATCATTTACAACATGTGACAGAGTCTTTCATATTACATACGGATTAATGCCACGAAGGTTTTTATTTCTGACTGGGTCAGAAAATTGGTCATTTCTCATTGTCACTCGTGTACAGTATATAGTGATCGTTTAATTTCCATGGAATATACGTAACACGTTCTTTTTTAGTTCCGAGAGCGTCCATTTCCTGTCATTACTCTACCCATCGGGAATTCCCGGCCGAAATACTAACTCATCGAATCCGCGGAATAAATTCACCGTTGTACACTATCGCCACGCGACACATACAACTCCTCTAGCCGTGTACTCCGTTCTAAAGATGTATTGGAGAAGTGTAAGAAGGGTAGCTATTTCTGTTCGTGGGGAGTCGAGAGAGACTCGTCGCGCGAACGGCTCTTAGCCACTTCGTGCATTCGGCTAGTCTGGCGTTCGCCGCGTATCGCAATACTCTTTTCCCAACGAACAGAGCAAGTCTGGACAGACATGTCACGCGAGCCAGTCCGTTCGGGCTCGCAGTGATCGTCGACGATCGTCACGGATAGAAACGCGTAGCCGAGAACGTGGAAGGTGGATCGATGGCGGTCGTCGCGACTCGGGGATCGTTCAAATAATCGTGAATATCGATCGACGTCGCGCGATCATGCTCATCGAGGACGGCGAAACGAACAGGAAACTCGCAACGCTCGTTCCCGATCGATTACGACGATTTCTGTGATCGCTAGACTGTTCACGACGGACCGTGTCTCTCGTTGCAACGATGGGTCCATGATTTTCGATCTCACAAAATAACGCTTCCTCCACGAACGTTCCAGTCGAGTTATTTTCGATACCTTCCCTATTGTCGGGGTTACACGAGTGTTCGAGGCTGTGTAGTTTCTTGATTCGTTCGTCGTCTACCACACGAGCGGAGTGCAGTGCACCGATATGATAATCGGTTGGTGGTTGTGTCGGTGGTTGTTGAATCGCGGATGAACAACGGAAGGTTTCGTCGACGAGCAAATGGTGAACAGGTTCGTGGACAGCCAACAGGATAAAATCGAGAGGAGGATCGTCTAAATTTAAGCATCGACAGTCTGGAGGATAGCCGTCTCGAAATCTGGGCTGGACGTTACTCTTCGAATCGGACACGGTCATAAATAATCGCGAGACACGGAAACGATGGAACGGGTGGTCGTCTGACAATCGCGAGTCGAAGCATTTATCATTGGCTCTTGCCGGGTATCTGAGTAGTGGGGCGGCCCAAGAATCCGCGGGAAAATCGCGGGGTCACTTCGTGTGACCGTCTAGCGAGGGTGGTCCAGCGACGGGGGAGGCGAGAGAAAAAAAAATACACGCTTTTCGACGACGAGGAAATCACCGAATTGGCCGTGTACCAGGGAACGAAACGAAGAAGAGCTCTCGCGGAATCCTCGAAGGCATCCCGAACGTAAAAATAAACCGTGCCTTCTCGAGACGACGCGACCGGTCGCGGGTTCGACGAAAACTTTTTAACGAGCGACCGATGAGAACGGCGAGGAAATTACGGTAAAAATAAGCGCGGGGTCAAGGGACGACTCGCGTTTTGGATTAGAGCCGAACAGGATCGTTCTCGAACGAGGAACGAGACGGTTTCTTTTTATTTTAGAGAGATTCGTCGCGAAACGCCGGAGCGAAACAACAAAGGCTGGCAGGTGACAGGACAAGGTGCCTCGTCGAAGAGCGATGTCCCCGCGTGGACGAATTATGGCGAGCGGAGAACAATATAAGCTGATTCATTCGTCGACAGTGCGCTCATTGACTGACGGCAAGGTGAACGTCAAAAGGAAGTCGCGGATGAACGGTCGAACACAAGAATCCGTCGTTCTCACGGTCAGGATGCCAAGCTTTTAACGATCGGCTGGGTAATAAAGTTGACCAGCATTCAACTACGACTTTGAACTCGACCGAAAAGTATTCTTGAACCTCGCACGAAACGCTGAAATATTTGTATGATTTTATAAAAAGATCAAAGTCCGGGGGATAGGTCGATGATTGTCTGAAGCGAACGAGGCACTCGTGAAGGATCAATGATTGTCTGAAGCGATCGAAGCACCCGGAAACGAACAATGTCCTTTTGTAGGATAACCGGAAGAAGCAGGGGTCTCCCCAAACCGAACTACTTCCCCCTGCTGCCGCCGATCAGCCCAGCCGACGCGAAACGTTTCTGTCGGATCACCGGCAAGTCCTACGGTCTGCCAACTCATCATTACATTCCAGTTCTGTTGGGTGTTCACACACACGACAAGTCGAAATGCAAGATCACGAACGCTTCCGGTCTGGGACCGCATCACTACACCGCCGGGTTCGTCCTCGGGGAGAAGAAGAAGCACGTGATCCTGAAGGATTATCGCTACGTGTTCCCGGTCCTGGAGGGCGAGGGCGAGCAACAGAAGGCCCTGAGGGATCTGATGCACGCGAAACAACCGTCCGTCGAGGAAGAGGATGCAAAATTCGTGTACACCGTGGAGGAGAGACGATGCAGTTTAGTATTTCCGTCCAGGCTGGAGGCCGCGGTCAGGGACGGGGACGTGAAGGACGTGATGTTGTCCAGGGACTGCGACACCGTTCTGTTCAGGCTGAAGCAGGGCAAGAACGTGTCCGTGGACTTTAAGAACCTGGAGGACTTCGACAATCTTTTCGACGGACTCGGACCGCGCGAAGAGGTGCTGAAGGAGAGGGAGAGACAGGAAGCGGAGGCCAGGAAGAGAAAGAGGAAACGACAGGCTGGACTGAGTTACGCGAAAAAGATTTTCGAAGAGAAAGAGAGAGCCGCGGAAGAGGAGGAATTGAGAGAAACTAAACAACTGAAATTGAGGAGCGTCAAGGAAGAAACACTGGAGGAAATAATCGAGACGTGGAAACACGTGGATCTGGAACAAGCTAGGATCAGGGCTTGCGACTTGATCTCGGTGACCAGTATCCTGAAGGACGCAGCGAGGACTCTGCCGGACACTTTGGACTGGAACTCGTTCCAGGATAACATTGAGGCACCCATGCAATTGGTAGCGAATAAACTGCCCACTCCAGTGAAGGTACATCCTGAAATCGTCGAACATAGTGCCGCCTCTTCGTGTCTAAGTCCTGTATCGGAGAGTACCGGCGGATTCGAGGCCATATCCGTCGTGAAACCGCTGACACCTCTCAATGTGGAGCCAGACGCGATTCTCCAGTCAGCCATAAGGAATATATCAGCGAACGAACTGAAGGAAGTGTCGAACGTGAACGTGAAGCTGTTGCAAGCCGGCGACGAGGCGCTGGAACAGTTGCCCAGAGTGGAGGAGATCCCGGAGCTGGTGCAGAACCTCGTCAAGGGTAAGGAGACAACGATGCACAAGATCAAGGGTCTCAAGTTAGACATTAAATCCGCGCAGAGGTTTATCACCGGCCACACTGTGCAAACGCCGAACGGCCCTATCTTTGTACCTGGCCAGACGTTGCAGACACCTCAGGGTCCTGCGTTCGTTCCCGGTTTAACCGTCAACACTCCCGACGGTCCCGTTCTCGTTCCCGGTCAAATCGTCGGAATCAAAGATCAGGACAGCGGAGAAACGCCCGTGTTCGTGGCTGGACAAACTTTATCGACGGAGGAGGGTCACAGGTTCATTCAAGGTCAGACCTTCCACACCAACGACGGAGCCAGATTCGTGCAAGGACAGACGGTGCTCACCGAAGAGGGACCGAAGTTCGTCGCTGGTCAGGTGAAGAAGGACGGAACCTTCGTTCCTGGTCAGACGATCGTTACTCCGGACGGACCCAGATTCATGCCCGGTCAGACCATCACCGACCATCGTGGTGAACAGGTGTTCGTCCCGGGACAGAGTGTCCAGGTGGGAGAATCGTGGGAGTTCGTTCCTGGTCAATGTCTCGAGACCTCGACGGGAGAATGCAAGTTCGTTCCTGGACAAACAATACCGACCAGTCGCGGACCGCAGTTCGTGCCTGGCCAATACGTCACCATCAACCTCGGGGAGAATCATTTCGTGCCCGGTATCCTGAAGGACACGGAAGACGGCGTGGAGTTCGTGCCTGGCATGACCCTGGACACTCCCAAGGGTCAGAAGTTCGTGGAGGGCCACGTGATAAGAACGCCGGAGGGTGACAGGTTCCTACCAGGACGCACCAGCGTGTCGGGGGAGAGTTTCGAGTTCGCGGCAGCCGGGAAGTTCGACGAGGTGGTGTTCCACGATGCCGGTCCCACGGGTATACCTGTCGATCCGAAAACCGCGAACGTGACCGACCAACGGAGCGAGATCTTCGGCCACATGGTGCAGACTGAACGGGGCGTGGAGTTCTATCCGGAGACCGTGAAGAAACTGCCGGAAGGGAAGAGGATCGTGCCGGGTCAGCTGGTGCGCGGCGGAAAGGACGGTCCCCGATTCGTCCCCGGGGTCATGACAGAAGATGGTTTCCTGCCGGGTCAGATAGTGATGACGGAGAAGGGCGAACAGTTCGTGCCCGGCCAGGTGATTGACACCAGCAGCGGACCAAAATTCGTACCTGGACAAATGGTGGAGACCCGAACGGGTACGAAATTCGTGCCTGGTCAGACCGTGGAGACCGCGGAGGGGCCGCGTTTCGTACCTGGCCAAATCGTCGAGACCAAGGTCGGACCCACGTTCATCCCAGGTCAAGTGATCTCCACGGAGGACGAGGGGTCCAGATTCGTGCCTGGTCAGGTGGTGGACACTCCCGATGGTCCGCGATTCGTCCCAGGACGCGTGGTGGAGTCCGGTGAACTGGGTGTGACCTTCGTGCCGGGTCAGATCGTCCAGACTGAGGAAGGTCCGCGTTTCGTTGCTCCGGATTTGACTGACACGCCCGAGGGAGAAGTAGAGTTCTCCGTTCAGGGATTCGAGGTCACCCCTGAAGAATTGCGACTGCTGAGGCCGCAGCACCTGCATTACAACCCCCACGTCCAGCATCACGGCGAGGCAAGTATCGACGCCAGGATGCTTCGACAATTATCGGAAGCCGGGTTGTCCGTGGGGAGGAAAGTAGCCACGGATTTACCAGCAGTTGACGTGGACGTGGACCCGAAGGCCGTGGCCTTGGAACAGGCTTTAGAAATGGCGGAGAAGCTGGGATTGCACGGCGCGACCGCTGTGAAGATGGCGCAGATAGTGTCCACCGTTGCCCAGTTGGCTAGGAACATAGCCGTGCAACGGGAACAGCAGTTCGAGGAACACTATGAAAGCAAGTTCATGAACGGCAAGTCTCCCGTTATCTTGAACGACAGAGACGGGGATGACCACGAAGAAAATTACCATGACGATTATTGGTTAACGCGAGCGATAAAAACGGCGATGACCAGCGCCGTTTTGGCCATCACGGACCAATCCATAGAAAATGGCAACGAATCGAAGCAAGACTTCGTTTACTCTTCCATCAGCGAGGCTTTCAACGTCCTCCTACGACAAAAGAACACCAGCTTAGAGGAATCCGTGGAGCAGATCCTTCACATACTCCTGGTGCCCCAGAAGAGAAGCACCCTCTGTCAGTCCACCCTGCAGGAGCTGCTAGGTAGCAAGAACAGCAAGGTAGACATCCTCAAGTCCACAATCAGCGGTCAGTCCTTGAAGGACGAGGTGGTGCTCGACCGGTTGTCCATGGTTCTTGAAGAAGAACACGGAACAGACCTGGTGGGACCTGCGTTCAGAGCGGTGTCCAGAAACGACCCGGACCTGGTCACCCGAGTGTTGCAGAAGGTGTCGGAGGACGTTTCGTCGATCGCCACGGAGAGAGATGCAACGGAAACGGTTCACAAGGCCATCGTCCATGCGGTCAGGGAGTCCAGCGAGATCCGCGTCCAGGAGTTGTTGAACGACCAAGGAGAGAACGTGAGGGAGATGCTGTTGCAGGCTGTGGGGTTAGCCAGAGCCCTGGGGATGTGCAGCACAGCGAGCAGCCTACTGGCTGTGATCAGCGACGAGAAGTCCACACGCGCGTTGGCCAGCGACAGGGTAACTTTGGACGTCCTGAAGAGGTTAACCGTGATGAGACAACTTGCGGAAGAGAGACCGCCATTTATGAGCGCCTTGACGCAACTGTGCAGCGACCCTGAGCTGGCCAGGGTCGATCCTCGTCTCAGAACACTTGTCAGGGAGAGCGCGGCCCTGATGATCGTACCTGAAGAAGGTCCACTGCAGTCGTCCGCGGATGTCCCCACGGCTCTCCTCCACGCAGATAACAGTCTGGCGATGGAGGAGTTCCTGTTGAGGAGAAATCATAAACCTTCGAGCATCTTCATGATCCTGAAGCAAGGCATTCAGGCCGTGGTGCCCAGAGAAGCTTCCAGATCGGTGCTGACGGGTGAAGTGGCTTATACTGTACTCGACGAAGACGGGATACATCATTTCGAACCTCTTCATGTATTCACCGCCCTGAGACTCAATCGTCCGACTGCTCATCGTTTCTCTATGTACTGTTGTCCGGTCGCTAAAGAAGAAGATGTGGACGTTGAAGTGCTGTCCACGTTCACCGGCACCACTTCCATAGCTAGTAGCCTGGATGGATCCGGAGTGTATCAGAAACAGGAAATTAACGGTGTCGTGTTGTCGAAGTCCGATAGGTCGTTCGGAAATTCTGGTAGCAGGGAGAACACACCGAGTCTGAGGAGGTTGAGCAGCTTTCATCAAGACAATGGCTGTGAGCGGGTAACGTAACATGAGAGGGGCTCAGTTGTAATTATTTAGCAATAATTAGGCAATTTCTTGTGAATCTGAAGGAGTACTTGTATCGAGGAGTAGTCTCAACATTGTATGGATTTGTGATTTAAAATACAACATTCTGTAAATGATGAACTATTTCTTCTGTGATCATTTGACCATCTCAGGTTGGAAATCTAAAACTTATTTTTAGTATAACATTCTACATTCGGTTAAAAAATATTTATACAAAATCGTTGTTAGACCATACGCGAAATTAAATTCGATCTTCGAAGCAGATAACGTCGGAACAAGTGTCTAACAAGTTGTCACTGTTGCAGAAACCACTGGACAACTACATCGTGGTGAAGGAGTACAAAGCCGATGGTTTCTCCGTGAACGTCGGCGACATCGTCGAGGCCTTGGAATACGCCGAGCCGTCAAAGTAAGCAGCAAACGATCCGGTTCCAGGAACGGCTGGAAAAACATATTTCGACATTGTCGAGCGTGTCGGATCGTTGACTTCGCGCGTCCAAGCGTTCGCTCGCGTTTCGTGTCTATTTTCGTGAACGCAACGTGTGCTCGTGCCAAAAATAATCACCGTCCCAGGCCGTATATAGTCTAACGCGTGCTGCACGAATGAAGGATGCCGATGGTGTACGCGATCTGTCACTTTCGGTACAGTCCGACGCTGCTTACCATAGGACGCCACGCGTCTCGATTCACGCTTTCATTAACGTAACACCGCGTTACAACGACGTAACGAATGGAGCTGATGGCATTAACCGTAACGATGTAACGTTCGCGAGACGCATGTGTTCGCCGCACTGACATCAATTAACTCCGTGACACTCTTAATGATCTTAACTTTCTTGTTACGTGTGAACCACGCCGATGCAACACATTGAATAACACATAGTACAGTACAATTATGTACAGAGATTTATAATAACGTATAGTCGGCTCAGTGAATTATAGTTACGTACAGTAAATTGTAAGAAAAGTCCCAAAGAACGTTCCTGATGGAACAGAATTGAAAAAGTAGTTAGTTAGTTCGACTGTACTTTGTAAAATCGCCACGTTTACATTAGGGTAGTAAAAATGTAACGGGGAGCGTATTAATAGACAGGAGATCATACGATTAATCAGTTAACTGCGTTCGACAGTTGTATATTCGCCAGTCAAAAACTTCATTTCGATGCTATTAACATGAATAAATGATTGTTTATCGAAAGAAAGATAAACATTTATCTTAAACGTTCATCGAATGAAATGAAATTATATATATTACAATTTATAATACATTTATGATAATTTATACTATATATAATTTATAATATATCAATATATTACAATTTATAATATATTTAATATATTTTCTTATATTTATAATAGAAGCATTCGTCCTGTGTTCATCGCGTATACTCGTCATCGATCGATCCTGATAATTTCAATAAGATTATTTTTGCAACTAAATTCCGCAGTTTACTGGTTAAAAAGGAGAAAGGGATGAAACGTATGCACGATCGGTCCGCCTGTCGAATCGTGAACGATCGTATAAAGGTATACGGGTTGCTTATTTTTGCAACGATATTTTTACGCGAGCGACGTTTCGCCGGTGTTCGGGCCGCGTTTATAAAACACGTCGACGGCACTCGCGAGTGCCAATGGCAAATGGAAAATTTCGCAACCGGCCACGGACCTCGATTACAAACCCACCCGCTTTCGTGTTTGATCAAATTCACCGGAGCTTCAACCCATTGCTCTCGAAAACATTCGTCTTCTCCACAACCAGTGTCTCTATACAACTTTGTAACCCAAATAGTTATTCAATTTTTTGGACATTATTATTTGTTTAATTTTTAATTAGAAGAATATACCTTGGAGCGCAAAGGGTTAAATCAGCTTTAAAAGTAAAAATGTCAGGAGTACAAACAGCGCTATACTTTTTGTAGTACAAAGCACCATAGTTTCTCCTACGATATATGCACCCAGTATCGTATCTGTTAGGCTGGCAAGTTAGAAGTTTGAAATGCTTCGGGGTTCGTTCGATGTGGAGGAAATAATGGTCGGACGTATCGGGGATCCGTAAACCCCGTTTGAAGAAACGCGTTGAGCTCTCTTCAATCGCGTTGACTTGTTGCACGCTATAAATACCGTGAGCAAATCGAGTAACAAAGAAAAGCTGCATACGCCCGGCGATCTAAAACAGGCTGAATCCGTTGCGGGGCGAACCCCATTCCATTTAACCGAACGCACCACGCTAACTCGCTTCGATTAGTGGAGAATGATGTTTAGTCTGCATGAGGCCCGACTAAAAAGGCACCGCTGACAGGGTATAACCGCGTCGGGGGCCACGATCGCCTCTATTTCCGTCCCGTTTCGGCGTGTTGTAGGAAAATCAGGCTGGATCCCGAACTAGAGATCGGCGAGATCGGCGAAATGCTGGACAACTCGGCCGCGTGGCACAAACTGGCCGTTCGACCGCGACGGAAGCACGCGGATTCGCGTGCTCGGAGTCTACCGAGATCCAGCTCCGATGGCAATCTCCAGAGGTAACGTATACAGCCTGTTACCCAGGAGTTGGGGCATGAGAAGGTTAAAATGAAACATAAGAAGCACGCCTATCCTCGCCGTGAATCCTTCGAACTTGATGCCGATCGCCAACTCCTGGGTTGTAGATAGTACGTGCACCACGAGACACCCGTGCACCCGTGAACTCGAGCTTCAGAATGTTTCGGGCTTAACACTTGAACGCGATCGAATTTCGTCTTTGATCTCCGAACTAGAACCCCTGTCATACTCGCGTTCAGATCTTCTTCCGGTTAGCTCTCGGAATAATTATGTTGGAGGATCGTCGAGATGATATTTGGAATTATGTCAAGGAACGACGGTGACTAGGGGGATCTGACATTTAAAAACCTCTCCAAAGATTAAAGTTCAAGAGGAATTCACGGCTATTTATAGGAGGCCTTTTCGCGGTTTACGAGGAACGATTGCAAGGTTAACTTGCGAGATTAATTATGAGATCAATTTACAAGATCAACATACAAGATCAACTTACAAGATCAACTTACATGATCAACATACAAGATCAACTTACATGATTAACTTATAAGATTAAGTTACAAGATTAATTGCAGGATTAATTCTAAGATTAACTTACAAGATATAGGATCAATTTAATAGATCAATTTACAAGATTACGAAACTAATTATAAAACTAATTACAAGATTAATTACAATATAAATTAGAAGATCATATAGCACCTGGTGATACAACGACGATAATGCAACGTAAACCAGCAGACAGAAATAATCAAACGTTACATCCATGTAACAAGGGAAGAAGAAAATCGAACGATCAAAAAATTCTCTGAAACAACCATAACCGATTCGGGAAAAGTTGCAACATGCTTCAACCCTGAGGAGTTCGCCAACGCCATTATCATTTGCTGCTAGTGCCGATATCATTCGGTAGTCTTCGCGTTGTGGTAATAATTAGCTAGCCGCGCATAACTGTGCAGAAATTGTAGGTGAAGGGGTTGAGAACGTAAATGATGCGACCCAGCCGTGAAAACGGAACTTACCGTCGAAGTGGTCGAAAGCGCGTATTATGTGGACAACTAAATCCGCAACACGAAATATATGGCAACGACAGGTGCCTCTGGTAGCCTGGAAACGTGTCGTTAACGACGGAGCCAACGAACTCGTTGCAGGATTACGTGGAAACGGTCCGTTAAGCGGTTACGATGTCGTCGAGCTTACGATTTTGTTCGATTTTCGTCCACGCATTCCGTTTCTATCCGTTTCCTGCTGGAAATTCGACGTTTTATCGTTCGAGGTTTTACTTTTACGAGCTAACCGTGCACGAAACGACAAAGGGTGAACGTATGTATGTTCCGGTCCGATTGATCACGAGCAAAACGAACCGCCATTATTTACGATGACGTTAATGAAGATCGAGCGTTTATAAGTGTCTCTGTGGCAATAATGTTTTCCGTTCGCCTGATTGGCTGTCAGCCAGTTTGGAAGTCGATAATAATATAAATTATGATCCGTGCGATCGTTTCGTTGATGAAACTTAATAAAACTTATAGCGAACTCGGAATAATAACCGTGCGTAATTTAAGATTAGCATATAGTTTAACACACTTATGTATTCCGGATCGAGTGTTCGCGAGGATTCATACTTTCGTGAAAGGGAACACGCTGCTTATTGAATCGATCGATTTGATAATGGAAAATCATTCAACTACTTAACCCTTTGCACCCGAAAAGCGACACATTTGCTATTCGATTTATAGAGCAATTGTAAATAAATAACTTTCAACTAAATTTATAGTATTCACTCGATGTTTGTACATAGTGAGACAAACAATATTGGAGATTAATAATAAAAATAATAATTTCCATAAAATTCATCAAACTTTACAACTGAAGAGCTTTACAGTAGGTATTTGCAAACAGTGAAAATGCTTTCGAGTGCAAAGGGTTAATGAGACGTTCGGTTTGTCAACTTCTATTCAAAGATAGTGAAGATACTTTTGTATATTCTTTCGCGGTTATTAGAGCATGTTATGGTCGCGGTGTCGCTCACCCTAAACTCTTCCTAAGGATTTAAAAATACACGGACAGACACGCGAGACGGTTTATCCAGCTAAATCCGAAGAACTCATCTCGTTTTTGACGTTACTCTAAATAAGTGTAGGTTGCATAACATAACGGATTGTGTTTTTCTGTTGGCTGGCCGAGCACGCTCGATTCCGAGGAAGGCGAAATATCAGCCAGTTCTGAAAATAATTCCCGGCGAAGGTGAGGTTCAAGCCGAAACTTTGATTCGTCGCTTTGGCAACGACTGCCTTCAATGAAATTAGAATTATTTATTGTCCACGCAGAAAATACGACCGACCAGAAACATATGCCGAAACAAATTGATTCTTTTGTACAAACAAATCTGCCAGAACCATAAAGATAACAAATTCATAGAGCCACATATTGTGACAAACATTGGCGTAACTAGACGCGAATGTACGCAAACACGGTCTATAATCTAGGAAATTCAGGACTTACGAAACCTACCATTTTTGTTCATCTAGTTTCATGGGTATAAAGATTTTGAGGATTTAGAAATTTTTCAGGTGTATTGATATAATGGCCTTAAGGGTATATAAACCTAGGGACTGTAGAAATCTAGGAACATAGAGATATTCATAACATGTTTCGGCGCTGTATAGAGATTTAAGGACCTATTTTGGGGACTTATGTCGCGGTACATCCCATATCACGTATCGTTGACACGATACAAAGCTGAAAGACGTCGTTGATGGAATGCAGATTAAGAAGTTTGTGGATCTCGGTCGTTATGGAGGGTTGGAAATAGACAAAGACGGGATAAATCAGGAGGAGGCCGGTAAAGATACAAATAGTCGAGATTATATTATAAAGAATAGATGAATATAGAAACGCGTGGGTGGTAAAAAGTTATATTTAAGTTCAGTGACTAAAGCAACAGGCCTCTCTGTTCTCCCGCGTGTCTCGGGTTCATTCAGCAGAACGCAAAATTTGTTGGCGGGCCCGTTAGGCCTTGAATCCGTCAGTACCATTTAAAGCAGCCTAATTATACGTCCGTCGATAAAAATACGCGCGAGTTAAATATACGTCGAACGAGAAATTCGCGCGATAACGTTTAGAATGCGAATGAATCGCGAACGAAAGAAATATCGTGCGTCGGGCATGCCGCTGTATGAGGCAATAGGTTAAATGACAAATTTAGAGCTTAGGGAACGTCCATTAATCATAGGACTCTTTGAAAAATGATACCGGCTATTTGCGAAGTAATAACTCAACCCCTGAAAGTTAGGCGAAGCCTGAATGATCTCCAAATAATTTCTGAGCCATTTAATTACTCGCGATCGGATTCATCCGTATTCGGGATATCAAGGTTTCTCGATCATTGCCAAAGCTCCGAGTAATTCTTTTATTAAACAATAGGTTTATATCGAAATCATGAATATAGTCATTAACAATTAAATATTATTAAATATTGGTATGTTATATTTAAGTATATTTATAGGAGTACTTTGTACAGCGTCTCGGTATATGACCCTAAGTGTAGGTTCCAAACCAAACCATACCAATTATTGCCTTAAATATTGGCATAACTCTTTAAACATAGAACAGTCTACATCTCTCGGTACGAAAACTTAAAAATGCCAAACTTACAAAATTAATAATTCTGAGATTGAAAAGTTTGCAGTTTATATAGAGACTTTCCGTCTGATAAATAAGTTTATCTCGAAAATGGATCTACCGAGTGAATGTTTCACCGGAGTCATAATTTTTATTTAACACTCTGGTAATATTTGTTTAGTAGTATAAATAGATGTTAATAGAATGTTTTATTTTGACAGAGTGTACGTCCGTACAGTCGACTCAAGAGAAGGATGGCTGCCCATGTCCATTTTGATGCAGACTGCCCTCAGCGAGGAGTCTGCGATCGGACATCGACCGGAAGACTCGCGATATCGACGAGAGTGAGTCATTGTTTAATTATTCAGAAGATTCTCTCGATAATCGGTAATTAATTCTGTGAATCGATTTTTCCAGGGCGGTGGTTAAAGAATTGGTCGAGACCGAGGAAGAATTTGGCAGGGATCTTCAGTTGGTCGTTGAACGTTACTTGAAACCCCTCGATAATCCTGACGTCCCACGTGTGGTGCGTGACAACAAAGACATCATCTTCACGAACCTCCAGCAGATCGCTGATTTTCACAATACGTACGTATTGGTCGAACGAAGAGAAAGAACATGCTGCGACACATTCGTTACAAGAACATACAGGCCACCCCTTTAGACATACCGAAACAACAGATATATCTCTATGATGCGTTTTATTTATTTTTATTTAATTTTATAATGTTCGTATCAGACAAGAATCGAAACAGATATGTGAAAGAAACACATGAACACACGACACGCACATCACACATGTTCGCCGACGTACATTTCTCTTTAGCGAAACAATGTGTGAGCAACGTAAGTCTTGGCATAGTTTGTGTGATCGTGTGAATCGTAACTAATTACAATCTTGCACCGAAAGTGTTGATTTTCGAAAGTTTGTTGCACCCACCCTTTTTATTGTTCACGTTGAGCACGCTTCTGATTTACATCACCATCCGAAATCATTCTTCCATCGATAATGACTGTGATTTATTAGAAAAATGTTGGAAATAAGTAATTTAGTGTAACATAGGTCTTTTCTGATTTAGGGAAATAGTGGAAAAAGACGATCCTACTGCTTGTTATACTTGCCAATATTCTACTTTTTCAAATTCTCAAATTAAAAAATTTCCAAGTCCCTATATCTTCAAATCTACAAATTGCCAAAATCCTAAATGAATTTCCCCAAAACCTTGATCATATGGTAAAAAATTCCAGTCTCCACGTTTCCCCGAAATAAAAAAAGCCTATGTAATACCAAACGTGCATGGAAGAGTGATTTAATGGCAAATCACAGCGTCACTCATTGAAAATTGTCAAATTCGTAATTCCCCTAGTCCCTCTTAAAAATTAAAATATGTTTCGATTCATTTGTAGCCCACTCAAGTGTTAATAATATTATAATTTCACGCCCACCCTTTTGTTGTAACGTATCTCGATTTAATCAGCGCAAGAAGAACCATAATGGTGTAACAAAATCGTGGAAACGTAGATGGTGGTAATTTTCTCCCGTTGCACCCTAAATGTCGCACCGATCGAACCAAGAGCGGATGCAGTCTTCAGCACGTAGGCATGGTGTGTTTTTAACGTGAAAATTAATCAGAACCTTACTTAGATCGTTCGGTAGGGTGTTGATCGAGGGTGTCAAGTACTATGCGGATCAGCCACGTATGCTGGGCAAAACCTTCCTGCGGTTGGTGAGTATATCGAATCTCGATTCATTTCTGCTCGAGTACGCAATGTTATATTTCAATAAATTAAATTTATTGTTACAGGAAAGAGATTTTGACAAGCACGTGGCTTACTGCAGGGACGAACCAGCTGCACAAGAATTCCTCCAGATGAATGACGCGGTTCGAGAATATTTTGAGGTGAGTCATTTCATCGAGTATAGGTTTTTACTAATCGAAGGATTATAATATTGACTCTTTTGGTAGGAGGAGTGATCAGAACGAAGTCTCGCTATGTGGCACTGGATGACAAGTGAAAAAATTTGGATAATTGGATACGTAAATGATTAATTGTGAAAATTGGAATATTAATATAATGATCGACAGTATTAGAAGCATAGTGATACATCGTAGAAATTTAGTATATGATATTGAAGCACTTGACATAATATGTAGGCGTACCATGTATGGCAAGGGCGGCCATATAGCGGGACTTCACTCTGTCATTGCAACGCTGAATTAACTAAAATGCTTTACAAGTATCCTACTAGTCCAATTGGGTACAAAGAACAAAACTACAAAACACAGAAGCAAAGTCGTCTTGTTTGATGTATCAACGTGGTAGGACGATAAGGAAGATTTCTGCAAGTGGTTTTCATAGTTTACCGTCTCGACGCTGGCGTCTGCAATAATGTAACAGTTTGCTCCGAATATACGTCTACCTCTAACTTAAAAGTATACAGGGTGTCTTATTATGACTTCCGCGGTCAAATATCTCGAAAAATGATACCAGAACTGTTTCCAATAAAACTGGTACCGTAATACACATGCTACCTTTATTATACCTTGCGATGAATTTGAAAGAGTGTAAATGATATTCCGTATCATTAAAATTTAAACGTGTCCACCATATGATTTTTATTAGAACATCGCATGGTCAAATGCGTGTCTCGGTGTCACGCAACTTTTATTTGAAACACGTTTGCGTATGTTCCAAAACATACCACTCGCAGTAATTAAAAATCAAACACCCTGTACATAGTTTTGCGTATTTTAACTACTTTCTATCGTTTCTATTTATACATTTTTCAGCACCAAATTCCACACATCTTCGTTTCTCGGTCTATTTCGACGTAGAAATTTCGTGACGCTCGATTACCGACAGTGATTCCATGATCTTCCATGAGAGAAACTCCATCGTCTGCGAATCAAAGGAAATTTCGCGATTACGTAAGAGGCGGGGTAAGCGGGCGTCTGTCCAGCCCCCGAAATAGCTTGGTTTATTCTTAACGTGCGGAACATCTTTCGTTCCTCTCGGTTATGCACGATAGTCTCGCGGTGGGACGCGTGCCATGAAAAGAAAAGGAAGAAAGCGGCCACGTTATCGGCCGACGACGTCACCGTTGCTGTCATTACACGATGACAGAACTTTGGCGTAATCCCTGCACCGAGAAAAAACAACACTAGCGATTAGGCGAGCTACAGCTGTACGACGTCGCGCCGATATCGCTGCTCTTCGAGGTTTATTTGACCTTTCGTTCCAAGCGCCCTATTTTCTAACACGGTTACACGCATCTTGTGCCCATCTTTTATTTTCGCGACATATCGTCTCTCCGACACTTTTATTCGACGCTGATTCCTTTTTTACGTTCGGACTAGCTCTTGGCAAACGAACGCGGACGATAGCCTCAGGAAAATAATGACCCGTGTTTAAGGTCGCGTGCTGAAGGACTTATACAGTATTTTGGAAAGTGAACTGGTCTTCTCTACGGGTAGATTAAAAAGTAATATCTTGCGCGCTCGTGTGACGACGAAGAAGAAAATGGCTGTACCACCTCGTTGCTGTTTGTAATTCGTGAATTATGGCGATTGAATTGTTAGAGCGGTCATTGAGAGAGATCGTGGGCGTCCAGGATGTATCTTAATAGCGTGTTTTGTTATTTCGGATATGTTTTGCCCGTTTTTTTCACATGATTCGTCACGTTATTTCTGGAAGTTGAGTCAAAATCCGCGCGATTCTTCTGCATACGACGCACTCATTTCGTCTACATTTAATAACCCGAAATTAAAATTAGATTTGCGCGATACCACTTTCTCGTACGTGTCCGGTTTCGGAGACGGGCGGATTGGATGCAACAGTATCTCTCGCTAAATGAACGTATTTACTATAGTAATCCAGTACACGTGCGTTTCCTTTACCTTCAATTCATGCTTATTTCGTCTTAGCTTGATCTGATGCATTTTGTCTGTGGAATTAATAAACAGGTGTTGTTTGAACAGTATGTTACTAGTGTGGAGCTAGTTTGGACAATTGCTTAGGTTCGAATACTCAGGGGTTTGATGATGTAGCAATTCAGGGGTTGATGATTTAGGGATTTACCACCTTGAAGTTGTGGATTTAACAATTTGGGGTTGGTACATTAGGCATTCAGCAGTTTGATGGTTGGTAATTTAGGAATCTACCAATTTGAGGCTTACCAATTTACAAATTTATCAATTGTAAAAAATTGAAAACCCAAAGATCTCGAAACTAATATACCGAAAAATTCGATAACGTAGAAACAAAATTTAGTAATACAAAAAACTCGTAAATCCGAAAATATGTAAAACTGTAACAAAGTTCGTGATGTCGCAATTTCCACAGACACCGGATACACCGTAAACGAGGTGTCATCCGCGGCCCTTCGCGAGATTGTTCTCGCGTTATTTCCGTTCTCCTAATTTCTGGAAGAAGATCAGGGCATAGTGTGCGGCGTGGCAAAAGGTGCCCGCAATCCGGAGACCGTTCGTGCGTTGTTTTTGTGCGTGGTCAGTCCACGAGTTCGTCCGCGGCGGCGTCTAAGTATAGCCGTGGCCGTATTGGTCTCTCTGCGGGTGTTTTTCGGTAACCACTGGCTGTGGATCCCCGTCGAGGAAGAGAATCGACGGAAGAGCAGAGACCTGGTCCAGTCTGCGACCAGCCACGGTATCCTCTTCGAACCAACGACTCGAAACACAAACAGCGGTGTTTACCTCCCTTGACCTCCGTTAAGGTTCGTCGGCCCTTACACCCTCATTCATTTTTTTCTTCTTCGCATTTTCTACCCTCCACCCAGTGTTACCTCGTTTAAGCTACATCCACAAGTGATTTTCTTTACTTTCGGGATTCGGAATTTCCTTCATATTCGGGACTCGTAAATTCCTTCAAATTCTGGACTCGCACTTTCCTTCAAATTCGGGATTCGTAATTTTCTTAAAAATTCAGGACTTATAATTTTCTGAAAAATTCGGAACTCGTAATTTTCTTAAAAATTCGGGATTCGTAATTTCCTTTAAATTCGAGGTTCATAGTTTTCTTAAAATTCGAGATTTGTCTGTTTGTTCAAAATCGAGATTCGAAATTATCTTCAAATTCGAGATTCGTACCTTTCTTGGACCAAAGGGGTCAAATAACTCTCCTACAAATTTTCTACTTCAAATAAAAAAATTTGTTACGCTTCTTGACATTTATACTGATTGTCATCAAGATAAAGATACATCAATATGTACAATCTACAAGTGTATTAATTTATGTTTCATCATTTGATCATTTATTTTTCAACTTCATTTTTAACATGAAAATAATTGTGTATTATACGTCGGTAGTTTTTGTGTTGAATACTTTCCGTTAAATTCGGTGTGTACGAAACGATCAGTTTTCTGGAGATGGTAAATTGTAATAAATTGTATCTTGTTAAGAAGACAGTGCATAAAATATATCGGTTGTGAAACGATGACAGTGTACGGTGGTGACAGTTGTGTTTCATTCGCGGGTGAAAGAGATACGTGGAATTTTTCATTGGAATAAGATGTTTTTTTTTTATTTTTAACGATGCCACAGCTAGATCGATAGATTCGGGAAAATCCAGTAGCGTCCAAAAATAAGCGACTCTTCGTTCTGGTGTCGAATTACGGTTGCGGACAATTCAACGTATCATCGACACGAATTTCCGACTGCCAATTTTGTAGAAACGTTGTGCTACGTGCAGTGTGCTTTAAGATTCTGCGTTGCGAATCAAATTGATACTACGTTGATTAATTATGCCTCCTCATTATATAGATTAAAAGTTCTTCTAATCAAAAAAAAAAGTTCTTCAGATTGAAATATTCTTTGTGCTGCAATGTAGGGGGGCGAAAATATAAAATGATGACAATATACGATAGGGGTGTTGATATCGATCAACCCGATATTGATCAATTTAAAAAATTGAAATGTTATCGATGACATACTACACCAGTAATATTGTAGCATGAGTAAATGAAATTGTGTGAAACAGAATGTAGCAAATAATTTAATAATTCCCGTTCAAAATTTCGATCAAACCAAACCCGATCTAATATAGTAGTTTCAATTTGAGATTTTACAGAACCAGTCAGTGAAATGGCTGTAAAATCAAATATCTCTTGCATATTGATTATAAAGTCTGATAAGTCTTCATTTAGAGATATGAAAATTCAAATCGCTTTATTTAGTATAAAGAGTAGCGATATTACGAAAAAATATTAAATCGGCCATATAACAGGAGCCTACGAAATTCACGTATACAATTGCCGAAAACTAGCTATGTACATGAAGGTTTAGTCTAAAGAGTAGAAATATTACATATGAATATTGAATCGGCCATATAACAAGAGCCTACGAAATTCACGTATCCAATTGCAGAAAACTGGCAATGCACGTAAAGATGTTAGTGTAAAGAGTAGCAATATCACGTAGAAATATCGAATTTGTCATATAACAGGAGCCAACGAAATTCACATATCCTACAAAGTAAAAGTATATCCAGTAAAGTAGCAATGTGAGTGTCTGCGGGGGTGGTAATATAACGGGAACCTACTATAATTAAACTTGTATCTTTACTCAGCGGCCGGTTTGCTTGCAAAGGGCAAACGTTCAAGAAATGTTGCAGATTGTATGATACACGCGATTCAAAGAGATGTTATTGTTCGCAGGAGCTGAGCCAGACTCTCCGTGACGACAAAAGTCTATCGGAACACTTGAAGCTTCCGATACAACGCATAAACGACTACCAGCTCCTGCTCAAGGTAACGACGGCCCAGAAAATCACGGCGAAAAATTGAATCGGGGATGCGGTTCAAGGGTGTTTTGACAGAAATATAGCATGCCCAGTATATCTTTTGAAAGCATTCCAGCAGTTATGCATAAACCATACTTATAACTAACTGTTGTGCAAAGTGGTCGTTGAAATACGATAGTACTCGTCGTTTTCTGCTTCACGCTTTATAATACGAAACATCGAAATCGTTCGATTCGGATTACGCTGATCGCAAAGCTCGACCATAAAATTTTAATGGGAACCATAAACACGCGGGTTGTACAGCATGGATTCTCTGACTAAACCTTGACACAGTACCACATTTCTGAACTCCCAATTTTTATCCCCGAATATTTAAATATATACATTTGTATACGTTATACGATTTTTCAAATTTTTGAATCTTTTGAATTTCTAAATTTGCAAATCTGCAAATTCTTAAACTCGAAACTTACATGCAAAATTTGTAGATGTTCCATTCTGTAAATGATTAAATTCCTAAATGTATAGACGTTCAATTTTTAATGATCAATCAGGTAATCAATTTCCTAAATGACCAAATTTCTAGATTCACAGATTCTCTACTAAATAAATTCTTACATTTTCATATTCATAAGCTGGTTAGTCCCTACTCTCTCAAGTGCCCAAAACTTAAAATCTTCAAATCCTTAAATTTCTAAGTTAAATTTTTAACTCCCCAGAATTACAGTATTTCACTATTTTTATATTTCCAAATTGTGAACCCCTAAATCCTCGACACCCCAAATCATCAAATCTTCAAATCTGTAAATTTTTAAATTATTAAATTCTCAAACCCCCCACTTGGTACATTTCAAACTCTAATATTTCCAAATTCCCAAACTGTGGACCCCTAAGTCCTCGACACCCTAAATCTACAAATCCACAAATCCACAAATCCACAAATCCACAAATTTTCAAATTCTCGAATCCAAAAATCCCTAGATCCCGAGTTTTTAAACGTGCAATAATTATTATGCGTTCGACGCGATCTAGGTCGAATGTCGATGACGTAAAAAGCCGTCGAAGACGCGCATGCCGGTCGTCAAAATAGCGAGCGATCGTAAATTATTGAAGCCCCTCGACGAGTTTCAATAACTTAACATCTGGTGAAAATTTCGCGTTGCTCCGTGCTGTTGTCACATTCTATTTTTTCACCGTATCGCAAGAACTTATTTCAAAAAAGTGATTCAACGTCGACCTTCGTCGAGTCACGAGCGTAAATTGTTGAGTTTATAATGACCCCTCGGGGGTAACTAAACTTCGTGCATCGAACCTTAACACTAGAACTACCAACCAGTCAAAATGACTGGTTTCGGGTTTGGCATTTTTTATTACAAAATTTTATTGCTGTCCTATTGTAAAAATGTCTGTCATGTTTTATGGAGCTATTGAATGGTCCTATGTATGTTACTTTATTTTCATTTTTGAAGTAAGCATTCATTTAATGCCGGTACTACTAGTGTTAAATTCCGGCTGTTAGCGCATAAAGATGCTATAGCGACTAGACACGGCGACCTGTGGAGCCCGCACGTGACCTATATCGCCGCTTAAATTTCGTTCTGTCAGACGAAAATAGCACGGCGCTAAAATACTTCCCGGTTCGCCTTGAAAACGCATTCCTGCGTATTAATCGTTTTGTCTCCGTTAATCGCATCTTTGACCATATTCGAAACCATACTAAAATCATTATCTTTTACCGATGCAGAAATCAAACAATTTTTCCCGCGTGTTCACAGCGCACGATCTTGCTGAAAATCGATTAGGTATTCGTTATCGACAGCCACGGCGCTATTCGTTCAACGAATAATCCCGTTTTATTGCATTCGCATAGGTGTGACTTAGGCCATGGACTGCCGTGATCAAATTCTGGGCTACTTGCCCGGAAACGATTGCGAGCAAGCCAAATGGCACCTCGTGGCGTGATTCCTCGGATCACCGTTGAACTTTCGAAAATACGTAGCCCACAGGGTTAAATCCCATTGATTTCTATGGGTTTCCGATACCTTTTACACGACGTGAACATTACAGAAAATAATAAGCAAACTTGTATGATCGTGTTGATCCTTTTTATGACGATCTGTTTGAAGGAGATTTGAGTTGTCTCTTGATTCGGTGTGCTGTAATTTAATACGTATCTTTATTGTAATACACATGTACATATATCTTTATTTTATTCTATAAGCTAAGGATGCTAGCAATTAGGGATCTAAGAAGGATCTAGGGGTGTAAAGGTCTACAATAATAAAGAATCTAGGGAAACAGGGATCTACAGATCCAAATATCTCGAAATACAAGAATCAGAATATATCGAGATCCAGGAACACAGGAAACTAGGAATCTTAGGATCCAGAAGAATAAGAACCCAGCGAAATAGAGATCTATGGCAATTCAGGATCTAGGGTCATAAATATCTGAGAATGTAGAAATTAAGAAACATCCGAAATCGAACATTAAGACATCCTCGAATAGAAAAATCTAAAAATATGTGGATTGCGGTGTCCCAGTGATCTAGAATGTTAGAAATTGAGAACCTAACGTTCCAACGCTACAGGGATTTAGGGTTACATGTTCGTTTCAAACGGCAACCGGGTTGTCCCCATGAGATGCTATACAGCACAGATTAGATATAGATCAAGGGAAAGCAAAAGGTTGGTGTGGTGTGGTTGCAATACCCCGACAGAAAATTTCATCGTGGTGTGCGAACGAGTGGGCGCCGTACGGATTTAGCGAGCTAAAAACGGGCCGTCTTCGCGACGAGTAATTTCCACGTCCCTTGTCATAGAAACGTATTTGAAATCGATGGAAACTAATGAATATCGACAATCATGCTTGACTTGCTGATGCATGCACCATATCTATTTCACATCTGGCTGTCGTGCATAATTTGACTCACTATTTGTTATTTGACTATTTCTGGACCAACTTACTGTTATTTAACTATTTCTAGAGTAAATTATTGCTGTTTGACTACTTGCAGACTAATTTATTGTTATTTGACTATTTTTAGACTAATTTATTGTTATTTGACTGTTTCTAGACTAAATTGTTTTTTGACTATTTTTAGACTAACTTGTTGCTATTTACCATAAACTAATATACGAATACGCAAGATCGAACGAATGATTGCTATTATAATTAATTTGCAGGAGCTGGTGAAGTATTCGACCCGACTAGGCGAAAACTGCGACGACCTCCAAAAGGCTTTGGAGTTGATGCTAGGTATCCCTCATAGAGCAACGGACAATAAGTTCATAAGTAATATCGAAGGATACAAAGGGAATATACATAAGCTTGGCCGATTACTCACGCACGTTGGTATCCTTCAAATTCGTTACATATCTTATATGTATACTTATACATTAATCTAACGCGCGTGTTTTATCGGCAGGAGTGGTATACGGTGATCGACAAGGACGGCAAGAGCAAGGAAAGATATCTATTCCTCTTCAAGGCCCGCATACTCGTCTGCAAGGTCAGACGAATATCGGAAGACAGATCAGTTTTCGTCCTAAAGGATATCATTCGAGTAAGTTATCTACATACAGTGAGGGACAAAAGTATTCGTATGCTTCGAATATAGTAATAAAAACAACAATATATTCTATATCTTTAATAATTATGTGAACATATATGTATATATCGTAATCCATCATTATGTATCATTAATATGTATACATACAATGTATGTATGATATATACATTATGTATCATTATATTTATCATTATGTATACTGATAAGTATGATGCTTTGTTAATCGAGAAACTCGCACGAATTAATTTTTCATATCGATTCATGATTAGACGATTTTGCATATTCGTCCCTGTATCCTTATGTATTTATCCCTCGATCGAATCATTTCAGCTACCCGAGGTAGAGGTGAAGGATCATCCAGCCGACGTAAGATCCTTCGAGCTACACAATCCGGCGAGTTCTGCTTATCCGATCACTTTGGTAGCTCACAAGGATCCCGTGAAGGTTTACTGGTTGAGGGAGATCCGACAGTACGCGAGCGATGTGGTAGCACTAGCTGAACACGCTGCGGACGACCTACAGTTGACCGAGGTAGCAGAAACGAAAGAGGAGATCAAGGCGAATCCTGGTCCTCGAAAAGTCGAGGGTAATCCAGGACCGAAAGAAGATAATCCGGGACCGAAGAAGGTTCAAGATAACCCAGGACCGAATCCCGAGGACAAGGCTGTCGAGAAGAGGAAAGAGGGTAACCCAGGGAATCCTGACTCTAAGAAAGCTAAAGTCGAAGAAGAAGGCGCAGACATGTCGCGAAGATACTCGTCGAGCCGATACAGCTCTTCGAAAGTTGTCGAAGGTGAACAATCGTTGTTTACTAAAATTGTACCGTTTTACGATGTTGAAAAACTGTGGACGCTAACTGTTGTACGAAGTTACCGTTGTATAATGTTGATAAGCACCGGGTGCTACCTACTGTTCGATTATTGTACAACTGTATTTCAATTATTAGTTATTTCAGTTATTCTGTTCTAGTTATTGGTTATTTTAGTCATTCTGTTCTACTTATCGGTTAGTTTACTTATACTGTCTTAATTATTACAGAGTACTCGGCGATATCGAGTAGCCACAGCTCATATGTGGAGTCCAGCGGCGCGGTTAGAATGGAATCCAGTGGTGCAATGAAGGTGGAGTCCAGTGGCGCATTAAGGGTGGAATCTAGCGGAGCAACTAGGGTGGAATCCAGCGCCAGCTCTTATCAAGCTGGTAGTGCTAGTTCTGTGGAAGCCAGAAACGCAGGAAGAATCACTCAAGGCAGCACTGGTATAGGGAAACCCACGTTTGTCAAGACCTGTCAGGGCAGCAGTGTTGAACGTAAGTGACAATAAGTGTCAAACTATTGTACCAGATCCTTAGAATTACAGATTTCTTTGCATTCTTAAATCATTATATATCTCTGTCCTCAGGTTCCTAGATCCATCAGTTCCTAGAAATATAAATTTCTGGATTTTCAGATTCCTCAAGAGCCGATTTTCTGTAAAACCAAATCCCTGTAAAACTGAATACCCAGATCCCCGAATTCCTATAGAACCGAATCCCTAGATTCTGGAATTCCTGTAGAACCAAATCCCTAGATTCCCGAATTCTTGTGAAACCAAATCCCTAGATTCCCGAATTCCTGTAGAACCAAATCCCTAAATCCCTAATTCCTGAATCCCAAAATTCCTATATCCCTAAGTCATTAAATCTCTATATCCCAAAATTTCACATTCCAACGAACCTATTAATTCCGACTGAAAAAAAACAATATGTAAACAATTGCGAAAAATAATTGTAACTGCGCGAAGTCTGTAAGTTAACAATGTAATTCATGAGGTAATATTAAATCGTAAAAGCAATCTAGCATAACATCTACAAGAAGCTGTTGGAAGTGGATGACATAAGATACGTTTTTACTGTTCTAGCGATTCCAGAAAATAACGTGGAATTGATACGCGCCGTAGGTAAAGTGACACGAAATTACTATCTGATCATCTGCTGTACCACGCATTTCTCTGTCAGTCTACTATCGTGCTGTATCATCGAAACGTTCTACTTGTTCTTCTATTTTATACTTTTTTACTCTTAGCCGGCTGAAAAAAGAAGCGCTTCTACACGTGCCGCTAAAACGGTTTATTCAGGCTTAATCGCTTATACTTTTAGATGTTGTCATCATCGTACACACAGTCACAATACATATACTCACAGATCATCGCGCACACTTACACACTGTTCTTTCTGTTTTGTTTTTTTTTTCACGTACTATCAACTTCTGCTTCGTTGTTCTCTATCTGTACACTTTTTCAAGTAGATAGATCTCTTTGCGATTGATTACTTTTTTTTTTCATTTTTTGGTACATATTTTGATAGCTGCCCTTATTTTGTGTAGGATTACATAACCGTATCTTTTGAGCGAGCATTTTTCTACTTGTAGTGCGCTTCGAACAGAGGAAAATAGAAATAAGTACCAAAATCATGAAACGAATTATATCTCAATTCGATCGAAGTTTCATATTATCTTAGCTGCTGCATTTATTGGGACCCCTCTTATTTTTTCTGCAAGAATCAAATACTATTGTATATATGATCTTGAACCCTCTTTATCACCAGGCAGGCGATAAAAATGATCCTCTGGACCGTTTAATCGTTTCATTTTGTTTGACACTTCGTCGTTCTTTTATTTAGCCGGAGAAAATGCTGTCTTCGAGTGCACCCTGCAGCAAACCGATTCAACAACTATGGTGCAATGGCTGAAGGACAATAAACCGCTGGACGACAGACTGGCGGATCGAGTATCGGCTTCAGCGACCGGAAAAACCTTCAAACTCCAAATTCTGAACGTACTCGAATCGGATTCTGGAATTTACATTGCCAGGGCTATGAACAGCGAAGGACAATCCACCTGCACGGCCCAACTTGTTGTACAGAAACGTATGCATTTAATGCCGATAATAAACAATCGTTTCAATAATAAATGACTTAACGATGATAAATTACTTTTAGTTACTCCCGAGGAGAAGAAAGCAAGGGCGGAAGCCAACGCGCCCATCTTCTTGGTGAGGCTGAAGGACACTGAGCTTCTGGAAAACACTTACTTGCGCTTCATGATCAAAGTAAAGGGTGATCCAAATCCGGAAATGAAATTGTGAGCTGTTAATCGATAATCTATGATACTCTCCGTCCAAAATCAAAAATACATGGAAAAATAATGCTTTACAATCGTTAGATTTTGGACGAGGAGAGAACGTACCGAGATCGGGTGTTACATTTAAATTATTGCAATTGCAGCTACAAGGACGACGTGCTGATCGACGCGAATAACGCACGCGTGAAAATCGTCACCGACCAAGCTGAACATGGCTTCTACGAGCTGGTGATATCGGACGTCCAGAAACAGGACGCCGGCAAATACTCTTGCACCGCGAAAAATAAATTCGGCGAAGCTTCCTGCGAGGCTTCGGTAACGGTTTCCGACGAGAAGATGCTATATCTTCCAGAAGGTTTCCTGGAGCCCGGCATGGAGCCTCAGTTCACGTGGCTGCGTGACGGTAGACCGTTCGACCCCGAAGATCGATTCAAAGTGCTGTTCCAGGACAACGAGGACACATTGGCTCTCGTATTCCAACACGTCAAACCCGAGGATGCTGGCTTGTACACATGTGTCGCTCAAACTAGCACAGGTAATGCTGCAATTAAACAACAAACCTTCTAACGAAGCTACCGGTTGGACATTTTCCCTAATTTGTTCGAAAAAAATCGATTAACAGGCAACATCAGCTGCAGCGCCGAGCTGACGGTACAAGGAGCAGTGAACCAGTTGATGAAGGATCCGGAGAAGCCGAAGTTAGGCTCAGAGTCGAAGCACTCGGAGGTGAGCGTCGGTGGATCGGCCATGTTGGAGCTGCAGATCAGAGGATACCCGAAGCCAGACATCAAGTGGACCAAGGACGGCCAGGAGATCGTCGCCGGTGGCAGATACAAGTATCTGTGGGAAGATGAAGAGTCCATGTCTCTGGTAATCAAGAAAGTCACCGCCAAGGATGCGGGCGTGTACACAGTCAGGGCGAAGAACGAGCTGGGCGAGGACACCACCCAGATCGAACTGATCGTGAAGTCTGCACCGAAAATCATCAAGAAGCAAACGGACCTGACGGGCGTTGTCGAAGAAACCATCACGATGAGCGTGCAGATCGAAGCCACGCCCGCGCCCGAAGTGAAATGGTACAAGGACGGCCAAGAGATCAGAGAGAACAGCCGCATAAGCATCGTCAAAGAAGAGAACGACACTTACAAGATGATAATAAAGAATGCCCGATTGGACGATGCTGGATCGTACTCGATAGTCGCCCGCAACGAGGTCAATCAGACGACGGAGATATGGAAGCTGAAGGTGATAAGTCCACCGAAGATCAGGAAGAAGTTGGGTGAACCTCAGATACTCAGCGAGGGTGATACTCTCACGCTGTTCATCGAGGTTGAGTCTGAGGTACCTCCTAATATCAAGTGGTACAGGGATGGACAGTTGATCACTCAGGATAGTCGTACCAAGATGATCCAAGAAGGCAACAGGTTTATGCTGAAGATCGTGGGTACCGTTGGAGAGGATGCAGGCATTTACAAGGCTGAAGTTGTCTCTGATCATGGAGTGGATTCGGACGAGACAAAGATTCAGGTAAATGGGGTGATGATGTGGATTGAATCAATATCATTGAAATTCTAATTCTAGTATTAACTAAGCATCTCTAGACACAACCAATATGTAATTTAACTGTCCTATACTCAGATTTACCGTCCAATTTACACTGTTTGCTCTTACCTCTTCAGGTACGAGGTGTTCCACGGTTCAAAACGAAGATGAGCGACGTCACCGTAAACGAGGGTACAAAGGACATCGAGTTCACGGTAGAAGTGGACGGTTACCCGAAACCGAGCGTCCACTGGTACATCAACGACGTGGAGATCACGGAAAAACGCAAAGAATTCACTCGCAGCGAAGAGGGCGACGTTTGCAAGCTGGTTATATCGGAAGCGAAGTCCGAACTGAAGGGAACCTACACGTGCAAGCTGAAGAACGAGTACGGTGAGACGACCAGCAGCTCCACGTTGACGGTGAAGACCAGACCGAAGCTGTTGAAGAAACTGCCAAACGATTTAAGAATCAACGAAGGAGATACCATGAAGTTGGTGTTCGAAGTGTCGGGTACGCCGGATCCTGAGGTGAAATGGTTCAAGGACGGCCAGGAAGTGTCAGCGGATGCACGAATCAAGATCACGAGGGACAGCAAACGAAAGGAGAACTACGATTTAACTGTCACGCTTGTCAAAGGCTCGGATGGAGGTGTCTACGAGGTTCGAGCTGAGAATGAGCTCGGTTTCGTCACCAGCAAGACCAAAGTCACGGTGATGAGTAAGAAATCCGTTCATTTTTTTTGTACCCTCCGTTGTTGCGCTGCTCCATCATTTCCATTCGCTGTTCGCGTTATACGTGAATCCAAATATTCGTTCAAGAAGGATAGAATCGATGGAGCAGCTCTTCAAACGCGTTTACCTGTAACAGGTTCATGACTTTATGAGATACTCGACACCGAGTCCAGATTTTCGTTTTATCAACATATCCCTCAGTAAGTACGCACCGGTACAAAGGTACGGTTCCGTGTTTCGGTTTTTGTTACTCGTCGTGCACGATTGTCACAACGCCAAGGATATGTGGATTACATGTTGGCGTAACTAGGTAAAGTTTAGGGTACCTAGCTCTCACACTTTAACCCTAGTTACGCCAATATAACCCACTCGACAGGATACCCGTGCAAGATCGTCTGACCAGTCTCTCTCTCTATGACAACCACAAACGAAATACCGTGTATCGCGTCCCACCGCCGACATTGATGCGAAATTCGTTGTCTGTCCAATTTTGTACGTGTCTTTTTGTCGAACGTTTTTAACGACATGTATGTTACGTATTTAACGTATTCCCCGTTATTTTTCTTTTCGCCCACCCGTCACGCCCCTGTCTGTAACGTTCCATATGTGTTCTCCAACTGTGTCATTCCATAGCGAAAACGGAAGAGAGCGTGGAGGAAAAGAAGGAAATGAAGATGGAGACCGTGGAGAAGGTGGAGGTAAAAGATGAAGAAACGGAAGCACAAAAGATCGAGAAGAGGGACGTCGAGGAGAAGAAAGAACAAGCGGAGGAATCGGGACCGGAAGGTAAAATAACGATCATGCGTATTAGAACGGTCGTCGATGTAAAAAGAGTGAGCTGTATCATAGTGATCTCTATACGCTACGTAAACGCTTGAAAGCTGTATATCCACGTACAATGTCCTAAGGTCGACGCGGTGTCGCAAGATTTTGGTAAGATTGCTTTTTTACCGTAGAACGTGTCGCGTTTTTTTTTCGACGCTCTCACATTCTCCATTTTGTCTCTTTTTTGCAATCAAGAACGTATGTATCGGCGCGATATTTGTGTGTTGCGCGCTAACTTACATACACACACATCTATACATTACATATTACATGTACACGCTTGTTGAACTTAATTAGAAACTGAGCGCATCCATTTTTTCGTAATTCGCCGAAATACTTGCGATACGATATCTTTTAACATCGTAACAAGAACAGCTTATGTAGTAGTCGATGGCAAGGTAAAACCGTGTATACGAAACTTGCCCGTAGCCGAATAATATTTAAGGGATTCGCTGTAGAAGGTAGACCCTAGACAACGAAACATGTCTGATAAAATTCAGGTCGAGTGAAACTGGAGACACAAAAGGTCCAAGTAACGCGTGGCCAAGGTGAAACAATCACGATCTCCGTGGCCTCCACGACCATCCACGAAGCTATACTCTCAGGTAAATTTCGCACACGCTCAAACAGTCTCACGACTTACACGTCTCATGTAACAATACTCGCGATCGCAGATTTTGTGATGGAGTCTCAACTTGTCTCGCTGTTGCAATATTAATTCTATAAACTATCGAAACACTTAAGTACTCGAGGTATAAGGAACGTGATCAAGATGTAACTGCGCATACGAAACGTATTTACGATGTAACTAGATATAAAAAATGATGTGATTTGAGCTTCGCTACAAAATCCACGATCGCGGAAACAAATAACGCCACAACGAACAGAGCTTTCACTTACATCACTCGTAGTAAAAGCAGTTTACGTGCGTGGCAACAGGCTATCTCCGACAGCGAACCACGACGTGTACAGAAACGTCGGTCGCTTGGTCGAGTGGCGCTCGGTGGTCTATTTAAATAGTTTCTAGTCAAAGAGTCGTTCGTGACCAGCCAAAGCGTTCGCAGGTCCCGATGAGAGCCACACGATCAGCAAGATGACCGCGACGAAGGTCGAGTGCCAGGAGATGAGCACCGACAGTCCGAAAGTCGAGGAGATCGCATCTTACAGTTACACGGTGCAGGAAGAGGAGTCCGTTCAGAAACCACAGAACGGCGTGCTGATCGAGGAATTCTCCGAGGCCAGCGAGGATAACAACAGAACCAGGTTGCAGACAAATCGCGGTGTGTCTATAGTGTCCGTATCGGACGACGAGTCGACGTTCAAGGCCATCTCGAGGGACATCAGCACCGAGGATATGCAGTGCGCTGAGTTGTCCGACGACACGAAGCTGATGAACGGATCCTACGTGGAGTTCGCCGGAAACGCGCACTCAATTGACGAGAAGAGCCTGGACGATGCCAGGATGCACAAAGGATCGTTGATCACGGAGACCATAATCGAGGAACGATCGCTGGAGGAGACTCCGTCCGAGAAATCGGCGGGGACTCTGCAGCGACCGCAGAACGCCGTTTTGGAAGAAAACGGCGTCGTGAAGCATAAAATCGAGAGGAAGGCCTCCGTGGATCAACCGCAGACTCCCATTATCCAGGACCGATCTCTGGAGAGGACATTGTCCGAGACATCAACGGGGAAACCCCTGCAGCCGCAGAACGCCGTCCTGGAAGAAAACGGCGTCGTGAAGCATAAAATCGAGAGGAAGGCCTCCGTGGATCAACCGCAGACTCCCACGATCGAGGAACGATCTCTGGAGAGGAGATTATCCGAGAAATCGGCTGGGAAACCCCTGCAGCCGCAGAATGCCGTTCTGGAAGAAAATGGCGTGGTCAAGCATAAAATCGAGAGGAAGGCTTCCGTGGATCAACCGCAGACTCCCACGATCGAGGAACGATCTCTAGAGAGGAGATTATCCGAGAAATCGGCTGGGAAACCCCTGCAGCCACAAAACGCCGTTCTGGAAGAAAATGACGTGGTGAAGCATAAAATCGAGAGGAAGGCCTCCGTAGATCAACCGCAGACTCCCACGATCGAGGAATGCGGATCGACGAAACAGAGGGCCGAGCGAGCCAACTCGATCGTGGAACTTGAAAACAACGTTGAAGAGCGACGAAAGTCGATCACGAACGGTCTGTCCAGACAGAGTTCCAAGATCGAGCGGCTGGACTCGGTGGAGTCGAAAAGAACGAGATCGTTGTCGAGGGAGAGCTCGTTAAGAGCGACTCTAAGCGGCGAAGAGGATGTGGATGAAGAGCTGGAGGCTCTTCTGGATCGCGTTAAACGTCAACGCAGTGTACTCGATGATATCCTTGAAAAGGAGTCGTCCAGGGACTCAGGTACTGATTGCTCCATCGGAACTCAGCACGGATCTATATTCTCGCAGTATCGATCGTCGTACTTTTTTTACATTTGCAGCGTTCTTGCATACTTGCTTCGAAGCCGACGCCATTTTGCTCGTTATGAACGTCTTTTCATCTCGTCGCGAGATCGTTAATTGCAATTTAATAATTGTTGCGTGTTAATTCACGCGTGTATGTTATCCGTTGCACGTCTTTGTGTTTTTCACGCCGAAACGTATGGCAAAGTTTGATCGAGTAAATGTTTTCTATTAACGCTAGGTTTACGGAACCCGTAAAAATGACGGATCTTAGACTTCTTATTACGAAAATTATTAAAAAAATTATTGCAAAATGCATGTAGTTCATTTTCAATTCAGACATAAATGGTCATTGAACGTCCGTAAATCTAATGTTAATTAAGGAATGCGATTGAGGAACTTTGTTGAATTTTGTTAACGCTTCCGCTTACCTCGATAACAGCTGCTTGTAACACTGTAATCAATCGAACCTGGTCTCGACAGAGTCTACATCGATTTGAATGCAGGTAAGCGAACTTGAAAAATGTCGGACATTCTTTACCTACCCGTCGGATAACGACGCGAAAGCTTTGTTAAACCTTTGAGCTCGAACTGCCACTCGCATTCGCTATTTGATCAAACGTTTCAGTCAGAAAGTTCTCGAGATGCTAATAAAAAAAATCCTTTCGAGCGCAAAGGTTTAACATTACAGTCAGCTTAAGAACAATTCATCAATTAATATCACGAAATCGAGTAACGGAGGTAGCAAACTTGTCCAGCATTTGAGCAAACTACTATTATAATTAACACGGCTATGCATTAGATGCACGGCACAAAAGCAACTCATAGATGCAACACGTGACTACCCAAAACTTTACCGATCGTGTAGGAACGATTCTAATTCTCGTGTTTCCTGATTAGCTCCTCCTCACATCGTCAGCTCGACGCTCAGCGACGACACGATCTATGAAACCCAGTCCGTCCATTTCGAGATCCATGCTACCAGTCTTCCAAGGGCGGACGGAAAATGGTTCAAGGACGCGAAACCACTTCGAAACAGCGATCGCGTGAGGATCACCAGCGCCGGAGAAAAATTCAAGCTGGAATTGCAGAAAGCGATCCTCGAGGACGAGGGTGTGTACACGTGCGTGTTCACCAACAAACTTGGCGAAGCAGTGGCCGAAGGTTACCTAACTGTTGGTACCGTGGACGATCTTCGAAGACCGAAGTTCACCCAGCCGCTGAACGACGTGGATGTCGCCAAAGATGACTCTGGAGAGTTCAAAGCCACGTTCACTGCCGATCCTATTCCTGAAATGACGTGGTACGTAACGATAATGCTTGTAGTGCATACAAGTTCAGAGTAACACTTTTCACTTGATAAATAAATTATTCTTGCTACCGCCTATCGTGCGGAACGTTGATGGTATGTACTCAGATATAATTTATTCTAAAAGCTTTCGATTCAAGTAGAAATTAAAGTTGTTGTTCAATTGTTGTTGTTATCATTTAATATAAAATTATTGTTTCACCAGGTACTTCAAGGGCGAAGAGATTCCAGCAGACGACAGCCGATTGAAGTTCGCTGCCCAACACAAATCGGTAGCAGACAAATTAACGGAGACAACCGTGACGTTGACGGTGCCGGAATGTTCCAAAGAAGACACCGGAGAGTATACTCTGAAGCTGAAGAACAAATACGGCGAGGCCGAAGCTAGCGTCTGTACCGTTTAACATAATCGATCGACACTATCTAAACAGGATATATAAATTCTCTTGTTATAATCAGGCTTTTCTGAATCTACTCTTGCGACCGTCGATCGAAGATCTCAAGGACGCCACCGCATCAGTTGGCGATTCTCTGGAGTGGGTAGCCATCGTGAAAGGAAATCCAAAACCGGACGTCACGTGGGTAAAGGATGGCCAGGTTCTGGAGAAAGGAGACAGGTTCGATTTCGTGGAGGATAAGAGGAACAACAAGTTCACCCTCATCATCAAGAGTGTCGAGGTTGAGGACAAGGGAACGTACGAAATCAAAGCTAAGAATTACTTGGGTGAAGCCAGCTCGCAGGCCACTCTCACGCCGCACAGTAAATAGATATTTACTCTATAATTAACAATATAGTTGTACGCAATTAACATAGACTAACATGAAACAATTTCGATCTAACTCGTAGCCGAAACACCGGAGTTCACGAAGTCTCTAACGAATCTCGAGGTGAAGGATCGCGACGATCTCGAGCTAAAGATTCGCGTGACCGGTATCCCGAGGCCGAAGATCGTGTGGTTGAAGGACAACGAGGTGATCAAGGACGATGGTCGTTACAAGATAACCACTCACGTGGACGGAATAGTGGACAGCACCTTCTCGATCAGCAAGTTCTCCACGAGCGACGTTGGCGAAATCAAGTGTCAGGCGACGAACGTGGCTGGAAGCGCGCAGACCAAGTGCAACTTGAAGATAAAGTTGATCTCGCCGACGTTCGACGTAGGTTTGCCTAAATCGACCGAGGTGGACGAGGGAGACACCCTCGAGCTGAAGGCGAAAATCGATGGCAGCCCCATGCCGGAGATAGCGTGGTTCAAGGACGGCGAGAAAATCGTACCGGACGATCACGTGAAGATCGAGACGTTACCCGACGGTCTCATCAAACTGCAGATCGATTGCGTGAAACCTACCGATTGCGGTGCCTATAAACTCGTGATAAGTAACTCTACGGGTGATATCGCTTCCTTGTGTGCTGTTGCTATTAAACGTGAGTATAACACCCCGTTCCCTCCAATTTGTACATTTGAAAGGAACGTAACGAACATAATTTCAGCTGAAAGAAGAAGACCTTCTTTCTCGAAACCGCTGGAGGATACCAAGGCCATAGTTGGACAGCCACTGAAACTCGAAGCCCAGGTTGTCGCTTTCCCGAATCCTCAAGTACAGTGGTTCAAGGATGGAATCCCGCTGCGTCAGGCGAAGGAAATATATTTCATGAACGAACCGAACGGCATGATTGGTCTCAGGATCGACAATGTTCGTCCGGATCATGCGGGCACGTACTCGATGACCGTCTCGAATTCCCTCGGTGAAATTACTGGCTCGGCGAAGGTCGAGGTCGAGGAGAAAGAGAAACGACCAGAGTTTATTGCAACCCTTCAACCGTTGACGGTGGTAGAAGGTTTCCCGGCGAAGATGGAAGTCAAGGTGCTAGGAAAACCGGCACCGCAATTGCAGTGGTTCAAGAACGGAGAAGAGGTTTGTTTACAGATAATGTACTACTTATTTCAATCTATACAACATAGACAACTAGAACAATTATCGAATGAGGTAGCTCTATTTACAATTATTACACGCGTTTCTAGATCATACCCGATGGTAAACGAATAAAAGTCGTCAACCTACCAGACGGAAGTCAAGCACTGATAATCGACAAAGCGACACCTGAAGATGCAGGCGAGTATCAAGTGATAGCGGCAAACACGGAGGGCACATCCTCTTGCAAGGGTGTCGTCAGCGTGGTTGGAAAGCTTCAATCGGACGTTGCCGAAGAAAAACCTTCGTTCGTCAATCGGATGCGAGACGTGTACGTCGAGGAAGGTCAACCGTTGAACTTATCGGCTTCGTTCGTCGGCAATCCAATACCGGACGTCAGCTGGACCAAGGATGGAGCACCTTTGCAGCCTTCCGATCGCGCGACCGTCACCTGCGACGGAAAGAAGACCGAACTTGAAATAAATCCTTGCGAACCTGAAGATGCTGGCGTCTACGAGTGCCGCATATCGAACCCGCTCGGCGATGATTCCACCAAATCCACGGCTAACGTGAGGAAAATCTTCCAGGCGCCTAACTTTACGCAGACGTTCAAAGATCTTCAACAACTGCCCACGTTCGACGCCAAGTTCCTAGCCCGTATAACCGGTGTACCTCGACCAGATATCTCATGGTATTTCAACGACAAACCGATCGTGAAGGATGACGACAAGTACAAAATCAAACGGGACGGTGACGCTTGCTGTTTGTACGTGAAGGATTGCACCTATGATGATTCTGGTGCCTACAAGTGCAAAGCGGTGAACAAGTGTGGTGAGGCCGAGTGCTTGGCCAATTTGTCTGTAGTCGATAAAATGTAAGTACTTTATACGTAGAATCTAAGTTTTAAAGAATCGTTTGTATATGTTTATCATTAATTTTTAGACAAAAGATGCAAAAGGTCGAACCACCGTCGTTCTTGAAGAGGATCGGCGACTGTGAAGTGTACATGGGAATGCCGGCCAAATTTACAGCGTGTATCACGGGTAACCCGGAACCCGACTTCGAATGGTATCGTAACGGCGACAGAATATGGCAGACTGATAGAATTAGAACGGAACAGGAAGGCAGTCTGCTGCGTTTGGTGATAGCCAACATCGACGAATTGGACGCGGGCAAATACACGTTGAGAATAGTTAATCCACACGGTGAAGATTCCTGCAGTGCAGAATTAATTTACGAATGTATGTACGCCAAAGTACCCCAACGTTTTAAACACCTTTGACGAACCTATCGAAGATAGCGTTAACTTTTGTTATTAACTTCCGCAGCTCTGGAACCTCGCGCAAAGAAATTAGGAGATCAGTACGCGGACTTCGACAAATACCGGAAATCTGGCGTCCCGTTGCCCTTGGCCGACCGCCCGATCATCAGTAGAATGATGGATCGGCACCTCACACTCTCCTGGAAGCCATCCATACCCATTGGTCCCCGTATCCCCGTCACTTACCAGGTAGAAATGTGCGAGTTGCCGGATGGAGATTGGTTCACCGCCCGCACCGGAATTCGCAGCTGCGTCTGCGACATCCGGAACCTCGAACCCTTCAGGGACTACAAGTTCCGCATCCGCGTGGAGAACAAGTACGGAATCAGCGAACCGTCGCCGTTCGCGCAGACCTATCGCGCGAAACTGGAGCCCGATCCGCCCAAGTTCTTCCCTTACTTGCCACCTGGCATCGACTTCCGTCCAGAGACCAGTCCCTACTTCCCGAAGGACTTCGACATCGAGAGACCTCCGCACGACAACTACGCCCAGGCGCCTAGATTCCTTCGTCAGGAGCACGACACCCAGTACGGCGTGAAGAACCACAACTGCAACCTGTTCTGGTTCGTTTACGGCTACCCGAAGCCAAAGATGACTTACTACTTCAACGACCAGCTGATAGAATCCGGCGGCAGATACGATCAGAGCTACACGCGAAACGGACAGGCTACGTTGTTCATCAACAGGATGCTGGAACGCGACGAGGGGATGTACGAGGCTGTGGCCACCAACGAACACGGCGAAGCTAGGCAGAGGGTCCGTCTGCAGATCGCGGAGTATCCGACGTTCATTCAGAGACCCGAAGAGATCATCGCGATGGCGAGGAGAACCGGAAAACTCGTAGCTCGCGTTACTGGTGTACCTTATCCAGAGATCAAGTGGTACAAGGACTGGAAGCCTCTCGCTACCACGTCGAGATTAAGGGTTCGTTTTCTGTTCGTTTGCTCGCAGAAGCAATTCACATTGTATAGCGAAGTTTGTGCTTTTCCCTAGATCGAGTTCTCGGAGCCAGACACCTCTACCTTGGTCATCAGCGACGTTATCTTGAAGGACGAGGGTCTGTACTCCGTCAGCGCGAGAAACGTGGCTGGATCGATTTCCTGCTCCGTCATGATACACGTGGAGGAGAACGAACACGAGTACGGTTACAGAACGTACAAGAGGAAGTCCGACATCCAACCACGCCATGACAGACCCTATGGCGATTTCTACGATCTGGGTGACGAGCTTGGACGTGGTACACAAGGAGTGACTTATCACGCCGTGGAGAGAAGCACCGGAAGGAATTACGCTGCCAAGGTGATGCACGGAAGGGGTGAACTCAGGCCATACATGTACAACGAGATCGATGTGATGAACAACCTGAATCACAAGAAGTTGCTGCGACTGCACGATGCTTACGAGACCGATCAATCTGTCACGCTCGTTATGGAACTGTATCCTTTGCAAATAGCTAATTTTGTATCATTTTAACTTCTATGATTTTCGTTGTGTCTTCGGAGGATCATACGCAATCTTGAAACCTAAATAATTTCTTAACGGAACAACAGTGCTGCTGGTGGAGAACTTGTAGACACCCTGACGAGACAAGCGTTCTACACCGAAGCTGAGATTTCTGGATACATTCGACAACTGTTATGGGGATTGGAGTACATGCATTCTAATCAATACGCTCATCTTGGCTTAACGGTTGTTATAATATAATATAATCACAGTAGAGTCTTGCTATATGGCCATAACTCGCCAGATAGCGAAATTCCGTTATGCATCGATAGTAACGTAATTGATAGTTACGTTCCGTGGTAAAAATGTTCCAATTTCTATTTTTGAAATTACTCTTTGCAGCTTGGAGACCTGTTGATCTCGCATACGGGCGGTGACGATTTGAAGATCGGCGATTTTGGCCTCGCCAGAAGAATCTCGCACACGAGACTGATGACCTTGGCGTATGGAATGCCTGAATACGTAGCGCCGGAAGTGACCAACAACGAAGGAATAACGTTCAGCACGGACATGTGGTCCGTCGGTATCATCACATACATCCTGCTATCTGGAATCTCACCGTTCAGAGGCATGAACGACAAGGACACGCTGTACAAAATCAGAGAAGGGAAGTGGGACTTCGATGATCGTTGGAAAAATATTTCGGATGATGCGAAAGATTTCATCCGGTTGTTGTTGATGTACAACGCCGAGAGGAGGATGGACGTGAAGGCCGCTCTTGCTCATCCTTGGTTAACTTACGCCGACAGATCACCGACGGATATGTATAAGATTCCGTCGGAGAACTTGAAGAATTATTACAAACTGTATCGGTTAGTAACTCGTCGTGAATATTAACCCCTTGCCGTGTAAATGTAACAAATCTTACTCGGATTTTGAATACTCTTCAACTCAAGTATAATTTATGTAGTCAAAATGATATATCGTTAACATATTTTAGCGATTGGTACAACAACGCATCCTGCCGCACGTGGTTCCGCAGACGCAAGTTGAACTCAGCTTTCGACCATCCATCCAGAATGGTCTATCCACCTGGCCACAAGTATACACCTGAACCGAGTGACGACAGAACATACAGTCCATTAAAGAAACCCTTGCCCAAACCCTGGGAGAACCAGATACCTACCAGGGAACCGATCGATACCGAGATCGGAATCATCAAAAGCGAAAGCCAGTAAGTTATCCTCTGCAGAAGGTACTGCAAATTTTTGTCCAGTCGATGCAGAGAATAACTAGCGTGATTTTCCAGCTATCAAAATGGACCGGACACCTATCTCCTACAACTTCGCGATACGGATTTCCCCGTGCGTCTTCGCGAGTACATGAAGGTTGCATGCAATCGCAGCCCTGGATTCTCGCGTTCCATCGCCGACGAGAACTTCGACTGGAGGGTAATTTATTTCTTTTTTATCCGGATTCGAGCTTCCAAATTTTGCCTACGGATATAATTTTCTGTACTTAACTTACAGACGCCTATTATACGCGAGCGACGTCGTTTCACGGACGTCATGGACGAGGAAATCGACGACGAGAGACGAGCAAGGATCAACAGATACGGATCGCCAGACACTTTCACATTGAGACGATTGAAACACGAATTGGGCACGCGACTCGATAGCTACGCAGAAGCGGAGGCGATGTTAGAGTCCAAGAAAGAAGGACATCCGCCGTTCTTCCGCGAGAAACCACAAATTAGACCCATCGAGGAAGGAAAACCGGCTCAGCTGGTGTGTCTGGCCGTAGGAAACCCGAAACCACTGATCCAGTGGTACAAGAACGATTTAATGATTCAGGAAACCAATAGGATAAAGATTACCGAGGACCAAGATGGTAGATCTATACTCAGTTTCAGTCAAACGAAAGAACACGACGTGGGCAGCTACAAAGTTGTCGCGCGAAACGCTTTGGGACAGACCGTAGTTAGAACTAGAATGGTACAAGCGTTTGTTCCTTCTGGTCCTGATTCTCCCGAGGTATGTAATTGATGATTAATTTAGAACCTTGAAAATATACAACTCTAACACACAAATGTTTCACATTTATGGTATACACGTTGAAGAAGTTTAATAAGCCTTCCAAAGAAATATTGCTAACCTTCCGTTTAACCATCCAGGTTGGTGATGTCTCCGACACCGAAATACTTCTACGATGGAAGCAACCGAAACACGACGGCAACTCTCCGGTGTTGTGCTACAACCTGCAGTACAAAGAAGGCGACTCGATCGAATGGATAGATATAGCATTCAACATCGATCACGAATTCTACCTAATGAGGGACCTGAAACCAGACACCAGTTACAACTTCCGTTTAGCGGCGCGAAATCGTATCGGCTGGAGCGAGAAGGGTATCCCTTCGAAGCTAATCAAAACGAGACCTACGGGTTGTCCGAAAGTTCAGATCACGCGGGCGATGAGGCACCTCCAGGAAATAACAGACTCGGGTCAGGAAATAGTGCTGGAAGAGGACAAACCGCACATGGATTACTCCATCGAGGAACACCCTATCGAGTGGTCGGCCGACACGAATCTCTCCAGCAAATACAGTTTTATTTCCGAGGTGTCGAGGGGTCAGTTCTCCGTGGTGGTGAAGGGCGTCGACAAGGCCACGGACCGCGTGATTGTCGCGAAAATCTTGGAACTGAACGCCGATACGGAAAAACAAGTGAACAGAGAGTTCGAGGCACTTCGGTCGCTGAGACACGAAAGGATAGCGATGCTGGAAGCCGCTTACAAAGCACCGGGTTCACCGGTTGCGGTTTTCATCCTGGAGAAACTTCAGGGAGCCGATATCCTTACGTACTTCTCGAGCAGACACGAGTACACCGAGAATTGCGTGGCCACCGTCATTACGCAAATATTGGATGGTTTGCAATACCTTCATTGGCGAGGATACAGTCACCTCGATATTCAACCCGATAACGTTGTGATGTCCACCGTGAGATCGGTTCAGGTCAAGCTGGTCGACATGGGCTCGGCTCGATTCGTTAGTAAATTAGGCACGCCTGTACCGAAAGCTGGTCACCCTGAATACAGAGCGCCCGAGGTATACAACGAGGAACCGGCTCATCCTCAGACAGATGTGTGGATGGTCGGTGTATTGATGTACGTCTTGCTCTCCGGTGTTTCGCCGTTCCGTGGCAAGGATCCTGACGAGACCAGGCAAAATATCCTGTTTGTGAGATACAGATTCGAACATTTGTTCAAGGAGTTGAGTCAGGAGGCTACCAGGTTCCTTATGTTGGTCTTCAAACGGGCGCCAAGGTTTGTAACTAAAATATGCATTCATTCTACTGTTTGATTTCATGGAACATCATTTATCATCTCATTTTATTATTTTCAGTAAAAGACCACTGGTAGAGGAGTGTCACGAACACAGGTGGCTACAGTCATCGGACTTTATGATTAAGAAACGAGAAAGAGCCGTGTTCTTAGGCAACAGACTGAAAGAATATAACGAGGAATATCACGAAGAAAAATCGAAGTTGGCGTCCCAGACTCAAAGTATGACGACTGAAAGCCTACTAGGAGGAGGTTCCACGCAAAAACTTATTAGATCAACTAGCATACAGGAGGAACTGCTCACCACGTTCTAATGGATAAGCTACTATTAAGTGATTTTCCAATTTTCTCTGTCTTACGTGACCGTCAAATTTCACGCACGTATCTAGTCAGTCTCTTAGAGAGCAAGGAAAAATAACCAAAGAGAGGATACCGAAATAAAAAGAGCTTTCTTTCCTTGTTCTCTTTTTTGTTATTATTTATTTGTTACTTTTAATTATGTTAACGGTACTTTCATCTGCTCATACGTTGCTGTAAAAAAATGAAAAAGAGAAAGAATCAATCGATCATTATTTGAAACGTAACGTAAAACACATCAGTTTTAATGAATTAAGGTACAAACCAAACCCTTTGAAACTGTACAAAAATGATGATTATATTCTAATAAAACCATCAATAAATACCGAATAATTAAATAATCGTTTAAAAATTCCACACACTGGAGATCAAGTTTTATTATTAAATATGTAATTTATTTACAAATTATGATTTGCCATCATTACAATGCTCTATAAAGAAGGTAAGTATATTGTACACGTCCTTTGCCTTCCTTCCTTCAACCGTTAATAACAAGTTTCATGACAATTAGAATGAAGTGACAAAATGCTTAAAAGCTGCGCATGAATAAAAAAAAAAATTAAGATAATAAATACAATCTCTCTAGAATGAGAGGACTAGTAGCAAAAAAATAGTAATACAAAAAAGGTACTTTTCATCTGAATTGAAAGTTTTCATTGAAATAAAAAACTAATTCCATAAATGTACAATTATACTGTCATAATATTGTTCATTAATTTAAATCATCTTTTTGCATACTGCATAACATAATCTTTAACTTTAATTCGAAAAGATTCTTTATCTTTAATAAATAAATCAGCTGCTTCTCTATTCAAAGGATCATCAAAATTTAAAAGGTCCTAAAAGAAAAAAAGATACAGGTTGTGGAAACAATGAAATTATCATACCCTGCATAAAAGCTGTTGAAAACATACAGTAAAAAGAGAATTCAGACCCCATACAACATCCTTAAGCTTACGAGTTGGTGCCCAACCCATTCCATCTATACTACTTTGCCTCAATATTGAAAGACATACATCACCATCCTCGCTTATATTAGGATGCCATAACTTTGTTAAGCACTTGACTTTTGGAGGCTAAAAGAACGTTTTACATTATAATGTAACTATAAATGCTGTTCTGATATGATTAATAATATATATTTACAGCCATATTGTAATCTTCAGGTATATAAATCTGAAAATAAAATCTGCCTCTGATCCAATATCCTTCATCAGGAATAATCAAAAGGATAAATTCATGTAGGCAATGTGGATCATGAAATTTAACCTGACATGTAGTTGGTAAAGTATGCTCCATTTCCTGAACCTATATAAACGAATGAAACAATGTAAAACTTTTAGCAAAATCACAATAAAAGAATTATCATTAAATTGTTTAATAATTCTGAACTAATTTCACATATCCCTATGTTGCTATACCTCTTTGATCAGTAGTTTATCTCGAACAGATACACGATTACTGTAATCTGTACTTTTCGAATTTGCTATGTCATTCTGCTTTTTCAATTTTCCTCTTAACGTAATCATATTTTCAAAATTCTGCAAACAAATAATTCTAAAACTAGAACATATTAGGAGCTATAAAAAATGAACAAATACATAAATTGCCATGGTGAGGCCTATGTCCATCATTTAATCTTCTATACTATGTAACTCTTAAGACATACCGTATATTTAATTATTTTTATGTTTCTCACAATTTTTTTACCACAACAAAAAGAATTATATCCCATAAAAAAATTGTTTTTTCTGAGATAATATCTTTAAAAATCCTAGAGTGTCCTATTCTTCCATTTCATATTTTAACAAATAAAACTATAAAAGAATTATGAATAATCATGAAAAAGAATGAGTTACAAAAGATTAAGAATAATCAAGATTTTATTAGCAATGATAACCCCACATTGATATGACTTATTCGCATCGAAATAATTTCTTACTACAAAATGCAAAATTCTTACTATACCGCTTTACAATCTATAGTTATAAATGTTCCTTCTATAATAAACGCAAAAATGACGTTGTCAAATAGCACTTATGACGTTTATTATTAGACAAACAGAGTTTTAGGTTAGAATTTTTGAATACGTTTAATTTTTTACAATTGTACCTGACACTATAGTTATCGCACTACTTTAATATATATTAATTTCCAAAATGTATCTAATTAATGTCCATTGCGATAACTTTTGTATTAACTTCTCCAACGATCAAACATTTAAAAGAAAACGGTAAATACTTCACCGCATCAAAAGCCTATTTATGTTTTTTACTGTAGATGGCGACAATAGCAAATTATAGTTAACAGCGGAAAAAGAAACATGAATTTCATTGTTGTTATATTTGCACTTAATTAAATTAAACTTACATAATATATAATTAATTAGTAGTATATCATAAACCATTTATTAATATTTACATTCAAATATACATTTGATTTTCCTGGGGAAAATGGTGGTCAAAGGAAAGAACTCACTATGTTATGCTTAATTGTGCGTAAATATAAATTTGAAAAAATATTACAAAAGTGTGGCTTACCAAATGCTTCAAACTTTTTTAATTGATTTCTTTGCATTAAACTGTTGTTAATTTTCTATCGAAAATTGCATCAGTTTGCATGTAACAGTAAGTATTTATTTAAGAAAACTGACATATTCCTGTGAATTAAGCATAATGCACGATTGCTAAAGTAAGTAGTGGAGGCCGTTTCCCTTCGCCGCCATTTTCCCCAGAAAAGTCAGATTTGCTTCATGTGGTCTGTATTACGTATTGTTGCGAAGAATATGTATATATAAAATCAAATATGTAAATCGTACGTCGATAGATATACAATATAATGTTTAAACAATTTGAACAGCAGCTCGAAGAAGAAATTTTGTTTAAGATGATGTTTAATCGTATTCATTCTCATACAGTACGAAAAAAAGAACATTTTTCATAACGTTTTAAAATTTACACGATTTTTTTGATAAATGTATTGTTTTGTATATATTTGTAATTTTTTATACACAATTTGTTACAAAGAATGGTGCACAAGTACAATTATTTCTTTTATGCAAACGCTTGCCATATTTGTAAAAAGTTTGGCGCAAAGATCTCTTTAAAAAGATGCGGTAATTGTACAATGATCTCTTATTGTTCCAAAGAGCACCAGAAAGAACATTGGTCGCAGCATAAAGATTTATGCAAAGCAATATGTAGCGTTCTAAGGAATAACAAGATATCAAGCTTTTTAACTAACAAACATAATTTGAGCACAGAAAAGTGGGCTCAAATAAAAATGAATTTCATGTTACTGGTAACAATGACAATTGATCGTACATTGGAACACTATGAACAAGAAATGTTTAAGTTTATAAGATCATGTGCTATATGTCATGATCGTGATGCAGAAGTTTTGGAAGATTGTTGTACTTGTCCAAATACTAGCTTTTGTAATAAACATAGAAATAATACTGAGCATACAAAAATTTGTTACTTCATAAAATTATGTTTTAAACTAGATGTAGCTACAACGATGTACAAAAGTGAAATACCTAAAATGAAAATACTACCTTCTACAAATCACAATAATTTACCACAAAATATAAAAGACTTCATATATCATTATATTGAACCACATAAAATTTCACATTTATCGATTGAAGAAGAAATGGCAATTGATGCAGAATATCTCACAAGACCTTTGACTCTTCTTTATGCATTACAGAAATTACGGTACTTGTTAGAAAATAATCATATAGTTATTCATATTATAGCAGCCAATCTATTAGATGTTAATGGTATAGAATTGTGGGAAATTCTGTTACACTGGTTACCTGATATAAAAATGGCAAAAGTTGCATTAATTGGACCAGAATTATCGTCAGGCTTTATACCTATAAGTCTATGTAAAAACTGCCAGTATAAGAACAAACAGTTTTTAATTGAAGCACATGGTATGCTTTATAATAACTACACTCAAAGTGATTCATATATTGAGCCAAACATTATTATCGGATATAATGCAGGAATTAGTGAATGCGAAGATTTTAGATCTCAGAATGACACATGGACACAATCCCTGCAAATAATAGCTAAAAAAAACTGCCCATTTATATTAACATCTTACACTTCAATGGAAGTAGAAAAAGAACAAGATAGACTGAATATTGTTTTAAATAAAATTACAAAATGTGCATTTTGCGATCAAAATCCATATTCAGGCTTAAGGCCATACAGAGATTTTGAAACTGAAGAAGTATATTACCAAAATCAATACTTGCTCATTTACGAAAATTTAAGATGATGCAACTACTGAATGTTTTATAATAATATTTATAAGTTAAAATTTTAGTATCATGTCATATTTTATAATCTATTTTATATGTATTAGAATAAATATAAACAATTGCTATTCAATGAATAATAAAAGGGACTAGTTTTGAGTTTCTTGAAAGAAGATCTTAGTAAAGAAAACTTCCTTAAAATTCCATCATTATTAAAGTATCACTTCATTTTATTACCTTTTAATTATATATAATCTATAGTATAAGTGAGAAGATAGTTATTTCAAAGTCGAATTCATATTACGCGAAACAGACGTCACGCTGATAAGCGCATCTGCGTGGTGTTGTTCAAACTTTCCCAAATACTACGATAACCATAATTATTTGTACCTATATCTTACAGCCTTGAATTCTTAAATATTTAAACAATAATGGCAGAAATTGAATGGCCATGGCAATATAGTTTTCCACCTTTCTTTACGTAAGTATCAATAGGTTATATTGATTCAGCATTTAAATTTATAATTCATACACAAATTTGTGTTAATTTATACATTTCTATTTTAATGTCACACATATCTATTTATAAAATAATAAATAATATAATGGTATTAACACGCGCGTAAAGTGATATTAAATATATATATAATAACTTGTAAAATAATACTGTGTTCTTTTTAGTCTTCAACCTCATACAGAAACGAGAGCTAAACAGTTAGCAGCATGGAAGAGTTTAATTTTAGAATATTACCGTATTACAAAACAATCAATTATAGATATACGTGAAGTGCATTCCAGTCCATTGTTTAACAATGCAACAATTAATCGTATCCTTTTACATTTACAAAATAAAGTGATATTGTTGATTTCTATTGATGACAAATGAAATTAGTTTCTTAATATATTTGATAGGAAAGTTGTCATCAGATGTTGTGTTATTGATATTAGAAGAATTATCCAAATCAGGAAATGCAAGTCCATTGGATAAAACAAAGCAAAGATGGTTAGTTCATTGGCATACACTGGAAGAATGGGGTGAAATAATTTACAACTGGGCGCAAGAAAATGGATTAATTGGATCTGTATGTACTTTATTTGAATTAACTCAAGGAGAAGATACAGTGAATCAAGGTATATTTTTATACAAAATTATATACATGTATAAACAAATGTCAAATTATTGTTTTAATTGATTATGTTTTTATTATTAGAATTTCATGGGCTTGATACAGAAGTATTAATCAGAGCGCTTAGGACATTAGAAACAAATAAAAAGGCAGAATTAATATTGTTTGATGATAATCAGGGTGTTAAATTCTTTTAAATATACAAATGAATGAAGAAAGTATTTAAGAAGTGTAAATATAAATTTGTATTATTATCGAACGATACTTCTGTGATAAAGGAAAAATATTTTATACCATGTGGAAGAAATAAATAAATAATAGATTTTGAAGAAATTGATAAATTAAAATGTAAGTAAAGTTTAATTATAAAAAAGATTGAAACAGTACATTTTTAAATATGTTTACAAGCAATTATTTCTTAAGTTCATATTACTAGATTTATATAATAAATATTGTGTATGTACAAATGTAAGATACATATGCCACAATAGCATTCAATACCTTAACATTCAACAAATCTATGGAATGTTTTAATACAAGTGATGTAGCATTTTGTTTTTACATAAAGGAATAGTTGCAATAAAACATTTTTCTGGAGAAAGAAAACAGAAACAATGTATTCAATACATTTATGCAAGTTAAATGAGTCAAACTTAATTCTTTTGAAGTACATTAGTCCTCAATCATTTTTTGTCATTAAGTATCTCCATAAGTATCCTGCTAATTACAATACTTAGATATTATAATTAATTAATTATATCGATTATACATGGATTGTCATATAAAATTTGAATCCAGTATAAATATACATTAGTACAAATTATTGACTGCAAAGTATGCAAACAATTTTATAAACACAATTTAATTGTGTTTATATAATATAATGGCAAAATTGTAACAATAGGAAAATTCATCATATGGATTTACGAATTATGCTTCCGATTTTCTCACTCTGGCTAATTCAATTGTTTCTTCTGGTAAATTTGTAGCTGATTCGAGCTCTTTTTTACTCATATGTTCAACAACATAAGCTCCTAGTGCATCGCATATAACATTTATCGTTGTTCTAAATCGATCCCTGTAAATAAATTGATCGCTTAGCAACATATTTATCGGATAAGATCAATACAAGCAAAATACTCACAACAACCAATCTACCGCAATAATGAGTGTTACATCTTCAGCAGGTAGCCCAACGGTATCCAGTACCATAACCATTGTAACAAGACCAGCTTGCGGAATACCAGCAGCACCTATACTTGCTGCAGTAGCAGTTATGCTACAAAAAGAATAATATTACAATTATCACGACATTAACTATTTTAATCATCCATCTTTTATTTTTATCAATTCGGATCAATAACTACCTAACGCCAATGACTTTGCCAAGGGTCAATGGAACTCTTCTGACTTGGGCTATAAAAATTGCAGCCACCGCTTCATACAACGCGGTACCATCCATATTGATGGTAGCACCAATTGGAACTACAAATCTTGTAACTCTAGGATCTACACCTATATTATCTAAACACTGTATCGTTACTGGCAGTGTGGCAGTGCTGTATTTACAAAAATAGATTTTTCACAAATTTGAAATACTTTCCAATATATTTTATATGCGTGTTAATTACCTTGAAGAAGTACCAAATGCAGTGGCTAGAACTTGACCCATTTTTCCTATCAATTTGAATGGCAATTCTCTGGTACAAACGAAAAAGATGATGGAAAGTGTTCCACAACCATGAATAATCAAGCCTAGTAACACTGTGACGAAGTATAAGCCTAATTGGCCTACAATAGCACCGATATCTTGGATTTCTAATAGCTTCGAAGTAACAAGGAAAAGCACACCAATCGGAGATATCCTGCAAATAAGCACAAATTTAGAATACACGACATTTAAAAATCAGCTCAACAAATGACCTCTTTTTATAAGTTTTTTACCATATAACCCATCGAGTAATTAGCATCGTTGCTTCAGATAAAGTGTCAAAGAAAACTAAGAGAGGTTTTCCAGGCTCTCCCATTTTACTCAGCGCTATTCCTAACACGATTCCAAAAAAGACTAGACCTAAGGTATTTGTACCATCCCCATACTGATGAGACATTTCCCAATCATATATATTACTTCCTAAAAACGAACACATTAAATCGAATTACTTTTTGTACATACATGTATTGTTAAAATATTATTGAAGCAGCTAATGCAAACAATAAGTCTTACCGTTCGTTACATTTTCAGGCCTTATTAATATAGTGCGATACTATAAACAAAATATCAGAAATTAGAGTACAGCTTAAACAGCAATAGTAATTATATCAAACATAAAACTAGATCGCATAACACTTATAGATACCTGAGCAATGCAAGCTTGTACAAGATTTGGCGGAAACACATTTCTAAAAAAATAAGAATTTTTTATAGTAAGATATAATTTTTATTAATTATTCCGGGCGTTATACCTAATAAGATCTAATAGCGTGTCCGTAGTAGTAACATCTCTAGGTGTCGCCGCATCTTGCAGTGCAACTAAACTCTTTGTACTGAAGCTTCCAGGTCTAATAATTAATACTAAAATTATACCCAGAATCACGGCGCATATCGTTGTCGCAGAATAATAATAAATGGATCGCATACCAATTCTTCCTATAAATAACATCAATTTTAAGAACTCGTCGCATTTTTATCATTGCATAATGTGCGTGAAATATTTATAAGCGATTTTTTGCAACCGATTGTACGAGGAAAATATATTTATAAAACATATGAACAAGGAAAACCTGAATGGGAAAAAAATATTTTGTTTCTGATTACTTTTAATTGATGTGCCTTTACTGATTATAAATTAATAGCTCAAATGATAAGAGTTGAATATATGTTATCAGCAATCGTTCATGTTTCTCTCGTATCGAGCTAAATAGCGTCAGAAAGTTCTGGCAATACGTGATTTTCCAAACCAAGCATCTTCACGCAAACAAGTTTATACGCCCACGCAATCCACCAGTTATGATTGACAAGATAAAAGCTTCCTTAAAGAAGACATAAGTATAGCAATCAATTACCAGATAAACTAAGATCCAAACTGCCGATCGCACTAACAATACTAGAGACAATTAATGGCAAGATGAGAGCTTTTAACATTCTCAGGAAAATATCGCCGGGAAATTGGATATACATGATCTCCCGTTTCGACCATGGTTCATCCTTCACGTTCCTCAAAATGAAACCCAGTATAACGCCGGCTACAACTCCAAGTACCGTCAGCATCGTCAGCATGTTCTTTGACATGAAATTTTTCAATTTTCTCTGCCGAGCCATGTTGGCAGATGTATATTATCCTAAAAAAAAAGAGCGGAAAAAACATACATGATGTCATTGTACAGTTCGATGGTAGTCTCTGAATTGAATGTACATTTCGAGATAAATGAAGACTACCATTCCCAGAAAAAGATTGCGCAAACTTTTCGTTGTGTATAATAATCACAACATTGCCTCAAGAAAGATACACGATCAGGGCCGACGCGAACGTTTGTAAGATTGGGTGCCGAATCTGTGCAAGGCCAAAGATACGCTGCTTGCGCCCGGTAAACTCCCGTTATATTGCCGCGGGCCAAGTTGTGGACGCGCGAAAATTTTGAAATTGATGACGTATTAGCCTAAAAGTTTTCCCCTTCGATACTCTAGTCGGGTTGTATTGTTTTTGAACACCGCATGCGATATAGCGGGCGGCGATATAACGATATGGTGGTAAATTCGTGAGAAGATACCAATGTAACGAGAGCATGTTGCACTCATAAATTTTGCAAATATATTCTGATACACAAGAAAACTCAAGTTTCGGAACTTCTAAGTTTGAAAATTTTCCAAATAGATAGTACTAGATGACAATATTTCTCTGTAGAAGCTTATGGTGTCAGTGCACGCATATTGTTATAACACTATAGCTACGTAAAAGTTGCGATGAACTTTTCATTGACCGCGGAGTCAAATTGCATAAATGCTTCGAACTCGCCTGTTTCCAATCCTGGATACGATTTATATTATAAATTACGCAAATGCAGACTCGTTACCCTAATTATTTTATTATCTTTTTATGTCATACCGCCGATACTTGCATCGCTTTTATTCCCATTCTTATGAGAATAAATATTCGCAGATGTGTGGAAGACGGTGATAAGATTGTCGTGTGGGAGTGAAAGTGTGAATAAGTTGCGAATACCGTGAAAGGAATTACAACGAGCCGAATATCTGTGGAAATTTTGGAATAATTGAGTAGCAGGTAAATAGAATGATTGTTGCATTAATAATTATTTCGAAACGGTCAGTGGCCCTCGTACTCAAAACAATGACAATGAAATTACATCTGTCGCAAGTTATGACAGCAAGATATAATTAATATATTTGCATTTCGTTTATCCATTTCTGGCATATCTCTGTACAACGAGCGATTCGTACATCTCATTTAAACACAGGATTGATCGGGATCACTTTTTATCTGCGAGTTGAGAATTTGTTGCCAGTCGCATTGTCAATTTGAGTTTAACTAACAACGAAGGAAATAATTGAAATTATGTACATGTTCGATTTTTCATAAAGCAGTCTTGATTATAACGTCTTGTAAAACGTTTTCCCGTTGGAATGTAAATACAAAACGTGTATTTATCTGCATAATTATAAAATCGGAGGAGGAAAACAATCTGCAAGCTGAATCCGCGAGACTCGTTGATCCTGCATACTAAGTAATCGCACTACAATGCGTAATATCAATCTGTTATATAACATAAATGATATGAAATATTTATAATTGGTAATTGCGGGTTTTGATCATCATTCGTAGCGCCTCTCGTTAAACGTACGGCCGGTAGTCTGACAGTTTAAATTAGTCATGAAAGTACGTGGTGTTAGGTTCGTGTTCATTCCCTAATTCAGACAACATCCGGTTTCGAATCATGAAAACCGCTGTAACAATTACATTACAGTGTGTTAAAAGTAATTAAATGGCGGGAAACACACGTACAAAGTATGACCTGTTCAATTTTGCCAATAATTAATTAATGAATAAAAATATATATATTAACGGACGAATTTTTCTTACTTCACTGTATTTACACATGCACATATATATCTTGCAGGAACTGGTATTAACCGGTTCGTACTGTCCTGGAAATCTGCCTTTGCGTTTCATCCACCAACAAAATTGCTTCCCGCAGAAATGTCTATGTACTAATTCTGTTGTTCTATCGTGGCTTTTCACGCGCCAAAAGTGGGAAAGCAAACTTAACAGGGAAATGTAAGATGAGATGTCGAAACCGATATCGTATAAACAGTACGAAAGTTCACTTTACGAGCGCTTCTTGGCAAACACAAATGAAATCGCCGCACCATAGTTAATATGTGCCATGCCTGTTCGAAGGAAAAGCGGCTACTCGATAAGGCATGCGCGGTGTTTCAAAAATTTGAAATGAATTAGGGTTATTGTTTGTTCGGTAACAATGAACTATTGTGCAAAGTATATACGCTTGTATGGACAGAGCCGAGCGATACATGTATCTATAGATAAAATTATGAAACGTCTGTATAAAAAAAGACCGACCAGTCTAAAAAATAACATTAACAACATCGACTAAAATATGTTCAGCTTTGTCAACAACATTAATGCAACTCGTTTCTCAAAAGTTTTGTTTGGCGCAGAAAACGATTCTCAGAAAAATCATCGGTCGTAATTTCGCAAAGGCAGCTTGAAAGCACGTGGACTCGTATGCGCGTAATACGCGGTACATTATAATGTTCAACCCCCCTCACCACCAGCACATAGGCAACAGAAAAGCTTATCGATATGCAGTAAGAAACCTCGTTACAGCTATCAATTGAACAAAAGGAACAAATTATAATTCAACACAATCGAGAGGCGACAAGATCCTGGCTTCGTACCAACAAGTAAAATTTACACTCGATAGTATTACAAATATCGTTACCGAATAGTTTATTAGAGTTATTACTTTTGGTCCCAAATGCTTTTGTTCAAACATTTACGAAATGAAAAAATGATTCTCGCTCGTCTGTAACAGATGAAAAGTGAAAGAGTTAACTTACCCGCTAATTTGGATATAATTACGATAGATTGTTGTTGGAAGAAGCTTTACACGTAACAATGATTCGATTCTACTTCGATCGAATCACGTTGCTTGCGTGCTAATATTTAAATTTGAATGCTGAACACGTTTCGGTTTAGAGAGCGCGAAAAGTCGTTCTTCCCGCGAGCGCAATCGACGTACTGCCGGCGCGCTGCGTACTTGTGGAGTGCCGGTTAATCCATGAGAACGTAGCCCTTCGTCGCGTGGACGCAATATGTGTGCGTCAGAGATCAACTATATCGCTCCCTCTCCGTCACCTTTTTCGCCAGTATTCTATTTCTTTCTGTGCCCCCGTCATGTTTTTTGTTCCCTTTCGCCAAACTCTCGATGCACGTTCTCCCTCCTCGACGTTTCGCTGATGTACCTTTGGCGCATGTAGCCATAGATCTTATAATGACACGTGCTTGCGCGCGCATTACATACACGCGGTTTACGAAATCGCGCGTACGGAGATCAGCACGTATTCGAGGGAACTTGAATGAATGGGTACAGGATCGTATAAACAATCAGTATATGATAAAAGACAAAACCATTTTTTATCCTCGTTCGTAGTTTCTTAACTGAAACTTCTACTAATGTAGGAAGAACAGGATAATACTAAGAAAAATACATTATATTCTTTAAGACAGATGTCAATAATGATACGCGAATCACGCTTATATATTTTTTTTTCACACTGTATATATTTATTTCCGTTGTTTTCCTGCAGGAATTTGCGAATTCCTAGATTCCCAAATCCCTACATTCTCTTTTAGTACTACGCCCTGGGCTATCGCTTTCTTCGTCCGTATATTCAATTGGAGCTGAATGAGTATACCACATGTGGCAAACACTTTAAGTAACTAGTATAAACACGATACATGATTTAATAATCATAACTATTACGAAATAATTATTTTTAGAGAAAACTATCAACGATAAGAACATGCTATGTTACTAATGGGCCATTGAGTTATTTTACGATTTAAATAGGTTTATCATATAAAACATACGAGTTCTAATTCAACTCACAGATATAATATTTCGGCAATTTTTACACATGTAAATTTTTGTATAATTTTAACGAAATTTGTTTTGTTAATTAAGATTAATTAACATTCTTAACGGAACTCGTTTCCTTGTTACAAGATACAAACGGTAACGAAATTATGTAATAGAAGTAAAACGAAATGTACACGCACCATACGTCAGTTCATAAACGATGATTTAATTAATGTACAATTTACAAAAATTAGTGTGAGAATTACTTGACCGCTAGAACTGAAGTTTGTATAATTGGATTGAGGTCAGTCACGTGATTCTTTTAATTATTCTGCCCCCTCTTTCTCGCATATTCGGCTAAATTTGTTTCACAATTTTTTTTCCGCGCGAGAGAGAAATACATCAGTGTTACAAAAGTCGAGGCAGCTTCATTTACATTCAGGTTTCTTTCAGTCATTTGCATATAAGCAAATATTTTACCACATAGAATTATTTAACACAGAAATTTAGACACGAATTATTTACAAAATATGCTATAAGAGAAATAAAATAAATACCAAAAATGTTAGCTAAGTATGTTTATTTAAGAACTGACAATACAAGTTTTGTTTATTAAAAATAAATGAAAATTGTGTACTACTAGGACATAGAAATTAGCTTTGGAAAATACTGATAAAATAGTATTACAGAACATACAATGAGAGAGTAGAACTTAAATTAAACACATCATTAATATAAAAATCTTGTAGCAAAATATATAATAAACACAGTATTTAACGCTTAACTAATGATAATGATGTACCAAGTTAATATGTATGCTGTCGATGAACTTATAATTTAAAGGCACTATTTTATAATACATCATTCTTGTTATACATAAGGAATGATTATTTTAAATGTAACACTAAAGTATACCTTAAATATAAGCACGTTAGTGCAAGGCACTCAATGATCACAAAGTTATAAACGATTTTCCTTATTCAGTGAATTCTTAACAGAAGGCGATTCTGCTTTAGAACTGTAATACTTCAGAAAATCAAAATAATGTGACACATTTCTACTTTGGATAAATTAAATGAAATACCAAGTTGTTATGGTAATTCTAGAGGTAAGAACAATATAAACTGCAGTTAAAAACTAGGGCATCCTATAGACATATATACAGAACATTTTGATGATATTTATAAACGATTTAGTTAAAGTATATAATGAAAACAAGAATACTATGCTCGTACTATGACAAAAAATTTTATAAAAAAACGTCACATTTTCTGGAATCAGTTAATTTTGAAGTGAGAATGTGAAAAGATTTGTTTTAGTATTATGATATTTAACACTAATCCTTTGAAACCAATGGAGAATGAATTGTCATTATAGCTGAGGCTTGTATGAGTATTAACAATGATTTGAAGCGTTATTTACAAATCTATATATTCATGTCAATGTGATTAATTCTCTGGTGGTGGTGATGTTATTTTTCTTTTAAATAATAAAATATGTGGTTCTGAAACATAAATAATTTTAACTGAAGGTATTATTTTTTTATATTTCAAGAAAGTTTATAAATGTGATTAATTCCTTCGCATCTTTGGATATGATATCTTGTCATCCAATATTATTTATAATATTGATTTGAACAATTGTCTCAAGCATATATGCACAAATGCGAAAGAGTTCAAAATACAAACTTTTTTGTTAAAAATCTAATAAGTTAATATACCTGGTTTATGAATCATATAATGTACCCATCCTTGACTTTGCTGAACACCCATTGCTCTCCATTCCTGTTCTCGAAGAAGTCGAGTGCTCGGTACTAATTTCACCATCTCTTTTGGTAACACTACATGCCTAAAAACATCCAATATCCTTATTATTATTAGTAACTGAACATGTTAAAAATTTCTTACTATTATAAAATTATATGTACCATTAGTATACTCATTCTTTTTATCAAATTTAAATGTAATAAGAATTAACATTATTCAATATTGTCACTGCCCCTTTAACCCATATTTTTTTAGAATATAAAATTCATTTTCTTAATTTACTGCTGTATTTATTTTAATATGTAAAAGAAACGAATCCTTATATTGCTCAAAAATAGGAGAACAAAGCGAACAAAAGAACATGTCAGATTGCCATTTAAATGTTATTTTCATGTTGGACAAAGAAATTACGACATAATCAAGTAACATTTGTCGAAATAAATTTTTCTATCCAAAGAGATTCTACTAAAACTATCTTTATAAATATCAATGCGAATGAATATTCTAAAAGTTATTTCTTAACGTCTACTAAATCGATTCAAAATGGCACAATTGCCTAAAATCAAAAACTAAATGGGACATTAGGTTTTGTCGTTATTCATACCAACCTGTATTCGTATTTATCGTCGTAATATTTACCCGAGTAATAGATTTTGTCCGACATCTTTGCTCACTTAAAATAATCAGAACCTTTAAGTGATAACTTCTTTAGCAAGTTAACAAAACACCGAAAATCACGAGTGAATTTTCAAAAAGCTTCCGGCAGCGTATGCCCCGTAATTTAAAAGTTTAACGGATGTAACGTCAAGAAGAATGAAGAAAAAGTACTCCTTAGTCGTTGACAGTCAATTAAAATAAATTTGCACGTAAAATTGAGGAAGCAGCAGAATAATTTTAATGAATCTTTATTATGAGCGGCATTTATTGTATTTTATCATTATATTTACAATGTAAAGAATTTTGAAATTATTCTTTATAACACAAAAGAACCGCAATGTCCAATGATGAATTTACGTTCATGCTGTGCAGGCTTACTCTGATTGGTCCAATGTAATCCTGAACCATGAATAATGCACATGCACTCTAGCAGCATTCACGTTGTAGGGTGTATATACCCAGTAATCTTTTGTTTAGTATGCTCTATAATATTATCACTTCCTTCAACAAAATTTGATTAATTGCTTCCAATGCATATTTGGTGTTATCAACTACAAGACATTAGATCCACGGATCAGTAAAAACTTTCATTTTATGTTTCTTTTTGTTTCTTTTATTCGCATATTTTTGTTCACCGTGTATATGACCATAAAGTGAGATACAAACATTCGATAAGCTCTAAACTGATACTGTAATATTTATTGAACATAATCAAGATGCGCAGAATTAATACGGTTACCGCTTGCAAGAAAGTATAGTTAATTGAAATCAGCTGTACATATTAAAAAATGACGTCTCTTATTGCTACATCGATGTTTTGAGAGGTTAACTGGTCATATTACTATATATTTTTTGCAAGTGATTATTATAAGCTTCATAATTGTGTTAGAAATGGATAAATATTCTCATAGAAAAGATTACAGTAAATCAAAACAAGATGATAAAGATCGCTATATGTATAAGGATAAAATTTCACGAAAAGATAGTGACAGTGATTATGATAGTCATTCGAAACGATCGAAGTCAAAACATAAACGTTCTAAAAGTTCCAGTCAAAAATATAAAAAGTCTAGGCACAGAGATTCTTCGGAGTCACGTGAATCTCGTAAAAAGTCATCAAAACATAAAAGTAGAAGAAGGTGAGACCCCACTCATTTCTTTTGTAATTATAATTCGACACTTTCTCTTTATTTTGAAATTATTTTGTCGTTACAGATCATCATCATCTTCATCGAATTCCAGTGACTCTAGCAGTTCATCCACATCTAATACTTCATCAGACTCTACAAAATTGTTAGAAAAACTGCAGAAACAGCGTCAAAAACAAGTTGAAGAAAGAAAGCGTCAGAAAGAATTGATGAAAGCTACAGAAACACCAGAAGAAAAAAGATTACGACGTTTGAGAAAGAAAGAAGCTAAAGAACGCAAACGGAAAGAAAGAATGGGCTGGGATAATGATTATTTGCATTATACAAATACAGATAATCCATTTGGTGATGGAAACTTGCTTTCCACATTTGTATGGTCTAAGAAACTCGAGAAAGAAGGTTTGCTTGGTGTAAGTAGAGAAGAACTAGAAACTAGAAACAGATATAAACAAGAAGAGAATAAAAGAGAGTTAGAGAAAGTTAAAAAAAGGAGACAAGAAAGAGAATTGGAAAGGCAACAAAGAGAAGAAGAAATGACAATGTTACAAAGAGGAAAAGAAGCTGCTCAATTGGAACAATGGGCAAGACAGGAAGATCAATTTCATTTAGAGCAAGCAAGATTAAGATCACGTATTAGAATACAAGATGGTAGAGCAAAACCAATTGATCTTCTTGCAAAATATATTAGTGCAGAAGAAGAAGTGGATGCTGTTGAAATGCATGAACCCTATACTTATTTACGTGGACTACATGTAAAGGATTTGGAAGATCTTATTGAAGATATCAAGGTTTATAAGGAACTAGAGCGTGGTAAAAATTTAGATTACTGGAATGATATTACAGTAATTGTTGAAGATGAATTACACAAATTGCGGAAATTAGAAAGATCAGAATATGAAGTTGGTAAGTTGCACAATGAAACAATCTTGTCAGCAATTTCTCACAGAGAATATTAATAAACATATATTTTCAGCTGTTGGCCGAAGAGAAGGCATTCACGAATCAGTAGCCAAAGATGTGACTGCTATTTTCAAAGGAAAAACAGCAACACAATTAGAAGCTTTGCAGTTACAAATTGAAGCAAAGATTACAGGAAAACCTGAGGGTGTTGATATAGGATATTGGGAAAGTCTTTTATCTCAATTAAAAGGTAAGCATTCAATATTAATAACATAATTTTAAATTATGCAATTTAACGTGGATCTTTGTACTAGCCTCTTATTCTGTTCAGCGCACATGGCGAGGGCACGGTTAAGAGATCGGCATCAGGAAAATTTACGTAAAAAATTGGAAGTTTTAATTGCTGAACAAGGAGTGGCGAGAACCGAAAATGAGCCTGAAAGTTCACAAGCAAATGCTGAGCAATCAGGAAAACAAGAAGAATCATCTACCAACACAGTTATAGAGAAAAGTGAAGATAGTCAGTCTGAGTATGTATTTGTTCTATTACATATGCATACATGTACATACAGAGTAGAAACTCATACTTCGTTCCATTCTAGGGATGATCAAGAAACTAATAATGCAGCCGATGATCTTTTATCAGAGTCTTTTTGCGAATACGAGACAGGAGGCTATTCTCCAAAATATATACTTTACTCTCAATTGGAGCCAGGAACGTTGGTTACTTTAGAGGAAGATGATAATAAACGATTAGAGTATGCAAGAAATCAAGTGCTTAGTACTGGTCGAAAAATTCAGAATGTAATGACTGCGGAAGAACAAGCAATGCACAGAGAAGCACGGAAGAATATGAGCTCCGATGAAGCACAGTTTAGCGTTGAATCATCTTTGGAAGCGCAAATTTATCTGTGGTCTGATAAATACAGACCAAGGAAGCCAAGATACTTCAATCGGGTTCATACCGGTTTTGAATGGAACAAATATAATCAAACGCATTATGACATGGATAATCCACCCCCGAAAATTGTGCAGGGTTACAAATTCAACATATTTTATCCAGACTTGATAGATAAGAACACAACTCCAGAATATTTTTTGGTAAGATATACGGTTTTAATTAGCTATTATTAACGATAATTAATATTTTAAGACTAATGAAAATATATTTTTCAGACACCCTGTGCTGATAACAAAGACTTTGCTATTTTACGATTTCATGCTGGTCCACCATATGAGGATATTGCGTTTAAAATTGTTAATAGAGAATGGGAGTATTCCTATAAACGTGGATTTAGGTGTCAATTTCACAACAATATTTTTCAGCTATGGTTCCATTTCAAACGTTATCGATATCGTCGATAATTTTTCAATATTGTGTATATTATATATTTATGTAAATAGAATAACATACGAAAGATCATTCAATTTTTATAATTGTATCAAGAAAAAAGTCGTTTCTAGCGACGTGTTTAAATAAAACTGCGCAGTTCTGTGCGCAAATCTATTTAAATTTACTTTCTACGTGAAATTTACCCGCATGTTTTTAATACATTGTTGGAAAATTGAAGTTCTTATGTAAAAAATAATCGACTTTATATGTAAGTGTGCATATTATAATAATCGGTCGGCTAACGAAATTATGAGCAAAAAGATCTATTACGCATTAATTGTAACTTTTTTGTTTATTATGATCTAATAATTTATAGGAAAACTATTTCTATTATCAGAGAATATTTGTTCGTGTGTAATTTGCGTAACGAAATTGTGATACGGTCCCTCATTTGAAACCAACGTTGTCATAATGTATTTATGTAAGTGCGATGACGAAAACCTACATAAAGGAACCGCGGTATAGTTGTTTAATAGTAGCTGTTGGATCGATTTTCCTAGCCACCTGTATTCTCACACAGTCAACCACAATGAGAAAGGTAACAAGCTATATGTAGCCAATGGCAAGGTAAACTGAAGCATAGTGCACCGGGTGTTTGACTGACCAAGGGCTACGCGTTTAAAATCGTGTTTCTTCCACAAAGTCGCGCACAATTCAAAGCGATGTAACAATTTGTCTATAAAAAAAGAGGAACCCAAGAATCAGTCTAATGATCTCTGATCTCTAGTAATCGATCAATCGTAAAAGCGCAATTTTTATTCTTCATTTAAAAAAATATTTGGTTGAAACTTTCTGTGGTATTTGGAGAAATAAAAGAGGTCGTATATCTTTGTTTTATTTCGATGGTCCGCATCTATATTAATCATTAAGTTCGTGTATTTACTGGTCATTCTATCTGATCTGTCAATCATTTTGAAGACGCGCAGGAAGATTAACACGTAATTGTGCGTATTTTGTAATTCACATTCATCAAATTAACGTATTATTAAATTGATATTGTCACTGCGTGTTATTGTCATTGAATTTTTGTGACAAGAATCGGAAGAAATTATAGAACAATCCATGTGACATCATGAACATACCGGTGAAAGCTAAATTCAGTGAAGTGTCGGTGATAAAGAACAATTCGATAAATACAAAACGATCCGTGTGTTTGTCGCGATGATCATAAATGTTCAAGACTTCGAAAATTCAAACTAATTCAAAAGTGTCTAATCACAGTCGATCAGATGTTTCAGAATTCAATAAATTCAAATCGTCCAGATAATTAGAATGAAATCTTGAACGTTCATCTCATCTTTCAAACTTGAAAATAAACATTTCAAATAGTTTATCGCGTTATCATTTCAAATCCGAAGTGTTGAATCGTTACAAGTGCCTTGATCGCGAAAATCATGAAATGGAAAAAGGGACCAACAGAATTTCTATCAGAAAAAACATTTTTGGTGATCAAGGATGATTTGGATATATTGGAAAGTAAGTAACATTTTTCTCTCAACTTTTGCGGCATATCACTGTGTTACACCGTTACTCATTATGTAGTCACGTGTTGTATTAACCATCCATACATTACAAAGCCACGCGTAACTACAGTGGCCATTTTCAAACAAGATTTTTTCTTAAATTTTTACCAAGTATCAATTCGGCACTGACTTTTTTTACGCCAATGTTACATAAATCGCGCAGAAAAGGCGAAACAACGAGGAAAACCGAAGTCCCCGGACACAGGCACCTGGCCACCGAAGATGAAGCGCGGTGTATACGAAGATCTCGAGAGACCGAAGACCGCGAATCTCGAGAAGCCGAGCGTGCTCGATCCAGATTTGGTCGACAAATTGGACATGTCCGTATTGAGCAAGGAATTGCTCATCCATTCTATGACACGGTTTCGCCTGTCAAAAGCAATAGGTGGTGGGACGTCGTCGTTCCCATCGTCGTCAAGGTGTCGGCAAGGCGTCACCGTTGCCGAACAACACCAACAACAGAGTCACGCGTCGATCGGCGCGACGTGGTGCAACGGTCCCCCCTCTGCACGCTATAAACGTCGTAGCTTCGAACAGATTCTGGATTCGAGACTCTGTCACGTTGACGCGTTCGCGGAATCGCCGAGAATGCAGAAACAGGCGCGGATCATCGGTCAGGATGTTAACGCGACGAAGAAGACTTCGGATAGCAAAAAGCTCGATGATAATAATAATAGGTCAATAATGATTTTCGTACACGGAATAATTTTTATACGTTCACGAGAATTAAATTTATTCTGAATATAAATAAAATGAACAGGTTTAACGATAATCCCGTGTCGATTTAGAAGCAAACCAGCCGGCCAGAAGGTCCCCTCTTTGTCCACGTTGAGGAAGAAAAGCTCGAAACTGACGATACAGAACGAGTTAGAGATGTTCACTGCTTCTTCGACGAAGAGCGCCCCGGAACCTTGCAAAAGTTGCGGGAAGCCAGATCAGCCGGAGCGATTTCACAGTCACCCGAAAAGCGGTCACCAGAGGATAAAAGAGAATCCGACGGCCACCAAGTCGAAGACCACGGTCCCAAAAACCGTTCAGAAGCCTGTGGCTCTGCATTTCCGTAGCGACAAGAGCAAGAACAAAAGCGAGGAAACGATCGTCGCCGATGCGAAGTCCAAGTCGGGAAGTCCTCAAGAACGATCGAGTCCATCGCACAGACCATCGTCGGTACCGCTGAAAAAAGGGCCAAGGACCATCACTTGTTACATATGCGGACGCGAATTTGGCACGGCCAGTTTTCCCATTCACGAGCCGAGGTGTATGCAAGTAAGTTGTTCTTAAATTATTAATCATCATCACCCTTAATAATTTCATGATCATCTACATTCGTACATTTTTGTTTTACAAATTAAACTATTATTTCAGTTGAAACAGTTAGTTAGATAGTTGAGGATATAACCATCTAGGAACATAGAGGTATCAAGATACAATGATTTCGGAATTAAAAGCCGAGGAGATCTTGGCAATGAAGATCTAGTAACACTGGAATGTAGGGATTTCGGGATCCAGGGATATCAAGATGCGGAAATATTGGGATCCAGGGATATCGGTATCTGGATATATCGGCATTCAGAAATATCGGGATCCAGGAATCTATAGATAAAAGAATATATATATAAGAATATGAGATATAATAAGATATAAAATATATATCTATAGATAGATAATAGATACATAAAGATACGAGAATCTAGGAATTTGGGTATTCTTTTATAGGATAGATGCTAATATTAGCGTAGGACTGATCTAATTTTACCGTGAACTTGAACTATATCTATTATTCATAGCCACGATAACGGAATACGATGCATGAATATTATTGAATCACTCCATTCGGAAGTATGTAATACATCAAGGCCCTTTGTGAAATCGATAGGAACATATATGCGGCGTATGTCCTCTGAATTGATATCGGAGACATTTGCATACACGTGAGCTAATACCATTTGATATAGATAAAACGCACGAGGTGATCATTAAATGCCATGTAATTTGCACGTGAGCTACAGTTTATATATGTCCAGTTCGATACGTCTATACAGCCGACCTCAACTACGTATCCATCTGGTTGTAAAGAAACATTAATTATGCCTCGTGTGTAAATCGATCGTTTTATCGTGAATCGCTATGAAGCTCGCGTTTGCTTACTAATGAATATTGACTATATCCTGTGAACAAAAGTTGACCCCACAAGCTTTATATCGATTATAGGAATATTTTTCAAAAAAATTATCTCTTATAGTTATTTTTCAATCATTAATCGATGACTTATTTCCAGAAGTGGGAACGGGAAAATAACGCGTTGCCCGCGAATCAAAAACGGCCAACTCCTCAGAAACCCGACGTTGCGATCAATCATTCAGAATGGAATACAGCGGCATGGGAAGAAAGTCAGGTATTGCATTGTTATTTAAACGTCTCCTCAAACATGTAAATTGCAGCTATAGTCCGAGGTATTTTTCCAATTTTAAGAAATACTATATTGGATAATGTTTCAGCTGGATACAGGACAAACAGTCTACGCTGTAAACTAGTATTTATCCTTATAGGAAAACGCGTTTCGATTGACCGAATGAGTCATTATCCATTCAAAAGCCGTCGATCTTTATTCAGCGATGATGTAACGTAATTACACGCTGTTGTTCGCGAATTCGTAACAGCAGAGTTAGAATATACACATAGTATATACATATATTGGTCACAGTACCGTTGTCAATACCAGGCGAATTTTTAAATATAAAAATATTACTCTACGTATTATAATTATGTTAGCTAAAACTGCGAAAATATCAGTTCTTTAAAAGTTCGATTAAATTTTACATTTTAAGCAGCTGCAACACATGATTTATTCATCGAATGCAATTATTTAGTATTTTTTATTATAGCAGGAACATGCTATTAGATGAGAAAATCGATTATAGTATGCGTAATGAAGTAACTCCTTAAAGCTCGCCCTTACACGTACTTTATTCATACATATGTACACACGTATAAGAATGCAAATATCAAGTTGCACACAGGGGAAACATGTCACGCACTATAATCCTCTAGCCCTATCGTGTTCAAGGTGCTGGCCTACATTTATCAGAAAGGCATAGCTATTTAACGGCGTGTTTGATCTAAAAACTCCGAACCGCACTGCGGCTGGTTAAGCTCAAGATTAAAAAAGGCTTTAAAATAAAAGTACAGCGTAATAATGTACTTTCGTACAATTTTATATTTACAGGCGCAGCTGGTCCCTTGTCCAAAATGTGGAAGAACATTTTTCCCGAATCGCCTAGAAGTACATCAGAAAAGCTGCAAGGCTGCATCGAAGGTGAACATATTAATTTCCTTTAACGAATCAGCTTTCGGTAACTTTACGACTGAAAGGTGATGAGTACGATCTTTTTATTTTTAGATTTTTGAACCAGAGAAATCGGAAAGTCCTGTTGCAGAAAAATCTGCTAGCACGTCACGAGTGACTCCACCTATGGTCACTTGTAAAATTTGTGGCAGAAATTTCGGCACGAGAAGCATTAAGATACACGAACCACAGTGTGTTAAACGGCAACAAACCGAGAACGAGAAACAGTCGACGTATTCTCGACGAAAAGACTCCAGTGGCCAACTGAAATTAGAAGCGACAATCGTACATGAGAATCTAGTCAGCCCAACAGGGGTGAGTCGTGTTGGAAAGCATGCTTATATCCTTCAGTTCGTTTGAAATTGGACACTTGAAGATAAATCCTTATTGATTTTTAAGTATTCCTATTAAATTTTGTGTACAGAATTGATGTTGATCGTTGGTAATAAATACGATGCTTTTTCCGTCTTGCGAGTTTTGTTAATTGTGGTTGACAATCATTCGAAGACAATTGATTTTAGGAAAACAGCCAGAAGAGAACAGTTACATGCTACATATGTGGCAGAGATTTTGGATCCACTAGTATAACTATACACGAGCCGCAATGTTTGAAAAAGTGGCACGTGGAGAATGACAAATTGCCACTGGATCAGAGACGAAAAGAACCGAAGAGACCGGAAATTGTCTATACTCGTAAGTTGTTATTGGTAACTTAGCAACATTCGGATTTAGTAATATTTGCCTTTAAGATCTATAGATACAGTAATCACGCGTATTTGAATTTGTAAACGGTTATTTTATCTACTCACACTTCGTACAAGTTCAATGAACTTCATATTCATTATTATTGAGTAATCAATGAATTCATTATGCGAGAAAGTTAAACATTGATAGCGTGTTTTCGCACTTTGCCAGTGAACTTAAGGTCGACGGAATTATATTGATCATAGGATAGTGTGGTTGCATCTCAACAGGGGTGAAGTTGATAAAATGTGTAGCATATTAAATGTACAATTTATGTACAGGTGATCCAGAAACGGGCGATATGGTAGTTGATATAACTGCAATGGCTGAGGCTAGCTGGAAATCGCATTTAAATCAGTTGGTTCCATGCAAACGTTGCGGAAGGACGTTTAATCCTGATCGCGTGAACATCCATGAACGGAACTGCAAAGGGACTCGTTAAATGTATACTGTTAAAAAAAATTAGAAAATCATTTCTTTTTCTTATTATAGTATTTGATTTTAAAAAGTTTCAGTGTTTCATTTGATAAAATGAACTGATCTAATCATTTCAAATTTCGAGCGTATATTAGTAGGAACTTAGATGCACCCTTTTATATACATATATTTTTAGATAATATTTAAGGAGCTTTTACATGTATGTTTCATAAAGTGTAGAAAATTGAATCTTTTATTTGCGTTATCGTTTTCTTTTTAACATAAAAAAGGTACAGACTAGCACAGTCTCCACAATTTTAGAAAAATCAATATGAAAATGTAGGTAATGATTATAGATTCAGTATCACACTCCTAAGAAATTAAATACTTTTACTGTATGTATATAAAATATGAATGAATGTACCTTGCACAGATTCTAATGTTCCTGAGAATGAATATTTTATTTTTATGTATAAGCAAGCGCACAACCGTTAAAATTTTAATAAATATGTAATTAATATCTTTTGTACACAGTTATCTGTTGTATGTATGTGTAATAGCAATAATACAAAATTTCATTTATAAAATTAACGCTGCATTTTGTACAAGTAAATCGTTGCTTAATGGAAACTAAGAAAACAATTTCTAACGATAAATGTATCCATGTTTGATTGATGTTTGTTGTATAAGCTTTGAAATTTATCTTATTTTTCACTGGTCATCTTTCTCCCTTTGTTTCTTTTATGCAGTGATAAGATGGCAGCACCAAACGCAACATTACTGTACACATAGGCTCCGTGTCATACTCTTAAAAAATGCTCTGCGCGCGCAAATTATGCCACGTGGTAGGGATTACAAAATTCCAATTGGTCCTATGCACGATACTAAAATGCACGGCATCGAGTGCCCTCTATCGTCCCTGAAAGGTTTGTCTCTTTCACGGAACTCCTGTTCTTTCCCAGGGAGTCCGCCATTGTTGGTGCACGTATATTTCTGACCAGGCCAACGGAAATCGGACAACATCCAAAATGGTATGTATAATCATCATAAAGTATTACGAACGTGTAAATCTGTACGATGTGTGGAGTGCAGAGGTATAAATATTTTTGAAGACCAAATGTCACCTGGGTTTGGAAAAATCGAAAACTGGCGGATTACTTTGGATTGCGCAACTCCTTTCGAAGACAAATTTTGAGCCTTGCGATGGATATGCCGGGGCAAAGATCTCTGAAGGTTTCGCAAAAATTCTGGCGGAACATTCCTGAAAATTTTACTCGACAAAGGTTCAAAGTTACCGATGTTCGAGCTTCAAATATGTTTTGCTCCTTGTTCGGCAGACAACGTGTCATGGAGCTCTGCAAAGCTCTTGATACGAGTCAGCATGTTCTCGGAACATCGTGAGTCCGGGAGAAACATATTAATGATATTTAGAATCGAAATGTTTACTCAAATATTTCTTGATTATCATTGTACAGAAAAACACGTTGAATACTTGGTATGAGGTATATAGAAATTGAGACAGTTACCTAGATTCAGAAATTGCTGTAGCACAAAAAATATGTGTAGCTAGATGTCTACAAGGAAGATACTTTTCTTTTGTTGTATTTTATAATATGTATGCGTCAGTAAAATTTACCAAGATTTGAGAAGTGTTAATACCAATATGGTCAGTATAAAAATAACTTTTTTTTTTTAATGAAAATAATTTTTAAATTTTATGCTATATAGCAACAGAAAATAAAAGGATTTTTGATAATTTGATAATAGAATCTGTTATGTATGAAATTTTGTTCTTTGTTGTTAACATTCGAATATATATATATATATATTTCATTTTATTTTGTATTAATAAAACTATTCTTTGTTTCAGGTGAACTTTACAGTAGATGAGATACGTGCCATGATGGACAAAAAGAAAAACATCAGAAATATGTCCGTCATTGCGCACGTAGATCATGGAAAGTCAACTTTGACTGACTCCCTTGTGTCCAAGGCTGGTATCATTGCTGGTGCCAAAGCTGGTGAGACCCGTTTCACAGATACTCGTAAAGATGAGCAAGAACGTTGTATTACAATTAAATCGACGTAAGATTGCCATATATACTTTTACAAAATATTAATTCTTAATCAATCTGCTTATAATTGACATATTATTTTTATAGGGCTATTTCTATGTTCTTTGCCCTTGACGAGAAAGATTTAGTTTTTATTACAAATCCTGATCAACGTGACAAAGATGAAAAGGGTTTCTTGATTAATCTTATTGACTCACCTGGACACGTAGATTTCTCTAGCGAAGTAACAGCTGCACTCCGTGTAACTGATGGAGCTCTTGTAGTTGTTGATTGTGTATCTGGTATGTATCTTTGACTTGTAAAAATTGATAATTCATAACAATAAATTTGCAAGAAAATCCCTTCCAGCACTAAAAGCCTTACTCTGTAGTGTAGAAGCTGGTTTAACTGGTTGATACACATTGACAGTGTTAATGGTGCATTAATGGAAGGAGATTAATTTGGCATTTATGCTTAAACGCTGTTAGTGGACCTCTATCCTTATGTCCGTGACTAATATGCTATGGCACAATTGCTACAATATTACAATATTTTACTATATTCTTCGAATCATGATCATTACAGTTAAATAATTGTTTTTTTAAATTCTATCCAGGTGTTTGTGTACAAACGGAAACAGTACTTCGCCAAGCTATTGCCGAACGTATAAAACCTGTATTGTTCATGAATAAGATGGACAGAGCATTGTTGGAACTTCAGCTTGATAGCGAAGATCTCTATCAAACTTTCCAACGTATTGTTGAAAACGTTAACGTTATTATTGCAACATATTCGGACGATGATGGTCCTATGGGTGAAGTTAGAGTAAGTTTTTACATGCTTTCGTATTCTCATAAATAAATTAATTTTTATATTAATACTATATGTATTATAAATAGGTAGATCCAAGTAAGGGATCAGTCGGTTTTGGTTCTGGTCTTCATGGTTGGGCGTTTACATTAAAACAATTTTCTGAGATGTATGCCGAAAAATTCAATATTGATGTTGTAAAATTAATGAATAGATTATGGGGAGAAACTTTCTTCAATACTAAAACTAAGAAGTGGAGCAAACAGAAGGAAGCCGACAACAAACGATCTTTCTGTATGTACGTCTTAGATCCAATTTATAAGGTATGTTGATTCGACGCAGTTATTTTTATATCATACAAATATTTGTTTTGTTTTAATACTAATACAAATGAAACTAATTAATAGGTATTTGATAGCATTATGAATTATAAAAAAGAAGAAGCAGATAAAGTGTTGGAGAAATTAGAAATTGTTCTGAAACCAGAAGACAAAGACAAGGATGGTAAAGCTCTTCTTAAGGTAAGATTTTCTTTGTTCAGTTATTTAATTTTATCCCCATTATTATTTGACGTTTATTTATGATGATTGTTCTAAATTTTTCTGACACCTCTTCTGAAATCCTTTGGATGAGACTATGAACTTTTCTGATATTTAAAATACGAATACTTTTAAGTAATTGTTAATGCATAATTATACATTAGTCTTATTTTATGTATTAGGTTGTTATGAGAACATGGTTACCGGCTGGAGAAGCTTTGCTTCAGATGATTGCCATTCATTTACCATCTCCTGTTACTGCACAAAAATACCGTATGGAAATGTTGTATGAAGGTCCACTAGACGATGAGGCTGCAATTGGCATCAAGGTACTAATATTTGCAATATTTTTGCAACATATTGTTATATATATGATGAATTTATTACAGACCTGTTCTGAGTTACATGATAGATATTGAATTAATTTTCTGATAAATATATGATTTAACTTCATTTATCTAAATATACGATTTGTTTTCTAACACTTTATTCTTACAGAATTGTGATCCAAATGGCCCACTTATGATGTATGTTTCAAAAATGGTACCCACCTCAGATAAAGGTCGTTTCTATGCTTTCGGTCGTGTATTTTCTGGTAAAGTATGCACTGGTATGAAAGCACGTATTATGGGGCCTAATTTCCAACCAGGCAAAAAAGAAGATCTGTATGAAAAAGCCATTCAGCGTACAATTTTGATGATGGGTCGATACGTTGAGGCGATTGAAGATGTGCCTTCTGGTTTGTACATTTTGTTTTGTTTAAATTTTTTAATGTTTAATTCGAAAATACAATGATGATTGTTCTCACAGACCTGTACTGATACTTTTTGATTGACAATAGAACGGCCAACTGAAATTTATAAATTGATACCATGAAAAAAAGAAAGAAATTACTAGTTAATAAGTACTAATTCTATTATTTTAATACAGGAAATATTTGTGGACTTGTTGGCGTTGATCAATTCTTAGTAAAGACTGGTACTATTACTACATATAAAGATGCACATAACATGAAAGTCATGAAATTCTCCGTTTCACCTGTTGTGCGTGTTGCTGTTGAACCGAAAAATCCAGCCGATTTACCAAAATTGGTCGAAGGTATATCAATTAATGTATTTAATGAAATATGCTAGAACGTAATAACAAATGATGAAATTTTATATTGAGCATTGGGTTATGATAAACCATGATTTTCGTTGACACCTGAATAAGATTTACTAAAATTGTGTTTGTCTGGGGATGAAACAATTTTGTTTAATAAGATGTTTGTTGTCAGGTCTCAAACGTTTGGCAAAATCAGACCCTATGGTGCAGTGCATCATCGAAGAATCAGGAGAGCACATTATTGCCGGTGCTGGGGAACTTCATCTTGAAATTTGTTTGAAAGATTTGGAGGAGGACCATGCTTGCATACCCATTAAAAAATCGGATCCTGTTGTGTCTTACAGAGAAACGATTTCCGAACCGTCAAATCAAATGTGTCTTTCAAAATCACCTAATAAGCACAACCGTCTGTTCATGATGGCATATCCAATGCCTGATGGTCTAGCTGAAGACATTGACAGTGTATGTGTCTTAAATGATGAAAATGTAGATAATATTTTCCCTCTTACTTAAGATTTATTACTTTAATAGGGAGATGTTAATCCAAGAGATGATTTTAAAGTACGTGCTCGTTATTTGAGCGAAAAGTACGATTACGATGTAACTGAAGCCAGAAAAATTTGGTGCTTCGGACCTGACGGAACTGGACCCAACATACTTGTAGATTGTTCGAAAGGAGTACAATACCTTAATGAAATTAAAGATTCTGTTGTAGCTGGATTCCAATGGGCTACGAAAGAAGTATGAAGCTCTTATCCATAAAAAATAATATTAATTTTCACAGTTTATATTTATGTCAAATATTTTACATAGGGTGTTCTCTCCGAAGAAAACTTGAGAGGTGTACGTTTCAATATTCATGATGTGACATTACACGCTGACGCTATTCACAGAGGTGGTGGTCAAATCATTCCTACCACAAGACGTTGCCTTTATGCTTGTCTCCTCACTGCCGCTCCTCGACTTATGGAACCGGTTTACTTATGTGAAATTCAGGTAGAGTGTACTTACTGGAAAATTTACAATATGTTATATACAAATTATTAATAAAATTGTATTTTTATAGTGCCCAGAAGCAGCCGTTGGTGGTATTTATGGTGTGCTTAATCGAAGAAGAGGTCATGTATTTGAAGAACAACAAGTTGCTGGTACACCTATGTTTGTAGTTAAAGCATATCTTCCAGTTAACGAGTCCTTCGGCTTTACTGCCGATTTGCGTTCTAATACCGGAGGACAAGCTTTCCCACAATGTGTATTTGACCATTGGCAAATTCTACCTGGTGATCCAATGGAACCGAACACTAGACCTTATCAAGTTGTACAAGTAAGTATTTTATCTCAAAAGATATATAATGTAGAAAGAATGAAATTCCCAAATGTACATGGATGTTTCCATAATTTTTATACTTCTCTATTCCCACCCAGAGTCGTATACTAAAACCTCACTGTATGTGAGAAAAATTCCCCACGATCAAAACTGGTGGTAATCAGTAACTTTTAATACATTACCATTTTTAATCTCGTGGGAAAGAAATTGTTTTTTGTTTTGGTGCTCCAGTATATTCTGGTTTGCCTGAATAGGGAAACATACAGTTGTTTCTTTTTATACACCAAGCATAAGCAGTTATTGCTTATTGGATATTGATTATAAATATTTTTATGTTTACAGGACACACGTAAAAGAAAGGGACTGAAGGAAGGTCTGCCAGACTTGAATTCATACCTTGATAAATTGTAACCATAGATTCGCGCACCATATTTAAATATCTATTTAAATATTGTAATTCAATTAATATTGCTCGGACCGTATACAATCTACATCGGTTTATTATGAACTTTGTTTTGCGCAAAGAACCGTGAGAAATACACAATTATAAATATGGAAAAAGATAATAAATTGTAATTATAACGGAAACTATGTATGCTAGTGCAAGGAGAAATATTTTATACATTTATTTAATTAAGTATGCCACGTTATCGAGATCTAGTGGCTTTACGTTTTTAGCATATCAGCAACAAATAAAGACTCAATTGTTATTTTTATTGTGGTGGCAATGGGTTGCCAGTTTCGTATAAAAAAAAGGAAAACAAAAAATTGTAATTTTTACATTGCTTTTTTACTGCAATTAGTCTGTTATTTTTTTTGTTGGTGTTTTCAAATAATTGGACGAATCCCGAAGATACTAATAATGAAAGGAACAAAAGCAGCAATGTACTCACACTGGAAAAAATACATGAAGAAATTAAATATGAAATTCAGAAACAAATATTTTTAGTGTTCATTTGTTAGGAATACCCGATCATGTAGTGTTAAATCGAATTCTGGATGCTTTGGATAAAAATGAAGCAGGACTAGGAACTAGTTATGAATTAAATTTATTTTAATAATAAAATAAAGTATATGTGCTTAATTGGAGTGCGATAAAATACATATAAGAAACCTATTTTTTAGTCCATTAATTGTTTTTTGTACATATCGTCACATACAATTCAAATTACACTTTTCAATTTACAAATACCAAGTTAGTAAATATGCCACCTTAACTGAAACTAAATTCTTGATTTTTAGTAATCCACTAAAATGTTAGGTATATGTTAAAAATACGAGCCTAAAAAATAAATCTTGGAATTCCATTATATTATAAATTAGTAAAATTGTATTTACAAAATCGTAAGATATTAATAAATTGCATTGGCATATTCTTTGTAAACATTTATATAGGATTAATCGTATTTTTGTAAATTCCAGCTAGCGATTGAACCGCTAAAAGTATAATATCCCTTCTGGAAATTCCAGTAAGCGCGTGATGCCACTCGTTATGAGGAACCTTGAAAAATATTGTTTGTTTATACTGTCAGTGATATGTCATTTCTTTTCTTTTACTTGAAACAAACCTGTAGACTGCTTGCCATCAAGCTACCGACAGTAACTGCCAATCCAGACCATTTAAGAGGATAATCTTCAGGTGTAGCTTCTTGTGCCATCATTACTATTTGACTTGGTACTGGTGTCATTTGTGTGAACGTTTGCAAATTTACGTTACGTTTAGGATCATTAAGAAGTACTACACCCAAATCGTACCACTTGTCTTCACCAACTTCTAATAAAAAATTTTCTACAGCAATTATTGGTATATCCTTCGGGAGAGACGGAATATTTCGTGCAAAATTAATTCTCTCTTCCGCTCCTTTTACTCCAGCAGCAAAACCAACTGGTTGAGTAGCCACGGCTGAACTTTCAACTGCTACACCTCTATAAAATAACAATATACAATTGTAACTGTAATTGTATATTACAATTGTATATTGATACTTACGTTACTGTTGCTTTTCCAAAAACTGACTGAAAAGCCTGACGTACGGGGCTTATTTTAGAGTCTTTATCAGATGCAACTATAATCTCCATGTCACCACCAGAATCTGAAATGTACATTTTCCAAAGAGCATGTATATATTTTATGTTAACTAACATTGTGCACAAGCAATTATATGGTGTTGCGTTTTTATTCATGTACAAGCAAACTGAAGCTTATACTCTGTTTCACAAATTTTTGTCCCCATAACTGTATATTCATTATTTGTTGTAGTTCACCACAATTTATTGCTTTCTGTTATGGAGTATTGTTTTATATATGATTACTTTTTCAAAGAAAAACTGTGAACTTATAGTCAATAGAAGGTTTGATTTGAAAAATTATTTGAATTATAGCCTTAAATTATTCTTGTCCAAATTATCACTACAAAATATGGAATTGCTCTATTTTATACACAATATTTGAATCACTGCTACATCCACATTGAATTACAATTTAGATTAAGAAATAATCAGTAATTAGAAAATAAATTAACTGTCTTATATTTGAAATGTTAAAATTTTATATTGCAAATGACAGCTGAAAGAGTGTATACCACAGTTCATTGAATTAAGTTTGGCTTACTGATGGTCCAAAAATAACATGGCACACATATGTATTTTCTTCAGTTCTGATGCAATAACAATTACATACACAGAGATATCATATTTGAGTTTAAAAACTTGATGAAACTTAATATAATTACAGTTAATAAACGTACAAATCAAAACAAAATTTTAATTTGTACATCTTAGTTACTAATTTTCTTACTTACAAATGAACTCACGCATCTGGGGATCTAATGTTGTAATCATTGTGTTCATGCTGTTTTTTGCTTTTTCTGCAACTTTACTTAAAACATTGCTGTTAACTACTGTTTCTTTAACCCATGATAGCAAGCTACCACCAACCATTCCTGTATCCTGAATCAGACTTTCTGATGGAATTGTGGTTTGCACATTTTGTATGGACGGAGCTACAGCAGTGGTTGCAATCACCTGATGCATTTCTTGCTGCAATGGCTTAGATTGGATTGTAGTGTTTAACGTTGATTTAACAGGTTCATGTTCTTGAGGTTTCTTTTGTGTAGGCATTTGTAAATTAGTAGATTTTTCAGATGCTATCACTCCAGAATTTGAAATGAAGCTAGGTAATGCACTAGGTGGTGCAACATTTGACAGCAGATTTCCAGTAGATGTTGATACGCCTAATGGCATTAACAAAGATGTTGATGAAGATAAACTACTGAAAGAATCTAAAAGTGATATTGCTTTTATTATTCATACAAATTATGTTTTTCATAAAAAAATATTAATGTCAAATTGAGATTTCAATTGACAAAATTATTTGTTCCTATAGACAAAATCAAATATAATATATTGCTTGAAAAATGTATCATAAATCACTAGCAACACTGCAAAAGTATGTATGTTTAAAGATAAATGTTTGTATTTGTCTTTTAGTATACCTTCTATGCATAGTATATATGAATTTTTTACAGTTACTTTTCCTCTTAACTTTTTTTGTACATAAATAGTTACAAGAGACAATTATATTATGTACAAATAATTCTTTTATTTGTGAAAGAATGTTTGACAGATACACAGGTGTTTATGTTTTGCATCTTAATCTCACCTGTTTTCACAATTTCTCCAGACGTGGACGATTCGTCCGTCTTTGTTTCAACAAATTCGAACGTAAATTCCCCATTGGAATCGTCGGTCATTGCTGATTAACTTTTCTAAATTTACACGTAAAGATATCTAAAATTATATTGTGAATTTTCTATATGCAGATATATATGCAAAAGGCATAACACTTTAACTATGTATACGTTACTAGCAGCTAACTTCATTGTTTTTGATCTATCTGAAGGTAGGAACTAATCACCCACAAATACACATTTCTATTTATTTGGATCCACGCTTTTATTTTGACATAATAAAAAGTGGACTATTTAATTTAAGATTGATGTTTGTTGGCAATAAATTAATCAATTTTCATAAATTGTACTACATGTTCCTTTAATCATATGTAATGTACAATGTATACTTTGTGTAGTGATTTTATATTAAGGATATATAAAAGTAACATTTTTATTGAAAGAAAAATCTGTTTATGAATGTAAATGCGATTATTTTCGGTGATATCTATTATTAAACAGTATGGAATACAACGTATAGCTGCGTAACTCCATTTGTAAAAATTTCTTGTGACATTGGTTCAGGTTATGTTTAAGAATATCATCATGTGTTTTTATTTCGAATAATTCGCATTTATGTAGTGAAAGAGAAATACTAAGCAAAATAAGGTAGCTCCGAGGATGTTACAGAACACAGCCAGTTGTACATCTGTGATCATCTGAAATATTAGAATTAACCTATTAATTATCGTGAACATAACAGAAAGAGTGACGAAATTATACAATAAACAAAATTTATAAATCCTTTAATAAGAAGGATGTATATAATTACCTTAACAAATTATTTTATAGCATATACAGTTCAAACATCTATAAAAATACGTGGTTTGACACGTACACGCCGCAATCTAATGTCAATTTACCACGAACTATAAACGGTTATAGATGAACAAGTTTACTACGAAGTACGATTACAATGCAAAGCGCTCTTCTTAGTTTATACATTTCAACGCTAGGTGGTGCATAAAACCAAGTTTTTTTATGTGTTTCCCAGCTTTTACAAAATAGTGAATATTTATTGAAATACTACCTCGCATCGGCTTATCCATAGAATCCTGCCAGTAATGGCGCGTATCATTATGTCAAGGAGAGTTACGTGAAATTTTAGAATCTTACTACAATCACAAAGTACGATTTTAATGAAACAAATTCAATGAATTAAATGAGTTACGTTACAGACGTACAACAATACTGTATTTTTTGCCTGTTCCTCTTTGTTGTATAACGAATTTGGCGTTGAAGTACGAATAGTATTAACAATTTGTAAACATTTATAATGATGATAAAAAAGAAAAAAATATGTGGTTAATAAGAGACGTATGTATAAAAATGATTGTCCTGATTTTTAAAAAGTAATTGAAATAATTAAAATCTTACAAACATAGTGTTTGATGGTAATTGGCAAAGAAATCAAAGTTTATAATAAAATATATTATAATTTGCTATGATAATACATTTTTTGTAAGTATTTGCTTATGAAACCCAGATATATTTTTAATCCTAATTTCAGTAGTAAAAATGCTATATTGTTTAAATATTATAGGTATGATGGATTCTGAGAATTCTATTATGTTAGAATCATGTGGGGAGGAGTCGATTTTGATCCGAACTGTAAAAAATATGGTTAATGAAAGTACACGTAGTGAATTAGAAAGCGAAGAAGAAGGATTTTTTGTAGTAACAAATGTTCAAGATGAACATCAAGATGTAATTGAAGTTTCAAATGAGGAATCAATGGTAATGCAATTGGAAGAACGATTTTCATGGTCCAACTTGTGCAGAATATGTGCTAATACCAATGATCATATAATTCCAATATTTGATGGAGAAGGATTACAACACGATTTGTGTAATAAGATACACAAGTATTTACCAATACAGGTATTTATTTAGATATATTTTTAAATAACTTAAATTTTCATCCTCAACCTATGTTTTAATATCTGTCATAGATATCTGAAAATGATACGCTTCCATTACAATTATGTTACCATTGTGCTGCTACATTATTAGCATGGCATGAGTTATCAGAAGGATGTTTAAGTGCAGAAAGACGACTATTGGAAATGCAAGGTGCTTTACAAGAAAAGCAAGTACGTATACATGTCATATGTAGATATTATTCCTTGAGTCTTATAAAAGATATTACTTATTTTACTAACTTACATCAATTTTATAGAGTTCACAGGAAGATACTATCTCCATGTCTCATGTAACAGAATCTCTTGTAAGTGTAAAGAGTTGATGTAATAATATTTTATGTATTTTTATCTCTGTACAGTATACTTCTTTATCTTCCTAGTATATTTAAGCTTCTTTAGTAATTCTTTTAATTTTAGCCTCAACAACAAGGATCTGCAATAAAGGATGAAACTTCTGGAGAATCGGCTGTTAATGATTCAGACAGGTAATAAACTCTTTTATCTAAAAAAAAAAATAAACTCATCATGTATTAAATCTATACATTGAACGTGCAGAAAAAATGCCCTCTACAAATAAATTTCAACTTTATAAATTACTGACAAGTACATATTTCTATATGATAGTACAATGATTCAATTTTTCATAGTAATTTTTATGAGATCAATTTTAATCTCTAATACAAAATGGATAAATAAATTTTGTATACAAACTAAAGAACACTTTACACATTGACTACTTCTATTTGAAACATGGAACAAGGATTACCATGAATCTATTAAGCAAAATAATTACATACATAAATATTTATGAAAAACTATGAAACGAAATGAAATGAAAATGAAAATGTATTAATGTGTGACTATGAGATAACAACAGTTAGACTTTGAAGATTATCAAGAAAGATAATCTTAAGTTTTCCGAGAGCCATTGATAAATGGATTAAACAAGAACAATCTTCAGCATTGTATAGCTGCAAAGCTGGAGTCAAGTATTGACTGTTTTGCAGGTCCAGTAATATGCGGACACCATTTAAGGTATTCCTAGACATGCAGAATGTTTTTCGGAAGCCACAAAGAAAAAAGTGCCAGTTGCAAGAGAAAAAAAGCATGGACAATGGGGATTGTGATTCGATGTGGATTACAGTGATGAATTCAACTCTTGATCAACCTAGTATAATATCTGATCAACTTCGAAACAATGACACAGAAGCTAAAATAGAGGATTCACAGCTATATAAGTCGGATAGCATAGAAAAACTAAGTTTAGAGGATGAAATGTATAAACAAACAAATGCATCAGATACAAAAAGTGGAAGCAAAAGAATAAAAGAAAAATGTAAAATCTGTTGTAGTGAAATAAATAATTCTGATGATTGTGAACACATGAAACAGAAAAGTGTCATCGATATTCAGGAATCTTATCAATGCGTAGAATGTGGAAAATGTTTTAAATTAAAAGATTCATACTTAAGACATATGCGTATTCATAGAGATGAAAGACCATTTACTTGCCATGTATGTGGAAAGCAATTCAGAGACTCTGGTGGTCTCTCTAGGCATTTAAGAGATGTACATGCAAAGCTCAAGAATTTTACATGTGACATTTGTAGCAAATCATTTGCATCAAAAGCTACAAGAGAGGATCATCGTCGAACGCACACAGGTGAAAGACCTTATGTATGTGATTCCTGTGGAAAGACTTTTAAATCGAAAGCTTCTCTGTATATTCACAGTAAATTGCATACGGATGAATTTCCTCATCCATGCTCTTATTGCAACAAAAAGTTTCGCAGAAGACAAGAAATGCTGGCCCATGTAACCACTCACACAGGAGAGAAGAATTATGGCTGTGATGTATGCTCCAAAAGATTTAGAGTGAAGTCAGAACTTGTCAGACATAAACTGATTCATTCAGAAAATAAACCATTTGTTTGCGTGAAATGTGGACTTGCATTCAGACAGAAACGTTACTTGAACAATCACATTAAAAGCAGACACATTGAAACTTTACGAGCATGTTAACATGCCTTTTCCACAAACAGACCAAGACTATTCAAATCCTGGTATATTTATTATTTTTCCAGGTCTGGTCTACCTCAGAAGAAATCCTTCGCTACATGGCGCATGACAGCCAATGATTGTACAGTTCCTCAAAAATTCATTGAAAACATGAATGATGACAGTAATGCATTTAACAACTGTGACAGTACGGAGTTTAATACGACAGAAATGATGGGAACATTGTCACCTCCAAATTGTCCAAACGAGACAGTATCACAGTTAAAAATGTATACTAATTCAAAGCATCAGTATGCATGCAAATATTGTCAACGAGTTTTCATAAGAGAATACCATTTAGTACGCCACACGTCTAAGTGCAAAGCCAAATCTATGAACAGTGTTAGGAAGAAATCCGAAAGTTCCAGGGATAAGAACATGCAGGATAAAAATAAAAAAAAGTGGAACTTGTTTCAAAAATATAAAAGGAAAAGGCTGCAATCTCATCCCTGTATGTATTGCGATTACACGAGTACAAAGAAGAAGTTACTCGAGTTGCACTTGATGGATTTGCATCCGGAATTCAATGGAAAAAAAGATAAGAAACTGAAATGTGCTGATCGCGAACTGGTAATGCGTGCTAGAATGGAGACCGATGGAAAAGTTTATTATCATTGTAACGAATGTGGTAAAAACCTTTATTCGCCGTACACATTTTCTTGGCACGTGCGGATACACACAGGAGAACGTCCATATACTTGTCATCTTTGCGGAAAACAATTTCGAGTGAACCAGGGTCTGGCAAGGCATCTACGAGACACTCATGCAGGGATTAAGAATTTTCCATGTGATATCTGTGGACGAATGTTTTCTACAAAACGCAACGCTGAAGATCACAGGCGTATTCATACCGGGGAAAGACCATATGTTTGCAACGTTTGTGGCAAATCATTCAAACAGAAAGCTTCTCTCTTCGTGCATAATCGTACGCATTCAAACGTTTTCCCTTTCAAGTGCAATCATTGCGAGCACAGCTTCAGAACGCGACCTTCGCTTATGGTGCACATAACTAAACATACGGGCGAGAAGCCACACGCATGTGACGTATGCGGTCGATGTTTTCGCATAAAATACGAATTGAAACGTCATAAACTGATACATTCCGATGAAAAACCGTGGCAGTGTACAGACTGCAATCTTTCATTTCGACAGAAACGCTATTTAGTTAATCATAAGAAAAGTAATCATAACACGAACTCATTTATGGCTGCCGCTAAGTAATGAGAGAACTCTCTTTTCAGGTATAAATATGAAGTGACGAAACTTGACGTGAAACAGGAGCCAAGCATTTCGCAAGGCAACGAAAATATGGAAAGACGTAATAACAGTTTCAGAATTCAATTACTTTCAAATAAAGTAAATAAAGAAAATCTATTTATCGGATATTGATAATATTCGTAAAAAACGAAAGACGGGATTGAAAGAAAATTTTAGAACGCCATCGGCATTCATGTACGATGGAGTCTCGCTATATGGCCTCTGGACAACGAATTTACCTATGTAACACGCGACGGCACAATGTGTAGCGTTAAGAAGAAAATTGAGCCACACACTGTGTAGTAATACAACGTTCAGCTTATAATGGAGGATTTGGCCATATAACGCATGGCGATCTAATGCGCAATAATACAGTGCATGGTGATAAAACACGTTACTATGTATGGTAATACAATTAATGACGATATAAGGTTTGACTGTGCCATCAACAATCCAAGTGATCCTGTCCATCAATCACTAACAAAATGGCATTAATCTTATTAATGTACTTGAAGGTCCATGTGAAGAACTATCGCAATGGATTATACAAAGAAGAGCCATATAGCGAGACTGCACTATAATTAGGTAGGAGCCAAAATGGACCTGGCTTTCCAGAATACGTACTCCAAATTCTTAAGAGGGAATTGGTTCAAATAGAAGGCATCTCTGCACGTTCATACATTGTTCAATTCTGAAATCTTTTTCCACAAGCGCTTCCTACGCGGCCAAAACCTTCAGGAGAAAGCAAGAATTAAATAAACATTTTTTGGCAAACAGTTCTGTAGTAAAGGCTGTATTAGTCATAAACGCGTTCATAAACTGCAGTTACACACTTGTTCCGCATGCAATACAAAATTGAATCACGAATGTGCCTCGAAGAACCACGACAAGAATTTACGTAAGACTTGGCATTCGCTCGCATGATATCGGCATATTTATTTTGCAGGTGGAAGACCGAGTCTGATGGAGTTATACAAATAGCTACTGTCGATAGTGAAAGTACAAATGCTGAGGAGGTAGAATACATCCAATGCGCTCAGTGCGATGTCGTCTTCGTAAACATGAAATATTTTATAAATCACATGAATACCGAACACGCGGCTCAGATGCATTATTGTCAGTATTGCAAACTCGTGTACAACGGCCAGCAGAGAGACTTCGACGAGCACATATCGATGCACGATTCCAATTATGAGGGGACAAAATATACGACCGCGCATAAAACGAAGAAAAGCGACGAGGCATCGAATGCAAATACGCCTGCGGATACAGAACAGTTTTCAAGTTACACTTGCAATTTGTGCGAGAGAACCTTTACCAAGAAGTCTGAACTAAAGAAGCACATAAACAGACATTCCGATGTGAACAGAGTCCAAAATCCAGAGGAAACGGAACTTGTAAATAAAGCGAAGCAGATAATCAACGATCGTGTTTCGTACAAGTGCGACACATGTAAAAAAGTTATATTTACGAAACGTGGATTTTTGCGCCACATTCGCGTCCATTCTGATAAACGACCCTGTAAATGCGACGTATGCGGAAAATCTTATAGAATCGAACAAGATTTAGCTAGGCATATAAGGGACGTTCACGAAGGACTGAAAAAATACGCGTGCGACATTTGCGGCCGCGCGTTCGCCAATAAAGGCGCAAAAGATGATCATCGAAGAATTCATACGGGTGAACGACCGTATGCGTGTGAACACTGTCCAAAAATGTTTCGTACACTGAATTCCATTTATATCCATAATCGTGTACACACGGATTATAAACCTCACAAATGTTCGTATTGCGGCAAACACTTTAGGAGCAGGCAAAGGCTAACTCATCATGAAACTACGCACACTGGTATCAAAGCATTTTCTTGCGAAATCTGTGGCAAACAGTTTTCCGTTAAGGGGGAAGTTGTGCGACATAGAGCAATACACAACGAAGAGAAACCATTCGACTGTAAATGCGGTATGAAATTCGGTCAGAAAAGATATTTAAGGAATCATATAAAGCAACATCATAAAGAAGCGTCCACTTGGTTATTGGCGGAATTATTAGGGAGTAACAATTGAAGCGCCGGTCGTTCGACATAACTTTGCCTTAAACATTTTTGTACGAATAACGTGTAGGATGAAATGTACAGTTAGGATACGTAAATTTTATTTGTTATATGATTTTTGTATTGTAAAGAAATATTATAACTTGAAAATTGACATGTTTTATTGAATGCCTGTCTTCATTATACTGTTACTGTAACAGTATGACTCCGTTATACATACTTTACCATTTTATGATTTTTATCATTCCATTGTTTTATTATTACACCGTTTTTCCATTCATGTTCCACTATTCTATTATTTCACTAATTCTACATATTTTTGATCAATGTTGCATGGGCACTCAAAGTATTAATGTATATAACACACCAAAATATATTGAATAAGAGGAGACAAGTTTATGAAAATATAAAGCAAGCATTTTTTTTATTTCTTTTCTTTACATAAAAATTACAAAAAAAAACAGTATTATGAAAGTACAAAAATAATATATATAAGCATAATGAATACTGATTTTCGGTTTTTCTTTCAGTGAAGTTAATTTTCTAAATCGAATAATGAATTTACATACCCAAAAAATTCAATAAAATTTGATAAATTTTAATGTATTACTCAACTCTTCAACAATTTCTGATATTTCCTTTTTTTCATTAACGATTTTATTAATATCACTTATAAATAGTTTACCGATATCAATAGCTTTTAACAAAGTATCAAAATCTTCTAAAGCTAACCTTTTTAATTTCAGAAGAAGTTGCGGGACTGTTACATGTTTTCTTGATTTATGTTTCTAAAACACAGTAATTAAAAATAATATTTATATATTTATAAGAAGATATGTATAAATATGAAAAATAATTAAAACTCACAAACTTATTTGTTAAGCTTGAATTTATGATACCCAATGTTTCAAGATTTTCTATTCTCTTCTTTTCATTTAATTTAAATAGCTTTCTCTGCGACTTTGTTCCTCCTACTAGGCATCGTATGATGTTCCTTTTTTCAGTACTTTTCCAGGGATTGTATGTTCCTAAGTTTTCCTTTAATGCCAAACATTACTTAACATTTTTGAAGTAATTAAGTTCGATATAGAATAATTAATATTGAATAAAACCTCCTGCCAATCCTCCATTAAAGGTACAGAAAGTTTTGTTACTGCTTCCAAAGGTACAGATCCTATGCTACTTGGTTCTTCATCTGCATTTGTATTGTTCATGCAGTTTAAAAGATGATGCTAAAATGATATTTTTTATTTATTTCAACAAGGATATTATCTATTCTGATATTATTCATGCAAGTATTTTTTACAATATGAATGTATTATTAGTACCTCAAAATAAGTTTCATCGATTAAATGCAATGCATCAAACGGACATTGTTTTTTTGTAGAACAACTTTTCTTACACCATGTTAGTCTGTGTTCCAACACGCTTTTGCGAATATAATGAGTTTCTTCTGGTGGACGCGATAATATCGCTTCTAATGCGATTATATTTACTCTAAAAATACGATAAATCACATGAAAAATATTTAATTAATATTTTAAAATGATTAAGAAATAAACTTACAACTTCATGTTTATTTCTTGTAGCAATACAACCACGTGCCAGTGTGCTCAATGTTCTGAAACTCGGCTTTATGTCCACTTTATAGGCACTGACTAAAGATTTAGTCAATGTTTTGCTTTCAGCCGTACACGTAGTAGGAGTCTTTCTTTGTTTCCATAGAATTTACTTTTCGTAACGTAAAGAAATCAATGAAGAACTATATATAAACGACGTTAATTGTTACCATTGACTACGTTATAGTCACTGTTTTTTACCTTCAAGTGTTTCTAACTTTTCTGTTCGACGCTTGTTTATTTTAACCTTCATGCTTTCTGTAATACTGCATATCTACTTTTATTGCTTTAATCTAAAATCCAATATATGTATAGCTTGATACATTGCTAATATTTTGTCGAACTTCGTTTTGTTGCAAATTATAAATTATTTGCATGCCTGTTACTGTTCAATTAAATGAGTCATTTTTACAAAAATTATGAATTAGCATAAAAATTGTTTTTTTTTCAGAAATGTACATATAAAATTGTTATTTCTAAATAGATGAATTTACGTATTTTCAGATTGAAACAGCATATCTATAGTTAAAACAACCTTGCACGTGCACGTAATACATCGAAAACTATTTATACGCGAAAACCGTCATCGTATTATTGCCCGAAATAAGTTGCCCGACGCAAACACAGAAAAGATGCTGTTACGATATAAATATCATTTATGTATGAATGTATATGATTCACTTTGCTCACATCTTAATATTTTAGCGTGAAGTTATTCATTATCAATGTCAGCGTTAATTGCGCGGGAATATTTGGATCGAACACCACGAAGTTTGACGAGATTGAATGCGCCGAACCTCCACGTGATTTAATTTTATGGCCATTCATTTGGCGCGATTCAATTTGATTTTAACCCATTTTAAGATACTGATACACTGATAATCCGAGGTCTCCTTAAACGCATTCTTCCGTTAACAACCACGCACGCGATATTGCGTGAGCGATATCAAGCATGTTAATTAACTAATTGGGTATATTTTTGCTACTGTTATAAAATATTCTGTGCTAGTTGAAGTAATAAGCGTTTCCTTTCGAAATAAATAATATTCATGAGACATGAACATAAAGATTAAGAGTTGTAATCGTGGTCAACATTTTTATACTTGAACTCTTGAAGTTTTGTCTTCGATTTTGTTCGCATATGTCTATAGAGGATATAATAATCGACGCGTTGGCAAAGAGGTGGAAAGCGAACGAGACGGACTGACAAATATATCAGTCAACCCACGCAGTTTTACAGCAACTGGTCGACCGGAGACGACGGAAGAACAGTCATGGAAATTTGCATTGCGGGAACTGCGAGTTTGGTCGACAAATATCTTTCGCGTGTTCTAATTTGAAACGAGTCCCACGTGCTCTATGACATTCGCAGTTACAATTTTCACAGTTCTTTAATCGATAATACTGCGTTCACAGAGTGCCTTGAATAAAACATTAGTTCTTTATCAAATCGGTAATATTTGAATAATTTGACGCATTGGCGCTAATGAATACTTTCCTTCGTCGAATATTCTATAAATGTTAACAGGTACATTCTTATTTACATTTTTGTTTCAGATGTACATATAATACGTTATTATGTATAAGAGTCATCGTGAAATATGAAATCGTAAGAGTCAGTGTTAAAGTATTTGAACGAGTGTAATCAAGGATTGCCAACATGCAGCGTGTTCTTAGTTTTCAAATGGCTCGTGGTTTCAGCGAGTCAAGCGAGTTTGTAACGAAACGTATGTGTTTCTCGTTTCTCTTCTCCGTCGGTTTTCTTTGTCTACTGTGCGGCTTTTTACTTGGACGCTTCGCTACGCAAAGAGCCATTGATTTCCGTGCAGAAAAGCAACGTCTTGAGCTCGCCGGAAATGGTCTCGAAAACACGGAATATCTTCAACGTCTGTTGCACGAGCAATTGGAAAGAGCGCCACTCGATCCTGATTTTGAAACGTATATTCATTTTTCATCATTACGCTTCAACTCATTAATTGATATATCATGCTTGAATATTTGTAAAAAAATAGGAAATGGGAGCTTTTCAATGTTGGAGAAGACGATGTACGACGAGTGAACGGAATCCTGTCAAATTTATCGCTCATTCATAAAGTCGTCGAACACCGATCCTATATCGCTGCAATCGCTCGAGGATCCAGAGAACCTGGTGAATTAAATTTTATATGATAAATTTAAACGTATCGTTTGCATTGTGTTATTAATTGTTACATACTTAGACAGGTATGTGGTTTTGTCGGCTAGCGGTGAAGCTGTTGGTATTGCTTTAGAATTGGCAAAAATTTTGAATCATATTCAAGGAGAACACCGGTGGAAACCGCGGAGATCTATAGTTTTCTGTTTATTTTCGGGATCTTCCAATCCTTGTTCAGAGATATTTTCTACTTTTATGCATCACAAAGTTGTAGCTTATGTGGTTATACATCATCAAGCTTTGCAGGGTTTGTAGATTATTGAAACACATAAGGAAGTTTTCAAATTTTAGCATACTTTAATTATTTACAGGAAAAGGTCCTTTTATTGTATCTGGATCTGATATAGTACAATCAGCAGTTCTAGAATCTGCAAATACTGTGAAAAATTGGTTACCTAATAACAGTCAATTATTGTCTCCAAATGATGAATTCCACAATGCTACAGTTTCTCGGCTTACTTTAGATATACCTCATGCAGTATTGTCTTTTATGGTAAATTGTAGTGATACTTGTATAATAGTCAGCTTTTATTTGTATACTTGTATTATTTAGATTTTTATCTTTAGAATAATAATGTTACATATGCCGAGAATCATCATGAGAGAGAATTACGTAAAATTATATTAGCGCAAGTACTTGGTCAAACAGTTTGGAAATTATCCGAATGTTTAGTTATGAAATGGAATCCAAGTTATTTCAATGACACTGTTTCTACAGCAATGGGATCTATAAATAATACTGAATTATTAGAAGTCAAAGGTATGGGATTTTTATATATAATTTGATGCTTATCATATTAAATAATATTACATTTCAGTTAAGGTACTGGACACTGTCACAAAGTTATTACATAATGTGAAAATTTTAAATGAAAAAATTGATGCAATTAACAATATTAAGTATGTAATTTTTATTAATCAGTACTTAATTACATATTTTAAAATATCAAAAATATAAAACATCATTCTTATTTTACAGTATGCTCAATACCAGAATACTGAATGATTTGTTAATGGATTTGGATAGAGCTCTTCTCTGTCCTGATAATAAACTCCAATCAAGAACTAATTGGTTAGAATTTTTTAGACTAAATCACATGCCTGTTAAGATAATAACAATGCACCTTTCAGAGATGGTACAGTGTTATGAAACTGCTATTCAACTATTACAAGATCGATAGTAGAAATGCAAAAGTACAAAAATTTTAGGTATATTTTTTAATGACTGTGGTAACATAAATTAGTTATCACTAAAATCTATTGCACTTTGATATTTTAAACACTTTTACTATACACTATGTTCAATTTTACATTTAGGAGTTCCTATTTTTCAACCAGATATAAAATGCACGCATACATACCTATATTTATGTACATAAAAAGAAGTACAAAATATGTATTACTTCTGCCTGTGATAAATAAGATGAATTTAAAAGTTTTATGTTAGCGTATGCTTCCTACTCTCAAACCCAATTCTCTTTCCATTTGCGAAGCATCGAGTGTTCCGTTTATAGGTTCACAGTTTGGATTAAACACAGAGTATGCACTTGGTTCACCTGATTTCTTTCTTTTCGTACCAGTATTCAAGCAAATAAACATCAACATCGATAAAATAAAATATACTGCTCCAAATTCATATTTGATCGCAATTATATATACAGTAATCCATAGAAGAAAATAGAGTAGATTCATTACTCCTACTAGTACGGAACATTTAGACTGGTTTGTACTACCATCTGAAGAACTGCTTTCCACATCTTCCATAGCCTGCAAATTTTTAATTTTCAATCACACTAATTTAATATTTTAACTTATGCATAAACCCTCTTTCAATATATGATGGATATATTTTATATATTATGCTACATTAGTACTCATTTATCTAATGATGTAAGAATACGGGTGATATACATAAGTAAATAAACGATTAAGGGTATTATACATGTCAAAAAATAACATAATCCTACCTCCATGTCGTTTATCGTTAGTGGCATAATAGAATCTGTAGCAGTTTTATTTCCATTCCACGGTAAGACATTGTGTATCACATTTTTAATGGATTCCGTCATTTCTGCTTTTCGTTTTTGACGTCTATAAGCTTCTACTTTATCTTTTATATTAATTGTATCCATAATAAATACGGATGTTATCTTGTTTCTTGTCAAGCACGTTGCGGGCCATACGTATGCGATTGATATCAAAGCGATTTATTGATTGGTTGATTGTTTGGATCTTTGGGCGTTAACTGTGTAGTTAATAGCCCCATCAAGGATTAATATACATTTTGCAAAATGAGTGGTTGTTTATTGTACTTGCATTATCTTTATGTTTTTTGGTTAGTTTAATAAATATTGCTGTACGCATAAAATTAACCTCGTGAAATTTGTTTATTACGTATTTAAATTTCTTTCGGTCATAAATAATTTATTTTCATTCTTGAGTGAATATTATCGTCGAATGAGTTTTCGTTCATTCTGCGCATGTTAACTTTGATTAGTTAGAACAATTTGTAACCAAGAGTGACGCGTATTCACCCTTACATTATTCTGATGCCAAACGTATATACTCGGTGATTTTTTAATACGATGAACATAGGAATCTAGAGATCCAGAGAGTTTCTTTTGTTCGTATGTATATTTTTACACCACATATATTGTCACCGGAATGGGTAATGAATCATGGCGAGGTAACGTTATTCGAGTTGCGCAAGATGTTGGTATCGTCTCGTAACTTCGTTATCACGAAATAATCTATATTTGATAATCGTAATTTCATACAGTGCATATTTTAAAAACTGCACCGGCAATGAAAGAACGTAAAATTGTGGCAAAAGATGAACCTAAAGTCGACGTTGACATTAAATACAGTCAATTAGGTGCGGCTACTGATTTCGTCGTTTCTTTCGCCCTTTCTGGACTCTTAGCGATAGTATTTAAAACTATAATCGCGCCACTAGAAAGAATCAAATTAATTCTACAAACACAGGCGAGTAGTCACCAAATAGGAACAGCGAATAGAAGTGCATACTCAGGTGTTCTGGATGCACTGGTTAGAATACCTAAAGAACAAGGTTTTCTTTCTTTCTGGCGTGGTAACCTGCTCAGTATATGTCGATATTTTCCAGCCCAAGCAATTAATTTTTCCTTTTATGACATATACTACAACATCTTTAAAAAAGTACGTCCAAAATCAATTTAATCGTATCCATTCACGCATTCTGTAACCCTTGAATGGCGTAAGCGAGTCAATTGTAACTTTGTTACAATAGAATTCTCTGAATTGTGAACTTTTAATTAGAAAGTTATTATTTAAAGGAATAGTTCAATATCTGAAAAATTAAGATAAAATTGTTATTATATGATCTAGTATAATATAGAAAGTGATTTATTTTATCAATTTTTTTTTTTGTAAATTCACTGCTCATATTCTCATTTTGTATTGTATATTCGAGTGTAGGAGAGGAACCATAGTTCCGGTCGTCTTGCCATTTCTTGGGAGACACCTCCCTACACTTACCAAGGGGAATAATTATGTTGAAACATAAACTTTACATAGTATTATACAGATCATTCAATCGAAGACAGATCGTGAACAAATTATCCTTCCGTTTCTGACGGGTGGCGCCGTCGGTATGACGACATGTATACTCTTTTTCCCTTTCAATTTCTGCAATACCCGATTATCTGCAGATGTTGGCGATAATAAGGTGGTCAAACGAGATTTTGTAAATGTAAGGGAATGCATGAGTAAAGTTTATAGGAACAATGGAATCAGGGGCTTCTACCAAGGAGTATCAATCATGGCTCTCGGAATGTTTATATACAGGTTTAAAGTAGCAATAAATTATCGATTTTAATTATTGCGATTTCAAAGTGAATTCGTGCAGTATAGTCTCGTGTTATATGTAAAATAACATAAACTAAATGAAATTTTCGATAGTTTTAGTATATGAGAGGGACTTTTGCTACATCGCCGTTTCTTACTTTCCTGCGTTCAGCGCCGTCTTCGGCGATATAACACGACACTACTGTATTTTTTTTTTATTTGAAGATTTGAAATACAATGCAGATTCGATCATCAAGTTCTAATAACTTTTATAGGTCATCTTACTTTGGTATCTATACAATCAGCAAACAAATATACTTGAATGCAGACGTATCAGATTCCAGGATCCACTCGGTACGAACATCATTTTTGGTATCCTTTGCGCTTGCTCAGTTATCATCTTTCACTGGAACAATGATTGCCTATCCGCTGGATACCATAGGCCGACAAAAAATGTTCTGGAGTGGACATGGATTAAAAAACACCATGACAATGCGACAAGTGGTCGGTAAAATGTGTTACGATAGGAATCGTAATGGAGATGTTAACTTCCATTTTGAAATCAGCTAATAATCACGTTGTGTCGATATAGATCAGTAGGATTATAGAAAGAGATGGCCCATTTGGGTTTTATAAAGGAATTTTTGCTAATTTGTTAACGAATATATGTGGATCCTTCGTTCTGGTTACGTATGATATAATTAAAGGACATTACTATCAACGAACCGAACCAAAGGTATGCGATGCATAGAATAAATCGTTAAATTGTACGCGTTTAATCGAAGAAAGACGTTTATTGGTAGGTTGTCACTAACATTCGAAGACCATTAAGAAGAATAGATGATCAATGAACACGAAAATACTATACTATCTACGCGTTTGGATAAGGTGTTGACTCTCGAGAAAGAACTTCACCGATTCCGGAAGTGTATATACTTGCAAAATGATATTTAATTCTTTCTACAAAATAAACTTTCTCTGTTTGTCACTTCGCCTAATGTTCTTAGATTTTAGGTATAATAACATTTTTCGTATCAAACTGGTAGCTATCGTGCACACGTGCTTCGGAAACATTCGCTTATAAACCCCAGCAAATAACGATCGGGTCAAGGACTTCTAAGAAATATCGTGATAAAGCGAAATTTAAACGATTCGTCTAACTTAAGCTGAATAGAATCGGTATTTTATCTTGAATCGCTTGTACATTCCTCGTATCCATTTACAATATGTAAACATAAATACGGAGATACGTAATTTCGGCAAATATTCACTTTTTAAACGCATCGTATACTTTTCGCTGTATCGCATCCATAGAACACTGAACGTTAACAATGAAAATCACACCTTGAAAATCTACAATTTTAATATAAGTTCACAGAAAACTGTATATTAATGTTTTTCGAAATGTTGTCTTCTATGTATTATTTGTAACAAAATGTATACGAATTTGGCAGCACGTTTTACGTAGACGAAATCTAATTGAATACGTTTGACACTTTTGCTCCAGCGATTCTTCGAGTTCAAAGCTTTTGGCTGTGAATCATCTGTGTATACCTTGACGCAATTGACTTCTACCGATACTGCTTGTTCTACGTACACGCCGGTTTGGAAAGCACGTGCGCCAAGAACCTCGATCGTCGTTCACGCTCAACTAAAGAAATTGCACAACAAATCAATCCTAACAGAAACTTCGCAACGATAACATTTGCCCAAGAGGGCACGTAGAGTGGTCAGCATGTCACACGCGTCTGTAAACACACTTCATAATGGCAATAATTTCCAGAGCAAGAGTAGAAGTGAAATGGAACACCTGAGGAACCATAGTTCCGGTCGTTTGGCCAGCGAGAGTATTCGGGATGGCCGCGTGTTGGTCTTGTACACTGGAGGCACGATTGGAATGATCAGGAACGAGAATGGAGGTGCCGTAAGATGTTTAAAATTATCGATTAAAAATTCGTAGAATAATTGATGATTCGAAAAGTTGTTACGTTTATGTGTTACAGTTTTTGTACCTAAGGCGAACGCTTTCGTGAAGAAGTTACGGAATTATCCTCACATGCACGATCGGGAGTACGCGGATGAACGATTCGGATCTATGGGACCGCTGGTACTTCCGTAAGTTCAGGCATCAATGTTCAGACCCGCTTTCGAGAATTGAGGATTTGAAAATTTAGTATAGAATCGTCAAGAGCTACCTTCGATACATTGATTTATACAATTACGAATTGGAGCAACGTTTTGTTCTCTATATGTATTATTCGCAGAATGAACGGGACAGACAGGGTACGGGTCGTGTACAACGTATTAGAATACTCACCGCTTTGCGACTCTAGTAATATGACAATGGATGATTGGATTCGTATCGCTAACGATATCAAGGTAACACATGCGTATTGAAATCTATGCAAATGTATGTAAATGAGACTAGAAAATTGCAAATATTTGTATTCTTACTGTGACTCGCTGACGAAAATTTGTCCAGAGACAAAGTATTATTACTGAATGGCGATTATATTGAATTTTAATATTATTTCTAGGAATCCTACAAGCATTTTGACGGTTTTGTCGTACTACACGGAACGGACACGTTGAGTTATACCGCATCTGCCCTGTCTTTCATGCTTGAATCCCTGGGAAAAATAGTTATTTTAACCGGCTCTCAGGTTCCTATCTTCGACACAAGGACTGATGGCCTGGATAACTTCCTGTCGTCTCTAGTAATAGCCGCAAATTACAACATACCAGAAGTATGCGTATACTTTGGGACGAATTTGATGAGGGGGAATCGTACATGCAAAGTATCGGCAACGTCGTTCGAAGCGTTCAACTCACCAAATTTTCCTCCTCTGGCGAAAGCTAACATTAAGGTGGAAGGTTAGCAGTCGACCCAATTATAGGATACCACTCATTTAGTCGGTAACGATATTCGATTTATGTAGGTCATTTTTGTGTCTGTGGAGAGTTTAGAGCGTTCCGAGCACAATCGTGAACTTTGTAGACTAAAATAGACTAAACGGTGATGAAATATCGGCCGTCACAGCTGATAGATGGTGTTAATGAGGTCTAGATATATTAGGGTCTGAACTTTAGGATGTAGAATGTACGAATTCAAGGTTTTAGAGAATCTGAGATTTAGGAATTCTAGGATGTAGGAATTGTGGAATTTGGAAGTTCTAAGACCATAGGATCTAGGACTTCTAGTTTTTCAGGACCTTAGAATTGAAAGACCTTCATAAATTCTTAACGCTTAAAGTTTGCGGGTGTACAATTCGAGAATATGCTTGTATTACAGTGGATTATCGAGCAATATTTCGTTCATGCACGTTGGAGAAATTCCACGCACACACGTCCCTCAACAGGAACGTCGGGTTACTTCGTATATTTCCCAGTATAACGACGGATCTGGTGAAAGCCTTCTTGCAACCCCCAATCGAGGGCGTCATCTTACAATCCTACGGGGCGGGAAATATGCCCATGAACCGAGAGGACATAATTACAGAACTACGCGCGGCCACGAAACGCGGTATAATCATCATTAATATTACGCAATGCGCGACCGGTTGCGTTTCAAGCATATACGAACCTGGAAAATTATTGGAGGATGCCGGTACAGGAAACACGATATTTGTCGCCAAACACTTTCTCGAGTATTTTTAGCCTAATAGAATGTTTTCCGCGTAGGTGTGATATCTGGCTTCGACATGACACCCGAGGCTGCGTTGACCAAACTCGCCTACGTGTTGTCGAAGAAGGAATGGGACACGGAAACGAAACGTCAAATGATGCAGACAAATTTACGCGGAGAGTTGACCGGCGGACGACCTCCGTCTCTTCAGGATCTCGATCTTGTTGAGGCGGTCGCCAGATCTTTAAGGCTCTCTTCTGCGGCCGAGCGGCAAGAATTGGGTTCGATACTATTCCCCGCTATGCTAAACGCTGCTGTTCTTAGTCACGATGTTGACAAACTCGAATCGTTGAAAGCATATGTAAGTAGAATGGAAGGAGCAATTACATTGATGTAACTAGGTTCTTATCTGAGGTCAAATCAGCTAGCTAGGCATTTGACCTCAAATCGTCGTACATTTTTTATACTTATTTATGCTTATTTGGCATACATATATGACGAAATAAGTTTCGCTAAAAAGGTTAATTGAAAATCATCTTCTAATAAGTATTGTATTTTCAGGGGGCAGATGTTTCACAGCGAAACGCGGATGGCCGAACAGCATTGCATATCGCTTGTTGCGAGGGAGATTTAAAAGTTGTGCGTTGTTTATTACGAATGGGTGCAAATGTACATATCAGGGATCGATTTGATCGCACACCTCTTACAGACGCTGTAGAATATGATCATCACGAGGTAAAATGTATTTCCTTCTTTATATTATTTCGTTTTTGTTGAACAACATTATTACTATAGTAATTTGTAATTTAATCGCAGTTAATTTAATGAAGATTGGGTTGAATAAAAACTAGGTTGTAATCCATACTCAGAATCTTTGGTCTAAATAGTAACACTAACCCCAAAATTAACACAGTTTAATCTTTCGCTTCTATTATCCAGGTTATTAAGGTCTTGCTGCAGTGTGGCGCCCACTTGCATGGAAGCGCACATTTGATAGGTGAGAAGATGTGTGTTGCAGCTGCCGCTGGTAACGTGAAACGTCTCCGGTCGTATTACACAGCTAATGCAGACCTCTCACAGAAAGATTTGTCTGGAAGAACCCCATTACATATGGCTGCTTTGCACAACAAGGTGCAAGCTGTTAAATTCTTGTTGGAAAACGGCGCAGAAGTGGACTCCTTCGATAAGACAAATCAATCCCCGCATGATCTGGCTGTAGCGACAGAATCCATCGAAGCAGCCTCGTTGTTGTCACCTTTCAATTCATCGGATATTTCGGTTGCGTCGAAGACGACAAAATGAATTGTAATTTAACGAAAGCATGCGCCAGGCGATGGAATACATTTATGAGAAAATAAAAAGATTTATTCGTGCCTGGTGCAATAGTACGAAACTAAGCGTGTCCTTTACGCGATTGTCCTTGCATTGTACCGCGAATGTTCTAGTTGGAATGTCGTAGTAACAATTCTATGATGTACAACCATGTTGTTTTCATATTTTATAATGGTAGCGTCGTTTAACCACTTCAGACAATGGTCAACGAAAAGTGAAAGTCTTAAGTGACTACGATTATGTTTAAACCACGCTGGTGTGCACACGATAACGTTTCACACCGCGCGAGTTAGGATAATTAGATATTTCCTCGAGTTTACTTACATTTGAAGTGTGAAACAACGTCAACGGAATGTTTTTACTTTCACGCAAGAAGTTATTCTATTTCGAGTTTTTATTTGTACAAAGTGTATGACAATTATATCGAACGGTCAGACTATACCAAGTTGGTTCATCATGATTTTCAGTAGTTTTGGAGTTAGCAAACAGTCCTTGTAAACGTGTGCGCAATCGCGGTTTCCCTTTTGACCCACGGTTATAGCCTCTTCGACAATTGTGCCGTTTGTGAAATCTTTGAACCATTTGTAACTGTTTTTTGCAATCGATGAAAAGCGTTAGTTCAATTTGATATTAAATTGATCGTTCTTTTTTTTATGTTACCTTGATAAACCATCGATTATCTTATCCGTATTTGTTGGATTCTCTGTGTGCGTAGCGAACGAAACAACTGAGCAAACAATTTGTTGCACACAGGGGATCACGTAGCTGTTATTGAAAATCATCTCGTTGATCGTGTTACCCATCTGCAACCATTGTGCATTCTCCTCAGAACCTGCGCATGGGAGAATAACAGTAAAAATGTATCTACGAACGTAGATGAGAGAAACGAATCAATTACGATAGTGTTGCGGGTGCGTTTTGGAAAATAGCGGCGTGATCACGCTAAGCAGCGCAGTAATAAGTCCAACTATTCCGAGGGGTTTCGTGTTGATGTTAAGTAAAGGTGGAATTTTTCCGTGTTCGCTTCTATGTTGAAGAGGTATCGAAATAAAGGGAATCGTCACTGCCCAGTCGATCTGGAACGATCAAAAATGTGTATAGGCGCATATCTAAAAAAATAAGTTCCTATTCACTGATTACAACTCACATGAAGCTTCTCGTTCTCCGAATTGAAAGAAATCAATCCACTGCTCGGCTGTTTTCCAAATACTTTACTCTGAGTTTTAGAGATCCTTGTGTATCTGTCAACATCAGGATCTATGGCCACAATAGGATATATCACGGAAATTAGCGTCAGAGTAACCATTGATATTATTAAGTTTTTCATTTTCACTAAAATAATGTGTATAACGGTCCTGTAAATGTAATTAATCAGAGAATTATAAATGATCGTCGAGAGATTGGTTAACACTTTCGCGATGCTCTTTAGAGGTGACTTGACCAATTGGAGCACACAAGCTCATGTGACGAATCCTTGATTCCTGCCAGCAGTTTTTGTACGGGCACCAGCCCACCCTTGTCAACTAGGAAATTCCGTTTCCACGAGCGGAATTAACGAGCCTAAAAGATACTTCTGGTTCAATTACCGTCGGGAAATAAATGTCGTTGTTGCGTCTCCCACCGTCACGCTTAAAAATTTTTGCACACCATATCGAATTTTCGATCTTTCTCGACTGCATTCAAAATAATAGCAACGCGCGTAATCCCAATTAATTAATCCCGATTAATTGAGGTACATTTACTTTGGCAAAACAATTTTGTATTCGTTAATTTTCGAATGGTAATAATTATAGATGATTTAAATGTCATGATTGTATTGTAACAAAAATGCAAATCGCATAGAAGTATAAAAATTAAGTCACGGAAATGTTATTGCATTTGTTTTACCAGCAGAACGAGAGACCATAGAAACTTCTTGAAACTGTAATGCAATATACTTATATGTATTGCGACTTTGTACTTGTCTCGAGTTGAATTTCAGACAAGGAATTCGTTCTAGAGGTTGCTCTAGAAAATTCAGGAAAGTCGTGCCCTCGTATGCGTGCAATAACAAACCTCGCATATGAATGCACACACAAATTAAAAAATGTTTTACAGTGTCTCTCATTTTGTTACTTCTTTCTAGTACTTTTCTAGCATTGTATTGCGAATATATTCCGTGATGTAATTTCTTTCACACCCGGCAAACACTAAACATCAGTAGATAGATTTTTACATTTGTTATTCTATATTTTATTTAAATTTATTATAGTGTATGTCAATTATATTTCGAAGGCTGATAATTTCGCACAAGACGGTACAGAAACTGTAAAAAATATATTGTACGTCTATCGTGACTGTAAGCTCTCGTTATATTGCCACAATGCGACGAATGTTCACGCAAACTAATCTCTCCACCACGTTAGAATGCGGAGATCTATAAAGACTGCTGCGATTAGAGTAGCAAATAGTGAACCCAATAGTTTAATATCTTTACAGTTTCGTTTGCGGTAACGTAACGAGAAGTAATTGGAATTTTTGCAAAGATTTATCAGAAGTTTCTACAATTTAAGCAGATGCTTGCCTGCACAATAACAATACCCATCGCGAGTGATTCGTGTCGACAGTTTAACGTCCTCCTGCTACTTCAGGAGAGACGAACGAGTCACGCACCCGTGATGGCGTCCCCATGAAAATCTAACAATGAAAGCGAAACCACCGGCTCCAATTATTGTCCATGGTTTGTCATGTCGTGACCATCGGGAGTAGGTGCATGACTATATATGCCACAAAACCACGTTGTCCTCGTTCAGTTTCTTCAAAACCGATCTACACGGCACGCCCTTCGAACAAAATCCTCTTCGTTCACCTTTCTTCGAGGTACATATAGCTTCCGATTACTTATAATCATCTGTTTCATTTGCAACGGTTTCGCTCTTCTCATTCTTGGAAATTTAATGTTACAGATGTTTGATCTTCGAGGGATCCTCCTGATCCTGATTTCGTCGATGGTCATCGTTAAGGGTAATCCGAAGTTCAATGATGGAGGGTAAGAAAGATCTTCAAGTTTGTTAAATGTTGCTTGATATTGTCGATGCTACAAATTCAATTCAATGATTTTTTAAATGTAGTCTCGAAGATTTAACTTGTTTTAATTCGTCGTTTGGGCCGTCTTTGTGATGGTCAAGGTAGCGGTACATGTGTGACCACATAACATGTCCGTGACAATTCCCTCGTGACAATCAATGTCTAAAGTCAAACAAAGAAATTGTACGCAGGTTTGTGCCGAGTTCAATGGTCTATTTGGAGAAGAACGCGAAGTCTCGGGACCAAATAGCGATGCCCTCTCAACCGGAGTTACGAAGCGAAACGTCGACGAAACGGGGTGACACGGAATCCAACGACATCGCGGAACGCAGTCAGGATGCTCGATTTGGTTTCACGAATCTCGGTACCACGGGAAGCGTGAGTGAAATATCATGATTTACTATAAATGAAAATATTTCCTATTTATAATCTGACGAGAGGAGGATTAACGCAGGGCTATGGAGTATCGTCATATGCGCCAACGAAAATTGATCTGGGAGGACTATTGTTGGGCGCTATCATAGGAATAGGTTCCATCCTCATTATTCCTAAATTGCTCTACGTTTTGTCTGGAACTTATGGTCATTATGCGAGAAGTAAGTTCCTACTATTTTATGTTTACTCAACGTACCGAATGAACAATACAAAAATAGTATTTGTTACGTAAAATGCAATAATTAAGTTTCATTTCCTTTTGATTGTCAAAACTTTGAACATTATCTAAGTACAGTTGTATATACTGCTTGTTTGAATCTTACAAGTTTTCTACCTTAAAGATTTTTATTTTTTAATTGTTTTATATAACTATTTGTGTAATCAATTTCAGGCGAAGAAAGCGGTTTCACACAAATTATGACGAAACTGGACGACGTGTTAGCACGTCACGGGATCGACACCACGTCCTGTATGCAACGAGCTGTGTGCACGTATTCGCAACAGGCGGCAGCGTCCATAAGGGAAGGAACCAAATCGAGCGAGGACGAGAAGGTGTCATCTTTTGATCGCATGATCGAAACCATCACGACGAATCAGATTTTCCGCACAGCGATGGAAGGAACCGCGATACAAGAAGCTATAGAAGCGGGTAGAAACGGTCGAACTTGTTCGCGCATTTATTCCCATTGCGGATTTTCCATGGAGACCATACTGTCTCTGTTAACAAACGTAATCTCTACGGTCTCCACGGTTAATTCCGATATCACGAGTCCTACTGGAACTGGAACGTTGTAATTTCTTTCTGGCTCAATCGTGACCCACAGTTGTGGAATATATGCAACGATGCGTCGAATAAAATTAGATACCTGAATTTTTCTGAGGAAAGAATCTCGTACATTAAAAAAGTAATATCTAAGGAAATAGCTTCATGAAATACGAAAATTAAAATGTTATTAAAGGTTTAGAAAATGAGAAATTAAATTAAAATTTTCAGCTATTAACAGTCCACTGAATCTAGTATTAAGTAACGTAGAAAGAAGATATTTTAGTTGATCTTCGTTTAGAATCCGAACGTTAAAAATGTTAAAGGAATGTAGAAAACTATAAGTAGGGGTACTTGAACGCCATAGAACGGAACAAGTACTTTAGATCATGACATAAGTTCGTCTCACGTATCGTTCACGTTCTTTGGGATGTATTTATTATACAAAATGGATTTATCAGATCTTAGTTTAAACAATAAGCAGAAAGTAGTCTAAATATTTCACAGTGAACATCGGTACAAAAGTAGACACGAACTTATGGAACACCTAACAGAAATATAAGATCGGAGTAATTCTATAGATTGTTCTAATTGCGAATAACCTTGATTTCGAACAAAGCGATCTAATTGTTAATCGTAGACGAAACAGTTGCAGGCAACTCGAATTAAAAGCATACAGTTGTACAATGATTGTTCTTGTATAATTTATTTCTGTTTCACATTTTACATAAGTGCAACCGAAGAAAAGTGAAATTACCGTCGCGTGAAGTGACGGGGTGTCATTACTCTGTGCACTTTAGCGTATAACGAGACAACTTTCATTCGTTGCGAACACTTGTTTTTTGCACGATCTCCGTGTATGGTAATTGAGCATAACGATCTCTGTTATCTCGTTGTTCGTCGTGTATGACTTAGGCTTCTTTTAGTCCAGGAAATGTGTAGAGGAAGAAGTGTCATACCTCTCACCTCATACATACATATAACAGTCTAATCTGTAGGCTCTCGTTAGAATCTAGCAGGGTTCTCTCGTAATTAAAAAAACGACGATAGCTTCCTTACTTTCCCCTAAACCAAGAAAAGCCTAAGTGCGCTGTACCCGAGTGTACGTACGAGTACAATCGATGTTCGAACAAGGTAGGCACGGTCTACGATTCTCGATCTGGACACGCTAATTTTTTACAAATATATAGTTCCCTATGCTTTTCCCTTTAACCCATTCACTGCGGACCACGCATGGCAGAATAATGTTCAAGCGAAAGACTTTCATACATCTGTTGGAAGAATAACATCTAAAGAAACAGTATAAATTTCGAAAAGAATGACACAAATTTCTTCTAAGAGATCAAGCTGGCGATAGATTCAGTTATGAATATTATATAATGCATGCAGTGAAAGGGTTAAAAGTGATCCGCGTGCGAGGTCTTTATTCCTAAGATAAAATTGAAACGAATTGTTTAAAATTGAACGATCGACGTTCAAATTGGAACTTGAGTTCCCAAAAATATTGAACTCTTTGGGTCATGGATACATTGTAAAGCACTATGATACATTACATTAGTAAAGTGTAATCTTTGTCTTTGGCAGAAAAAATATTCGATATATTCCTCGCTATATACTAGAACATGTACGTGTTCCAGACATTTTTTGGTCCTTAGCTAGCGTTTCAATTTTTCGTTAGACGCACCGTGACCATTGATAAATTCTATAATTAATTTGTTACTTCGTGGTGAACGTACCTTAAAACATAATTTTCATGCTAGCTAATTGCGCGAATGAGATTTGGAGATTGTTAATACTGTCGTATTGCTTCCTTTACGTGCTACTTTTTTTGTATTTATAAACGTCATTAATTTCTTATAAGAATAAGACTCTTTGATTAATTACAATGTACACTCAATATACAATCGCCTGCGAGCACCGTTACTGGAAACATTTTTGTATCGGTTGTCCTCACGAACTCGACAACGATGCTTACCTAGCTCCTTTTTTTAATTAAGATTCAATAACTTTCGCTACGAAGGTACGTCAACATTTTTACATAACAATCATTTCATGTACTGTCGCTTGGGTAAAAGTAATATAACACCTATGGCGACACACACGTGCCACAGACTGTGAACAATGTAGTAATTCTTTCGCGTTTGCAGGAATGCGTAGCAGACCAGGCCAAGAGAGACTAGAAGGAGACCAGCCGGAAAATAAATGTTTCTGTGAACATAAAGAAACTTGTGGTTACATAATGCACGCAATACAATTCTTAAAACTAATACAAGTTTGCATTTACACATTATAAGAATTCATGGATATGTTAAGTACATAATCTTACTTCTCTATTTATTTATTACCAGATTCAGAACAGAACCATCATTCATCCAATCAACTATATTACTGATCTTCGAAAGGATCATCCTTACCTGTAAGGACGCAAAGGATAACGAACAGTGCCCCTTCTCTTGCACCTCAATCCCCAAGAGAGTCCAATCAAAGCGGAACCGCTTATGGCTGGCAGAAGGAACACCCATAGTGCCGTTCGATCCATTTCGGCGCTCATTGCGAGGACCACGGCGCCAGTTATTTGACAAAAAGCGGTGAGCTTCGGGCCGAACGATGCCATCGCCACCAGCGTCACCCAGATGGATAACAAAGCGTTGAAGAAGTCGCAGAACTGCAACACGCTCAGCCTCATGATGCACACGCTGTACACGTCCTCGCCAGCCTCGCAGGCATGATAAAACGTGGAGAAGAACATCACAGCCGCATAAACAATCGCCTCCGTGAAGTATTCCCTGCGTATCGCGACATACACCGAACCGATGAACCCGAGGTTGCTGGCGGTCAGCATCGTCACACGGACGATGATGTCGCTGTTCCTAAGGACATAAGTATCGTCCGCACAGTCGAAGCCTCTATAAGCACCTGAACAGTGACAGGCGGCGAACACGAATCCTCCGCTCATGTAATGCATGCATTTGCCTCGCGAATTGCAGCGACCCTCGATGCACGGCGACGAAGAGATGTGGCTCTCCACCCTGGCGTCACAGGGACTCATGCAATCGCAGTACTCGCAAACGGTCTCGTTCATGCAAGTTGAGATGCAGTGGCAATTCTCCTCCAAACAGAACGCTCTCAGGCTCACGTGCCAGATACCCGGTTCCGGAAACGGAACGTGAAGCGTGGCTGGTCCTGACGAGTTCACGTAAATGTCGGCTGCGGTTATGTTCTCCATTCGAGCACACCCTCCTCCGGCAGTGATGTTCGAATAGTAACCTGCTCGAACGTACATGTTTCAGTGAATATGTATTTTTGTGAAGATCAGTTAACGCGTTGACTGCTATGATAATTCTAGATCACACGATTTTGGTTCCACTGTCTATTTGGATTGCATTGTTTATTATATCTTTACTATCTCGTTATTTGTCGTGGCGACTTACGTTTTTTTCAGTTAATGAAAAATATGGAGGAAAAAATGTGCCATCGCTAGCCTTATAATATACATCTATGAAGGATGTTTGTTCAGAGTTCTACCAAAATCAAAAGATCTGACTTTCCTACAATTAGCCATTTTCATCATAGCAGTCAACGTTAACCATCTCTAACCTAATGAGATACACGCTGCCACAACAACGTTCCTCTTATCCTTCTCCTTCTCCTTCTCATCGACCAGCTTGATTCCCAAGGTCAATGTACCACCGACGTCGTATATTCGACCGATCTCGAAACTAAGGACGGACAACGTATCCGAGGTGAGGTTGAAGGCCGACGGTTTCGTGGCGTTCTCTCGGAGATGCTCGTAGTCGAAGAGGAAAAAATCTGGCAAGGATTTTCTCATCAGATCCACCGACTTTACTTGGCTCGAATCGGATGGTGAGTCGTCGATCAATTGCAAGAACACGTCCGACGATTCCCCCGATAGCAAACGAAGCGTCACGAAGTGAAAAGCGTCCGAATAAGGCTTGAAGAACATGGTCGCATTAGTGGAGTTCACGATCGTTCCCACGAGATGATCATCGGCGGTAACGTGAACCGCAATTTGACACTCGTCGCCGCAGCTCGATTTCAACGACAGAGTGGAATCTACGAATTCATCGGGGATGAACAGTTGCACCACGGCGGAATCTACGCTCTCGTTCATGTGCACCTTGTACTCTGACTTCGGATCCATCGGTGACACCAGCGAGGCTGACTCCAAAAGCAGTTCCGCGTTTAGTACCGTGTCGCAGGATGCGCCAAGGCCTAAAACGAAGAAACATAAGTCTTTATTTATTATTTATTTCAAAACAACGTTTCAATCTTCACGAGGAACAAACTGTTTCTTAGCTCATTTATTTTATTCACCTTGCTGAGTGATTTTCCCATTGTCGGGATCGCTCCAAGTACGAAAAGCGATGGCGTACCAATCACCTGGCGAAGGTGCTTCGATCGTAATCCTATATTCGTCACCGTTGCTTTCCATATCGAGGGAATAATATCTACGTCTTCTTTTCATTAGCTTCGCCGTTATCTTTGATCCATCCGGCGTCACGAATGGTAAACTACCGGACTTCAGGAACAGAGAGACATTGCGGGATGCACAGTTACCTATTCCTCCTGTTTTTTCTTCTTTTGCAATGAACCTAAAACACATCGCGACACTTGTAAGTTATTACTAGATATATATACGTCTATACGTAATTATACCGACTTTACATCACCGCATGTATCGCTGTGAGTTACATCATTACACGTTCTACCACTACGCATTACAATTCGTCAATTGCGATCGATTGATTATATCAATTACATTTTTACCCAAGATTTTGCTTAATGGTTTTAATTTGTCCAATTTCGTCTTCAGGATATTTACTTGAACGCAGCTGCGACGGTGTAGTCCGGTATGTAGAAGTGGACGATGGAGATGTGTCGATAGGCATAGTAATCGTCCAGGACGTTGTTCTGTTGTTGAGCAACCCGTTCGAGTTTGCCGCATAATCCTTGTTGTGTTGCGAAAAGAATCCATATCAGTGAAAAGACTAGCACGCTGTCTCGCATATTATACACCCTACGATCCGCCACATAACAGTCCGTTCGTCCTTAGAAAACTATTTCTATCCCGATGTATCCTGAAACGAAAGTATCGTCGATATTATAAAGCAGCATTGGCTTCGTCCGTCGCATCAATCACAGTTGCGTTAATTTTCATATTTCAGGAAATCACGAGCGACGAGATAAGAACGGATGTGTTAATCAATTTTAAGACAAGATCTACGGCATGCTGTTACGTCGCATGGTCAATGAGGAAATATTCTAATTCGAAGTAATTCAGAGCAGAGGAAATGAAGTAACAGCTACACCTTCGTGGTTTGACTCTTTGCGAGATTCGTTTCAGGCACTTGAAGAAGACACGCGGGATATAGGTCAGATTCCATTGCTAATTCCCGCGTTTCCGGTACTTGGAAGAAGCGATAGTTTATCTGACCGGTCACAGACACGAAACTCGCAAGCTGTATTAAAACTACAAATTTTATCTGGAATTTTATTAAATTATACTTCACGAAATATAACATTTGTAGGCTTTAACCGAATGCAAGAGAATTATTTATTTATTTATTACAACGAGTAACGACCAAAAGTAAACAGGGAAAACACACAATTACTTTAGAATTAAAAAAAGAGTTCGCGTCACACAATTCCATTATATATGTTAATCATCTGACGTCTCGCAACAAACTATTTCGTTCTAGCTTTTTCGCTAGCTAAATCGATCCTTAGAACAAATTACATTCACTTTGAAAATCGCGTTATCTAGTACCATGCACAGTTTCGAGTACAAATAACGTACGAACCATTACTGCACTTCGTCCTGATACATTCGGAGCGAAATATATTCATCGAACGAAAAATTGTGGAATAGTATCTTTGCTAAGAATAAGTACAGCAATTATTTAATGACCCGCTGATTATGCAGAATTCTGTCGGCGAAATCGATCGAGACACGAATAGAATAGGATCGGAAATACAGTTTCATTCCAATTACCGGATAACTCGAAATAAATTAAAGTCCGACTTACAATTGAAATCGAGCCGATAAATAATTCATGAAAAATTGATTTCCTATAAGATATGACGGCTTACCCGATTGGACGTTAATCGATAATCAACGAATCGTTCGCCGGATTCCTTTTGTGCCGCATTCGAAACACTCGTCGACGATGTCTGTTACAATGGATTCAAATCGACGCGTTGTCCGACTCAAGGAGCGTATTGTAACTCAAGAATATCACTTAACGTCTACGCGCTCGCCGCCGCGAAAGAACAATGCACGGAACATCAATCACTACTTGCAGAAGTGGAACGGAGAGATTAATTATCGTGATTTACTGTATAACGCGGCGTGCTCGAATCACGTCGAGTTCAATTTCTTGAGCCGAACTAAGGGAACGAGTTCAAAGTAATCGGACAGTAACGCGGCAATTTACAATGTGGTGTTAACTTTACACGCTCCCGTCAATACACCTACACGTTTGTTTTCTATTAGCGTCGTTACGCGAGTTTGCAATCGTTTCGCACACACGCACGAAACGCAAGGGGGTCGAAACGATGCCACGTCATGGACGGATAAATCAAAATATAAGTCACCGACTGTCTCCAGTTGGTGAAGCAACAAGTGTTCTAAACCAGCGATGTTCGGATCAGCTGGCTGTCGAAAAACACGCAAACATGACATGCACGGAACGTAGCGTCACGATGAGCGAGAAAGAGTTTTTCTTTCTATCGCAAGAATTTTTCAGAACCAAAACTACAGGATACAACGACGGACTCTCGTTATATTGCCGTTCGGGCGAACTTACATTTACATAAATTTTCGCACGCATTGATAACGCATCATTTTTACATTTGCAGTACCTGCGTAAATTTCACATTTTTAAATTTAAGAATTTGAGAATTTGGAAATTTAGAGTTTTCAGAATTTTGTTAACATCAACCGTTGTGATTTTCAAATGTTCAAACTTGCAGAACAGAAGAAGTCTTACTACGTAGCTAATTCTAAGAGAATTAACGGCGCTTACAGCCTCGCATTTGTGGTCTATTATACTCAGTTGTCCATCACCGTCCTAAACAACGTGGTCATTTTAAACTTTCAACGACAGATAAGTTAACCAGCCAATCGAAGTTAGCGCGCGAATTTAACGTACCGTTTTAGGACTCTCTGCGCTGGTCGGATATTTTCGATAATGTTAGTCCAGCGGCACCAAAGCAGGCGGTCAGTCGACTAAACACTACTATTCTTCGACACTTATCAATTCATTGCAATAGCCGAAGCTCGTAACGTACACGTAACAATTATTTTCAACATTAAACACAGATTTTCACAACCAACTATCCGAAGATTTAACATAAAACGGTGCCCTATCAAGCTGATAGTTATCTAAAAAAATGATCGCGTTATCAACTTCGCTGTTTGTACAAGGACTCATACAGTTACTGATACTGTTTTTTATGGAAGTATTTAGACATATGCGCGTACACGTACCGGGAACTCGTAGGAACACGTGGTCCCTTTAACAGCTATTCCTGATCTCACGTGAGAGAGCGTTCGTGGCTGCTCGGCCGACTGGAAATCCCCGGGAGCCGTTTATTGATCGTCCGTCGCACAAAGATTTTAATTCACCGGCGAACGCGTTTACAACGATAAAATTCGTGCGGACAGTGACGTCAAGTGACCCAACATTCTGATGCTGAGTCGTTAAATAATCTCTAGAGATGAAACCGGAGTTTCAGATCGTCACATTACGCTTTATCAGACACTAAACGATGAATCGAGACGGTGTCGCATTGTCTAGGCGCAGTTCCAATACGTGGGTCGATCAGCTGAGTTGACTATGCTTGTTCGAAACCTTTTAAAGCGTTTTAGCCTCGTGGGTGTTTATACAGTACTCTTTTATTTGTCGATATACCATAATCCCAACTGGATGAAAACATTTTTGTATGACTTCGTAACTATTCTAGGCAATTAAAATTTATCGTGAAGAAAAATACGTGCAACGTGGTATGAAACATTTGAAAGTTATGCTAATAATGATCTAGTATACAAGTTTTGTTAAAAATTTGCTATATTTATAAAACGTATAAAAATCGATATATACATGTCTCGCCTTTCCTTCAGTTTTCAAAGCTAGAAAACATAAGTGAATCTGTTGTACCTTTTTACGTAAAAATATTGTTTGTTTAACGAGAATATATTAAATAATCTTTGTTAAAATTCCCAAGTATCCATCCACCTTAAAGAATGCATTGGGCTATCCGGATCTAATGAAGAGGGGCCTACCATGCCATAAGCCAAAGGAGAAAATAAATAAAAACTGAAACAAAACATACATTTAAAAGCTTATCATTGAAATTACTCATAAAAATTTAAAAAGTTCACTAAATTGCACATACCTATATACAGTACTTGAAATAACAATAGTCACTATGGTATGATAAAAAACATTTCCAATTCTATTTGGGAATAAAATAAATAAACTATCGAGAATATAATTCAGAGTTACACCAGTCAACATTGAACTGTATAATAAGGCTGGGAAATAATGGTGGAAATATAAGACCCTACTCATTGCCCAAAATGGTACATAATGCAATGCCCAACCAATAAACAGCCATTTTCCTGCATTTACTATCCTATTTCTTTGTTCAAGGACAGCAGGGCTTTCCGCATAACCGCGCTGTTGTCGAACACAGGCATGAATATATAATATAATAAAAAGTATTAAGAATATGATATTATTCCACCATATAATGGGATTGCCAAGTAAATATATTCTTAATTCATTGCCAGAAAAAAATTGACCCTAGAAGTTCAGTTGCGATTATATTTTATTACTTATATCTTATTTATGACTGATAAACTTACTCTATAATTAATGGGCCATTGCCAAGGGCGTGATGATACTTCTCCCTCCTTTACTTTCAAATCTGAATTTCCTTGCAACATAACGGCATGCGACTCCATAAATCTGTTTAGAAATCCTGGTGCATACACTTGGAAACTAACGTTTGGTACTACAAAAAGACCATTCATAAACATAACATTTAAAATATTGAGCTATTATCAATACTGAACTGAATACTAACACTTTGCATAATTATTATCTTCAATGTTCCATAATGCATTTTTATCCCTCATATTTGGATTGCAGGAAATCTCTTGTTGACTATATGCCCTATACATTACACACAAAAATTATAATAGTTTCAAAATATTAATTTTATTATTTTTCCGCTTGAAAATTAATAAAATAACATAGCTAACCATTTAGGCAACGTTTTACCGCTGCACGTCAACACGCAATGATGCAAATAGTGTACAAACTTTAATTTACTTGTTACTGTTTCGATCACATCGCCATCTTTACCATTCACTATTAAGATTTTCCATATATCATTAGCATCACCAGTACCATTCTAAAGTATAGAATCATATATACATATAGGTTTATAATAGAATACAACAGTAAATGATTCGACTTACTTCACCATATCCAGTAACTTGATAGTGTTTCTTAGAAATAGGTGCAATCTCTTTATGTGAATGTAAATTGCGATGTGTAATGACATGTTCCAAACGTATAAGATCACCATGTTTCACTAACACTGGTTCAGTTGGAATATCATCCGTATCAAACATTTTTACCAACCATAAATTATTATCATCTTTATGTGAATAAGTTGTAATCTAAACAAAATAATGTATCATAGTACTTCTTTGGCACATTATATAAATAAAAAAACTAGACAGATACCTGTTGCTGTCTAGCTCCAACACCTTCAGGATAAAGATGCCAGTGAGAATGTAAATATCCTCCGCCAGTACGGTGATTTTTTAAGGTAATTGTAGCTCCATAAGCTAGTTGACGTGGCATAGTCGCATTATACAATGAATTTCCTTTCAATAAAGACTGAAATTCAGAACTATAAAATCCATCTCCACTTCCACTAAAACATTTAAGATTAGTAATACATAGTTCAAAAATATGAATAATTATTGCAACTAATACCTTTACCTTTTATTTAAAACAGTGAGATGTATATAAAAGAATAACATGTATAATAATATTGGTAGTAAAATGAGACACATACATCGTGCTACTAAATGTTTTACTACATATGTCTGCAATAAATAAATAAATTTAGTAATGAGTGTGTACTTACAATAGCAACTATAATAAATTAAACAGTTTAAGAAACTCACAATAGGTTTTGTAAGATCTCCTAATTCCCTCCATAATTCAAAAACTGTATGAAATCCAACCAGAAGCACAACAAACAAACCAACAAATTTTACACTAATTGTACATGCAAGTGAAATTCCTGTAAATGATAACCAACCCCACCATTTCCAGGTGAATGGTTCATCACGAAGTGAGCTAATACGAGCCATTCCCCAAGTTGCACACATCATAAAACATAGCAGTATAGGATCCAATAAAATGTACTGATTAAGTGTTAGTAAACCCACATCTAAAACACATAATTATTGATAACACTATATCTTTTATATAAGTGATTGAAGCATTAAAAACATGACATGTATACCAAACAAGATAAGTAATGCAGAAAATACAGCTGCCTGAATAGATTTTGTCAAGTCCCATACAATGAGGTAAGATAAAGGAACAATAGATGCACCTAAACACGTACAGAACTAAAACACATAATATATTGATAAAACACAAAATTTACATTTATTACCATAATCAATTTTTTTTTAATTCATTCATTTTAAAAGAGACTTACTATTCTCATACCAATATATTTAACATTTTCAAATTTATCTCCTGGTTTCTCAAAAGGAAATGTTCCATCATATCCAGTTAAATATCCAGATAATGCTATTAACATCTATAAATAGACAATATAAGTTCTAAATATATATAAAGTTGATTTTATGTAAATATACCTTTCCAAGAGGAGGATGAACATCAAAAAAGAATGTTCTGTTTATGTACCAACTTCCCATTTTACCAAAATGTGTCTCATCCCAACTAAAACATTGAAAATATAGAAACTAATTTATAAGCTTTATGGTGTACTAATAACATTTTTATAAATAACTTACCACACATGCTGTGGCTCAGCAACTTTATGAAATCTTGTTCCTGCTGTCAATATAATAATAACACAAAATAGTAACCACCAACTCCTATTAAAAAAATATGTTTAAAAAACTACATTATTAATACAAATTTATATTTAATATGTATGAAATAAATTAAAACATAACTATACTTACATATCTGTTTTTTTCTTTGTCTCTTGGTCTGAATTTTGCTTGTATAAACGTTCATTTTTAATTTTATGAACATTTTCGGAATTACTTGTACCCTTCATACTACCTTTCAGATACTATTTTAGAGTGCTTTAACCAGTTAGGTTACGATACGTACGTATTTTTTAACAATTAAAACAGTATCACGATAAATAATTCTTTGACAAAATATAAAATACTTTAATTATGTTATAAGCTACAATAACACAACCGTATTGCTCAACAAGTTTCTAATTCTTCTACATGCATTCGAAGAAGTACCGCTATTGCTTCGCAGGTATGTATTCAGGACGGTGCCAAACGGGTTCAAAGAATTTTTCGATCTTGAATGAAAAATTCTACATATATTAATATACATAGCTACTTATTGTACTGTTACTAGTTATAAAGATTTTAGAGCCTTGTATGTAGCAATTTATTGAAAGTTTACTACACATTATAATATGATGAATTTTTTGCCATTCATAAATTTGAAACAGGATACGCAAATATTCGCGCCAACCTTGCATATGTTATTAAACAATGTACCCCTGTTATTTCATTTACTAAAATTTTATATGCGATTGAAATATTAATAAAAAAATACAATGAAATATACTTAGTTTTCAGACATAAGAATTATAATAAATATATTTTTATATATGCTGTTATGTGAAGGTATCGATTGTTGCCAAAACGATAAGAAGTATACATATATCATTTCAAACTGTTCGCCAGCGTTTAGTGTTTACCATTATTTGCAAAGTACTAGTGGAACACGTGTAGCATTGGATTGAAAGAATAAGAATTTAATGTGCTGACCATTGAAAAAGTGCCATAATATAATAAAAATTGAAAGAAAGGTATATATTAACAATTATAGAATTAATATTACTGTTAATTAATGTAGTTTATAAACAAATTATTTGTGACATTAATTGTGACTTGTTTTTAAACGTTAGCAAAATGGATATTTTCGAGTTACTTAATTCAAAAAATATATTACAAAGAAAAGTATTAGCAGGCCCATCGAGTCGAAGGCAAGTTCCAAAAGATATGTCATTAATAGATGCAAAATTACGCATCAATGCAAAACAAGCACCAAGTGGGACAGATTATGTAAAAGAATATGTACAAAAAGAGGAAGATGAACTCTTAGAGGTATATCAATTTGCAATTTAAATAAAATTTTATTCATCTTTTTTCTATATGATTTTTTGTGTTTTTAGTCAGCAAGTTGTTCCAATGTAGGTAACACAAATAATTTTGAACTTGTATCACAAGGTACTGTGCCTGCACATGATACAAATATTGAAGAAACACTGAAACTTTATTCAACTTATAACTTTACTTGTAATCCAAAGCCTGGTTTAGTAATTAATTCTAGTAAAAATCAAATAGTGTCGATGATTGAAACAAATTCAGTTGTAGTAATTCAAGGTCCAACAGGTTGTGGTAAAACTACACAGGTGCCGCAGTTCATTTTAGATTCCTGTTACAAAAAGAAGCTTCACTGCAACATCATAGGTATGTAATTATGTTAAAAAAATGTTGAATTTTGTTATAAAATTTTCAGCTTATTATTGTATTTTATAGTTACACAACCTAGAAGAATTGCTGCTATAAGCATTGCAAAACGCGTTAGTGCAGAAAGAGAATGGCCAGTAGGCAGTCTTGTTGGGTATCAAGTGGGTTTGATCAATCACACATGTAAAGATACACGTTTAACATATTGTACAACTGGTGTACTTTTGCATAAATTAATCAACTCAAAAAATATGTTGGACTATACACACGTAATACTTGATGAAGTTCATGAGAGAGATCAAGATATGGATTTCCTATTGCTTCTTGTGCGAAAATTATTACGTACAAATTCACGTTCTGTGAAAGTAATTCTAATGTCTGCTACATTTGAAGTGGACAGATTTGCCAAATATTTTTCCTCACCTGTAGGAAATAAGCTTACATCCGCCCCTATTGTTGATATTGCAAAGAGAAATTACTTTAATATTACAGTTTATTATTTATGTAACTTGGATGCATTAGGACCATTACCTACAGTTTCTCATAGTGAACCAAGTATTTCAAACAGAATGTATGAGTTTTCTGTTAATCTTATAAAAATTCTTGATGAGATAGATATGAAAGCTGATGATACAAACTATGATCCAGAAACTAACACATATGATAGACATGTAATCCTTGTATTTCTGCCTGGCATCCACGAAATTGAAGAAATGCATAATTTGTTATCATTACCAAAACACGAAAAAGCTAAATGGGATATAGTAATACTACATTCATCAATTACAAATGAAGAACAACAGCGAATTTTTCAGAAACCCCCATGTGGTTACCGACGCGTTATTTTATCTACTAACATTGCTGAAAGCAGTGTTACCGTGCCTGATGTTAAATATGTAATTGATTTTTGTTTAACAAAACAACTCGTCCTGGATCCAAAAAGCAATTTTCAATGTTTAGAACTAAAATGGGCTAGTAAAGTGAATTGTGAACAGAGAGCAGGTCGTACAGGTCGAGTAATGGATGGAAGGGTATACAGACTAGTACCACAAATGTTTTACGAGAATGTATTACCTCGAGAAGCGCCTCCAGAAATGTTACGTTCTCCGCTAGAAAATTTAGTTTTAAAAGCAAAATTATTAGACATGGGAGAACCAAAAGCTATTTTGGCACTTTCCCTTGACCCACCTGATCTTGGAAATTTAGAAAGGACTATATTATTATTGAAAGAAGCAGGTGCACTGCTTAATAAGACCAATGAAATACAACAATTTGATGGAGACCTAACAGATCTTGGTCGAATCATGGCTAATTTGCCATTAAATATTTACGTATCAAAATTGATTATGTTGGGTCACGTTTTTAGCGTTTTAAAGGATACCATTATCATTGCAGCATGTATGACTGTTAAAGATCTGTTCAATAATCCCTTCCAACAAAAATTATTAGCGTACGATGCTAGACTCAGTTGGGCTGCTGGTTCTTGCAGTGATTGCGTTGCATTCATGAATGTGTATAAAGTATGGATCAGTGAAAAGGCAAATCGCCGGATAAACAATGATGCTGCAGAAAGGAAATGGGCGTGGAGAAATTTTGTACAGATAAGGGTACTGCGAGAAGTAAAAGCTCTCGTGACAGAATTAACTGCTAGATTGGAGAAAATGGGAGTTCAAGAAAGTGCCGGCGTTAATAAAGTTGTTTGGAAAGAAACAGAACGACCGTACGTTTTAAAAATCGCAATTGCTGGCGCCTTCTACCCTAACTATTTCCTTAAATATGCAACTGATGATCAAGTAAGTAAAGATGCTGGAGTGAGATTGTTAGGCGGTTTAGATCCATTGAGAACAGTATATTTACAAGGTTGGCCTCTGAAACAACCTGGACTTCTATACGCCCGTAGAATTCAAGATATTTTTAAAGAGCATTCAACGTCTTCCACTGGAAAAGTAAAGGTGTCTTTTGATTCATCTAGCCGAGTATACGTTCAGTTCATCAACGATGATTTGTCTAAATATCAATCTAACAGTACTTCAAGGAGAATATCTCCTTTCGTTTATAAAGCTGTGAGAATGAGGCAGTGTAATATCCCCATAGAAATACCGGTTTTGAACGAAGACACAGCAATGCAGCAAGCAGAAGAAATGAACTTAAATAGAAAATCCTATTTCATGAATGACAATTTTGTGAAAGATAAGACTAAAGCTGAATTGCCTGGTTTACGGGTGTCCCGTATTCCTGTGGTAATGCAACATGTACGTATCAGTAAAGAAACTGTAATTTAACTTTCCAATGACAAAATTCATACTTAGCAATGCAAACTTAGTGATCAAAGATTTTGCTAATTTATAGCGGTCATCCCTCATCAATTCTTGAAACTGTTCACTCGACGCTAGGCATCTTTTTCTCTTTTTTTCTTTGAGTTGAACGATCCTGTAACCACTAAGTGTGCATTACTGTACAGACCAAAAATTAAAATTCACCTTACCATTCAAAGCACAATATCTTACTTAACTATGTAATAATATGATCTTTCAGATAGGAAGTCCTGGTCATTTCTGGGTGCAAATGTATGATTCTTCCATAAAACGTCAATTGAATGTTATAAACTCAACAATTGCCATGCCACATAATTTAGTGTCACTTAAAGAGCCACCAGAAACTGGTACGATTGTCATCGCACCGTATGAACAAAATAATGGCAAAGCATATTTTCGAGCAGTTGTTGAAGGTCATGTAACGTCGCCAGAAATACTGGTACAAGTATTTTTCATTGATTGTGGTTACTCGAGTGAATGTCGACTGCGTGACTTGAAACGCCTAAAGAATGATAACAACATTTCTAATATCCCAGCACTAGCTATGGAGTGTGTTTTAGCAAAAATTCGACCATCAGTAGTACATAGTTTAAACGATGATTGGTCAGAAGCAGCATTCAATTTTTTCTGGACGTTAATTAACAAGCCTGGTAAACTTTATGGCGATATTTATTCTATCGTTAGTAGCATTATTTCGTTGGAATTAATACATGTGAATGAAGAAAATGAAGAAATTAATGTCAATGAATATCTCATTGACAAAGGTTTTGCGATAAGTAAAGAAGAAGACTATTTTTCACGTTTTAATCATGATATAAGAACGCAACAGGCAGATCTGTCAGACCTACAGTGTCGTCACTATGAGAAATTACAGTATGATGAAGATTATATACCAGATATTTATCCAGATCCACCTTCAAGTTCTGAGTGTTACATGACGGCAAAATTACGAGGTCCATATTCACCTTTAGAAGTTGATTTAATTCATTTGACTATGGCTGGCAGAAACAAAAGGGTAAACATGGCTATAAATTCTGTAAATTCTGCCCTTTTGGACAGCAATTTAGATGGTGACTTCCAACGGCTCTTAGTGGCTGGATCTGTATCACAAAATATACAGGGTAGTAATTTGACGTTATATAATACAACATTGATGCCACAAATTCCTGGGTTAACTGCTCTAGTTGTATTAATTTTTACTCCGTTCATGGAATTACGTAGAAATAGTTATGGGACTCACTACGTTGGTGCATTATGCGGATTAGGATTTGATCCTAATACTAGGAAAAGCACTTTTCCAGAACATGATATAGAACTTAAGTTTGATGCTGAAATTACCATAGATGATTTACAACTTGTAAGTGTCTTACATAAAATACGTGTCTTTGACTAATAATTTATTTTAATGTTTCTTTTATATCTATCACTAGGTAAATAGAGTGCGCCATTGGATGAACGTAGGAATGCAAATTAATCAGCATTATGAAAGCAGTGACAATATGGAAGAAATGATCATCTGTCAAAACAGAATTAAGGATGCACTGTTGAAATTAATTGATAAACAAAGAAAACCGCAATCTTTTGAAGTAGTTTATAATTTTGATAAATGGAATTTGTACGACGAGTCCCTATGTCTTCGACCTAAACAACAGTATCTCATCCACAATAACATCTATAGATTACATACTGCATTGCGTTTGGATGACGAAATTAGTGAACAACAAGAACTTACAGAGCACGTGAAATATTTACGACAATTAACAAATGAGTAAGTGACCTATTAAAATATAAAATTTTCTTAACTTATTTTTTATTAATTTACATTATTTTTGTGAAACAGGGATCCCAAAAAACCGGAAAACACTAAAATCTTTTGTAAATTATGTAAAGATATAATACTTGATGTTTTTGATCTTCGTGGGCATTTGTATTCCACGAAGCACAGACGAAACGAGGAAATGCTAGGAATTCAGATTTAAATTATTTCTGATTACGCATCCCTTTATTCACCTGACGATTATAAGCACATACTTGACAAATTAATTTTAATTTTATATAAAACAGTTTTGTTTACGTATTGTTATGTTTTGTAAGGAGTTATCCTTATTTCAGTTTTATGTGTCAGGAGTTAAATGGTTTTGTAATTTAAAATAACTTTATAACGTTAGTAATCTATTTTTATTTAACGATATAGTATTATCATCTAAGTCAAAAGCTATATAAATAAAACTGTTACATTTATTGATAAAACATTATATCTACATATTTTATATTTGTACAATGTATATATACTACATACCACGTTTAGTTAATGACATATTAAATAAGTTTTATTTTAGTTTTTTATACGGACCGGATAAACAGCTGTAGCTATTTTTATACGATAATGATCATGATTATAAAATATACGATGTTCAGAATACTTCTATTTAAGTATTTATAAGTCGGTATTTTAAACTTCTCTCTGAAGATAACGTGCACCAGGTTGGGTGTACAACAGTCGACCAGGCACGTTTGCACCAGATGCGCTGACATAAGTACCTGGTGGTGGAGGTGGGTATGGGGCAGGTGGTGGTTGTGGAGCTCTCACTGGATATCCTGATGTAATTCCTCCAGTTTTCGCTCCCTATTTTTAGAATTATTCACAATAATGGTGTACCATATAATTATATATATACACCATAATATTTAAACACAAGGAGGTACCTGTGGTGGTTGCTGAATTGGAATAGCTCCACCATGAACGGTAACATGGCTACTTGGTCGTAAATAAAATTTATCTTCTGCATAGGCACCTTTATGATCCAGTGAATGTAAACTTGTTACATATGCTAATAAACATAAAATTATTATAATACATTTATTATTATGATATAAAATATAATAATATGTAAGTTCAAATGTACCAGTTTGATGTGTTGACAATGTCGCTCTGTTACCCGAGAGGTACACAGATTTCGCGGACTCTGATTCTCGGGATTGTTGTGATGTTGGTGCAGAATAACTGTATACGCTTTGACCAGTGGGAGTTGAATAAAAATTGGATGCAGAATATTGATTATTCTCTGCAATACATCATAAATTAGTTAAAAATAAGAAATACAAAAATTATCATTTAATGATTTCGTAAAAAAGAAGGGCATGCTAATTAAAGATTTATTCACTCACTATTCCAGAGAACAGCTCGGGAATCGCCAGATCTCCTAGCTGCTTCCTCAGATTCTATAGAAATATAAATATCTACATTTAATACTATCTTTTCTTATTTCCATAAAAACATTTGCTTTAATACTAAGTCATAGTTGATGTGCCTGCATGTACTTACTAGAAGGTGGAGGATTATAACTTGGAATTGAAGGTGCTGGTTTGTATCCATAACCTGTATGGTATGGTGAAGCTGGTGGTGGTGGTGAAGGACTGTGTGTTCTTTTTAATGGTCCCTAAAAAATATGAGTGTAAAATAATTTATCCTTACCTCTAAAAATGACCTCTATATCACAGCATCACTACATTTCTAGATTTTATACCTGAAGATCCCAAGATCTCTAGTTTAACACAAATATACAAGTTCTGTGTACTTACAGTTGGTAATAAAGTATGTGTTGGTGCACCAACAGTAACTTTATAAAGAGGACTACTGCTTCGTGGTAATGGAAGAAACAATTGTGGATGTACTACTCTAGGACCTGTTCCAGGATATCCTCCAACTGCTGTTAAAACTTCGGAACAAACACTATATAACAAAAATATTTAGTCAGAATACATTATTAAATTATATATTGGGAATCTTAAGAAATACAATGTGAACCTTGTTTCCTTAATTAATTGTCGTCTTCTGTTATCATCTTCATTTAAAACTTTCTTCAATTGTAAAAATAATTGGTGTTTTTCATCTTTTAATTGTGAAAGTTCATTTTCCAGATTCGAAATCTGTTCTCTGGTTTCACCTAAAGTCATCACATCTTGTTTCTGTTGTCGTTCCCTTTCCTTTCTTTGTCGTTCTTCCTCTGCATCTGCTTCTTGTTCTACATTGAAGGAAATAGTTTACACTGAATACTTGGAAGAAAAATAACTGTTACATGAAAATGACGGGAGAGAGAGAGGTTACCTTGTTTCTTTCGTTTCCTTTCTCTTGTGATGTGAGTTTTTAATGCTTGCCACATTTGCTCGCTCCGTTGAGGAGGGCCTACAATTACTGCAGGCATTTTTGCTTAAATGTCCTCTACTTTTGGACTTTAAAATAATTTAATACACTGTAATGATGAATCACTCATGTATCTCTTGAGACTTTTTTGTGTACATACATAAATAAGTGCATACACATCACTGTAGCACGGCCGTTGAGGATGTTATACATTGCGTTAGCACCAGATGGCACGGAAGTTCAAGCACTAAAATACTATACATTTGTTTATTTTCTTCGTAGAATAATTAAGAATATGTTTGCATTAGAGCTATAACAGTCTTCATAAGTGGGAAAAGTTTGGTATGTTATACATTTGTATAATTAAAGTTGTCGTTAACACATTTCATCTCAAATTTCTTGACATATTTTAACATATTTTTAATATAGGTTATCAATATTTTTCTTGGTATGAAATGTACTTATAATATCTGCTCTCAAATTTTACAGCTTTCCAGTTAAACACATATACAAACATTTGGGAATAATTTTTTTCTGAAGTTCTAAAATATTATTCTAAATCATGGCACATTATAAGGGAGCAGCCAGCGAAGCTGGTCGTGCAATGCAATTGATGAAAAAAAGAGAAATTGCTCAGCAAGAAATAGAATTACGAAAAAAGAAAATAGAAGATGATCTCAAGATACATAATATAGAAAACAAATTTGCAACTCACTATAATGCCGTTGAACAGCAATTGAAGACCTCTACCATCGGTTTAGTTACTTTGAATGAAATGAAAGCAAAGCAAGAGAACATAGTAAAAGAACGTGAGAGGAAACTTGCTCAAAAGGAACGGGAAAAGGAACAAGAAAAAGAAAGGGCTTTAGCTGCTAAACAAGCAGAAAAGAATAAACAGAAGAAACAAATACAAGCTTTATCATTTAATTTAGAGGAAGATGAGGTAGAACTTTCTGATAATGAATCAGAATCAAAATTGGAAAAATCAAAAGATAATGATGATAGTGGACCTGTAGTAAAAAAGATAAAGAAGAATCCAGATGTGGACACAAGCTTTTTACCTGACAGAGAAAGAGAGGAAGAAGAAAACAGGTTAAGAGAGGAATTAAGACAAGAGTGGGCTAGAAAACAAAATGCATTAAAAGAAGAAGAAATTGAAATTACTTTCAGTTACTGGGATGGTTCTGGTCATAGAAGAAGCGTTATTATGAAGAAAGGTAAAAGTCTATTTCTTATTAGAGCTATTATTAGCTATTTAGTTTATCAGCTATAGAACTTTATACTAATTGTTAATAGTTCGTACTGCTGGCAGGTAATTCTATCTATCAGCTACTTCAAAGATGTTTGGAAGTTTTACGACGTGAATTCAGTGAACTAAAAACAGTAATGGCAGATCAGTTAATGTATGTCAAAGAAGATCTAATTTTACCACATCATTATACTTTTTATGATTTCATTGTGACCAAGGTAATTTTTGTATAAATTAATGATAATTCGGTAATATTTTACTACTAATAAAGAAAATTACTATTTTAGGCACGTGGAAAGAGTGGACCTCTCTTTACATTTGATGTTCATGACGACATTCGCGTCATGCATGACGCTTCTGTAGAAACAGAAGAATCTCATGCTGGAAAAGTATTACTTAGGTACTACACATTTTAACACGATAGTCTTAAACACAATACTTTTATAATAGTCTTTTTTTTATAAATTACAAATTACATTTGGTTTTAGATCTTGGTATGAAAGAAATAAACATATATTTCCTGCTAGTAGATGGGAACCGTTTGATCCAACAAAAAGCTATGATAAATATACAGTATCGGATAAAAATAGGAAAAAGGATAAAATTTAATGGACGACAACGATATAGGAAGTAATTGTACAGAAAAATGAATGCATTGTGTTCAGTAAGGAGAGATTTATCATTTAAAAATAATTTCAATATTATTGTAGATAATACACATTTAAAATATATTAATATATATTTAATTTTATATTGTATGGTAAAGATAAATGTTACTTAAATTAGAACTTGGAGATGAATACATATCTAGTATATTTAAAATAACTCACTCTCTGGTTTCTCTAATTTTGTTCCTAGTTTTTACCTTAAGCTTTCCTTAGATTTTTTTCTAATCTCCTGTTCAGTCTCATACACTGTATATGTGTTCACTGGTGCCCTAGCATTTTCAGTGGGCACTTTATCTATTCATTACTGTTTCATATTTATATACATAACACACTACAGTTTAAGTACAAATATGTATTTAATATTATACACACGGTCATGATTGTTACAATCAACAAGCTGTAGGTTTAATACAAGTAGGATCCATATATGTAATATCTTTTGGAAAGTGGTCCATGATTACAAATCTCTTCTCACTAGGTTTCGATAAATTATCTAAGAATCCAAACCAGTAAATTACAAGCCCTGGTCCAAATCTATTCCAATAACTTAAAAATTGTTCTTTAATATATTTCTGATGAATTTCCGCATTTCCGAATCGAGCTTTAGATTCTATCCAGTTAATTACAAAACCATTTACCGCAATCGGTACTTCAAGTTTAAAGTCAGGAGTTTTGTCGTATCCTCGTGATCGTAAATGTTCCTCATTACGGAACGCGAGATTACGTTCTGTCAAATAGTTTTGCAATTTTAATTCGTATTCCTCACCTACAGAACTAAAAATTTAATGTATAAGTATATGTGGCAAATGTGTATTGGTTATTTAGTAGTATGAGTCTTACATTCCAATAGCATCTGCTATGGGTCCATACAAATTGTCATATAATATACACTGTAAAAGACATTTATATTATATTAAAATTGTTGGGACATACGTATTTAATAATTAACAGGGTTTTAATATATTACCAAGTAGATTTCATATGCAAGATCCTTATCCTGAATGAGAGTAGTGTCCTTAAATAATTTCTTAACTTCATTCTTGGAAACTAAAAACATATTATCTTATATTATTTATTATTTATTATTTTATAATGATTGTTTAAGGTTATAAAATTAAATATAAAATATATTAGAGAATTACAATTAGGATCATCTTGTCCACAATGTTTTTCAAGAATATGTCTAGCTAATAGCGCGGGTGGTGCTCCAATATCCTTTGCCATTTTTAATAAAATTCCAACAGGTTCACCATTTTGTACCGCTTTCACATAACTATTATTTAAATAACATTATAGAATAAAACATTCTAAATTGATAAAAAATATAATATGAAGTATACTTACGTATCATAATAGTTCTTTCTGTTGCTAAATAATTTCCAATGATTAACTGTCATTTTATGTTGTATTTCTAAAGACAATATACTATACAGTGTATTTGCTGGAATACTGGAGAAAACACGCAATTAGTATTTTATTATAATTTAAAATCGAATAAAATGGTTTGTAAGAATACACTTACTCGCTGTACTTTTCTCTCAACATGTTTCTACAATCCTTTGATAAACCTCGAAATTTTCGAATACTTGCTACAATATCATTATACAATTCAACCTTCATATTGGAACTTTATTAATGTTTCTTTAAAATATCTCAACTTTATTTTATTATTACAATATCAACATTATTCATATTTATACGTTACGTATGTTGATGTTTACCGACAGCGCATAGAAGTTTGACAATATTAAATAATGGGGAGTATGCTGAAGTTGGCAGAATCGCACAAATTGTGTACGATCTATTATGAACAGCGCTAGTACCTAACTTCACTTTATATCAGTAGGAATCGGAGTAGTGAAGTCTGATTGTTTTTTTCTTTTACCCGTGTATCTGAACAACATACCGATGCAAATATTGTACGTATAATTACTTCAAAGGATTAGTGGGAAAGAATATTTCATTTTTATTGTTATGGAATATTTGAAAAAGTAAAACGGAATACAATATTATACGTAAACAATTTATATTAACCTATATCATTAATCGGTAATTTCATTTACATTCTAATTTCACAAAAATTATGAAGAAATTTGGGAAATCAGTAACGAAGTATAGTGGACAAGAAGAAAATAAAAGGATTAATAATCTCGAGGAAGGTAACTAATTTCATCCTTTTTTTGTACAATTAAGTAAGTTATAGAATTGACTTAAATTTTTATTGGCATGCATTAATACTATATATTATAGTTCCCAGTAAAAAGAATATGAAGATTGATATTGGAAATCATTCACCACAACATTCTTATGAATCGTGCACTTATGGACATAGTACACCAATTCGAAGGAAGGATTATACACCCGATGTGGAAGATTCTCCTGAACTTGATTATCGTTGTAGTCCAATTTCACTTCCTTTAACACAAGATGGTGGTACTGAAATTTCATGGGATTGGCAGACTCCATCTACTAAAACTTCCAATGAAAAATTGAAATCAAAGAGCAATCATAGTCAAACCCCCAAAAGAAGTAAACATTTTCAGAAGAAACGAAATTCTAATTCTCCCTTGTTGCCAAAACCACTTAAAAGAAAACAAGTGAAAATGGAAAATATAGAAAATATTGGAAAATTAACTGCTGAACTGAAAGCTTTAACTGAAAAAATGAAAAATATTCAAGACAACTGTAATAATCATGTCATTGCAGACAGAAATGATACAAAACATCAATCCGACAGTAAACTGTTAATAGAATTGGATACTGAAATTAATAATGATATAATGATAGAAATTGTTGAAAATAATAAATCTGAAGCCAATTCATTAAGTATGAATAATAATAACAAAAGGGGTTCAAGTTATGAAGATTTATTTGATGATTCGATCGATGATTCAATGGTGAGGTGCAGTCAGGAAATTGAAGAGAAATTAAATTTATGTAAAAGTAAAGGAAGCGAAGTGATAGAACTAAGTACAGTAAGAGAAGAGAAAAAAACAGAGTCCTTATGTTTCACATCTATTAATTCTGCCGAAAATTCTAAAAGTTTCAACACGTCCAAAAATTCATCTAATGACACAAGTAGCAAGCTAAAAACATATTCAAATAATTCCAGTAAAACGAGTTCAACTTCTAGTTTCTCATTTTCAAATTTGAAGAGTACAAGTCTACAAAAGCGTTCCTGTCAAAATAATATTGCACATACACTGGGTGGAAAATTGCAAGAAAAAGATATGTCAGACTTTCCAGATGATTCCTTTGATGATTGTTTAGCAACTTGCATAGAAGATGACAAGTTACTGACCAAATTGTCAGAGTATGATTTTAGTACTTCAAACTCTGGCAGTAACTCAAGTCATTCTAAAAAGATATCTATAGAACCCCTTTCTTCGAGTAATCGACAATATGATTATAAAGATTCTATGTTGATTACCGATGATTTAGTAGATGATGTTGATATTATAACTGATCCAGAAACAATACAGAAATCTTTCCCTGGCAAAACGGCGTTAGAAAATAGAAAATTCTTTAAAACAAAAAGTTTATCAGATCAATGTTTTTATCAGAGTAGAAATTGTAATTTAAATAGTAAAACAAATAAAACTTCAAATTCGCTTTTATCAACTCAAAAACGATTTCAGTCAAATTCAAATAACTGTTCAGTAAGTACTACTTATCCTGTTCTAAAAAGTCAGAATTCTTATAAAGCTAATAATTTTGCATCAACTAATGGTATGGAAAATGCGCATGCATTTGACAGACTGAAAGGAAAAGAAGATGGAAATTGTATTGTTAAATACAGTTCTACTAGCAATTTGAATAACATTAAACAAGTTGCGAAAGAGTCCCAGTCGGTACAATGTACCCCTGCAGAAATAGAACATAAAAGATTGAAAGCAAAGATGAAACTCGAGGCGAAACGTAAACTGCAACAAAGTGGTCAAGTGACCAGAGCTGCGTCAGAAGTTCCTATAAAGAAATCTGTTAAAAGGTGATAGTATTCAGTAAAATAAGTCAATGAAATTATTTTTTTTACAATACAACGTTGTTTTTTTCACAAATACTGATGTGCCTATTTCTTGTATGTTTGTGATTTCAACTATGTATTGTGTCAAAGCAAATACTTGTACAACAGAAAATTATTTTTGGATAGGGATTTAAACTTTAAATATTCTATAAAATCATGTTCATAGGTTTTAAGAAATTCCGATATTATTATATTTATAATTCTCTATCTTCTATTTTGTTGTTTTTAAAAAAATTACTATTATATTCCACAATTGTATAGTTACTGAATTATAATAGCTATGTTGAAATAGTTATAAAAATATGTTACATAAATTTCTTCATATTTATTTCATTGTGACATGTATTAATTTTGTATCTTAATTTAAAATAAGTATCAGATATTAAAATGAATAATTAATGCTTTTTGAATTTCCTGTAATAACGATCGAGTACCGTTTGTCATATGTAGGGATTATTTATTTTCTTATTTTGTCGAGTGCACTAGGTTTTCATAGGAAAAATGACGATGAAGCTGAAGGTGTTTCCACCATTCTCTTTGACGTATTTTCCGTAGACAAAAAATCGTAAACGGTGAATGAATGAAATAAATTCTTGAATTTAGAAACGTAGACGGTTTTAAATTTATTCATTTGATTTTCTACAGTCAAAGGCAAGTGGTGGGAAGCCTTTCTCCCTATGCTTCTTCCGTTGTTGTCGAGTAGTTACCTATATGCTGCTGCAAGCGCAAATGAACTATTACTACTACACGCCGTTGATTATAAATTTGCAAATGTTTTGTATTCAATCTTCACAAAACAACGATTATTATTGAAACTAAATAAATCGACTAAGTAAGTTACTAATCTTAACGAACGGCTACCCTTGTCTGACTAATGTCAGGTTATACTACTTCAGTGAATTCGAAACTCGTACAAAAGTGCTTGCAACGATCCACACTCCAACTAACGTTAAAGAAGCTTGAAACAACATTTCAATATCGGTATAAATGACGTAAATCGGTCGCAAAATGGGAAAATTACGAGACGACACATAAATATTAGTGGACAATACATCGCGCATGCTTCGTAGATGCGCGCCATTATACGAGTACTATCGTTCGATCGATATACCACGTGACGTCAAACCCGAGCGCACCGTGGCACGGTTGTTTCGCGCACGAAGTGAATCCGCGATCGGTAACGTGTTTCATTTTTATTCACGCACGAATCTACACGCATTTCGTACGCAAATATTTAAACGCGCGCGGATTTCGATCGGCTTCCAAGTAATTAATGATTGCGCCCTTAACATGCATCGCGTACTGTCGCGCATGCGCACTCGTTCACGAGCAGACTCACCGCGCATACCTGTCGTTGATTGGTGAACACGCACGATCGGACGGCGAGTAAGCCAGTCGGCCTGAGGTGAGCATGGGGAGAGCACGTGTCGTTTACATTGTTGCGCGCGATTCGGCAAGCTTATACGTCGATTCACACGATTCTGCCACCACCACCGACGCTTTTGCCACCAGTGGGACGCAGGAAGCCGCTAACGCCACCACCAGCGTCGCCGTTACTACCACCGGGAACAATTCTTTGGCTTCCCCTCCCGTGGAGCGGGTTGACAGCACGAAAATCGCGGTACCCTCGCGTACATCGAGTACAGTGCCCGCGAATGCTAGATACATCAGCGTGCACCCTCGGCCTATCACGATGTTACTCGCGGTGATCGCGTTCCTTTGCGCCGGCACTAGTGCCGAGATCTTCACGAACACTTTTCTCGTGAAGATGAGGCAACCAGCCGAGAGACACGTCGCTGATCGCGTGGCTATCAGGAATGGATTCGTCAATCTAGGATCGGCAAGTCACACTCTATTTTCCTTAACTTTATATCTTTTCAGCCGGATGGTGATCATAATAACGCAAACGATTATTTGAAATTTATACGTGTACCGTCGCACGGATCGTGTTCGATGCCCGAACCAGATTACAAGAGTAAACCCGATTATCGTGTAAAAGCTTTCGTTGGTAGTTTGCGATTGCTTCGGAGATAACGACAGGGTATGTAACACGAGATTCTGTCAATGACAGTTATATTCGAGTGTAACGCTTACGCGGTTCGACCGCGTCGAGGAAATTGCTTATCTAGGGTGAAACAGAGTATGGCTTGGGGCGCGGATAGGGTGAACATGCTGCGAGGAGAATGAAATCTTAAACGATCGATAAGTTTGTTTGAAAAAGGGAAAAAGCATTTGGGGGAAGCTTGTTTATTCATCTTCCAATGCTTAGCTATGGATTAATTATTTTTTTCTACCGTTGGTTAGGTACCGTCGGTTAGATCTCGTTATCAGTTAACCTTCTATGGTTGTTTCTATGCCCTTACACTTTAATATCAGTAGCAACATACTACTATCTCTATACCAATACCAATATATCAATATATCAATATATCAATATATCAATCTACCAATATATCAATATATCAATATATCAATATATCAATATATCAATATATCAATATATCAATCTACCAATATATCAATATATCAATATCACAATATGTTAATACAAATATACAGTCCATGCATAAGGGCTGAATTTAAATGTGCAATAAACGGAGATAATTGTTCGGTATCAAAAAGGTGTGATTTTACGAGAGAAAAAGAAGGTTGGAAACTTTTGGCCAGTATTGTATATCGTTAAAAAATAATCCGTGCCAGTCCCGTTTTATCCTTGCTCCACTTCACCGTTGATTTATATCACCGCGAAACTCGTTATCGGTTCGCCGCATGAACGACCTGTTATTCACCGTAGGCATGTACGATCGGAGGCATTGATTTCGTGACCGTTGCCATGAACGCCCGCATTATCGCGAAAACATGTTCGAAACGGTCGGTCGACGTCATAAATACATAGGATACGTATTAACGATAAGATTAACTTCGACCAAAAGTACCTCCGTTAGTACACGTAGACGGTTTACCTTTTCCACCCTTTTTTTCTTCCCTTCGAACACTCGTTTTCACGAAATATCGTATAAACGGTTAACCGTTTGTCCCGCGATATCGATGTCACACTTGTGACTCACGCCACGGCTCGATCGCGACAAACCACACACGTATTTTCGATGCAATCGTATATTGGTTCCATAGTAAATAGGTAGTGCGATAAAATCACAATAATAAAATGAAACTTTAATCTGTTTCGCGAAGTTTGCAGTTCGAGGAGAACCTTTAAAATGGTAAAATCTTTAAAGAAAATTTCGTTACGCGCCTATGGACGATATGGCCCCTGTTACAATAAACGGGAGCACACTCCATCCACTTGACTCGAGCCTTAAAACGTTAAACTTTCGACTCGATAATTTTTGCCGAAGAAAATATTGACGTTCTGTAAAATAAATCAGGTTCAATTCTGTAGGTATTTATCAGTTGAAACGGTCGAATAGGACCCGGTTAAGGTAGGATCTTAATTGCACGAAAGTTTAAGAGCAGTTACGAAAGTAACCGAATGGGGTTAGCGACAGTAGCCGAGTGCGTAACGTATCGGATTGCAAATCTTAAAAGTCCCGGGTTCGAGTCCCGACAATTTTTCTGTATTTGTACGATTTCTTCGATTCGATTTTTCTAGGTTGTCTACAATTCCAATTATAATCCTCGATAATCAAAGATTGTTAAATGCAAGCTGCGCCGCCATTTTTACTTTCCTCAGTTGTTTCAACATCAAGAAAAAGACGTTGGCTCTGACTACTTGAAAATCTCGACTGTTTACAAAATTGTATTTTAAGAGGTTAATTAAGTATTTTCACAGGAATCGTATAGCAATTCAATTGCAAATTATAATCCTCGTAATCAAAGATCGTTGAATGCAAAGTACGGTCGACATCTTTACTTCCTCCAGTTGTGTCAACGTCGTTCTAACGTCGTAACAACAATTAGCAACGAAAGATGCGACTACCTAAAAAATTGTAGTTTAACGGCACAAGAATAATAAATCGTGCGGTTGAAAGCTTTACATGGTCGCATTTCATGAAAACGCCAACGCGCTGGTGTTCGATAATATGTTTTGATTTCTGCAGTATGTCGAGGGAAGTGAAATGATCGGTGTACGGTCAGACAATGTAACAGTAGAAGCGACACGTTTTGGTCCGACGCCTACACGTAAACATTGCGTAGGCACCTTTCAACTTGGCCAGCTCGCGTCCTTGGACGTTTTTCTGTTAATACACGGTGTCGCTTTACAGGGGAAACCATGTAAAACACTTTCGACGAAGTCACTTGTCCGAAACAAGCATACGGTGACGTATGAACGCAATCGAAGGCCCTTCCACGCGAAGTTACACATATCGCGTTCGTCGGCGCGATAAAAATAGACGCGACATTAATTACGTTAAAATTACGAAGCGTCAGTTTTTCGATACGTCTTTTCTGTCGGTATTCGTTGTCTCTTTTTTCTTTTTATCGATCGCACCGAAACGTGCTTTTTGATCGTCACGTTGAACTCTTTCTTCTCGTTAACGGAGTGTACACAGCCTCGAGATGTACTCGCTTGCTGCATAAAATTGCACGCTTTACAACCGACGTTTTCTCATTTTCTTCCTATTAATTCACTAAATCAAAGCGCCACCCTTTGAAGAACAATCTTCCTTTTGCTTCCCTTTGTTACTTCCATGGAAAATGAACTTCGTTAACCTCCGTTACGCAATTCTCCGTATCCTGTCGATCGAAGGGACGTATAATTCGCTGAGAGCAAGAGTTTAGTTAATAAATTAAATGATTCGATATCATAAAGTTAATATCGGACCGGTACATCAATGTAATCATACATTCTAATAATACATACATATAATGTACATACAATACGTAACGTACATATACATACAATGTAATAATATTATACATCAACATATGTGTACATATTTCAACATATTGTACTACTATATCAATGTAATAATACATTGTATTATTACATACATATATATCAATGTATTATTACATTGATATAGTAGCTCGATGTTAACTTTATGACATTGAATTATCATATATGAAAGGACGTAAGTCAAAATGTGTACGATCTTCAGCTCGTTCAATGTTCTATTTACTCAACTTAATAGTTAAGGTGAACAGTTAAGTTCCTTATCGTGAATTCGTCGATTCAAACAGTATGATGTAGTTGAAACGACGATAGAACTCAACACGGTGCATTGCTCTCTCGACATCAATCTTTTTTAACAAAACGGGCACGCGAATACGAGGGAAACTTTTGTTAGCGTCATTTCGCGATAATTGAAACGCTCCCCGGGATTCCATTAAAAGAAGAACGAAAGGATACGCTCGAAATTTTCCTTTCTCCTTGCGAAACGCCTCTCGAGGGTGCAGATTCGAACGGAAGCCGCGTGAAGGGAGCATCTTGTTAGATAAATTGCGTTAGTCGTTGCCCACCACGACGTTACGGGGTCGTTTCCTTTTATTAGGATCTTTCGACCGATGTTATTAGCTCTCCTCCGTTTTTTCTCTTGCAACTCTTTCGACCGTTCGTTCCTTTTGTTATCGATTATTCGACGCTTTCGCGATTCTTTATGTTTAGTATATGCTCTTTGTATTTAATACGATATTTATATTTGGTGTTCGCTGTATATTGCCGGGGGAAAATTTATTAGACGAGGGGACGAGCGTGGCAATTTTTCTTGGAGGACATTTCGAAAACGCTGATCTTCCTCGTGGGAAATGCCCAGATCGCTAAGTTGTCCTGGAGGAAATGTTGCATCTGTATGGTCTGAATGCTGACAAAACATGGCGCAAATAATGAAACAAAATGATCCACATACTGAATCCAAATGGTCCAAATTCTAAATTAAAATGGTCTAAATCATGAATCAAAATGGTCCAAGTATTTTATCCAAATAGTCCAAATCCTAAATGAAAATGGTCTAAATCCTAAATCAAAATGGTCCAAACACTGAACCCAAATGGTCGAAATGCTGACCCCGCATGGTTCAAATACAACGATTCTGCTCAAAGAGAAGTTCCAGTGGGAAGCTAAATGTAACGCGTGGGAACGTATTACGTTCGCTGATTCATACGAGTGTATTTATTTTTCTGTAATTTTATCCGTTTCATCCTGGCCGTTTACGTTCGCTCCATTGTCAGATTCTCTCTGTCTCTTTACGTAACAGGAAAAATATCCCAATAATAACAACAGTCGTACGACATATCCCACGGATTTATTAAGAGTCCTCTTACCGCGCTATCGACGGTAATCAAAATAACGACGCCTCTGCGATTCTGTCGTGCCGCAAACAGCAGGGAAATCGTTCCTGGTGATTTTCGATGGCTAATCGCACGGAAGCCGCGTCTCGAAACGATAGAACGAGGGTTGTAAAATCGTTCGAGCAGAAGAACGGAAAGATCGTGCGACAACGATATCGCGGAACGACTTTTCGCGCGATTTTCCCCGCTGTTTGACGCGTCGAAATTATGTGGCAGATGTAATTTATCGCGAGGATCGATTTTCTTCTCGAACTACTCGTATTTACAATGCTGCGTGACGTTGTTCCATCTGATTGCCGTTTGACACGATTAATCGTCCTGTGACGTTCGAGTTGGATTATCACCGCTGATCGATCCTCTTCATCGTGGGCTGATTAAACGAGCGTCCTCGATGATGGACATTACACTAAAATAAAATTCGAAATTATTATTTATATATGACACTGTTACATTCATGCAAAAATACTGGTTCTATAATTCTAAAGTCCATATACAGTATGTTATACCACATATGTAAGTATGTTATACCACGTAAGTATGTTATACCACATATGTTATACCACGTATGTTATACAGTATCTTATGCCACATACGTTAAATACCATATACGAATTAATGGAATTTATATTTTTTACCTGGCTCAAGTCGCAGTCGCGTTATATCGCCACGTAATATATTGGCAGGCTGTAAATCGTTTCATTCTTACACATTGTATCATTAAGCTCTACATTATATTATACTTATATTATATCGATCTACATTTGAAGGTGCTTCAAATTAATATTCACTCAGTAAAAGTAATAAGTTTCTCAGTAAAGCGCGCTGAAAGTTTAAGGCGATTAATAAAGTCTCGCTTAGACTTCCCGAAGTGCGTTAACAAACCTTGCCTCTTAATAAAGGCGTATAATTAGTTCCTGAAGCGTTGCTAAAGGTCTATCTCTTGCATCGGAATCTGTTTACGCGAATGTAGTCTGTATCGCGAGAGAGAAACTTTTTAATCTCTCCGCTTGTTCCGACAAAGAGATGCCCAGAACGTTCGCGCGTTCATCGATGACATTTTGGGACACGGAATCAAAAGGTGTATACTCGTCAGCGTAACCGCGACATTTCAATCGATCGACCTATTTAACATGATTTGATTTCGCGCGGCTTCTCTCGCCGCTAATCTTTTCATTATTCGTCGGCAAACCGTTTATAGAAAATATATTTACAATTTGTTGATACATTTGTAGAAATGGTCATTCGCGTTCGTTGATAATTCACCTTTGAATTAGAACATTTGATAAGGTGAATTCGGTAACTTGCGAGTCTCGCGTTATATTGCCGAATATGGAATTGTGGCAATGAACAATTCATGCACTCGGCAAATGTATTTAGTTGACTACGAAATTTACATCTGCAATATAGGGTGTACCAATATGGCGATGTAAAGGGTGGCGATATATGATACGGTGAAAGAACACGTGGCGATATATCGAGTAGTACACGGTAAGTTAAACGTGCATCTTCCTATGTACTATCTTGCACATAAAACACGATCCGAAGAAATTAATTTTAGCCTTCGAGACAGTACTCTCTCGTTATATCGTCAAAAAGTGAAAGCTGGTCTAACGAAAGATTCATACACCCGACAAATGTCAAAGAAATAGTAATATATGGCAATATAATATATGTCAATATCATGACGTAAATCGTAACAATATAAAAAGCAGGGTGTTATAACGCGCGGCGATGTAGCAGAGCACGATAAGTTTAACGAGTATCTTCCATCCTTTACACCGCTCTGTACATAAAAAAAAACAATCCAGCAAAATTGCTTTCCCAACCACTGTCCATAATTGGATTACATTGGGCGAAGTTTACAGACCTTCGGCCTTTCGATCTATACAGTCCGTACGTTGCCAGCGATATTTCACGATGCCGTTCGAGACCGGAATATTTCGAGACACTAAAAGCTTCTTGTTCCGCTGATAAACCGCGAGAAAAATTCGATTTCTCATCTTTCATGCTGCGTGCACGTTGACCGTCGACACACGGTGTTTCAAATACGTTGGTAGCTGGACAAATTGCATCTACATACGTGCAACAGCCGTTGCAGAAGTGAATGGACAATAAACCGGGGTGCCCTCGTGTTTATCTGTTGGATGCAGGTTGTTATACCTTGTCCGATGTTACGCACTTGGTGCACGCTCGTTAATTGGGTTACTCGACACGTGTAGCCAGGGATAAACTCGATTAAGGTACGTACGGTTCGGCGGATTGAAGTTTGTTTTCAGGAATAAGGGAGCCAGGTAAAATACCAGGCGATAGCGTTACACTAATAATTCGCTGCTGCGACTTTCATTAGCGAATTAATCTTTGATACGTTCATATGTTGTTTATACGCGTTCGTGTGTACTTCGATTGGATACTAATTTTATTTTAAACAAATCTCACAAAATAATTTCTTATTCGCGGTTTCAAGTAGTTGAAACGAATAGAGATTGCATATGTGAACAAATTGTTAATGATATGGATAACAGGTTCGTATGGGAACTTAATACTTTGCACTCACGAGGCGAGTCACACTCGTCATTTGATTGAAACGGACAATATTGGCGTTTAATAAATAAATAATGATTTAAATAAAATTCATCAAACTTTTGATTTAGGAAATTGTACAGTTGATGTCTTCAATAATTAAAATGCTTTTGAGCGTAAAAGGTGTTCATCCCTATCTCACCCATACACATATGTACATATGTATGTCCATATTCAGGCATATAGGTATGCACATGCATGTATGTATATGTATATTCATATTCATGCATACTGTATAAATCATGTATAAAGTGACATAAACATTGTAATATGTAAGGTGACATCATATATCCAATTTCTTCTACAGAAACTTGAAGAAAGTTGAATCTCTTGTTTAAAGAGATACCTCGTACAATACGCGTTCGTTTAAAATGCAACTTAATTACGGTCCTAAGTCGAGCAACTTGAATTAATTACTCGTGCTCCTCGATGGAGCATTATCCAGAACTAATTTAACAAACGAACACACCGTCCGGAACGGCGGCCAAGTTTCCGAACGAGCAAATTGAAAATGCATTTGCACGAACGCACTGATTGTATGCAGGTTGTGAGCACAACAGGGGAACATTTATTATACTGTTCCATGGCCGTTCATCGACTATGCACATTTCAGAGTCGGGGTATTCTGAGCGACAACTTACGCAGAAAGGAACATCGAGCTCGAAGCCGTCTACCCGTTAACGGTGCACTCGGTTATGCAACTACCGACGTTCCGTTGCACACGTTTCGCATATCCCTAAGTCCCTCTGAAATTACGTAATCCGATATCGTTCTCTTATGCTCGCGATGAGAACACTTTCCACGGTGGCACTATAGAAACGTAAGACGACGTGAACTCACCCTGCGATTGAAAGCCGTCGGTGAAGAGAAAAGCATCGACGGGATATTTCTGCACCCTACAATTTCTTTCTCTTTCGCTCGAAATTAAACCGATAATTTACGTAAGACACTCGTGAAAAGCCGCTCGAAACAAAGCTCCAGAGACCGTAATAAGTTTACGATTAATCGATTCACTTTGTACCTTCGTTTCATCTCAAATTTTCCTACTCTGTCGGATGTAGATAATGTAAACCAGTTGCGGATAATTATATTTATATTCAGAATGTACATCAATTTATGTTCATTCGTATACAAACACATGTGTACATATGCATGTGTATATACACATGTGTACATACACACGTGCACATATGCATGAATACATACACGCGTGTATATATGCATATATGTATATGTACATATGTGTACATATGTGCATGTGTATACATATGTGCATGAATATGAATATACATACCATACATGTATGCATATACATAATATGATGTGACTTTAAAGAACATAATGTGATGTCACTTTATGCATCACAATCTGACATAATGTTTGTCGAAATATTTAATGGGTTAATTATTGATTTTAATTTTTACCAAGAGCAAATATGATTGAATATAAATTTGATTGAAAGTGAAATATTATTTGTTCGAACACGCTGGTGTTTAAATATGGTGTATAGATTATTATGGAAGTAACATCGATATTGCAGTTTCATCATGGTTGTTGCACGTGGTAAGTGGGTTCGTGTAACGACAGTAAAGTAACCGTGACGTGATACACGCGGAAACTCAATACCAAGACCGATAATAGCGTGATAACTGTCAACCTCGAGTTTCCTTATATCACGGCTGGCCTGTCGCCCCTTTTCCACGGAAGAGATTGTCGAACCGTATTGATAGATCGATCGGACACTCTACGCGTCGCTTTTCATGTAATTCGACGGGAAAAACATCGTATCTATTTTTCGATAGAGACTCGAACCTTTTCGAGAAGATGGGTTTTGATGTTCGCGAAGCTTGCGTCTGCGCTCGAAGATCAAAGAGAGTCTTTGTACTCTTCAAATGCGTCGACTTTTACGGCGATCACTATAGTTTTGCTCGAATAAGTAATTAAAAAGTAAAGGATGGAGGGTATCGGTGAGACGATATCTATAACGCTTTGAAAATGTTGAATATTTGAAAGTAACAATCGTAATTGATATTCATCGGTGCAGGGTTTGTTATGTATCACGATACCAAAGTCTTGCAAATTGATCATTACGGTGGCGAACGCGTTAACGATGCTCGTTTCTGAACGGTCTCCGACATTACTCACCTAACGAAATGAAATTACACGGTTGCGAGAACTAGAATTTACGTTTACGATCCTTCCTTCTCGTAGTAAATTTCTCATTATCGATCTTCGGTAAGAAGGAGCAACTTGATGGAGTAATCGTCGAGCACGATATCTCAGTTATTGTAAAACCGCTTCACGGGAGACATTAAATTACTAAATTCCAAATAACTGGGTTGGGAAATTCCTGAATTACAAATTCCTAAATTCCAAATTTTTAGGTTCTTAAATTCTAAATTTCCAAATCCTAAATTTCCAATTTCGAAATTTCCAAATTTCCAAATTTCCAAATACCAAATTCTAAATTTCCAAATACTAAATTCTAAATTTCCAAATTTCCAAATTCTAAATTGTCAAATTACAATTTCTTAATTTCCAGTTTCCTAAATTCCAAATATCTACAATTCGAATTCCTATAATCCCAAATCTCTAGACATTCAAATTCTTCGATCCCCAATTTCCGCACCCCCAATCTCTAGGTTCCAAATTCCAATATTCAGAAATCTCTTCATACCTAATTCCCTAGATCTCAAGATTCTCTGCGCCCGTATCCCTAGAGTCTTAGTTTCTATTTACCTATACTCCTAGGTGTCCACTTCGCCAGACTCTCTAAATCCCTACACCATCCAGTCCCCAATTTTCATATTCCTAAAATTTCTCGGTTTCCAAATCTCTAGAACACAAGACTCAATTTATCAAAGTTTCGAATTTCAGAGAACCCTTAAACTTGATGGATGATGATCTTCCCCTTGAACATACTCTCGTTACTGTCGCTACTACTATACTAAGTTTCAGATATCTATATATATTCTAGAAACATTGTGTGATTGTGCAGTTATTATAGTGCTGTAGTGTTACAGTAAAGTTTACATAGTTATTTCAAAGCGCGAATATGTTAGCGTTATTTTCTTTCCTTCGAGAAAAATACTTTTGTTCGTGTCTCTGAGCGAAATTGCAACAAACATCGCGTCAAAGCGTACGTTCACGAGTGTCGATAATGGAATTTCACACGAAAGTATGTCCGTCCCGATTTTCGAGCCGTGAGAGAGAGGGATTTCAATAAACTAACGAGATTTCATGCGATGCGGTCACGTGTAAGTAGCCTCACGTCGATATCACGCACGTGTTCCACTGTATATCCGACATTTTACTTTCGCGAAACTTCTTCGCAACCGCATGAACTTCGGACACGATGTTTCCTTCCGCCGGGAACACGACCCGAGAACTATCGGAAAAATAATCGGGTTCCGACGGAAGTCAGCCGTGGTGGAAGCGTTTTCATCCGAGATCGAAAGAAGATTAGAATCCCGCGTTGTTCAATTTTCGTGGCGACCAGGATGTTTAAAGGAACGTCGAGCTCGAATTAAAGTTGAGGAAACGTTTATAAAGGCTTTATCCTGCAGACGGCAACTTTTGTTATTTTTTCGTCCCCGGGAACTATAATACGATAATGATTAATCGTTTCGCTGCACGTGCAGCAGGCTCTTCGTATTTTTCTTTCTTTGTCGACGAAAATCGTTTTTCCACGTAGACATCTTGATCTAACTGCGAGATTAATTCTTTGATCTCTTTGACCTCTTTTTAACCAGTTAACTGCGGAATTTAGTTTCAAAAATAAAATTAATACGATTATTAAAATCAATAAATTGTATTGACAAAATACATATATATATATGTGTTTCCTGTAAAAAATAAAATTAATACAATTATTAAAATCAATAAATTGCTTTGACAAAATATAAATATGTTTGCTGTAAAAAATAAAATTAATACAATTATTAAAACCAATAAATTGATTTGACAAAATATAAATGTTTGCTGTAAAAAATATTATGAATTGTACGAAGAAACAATTAATAATTTAATAATGTTGATAGCATCGAAATGAAATTTTAGATTCACGTGTGTACACGTCTGGTTAATTTCATAAATTTATCAATTCTCAAATAATAACGCACGAAAGATATTTAACCCGTTGCCATACAATTTATTGTCTGGTGCGTCAGTCAGAAATAATTAATCGTTACAATATTAACACGAACAAAAATAGCGAAATTATGCGCATTTTATTTTCAATGATCTTCGATTATGTAGACAATGATCGTACGTGAACTTTGCATATGAGCGTATTCGAAATTTTAGTAACATATACATATTCGAACCGTGAGTGCGTCACGACTCAGACTCGTCAAATTATGGCAGGTGGTTAATTTGTATCGCGTCCTTACTGAACGCAGAAAATGTTTCGATTACAACGCGAAATACGTAAGCGATTGTTTCACGTTTTATTAATATCTCTTTTATCGTCATACAAGTTAAAGGAATTGATAGAGGTAAATAACAGCTATAATATACGTGTATTTAATCCACCGTCAGTTTGATCGATTTCCTACCGGAAGGCAAACTTATTAAGCGTATAATGGATTATATCATGTACTTAATAGAGGTGAGTTTATCTATCTGCAGCTGGCTCGAATTGGATCGATCGCGTGATGTGTTTGATCCGTCGTATTTATCATTTACCGAATAGGCGTAGAAGGATGGAGAAATAATTGGAGTTTAATCGAAAAGGTATTTTCCATTCTTCGATTCTTTTCTTCCGTGATAATCGATTCTTGTTATACGGATAAGACCTCCTTGCTTTCGCTTAACTAGTTCCACTGTATTCTACTTAACCAGTTTCACGGTATTTCTACTTAATTGATTTCTAAATTTAATCTAAATTGAATTAATTTCTATTTAATCACTAAAATTGAGAAAATATATACGTAAACATTTACATGTTATTTATGTTATTAATATTTAAGAATTGGGGTGTTGGGTTATTGGGCTACATATTAATATTTAGGTATTGAGATATTAGGTTACATGTGAACATTCACACATTAGATATTAGGTAACATATGAACATTCAGATATTAATATATTCGATAACATTTAGATACTAAGATATCAAGTTAAGATATTAACATCTAAATATTAAAATATTATCTCGTCAATAAAAAATCGAATTGCAATGTCGTCACACATAAAGCAGTCTAGTGAGGAAACTCAACTTGTTCATAAAAAATTTATAAGAATATACCGTACAGATTTAAAGCAATTTTATTGTATTACTCAAGATGAAATCTAGTTATTTTTTTATTTTCTGTTAAGGTATTGGGCAGCCAGACGGAGTATCATTTCGTGCACAGAGCCCTGCCTCACGCACGGAGCAAAAGATCTGTACCCCACATGAGAAGATTGAAAGTGGATCCTCTGGTAAGTGATCTTTCGTTTCTTCAACATTCATCCACCCCACAATGCCACGTCTGACAATTCCTCCATCAACCCCATCGTGTCATTCTTCGCTCCATTTCCGATCAACTCGAGATCGAATGAAATCTTTCAATTTCGTTCCACTTTTCGCGTTTCGTCGATCGATCAACGGCAATTTTCTCCTCGTCACGTTGTCTCGTTCACGATACCAAACCGTTCGACAAACGAACGACGAAACTTCTCGTTGTTACTCGTGTTTCGCGAGACAACTCCGAATTTCGACGGAGAAACGAACGCTTTAAACCGACACACAGAATCGTGGGCGGATCCGCGTGATTCGATTTAAAGCCCCGACGGAAAATGGGTTGTCGATATAAATGCAAATGGGATCGCAATATCCGACCGGGCACGGGAGGATACACGATCGAACTATGATCAAATTGATCGCATAAAATTACGACACCACCACGAGGTCGTTCGTAACGGTATCGCTATAGGATCGTCGTTGATTATAATCGACGAATTGTTTCTTCTGTTCGTTGCGATGCCATAAATTCTCATCGGCACGAGATCCTACTTTTCTATCGATTCCGGGGTGAAAAGCTTTAGCCAAACACCCATTATTTTCCCGTCGTTTGTGGACGTCGATAGAACGGATGAAATTCAAGGAGGGTTTGCTTTTTCCACCGATTTCGTACCTTTGCTATTCGTGTTGTATACGCGGTGTCTATATACAATTATTTTTGTTCATTTTGAATAATGAATACATTATACTCAATTATTATTATTCATTTTGAATATTAAATATATTATATACAATTATTATAGTTCATATTAAAAATTGAATATATCATATTCAATTATTATTATTCACTTTGAAAATTGAATATACTATATTCAATTATTATTGTGCATTTTAAAAACTGAATGTATCATATTCAACTATTATTATTCATTTTAAAAATTGAATATACTACATTCAATTATTATTGTGCATTTTAACGAACAATATCGAAAGCGAGGATGTAGTCGACGGGCGATACACCGTCGTCAAATATGTTCTAATTGAGGCTCAAAGGATTAATTCCGTCTCTCGGTCGGTCGGCGAAGCTTGTAAAAGGTAAATTAGCCAGTGGTTGGCTCGCGAAAGAGGGATGAAACCCGTGTGTTAGTGTAAAATATTGAGGCACCGGGGCTCGCTTAAATGTTTCAGGTGCACACGGCGGTGCAGCAGCCCGGTTTCAAGAGGGTGAAGAGAGGCTACAAGCCGCTCAGCGTGGATAATCTCGTGCCCCTTTACCAAATTAAAAATCCAGAGAATCCAGTCAACAGAGACCCATTGGACCCTTACTTCCAGCATCAGTGGTATCTGAAAAATACCGGGCAAAATGGCGGGAAACCGAAGTTGGATCTGAACGTGAAGGCTGCCTGGGCTCAGGGTGTTACCGGGAAGAACGTCACCACGGCTATAATGGATGATGGTAATTATATTTTTTAACATTCTTGAAAATCTCAGCGATCTTACAAAATTTCATGATGGGTATACGAGAAATCTTCTATCAAATGTTAAACGTAGGTGTTTTATTAACAATTTTTGCAAACAACTTTGGTGAACGATTTGGTAAAATGGATAATTACACGTTTGTGCAAAAGTTTAGACAAATGTTTGTTCGTTCGTGAAAGATGGCTATAATTTTGTTACGACATAATCGTAGACGGTGTAATAGGAAATTTATTGCATACGGTACGCTGGAATAACGATTGTGCACGTGGAGTTTGTTAATTGTATTGCACGAGGTGATATAACCTGAAATTGACCACTTTAAAAGGCTTAAAACATCTTCGAAGTTAATGGATCGTTTGGTGGATTTAACGGCAGCAATTTCGCCGGCGGCTTCTCGAGATCTCATTAACAGAAAGCGTTTTAGCTTAGATTACGCGGCACATGAACGTCGCATTCTTGAGGTTAGCTGCATTAATTGTATGCCACGGCTCTGATAATCAATTACGGATATTGCTACGTAATTTCATTAATGATCCTTACGTTCCTCAATACATGAACGTACGCCGCTATCATCAATCTCACACCTCCCTGAACTTACGAGCATTCCATTATAACATTTCCTGCTTAATTTTAAACAAGTTAAAAATTGTTATTTATAACTTATAAAATTAGAAATTACTTATAAAAAATGATTTATGGAATATATGTGTATAGAATACATATAGAATATATATAGAATATAACTTATATAACAGAAAATACTTATAATATTATAACTTATATAACTTATAAAATACTTATTATATTATAACTTATAAAATAAGTTATAAATAATATAATATAAATATGTTTAGAACGTATAAATGGAATGATGGTAAAAAAAATTAGAGGGGACCAATTTGGCGTAGTGAGTAGAACGCTTGACTAACAATCTGAGGAACCGGGGTTCGAATCCTGGGCAAAAAGAGATGTGCGAATTTTTTCAGTTTTTTCTATGTTCTAGTATTACACTATTTGAGGTACTATAATATTCGAATATTCTATAGTTTAATATTTGAATGTTTGCATATTCTATGGAGTAATAATCGAACTTTCCCCCAGTACTCTATATGTTGAATTTCGAATATTACCAATATTCTATGGTGGTGTGGTATTCGAATATTTCCAATATTCTATTCTATTCTATCTATTCGAACATTTCAACCAATCTAGTAGAATTAGGATTCGAATATTTGCAATATTCTATGGCGTGGTATTTGAATATTCCAGTACTTCTAATTGTAATAATGTAATAATAGAAGTAATAATTCGAATACTCTGCTGTTCCACATTGTATTCGAATACTTCAATATCACCCGTAATGTCGTAACGTTTCCATACTCTAATATCCCACAATCCAGATCAAATACAATCTCGAAAGTCTGACATCAAACGAGGTAAAAGATGTCCTAAACAAAAAAATCCAGTAGCTACCCTACAAATCCCGGATACAAATTCGTAATCAAATCGCTGTTCGAATAATATTATCCATCACCAAGTGGCAAATTCCAATTCCCCAGTGTAATGAAACGAAACTCGTAATGCTATCTAACCCCGTAGGTCGATTAAACATTGTACATCGAATTTCGTTTCAGAGACACACGGAACGAGTTTGTGGGAACGCCAATATTTAACTATCTAACGGATCAAAACTGGACGTGATCTATCCACTCCCGTTGAGATATATCAACGATTCACCGTTTGTATCATTTCGATTGACGTTTATCGTCGACATTTCGTCAAACGTTACGCGAATATTGACGATGTACTACGTCCGATTCACTTGTGAATCGCGACTGCATTAATAAATGATTATTTCCTCGTTACCGAATGTGCACGCGGACAGGCGTTGATTTTCAATTTGCAATTATACTCTACGATACTAGTTAACACACTCGATACGGATACACTTTGTTCATTCATTTATTCATCTGAAATGAGCAGAAGAGTTATCAGGATATGAAAAATATTATTTGACAGAACGCTAACTCCGTTTCTTCTTTTTTTGTTTCAGGTGTCGATTACATGCATCCGGATTTAAAATACAACTATGTAAGTGGTTATTACGTTGTTAAATAGTTATTATATTATCATGCTCGAGAATTTCGTCGATAAAATGCCTCGATACGTTAATTTTCTGCATATGAAACTCATCTAGTTCGATTCCCGCCACCGTCTCCACTCGTTAGACACGCCTAAGCATCGAGTAAGCGATTTGCATAACCATTGAACGCTTATTGAAATTCAAATTGAGTCATAAACACGACCTTCTCATGATAACCAAAACAACGACGCTTTCACGACGCTTTAATTTTCTTTCCCCGAAGCTCCGCTGTCGATGTGTTTCTCAGTATCAGGAAACTAGAAAATTTGCATGATATCGAGACATTCATTGCATTGAACTTGAACTTTCGAAGACGTAGATATCCGTCCTGGAGACGGAATTTATTAATTAAAGCGAAACCGAAGGAGACAAGGTTGTCGTTGAATTTTTTCCCATCAGCGAAATTAAAGCGCACTGTCGCGACTAAAACCACGGGAAGTCGCACAGTTCAAATACTATTCGGAAAGTAATTACACATTCAACGTTTTCAATTTGTCAGTCGTCGTACTTTTCTCGTTAGTCGAGAAAGTTGTCCCGTGGCCGGAATAAAAATTTCCACGGTTTTTCGCGTCGACGTGGAAGATCCCGACGTGAATCGATTAACCCGGCGGAAAATTTGCAAAATTTTCGGCCGTGAGCGGAGACTTTTGAAAGGAGCGGAATAATAATGCCTTCGAATTCCTGTTCTTACCGTAACGATAGTAGACGCTCGACCCAGTTCCTCCTCTTTGAGTGCTATTAAAATAAATATTTCACCGAGATATTTCGCGAGCGATGGTACAACATCTCCGCTGTAACGTTCGAGGACAAATACGGGCACGAAGTAATAGGGGATAAAAGTTTCCTCGTGAAAGTGGACAAACGAACCACGTGTTGCGAAAAGTTCGTGAAGTTAGGTTCTCATCAATGAACGAAAATGGCGGTTTCTTCTGGTATCGTTCTTCGAATATTAATTACAGTGTTCTGTCGTGATGTTCAGTATTTCTTCGAGCTGCCATTTCGTGCGATATCCACCAAAGTTTTGAAAGCTTTTCATTTTGAAAGGATTGATATTGACAATTTTTATTTTGAGAAGCTATGATTTTGGAAATTTTTATTCCGAAATGTTGCGATGTTAAAAATTTTCATTTTCACTGTGATATTTAAAACTGTGGCACCGTCGAGCTGCAATATTTACAACTTGAATACCAACAAGCTATATAATTTAGAATTTTAATACCATCAAGCCGTAATATTTAAAACTTTAATACCGACAAGCTGTAATAATTCAAACTTTGGTTGAAAGCCCTGATATATAAAACTTTAATTTCGACAAGCTTTGATGTCGAAAACGTTTGAGTTGGTAAATTTAGCACGTAAAGTTTTTATTATGCGAAGGTAAATCTGTGCGAAAGTAACCGGAGAATTCAGAGGGTTTTCGCGACATTTTCACGGGAGTATAAAATCTGTCAGAAAGATAGATAGCTACGGGGATGAAGATTGCTGGAAAAGAAATTTGAATTTAGAAATGTTTATTCGATCGTTGCACGTGCCAAGAATACGTCCAGGTGTAGGTGGGAATTTTGTCGGCGACTTGGTTATCAGGATGGTAGAAAACAAGGTGATATGATCACGTGAAGGAAAATGAAAAAAAAGGTAGAAAATAGGAAAGAAACGAGGGTCGACTCGAAAGGGTAGCTTTCTTTGAGCAGACGAAGATTAATGATCGAGCGACGTTGCTCATGGACACGAAAAATTTATGATAGGTAAATGTAACAGGAGAATGATTTTTATGGCGTGTTAACTGGCTTCGTGTAGTTTTTGTTCAATTAATTACGGACGTCACGAGACGATGTGATTTATATTTACATTTGTCATTGTAGCAATTCGACGAAGTAAAAATTTCATTCGTAACGAATGCGCTGTTTATATTTAAATGAAACAAAAAGAAATACAAGATATATATTTTACATAGATTTTATATTAATAACTATACAAAATATACATAACAGTGAATGGATCGCAAAGGTCGTAAAAGTGATTGATCAAATATATAATACGAAGAAAAACAAGTATCTGACTAACAAATATCTTTTTTAATAAATTGCGTCGTAGTATAATGATCCGTAGCTAAAAAGAAAAGTGTTTGTGAATGAAAAATCAATGTTCGTCGGTCATAGGGATAATTCAAATAAAGGGCGGTCTCGCCGGGAATAATTACCATAAATGAGATGCTTGCAGAATTCATTCAATGTTCAACCCACACAGAAGACTTTGGTGTACCTTCGTCGTAATTTTAAACTAACCTAACCTTATCAATTCGGTTCAATATTTAAAAACGAGAAGTTCAATGCTATTTGATAGTATGTTGTCTTAGACGATGATATTTCTACTGTGACAACAAATGTGTCAAGAAACGATACTTTTTGGTTCAACGTTAACATAAAATTGAAATATAAATAATATAATTACGGTTCTTCCATGATTAAGCCTAGGAGTATAATTTTTATTTTGGATTTCAAATATTTACGATGTAAATTAAAACATAAATATATTTATGATTTGATATAAATATATTTACATTTATGGTTTATCCAATAATTTAATTTATATTTATCATTTACCCAATAATTTAATTTATATTTATGATTTAAATATTACGACTTGTATGCATGGTTTTTGTTACATTGCCAATGTTATTTGACGAGAAACGAAATTTTGTTATCTGCTTCAGAATGCCAAAGCTTCTTACGACTTCAGCAGTAACGACCCTTACCCTTATCCGAGATACACCGACGATTGGTTTAACAGGTGAGCGAACAATTTGAATATCTATGTTTTTGTTATAACTCAAAATTTTCTCTTCATACATTAAACATTGCCTCCGTACATTATAAACTCATTTACGTTCAAAGTATTATCAAATATTTACTTCGAACCTTACAAAATCTTATGATGGAAAAATTGTATATGTACTCATTGCGCATTTAGCGTATTTAAAGACTGAAGTGTATTTAATTTAACCGAGCAAAAAGCTTTGCTAAATGTACATTAAAATTATTCAATTTTAACATCTTTTAAATTACTTGACTTTCAAAGGGTTAAAATTATCTGACTCTCAAGAGATTCGAATTATTTGCCTTTCAAGGAGTTAAAACTATTTGACTTTCAAGGAGTTAAAATTATTTGACTTTCAAGGAGTTAAAATTATGTGACTTTCAAAGAGTTAAAATTATTTGACTTTCAAGCGGTTGAATATACTTGACTTTCAAGGGGTTAAAATTACTTGACTTTCATGACGTTAAAATCGCCTAACGTACTTAAACATCTACGTCAATGAAACTTCGACGAATCACTTCGTAAAACTTACTCCTTAAAAAGAATAAAAAATTTTAACAGGATCACGGGATCGTTAGGGCGAGGTAATTGGTATCGATGATAGGCAGAAGATCGTCAACGAAAGGAAATTGTTCGGAGTTTTCTGTTTCACCGTCGTAATCGAAGGCGACACGTTTCACCTGGGAAAAAAGGTCTGCAAAAGGAAGATAATAACGTTCGAAATAGCGAATGAACGTAATATCTTCTCTATCGGATAACGAGAACTAAGGATCTGTCTTTTCTGTCTTTCAGAGACAAAAAAGAAGCTATAATTGAGTTCACTAAAATAAAAAGGTGTTAAATTTTTTAACAGTTTAATGATAAAAAACTCGTTAATGATGTAAATAAACATTATATTTATAATATAATTATAATATAATAATAAATATAATTATTGATAAATAATTTTATCAATAGCTCAGAGAAAAGATATTTATTCATGACATTTGAAGGAAAGAATAAATTATTCACGAATGAAAAGGGAACCTGACATTAATGTAATTATAAATTGAGTTAAAACTATAATAAAATTACTTGGAGATGAAGTAAAAAAAAATACTTTCAATAATTAAAAGTGACAAATATATTTAGGGATAAAAATAATCTTATAGTCGAAGAAATTAAATAATAAATTAAACTGAGATCCTACAATCGCGACTAAATTTTTCTCATATTTTTTTCTTCCTCCTTTATTCGACTTATTTTTCCCACGACTTACGTAAGTCAATTTCGTGCCGCTGACAAGCGTTCCATAGAAATTCTTTCGGACGCACTAAAAGATGTCGTCCGTTGTGCAGAGGGCGAAAAGAAGGAACGCTTATAAACGGCTTCGTTATTTGCACGGGACATCCACTGCTCGGATAAAAGCGAGATTTCAGATCTCACCGTTTCCCGGAATGGAACGTCGATATTCGTGTCGCCGAGTTCAATTAATTCTTCTTCCATCGAAAGCTGTGCACAATCGTCGGAGAAGTTCGATAGTGCGGTTCATCGGGTTTCAACCGCTTTCGTGAATCGAAACCTGGCCGTAATTCGATACTTCGATTAATCAACCGGGAGTTTTCCTGGTAAGTCGAGGTTTATCCGTAAGAGTTTACGAATTCGAACTTGCAAGGGAACATGTACAACCCAGGACGCACCGATTTTAGTCAAACTTGCGCGAAATATAATTTTCAAAAAAATATTTCACACATTCTTTTTTTATCCACAATCGTGTATTTTAACGGGATGATAATGGGTCCTGAAGTTTGGGGTTGAAGGTATGTTTCTTTTGCATATCTTGACAACTGAAAGGGGTAGGAACATTTTTTTTTTTAATTGTGTTTATAAATTAAAAATATATTTGGTACTGAACCTGCACTATTTTAATACATTTCATTGAAAACTCATTTATTTTTTATTTATTTTGTAATTCAATTAAAGTGCTGGTAGATGAAGGAGATTGAGGATCGCAAAGGTTTAAAATTACTTTCGGTGTTCGCTTTGTCTATCTTTGACCCCACTTAAGGGGTTAAAGGTCAACGCGTGACTTTTCATGGACGAGGTTAATCGCCAGGGATGGAAAAACGTATCGTTGACATTCAGCCGCAATCGTTTCGCGTTCAACAATGACACATTCACAGAGAGTCGATCAGACTGTTTTTACGACTTTCGTTTCTCCATTTTATCGGTTCAATCAGAACGCGCGCAATAAAAGGTGATGGATAGTAAAACGAAAGAAACGAAAGAATCGAATGGTCGAACCGTGAGATATATTGAAACTTGCACGATTTATGGATTTCGGTTCGATCCGGGTCGAAAATTTTAGTACCACTTTCACGAAACATTTTAAGATCATCGTAAAGTCAAATAAACGAGAGTACGTGATAAACATATTATAGTATATGTTTAATTTACATAATTATCGTACGAGTTTTGGTTGTGTCATTCGTTAGTCTCGTTCACATCTTTTGAGACACCTAAATGTTCTCACATAGGTAAAATGAAATTTACAATTTTATATCAGAGACATTATTTAGACTTACGTATTTTTATTAAACTTTGTTTACAACATTTGTTAGTCTCATTTATAATTTTCGAGAGATTTAAGTATTCTTAAACAAACAGTATATGCTGCATGAAGTTTGCTGTGTTATATCAGAGACATCAACGACATACTTATGTCTCTTCATGAAATTTTGAGTCTCAAATAAAGGCTACATTTACGTTCATGAAACCACGTAAGAATTTTTATTCGATACGCAACAACCTAACACAATATTCATTGCATCGTAGCCGGATTATTTTTATAACGCGTTTATCGCACATGGTCTTGCAATGGCCGACAGCGTTAACGTCACATGTGGGCATAAAAACTTCGTTCGAAAACTTTTACAATAACCTGATATAAGATTCTCGAGAACTTTGTACCGCAAGAACAAGCACCTTCGTTCTAATTGGGACAGAAACTTTACAAATTTACTTTACCACGGTGCTCCGTGATAAAAAGTTATATTATCCTTCGTAAACGTTACAGGAATGAAATGACCCATTGATACTAACCTGAGGAAGGTACAAGGCACATAATTATACTTCAGAAGTTGTGTACTTTGTACTTGCACACTTACTAATTACAACTTTTCTAATTTCTTGTCTTCAGTATTCTAATTAGGATCATTCGTAGCGACTAAAACGTAGATAAAAATGAACTACGTCATATTTCTTAATTTTTATTACAAAAGCAGACAAGTTTTTCTTGCAGTTCGGTTCAAAACGAACTTTCTATCATATATTTGAACATAAATTTTTATTAAAAAGGGACGTCAGATTTTCCTCGCACTTCGGTTCAAAATGAATCCACTATATCATACATCCACCGCAATTTTTATTAAGAAAGGCGTACGATTTTTCTCATAGATCGGTTCAAAATGAATCCACTATCTTATATCTCAATCTCAATTTTTATTAAAAAAACTGTATAAGGTCGCAGACGCACGAGCACAGGGATGCAAGGTCAACACTTAATCATCGATCGAGTCAATCAATCTGACTGTGTAAACCGATCAGTGTGCGGGTACACTCGACGGGAAAGCTCGTCTAATTCCCGGCGCAAACATTCTTCTAGTCTGTCCGATATCTAATTAACGTTTCGTTCTGTCGAACACAGCCACGGCACCAGATGCGCCGGCGAGGTAGCAGCTGCACGGGACAACGGTGTGTGCGGTGTGGGTGTCGCTTACGACTCGAAAGTCGCCGGCATTCGAATGTTGGATCAGCCTTACATGACCGACCTGATCGAGGCTAACAGCATGGGACACGAACCTGACCTCATAGACATTTATAGCGCCTCATGGGGACCGACGGACGACGGCAAGACGGTCGACGGGCCACGAAACGCGACGATGAGAGCGATCGTGCGAGGAGTTAACGAGGTGCGTATTAGTGTCACGTTTTTCTCTCTTATGTCAGACCAGGAGGTGTCCCGTTGCTTCATTCCATCCACCACCGACAAATTAACTGTCTTACCTTGAACTAACTATTCGACAGATCCGATCGTGTTCGCGCCCTTCGGCTCGTGTTTCGGACGGTTCGTTATAACTTTCGGCACTTTGCGACTCGATTTTATCGCTACTGCGAAATTCGGGGTATTTTATTGCTTTTGGTATACATTATTGATCATGAAATTGTAATATTATAGAGCTGGAGATTTCAGCTCTATTCGGAACAGTTGGGCGCTGGATAATTCCCTGCGCTTCGGGCTCATACGTTTTCCGTAATTTGATTCTGATGTTTGCTAGTTATCGGTATTTAACAAGGAAGAATTACACGTTTTCAGTTATTTGTTGATTGATATTTTTTTATTTTACGTTTTCAATAATTATGTTGATTAATATTTGATATTGATTTATGCTTGATAAAATAAGAGAGTACTACTGCAATGATTTTCTTACTCACTTATAATTAATAACATAATAGAGTTCTAGGTTTTCAACCATTTTTTCTATTTAATATTTGCTGTAAGTCTGTATTTGACAATATAAAAGAATTTCACATGATCAATCATTTCATTGATTAGCATTCCATGTTCATTTATATTGGGCAATATAAAAGAGTTTCACGTTTTCAATAATTTCCTTCATTTAATATTCGCTATTTATTTATGTTGGACGAAATAAGAGAATTTTACGTCGACAATAATTTTGTTGATTTAGTACCTGCTGTTTGTCCTCGTTGAACAAAATAAAAGAATTTCACGTTTCCACTGATTTCCTTGATTTAGTACCCGCTGTTTATTCGCGTTAAACAAAATAAGAGAATTGCACGTTTTCTAAAATAAAAGAATAACACGTTTCGCACATTTCATGTCATATTTACGTAAGAACGTAACGAAGCGTCGAAATATAAAAATTCGATACTTTGTCGTCGACGTGGAACATAAATTCGATTATTTGCTGTTATCGCAAGTTACCGGTGATTGCGCCCACCGATACAGGGTATATTTTTCCCCGTGGAAACCGGCCATGCATAGGGGGATAAAATTAAATTTATGGCGCACATAACACGTGCCACGGAAGACGAAAAACCGCATTAAAAGCGTCCGCGCTGTGATTCGATTTTTCTCCGGCAAAAAAAAAAACGCGTCGGAGTTTACAAGACATTTACGAGCTCGACCGGAGAAGCAACCAATAATTGCATCGAATCCAATCAGTGCACCCTTCGTTTCGAATGAAAACGTCGATAATTCATCGTGGCAGATGGTCGCGGACTGATAGACCTAATTATCTCGATAATTGGATCGATATACGGGCAAACGCCGCATATATATGTATTTATTTATTCACCGTAATTGCTTCTTCTCGGTGACAATCATCGATAAACGCGAGTGTAGGCGATTTCGTCGGGAATATGTTCATATACGATTGTTCTTTCCGCGGATACTCGATAATTAGTACGTCGATTAATTAATACCGTGCGTTCCTCTGATCCTTTTCGTCACTCAATAACTGCGAATTTCGAAATAACGCGCTCTCTATTAAATTCACTTTTGCTACAAAGAATTTAATATCGTCGTCGTCAAAGGCTCAAAACCGTCCTTTATAAAGACAATAGGGAAATAGATACAACGTCGAGTCCCGCAGCTGTAACTTTAATAAAAGTATAGGGTGGTACACGAATGGGTGATATTCATAGTGGTTCGAGTTACTTAATTCTCTTAAATAAAGAAATTTTGCATCATCGACGAAATGTTTATTGTAATACGACTTACACTGGGATATTATAAATTGTATAAATTCATTCATCGGGTTAATATAAATTAATCTCCATGGATTCAACCTACACGGATTTAATGTGCTATGGATTCAATTTTCTCATTAATGTTTGATTTCAAAATTGCAGGACGTTTTGCTTTGCTGCTAGCACGTGTAGATTGTATCTATGTTCAAATCAATAATGTACATTTATATACAGATCAATATTGCATGTATGTAAATATTGCACATGCACGTACAGATTAATGTTGCACATGTCGTTCAAATTTACATTGCACATGCATTTACAGGTTAATATTGCATGCATCTAATTAATAATTCAAATCTCCATGCAAGTGAATATTCTCCGTCTACATACACGAACTACTATTATTAAAAATGTGGGTTACGCGACTATGATTTTCATCTACTCGTACAAAACAACGTAGAAGAGGGGTGTTATGAATCGACGATTTAATATTTTACCGTTAACTCGAACTTAACTTACTTATAATAAATAAAATAATAAAAAGTAAAGAGAATAAGATAAATTACTTGTGATTAACAAAAGTTTAGTGTGTCAGGAGGTTTGCATGTTCAGCATGGAACGTCGCAATGATCTTTCCATCGAAATTGAGGGACAATCGATAATCATTAGAATCTGCAACGTTCGAGGAACGCTGTCTACCGTATCGGAATCTCCCTTAACAACACATCGTTACGTACACGAGTTATGACAGGTCGTTATGTGGCGCATCAGTGGGCAATCAACGTCGGAAAATTCTTCGGGGAAGGGGGTTGACTTCGCTGAAAATTGTGCCGAAGTTATCATGCCAGATATTCGTTCGACCGTAAATTTTCTTGTCCTTCGAACGAATAATTTTTATTGAAAATATCGAAAGGTCACTGCGTAACCCTCTTTCACTGGTAGCAGATAACAACCCTAAAAATTTATGGTTGAAAGATTCGACGAATTCTTTCGACGTTGTTATCTCTCTTTTATTAATTGTCACTGTTAGTTGTTCTTTTATGTTTATTTGCAACACTGTAGATTTAGTTAAAATTTATTTTCAACACTGTAGATTTAGTTAAAATTTATTTTCAACGCTGTAGATGTAGTTAAAATTGATTTGCAACACTGTAGATTTAGTTGAAAAATACCTACACCGAATTGCTGAATTAAACGAAGTGGTGAACGTGAGTCATCTTTCGAGTGCAAAGGGTTAAAAAATACCTAAATCATATTGCTGTATGAAACAAAGTGGCGAGGAGTCACGTTTCGAGCATGAAGAGTTAACAGTCAGGATATGTCGACATTTACAGTCATTCCATGTCGAAAGTTTTGTCGTTAGGATCCCCATAAACACAGTCTTTCGACGTTTTTATCGTACTCCTCGTCTCTGCTATACTATAACTTCTTGTCTCTAGGATACTGTAACCCCTCGTGTCTAATATAACTTCTCGTTTTTTTGGATCCACAGGGAAGAAGAGGGTTGGGGAACATTTACGTTTGGGCATCCGGGGACGGCGGCGAAGAGGATGATTGCAATTGCGATGGTTATGCAGCCAGCATGTGGACCGTCAGCATTAATAGCGCAATTAACGACGGGCAAAATGCTCATTACGATGAGAGTTGTTCGAGCACATTAGCCTCCACGTTCAGCAATGGCGCTAAGGATCCGAATACAGGGGTGGTGAGCAGACATTTTCTTCGATTACAATCATCCTGATACAGCATAAAATAAACACTTACTCCGATCATGTTCTTCCATTAAAAACCTCTATTCATGTCCTCTTTCTGCAAAATTTTGAATTGAAAGGTAATTTAATAATTAAACAATTATATGGTCCTCAACTAACACTTTCGTATATATTGATTTGTTTCACGTTTCTTGAACTTATAGTTCTCGACTCCATAAGCGATAGTTGATTTAACTCTGCGACTGATTAGAGTGAAACAAAATTGAATATTTGAAAAAGATTGTTGCACATAATACTTGTAAATACAATTCTTTATAAAATCTTTATAAAATCCTTTATATTATTCTTTATATTCTTATCTAATATTTTATTCGTGTCTCTAATATTTATATTTCATCTGACACGGGTGCAGAGTGCGACTTTGGAAATTTGCAGGAAAGTTCGCGCAATTATAAGGAACTCGAAAAGTCTCAAGTATTCGAAGCACGGAGGGTGCAGGAGCAAGCACGGGCAGACATTATCGGGCAAAAATATATTAACCCCTGTAAACACGAAGTTGGAATCCCGTCGCATAGCAGGAATGTCTGATTCGAATAAAACCACCACGAAATTCCTGCGAAATTCCCTTAAGAACTTCGTCCCGCGTTTCTTTGCATTTTTCCGACATCGAACTTCGTCGAATATTTCCGATAATTTTGTACAAGAATTCAACGTAATTTTCATCTCAAGTTAATAAATCGTCCATCTACCCAATAAACGAAGAAACTAAGATTTCAGTTTAATTAATGTGTTAATATATTTTTTTAATGTTAATCAGGTATGATTTTCATTGAAAAACGTAGAAAAAGAATTTATTTAAATTTTGTCAGATTATATAACAAATTGACGAAGTCAGAAAAAAATATTTTATGGTAGCCCAATCCTTTATGAATAAAACAAAAAAAAATTTAGCTCAATCGGACGAGTAGTTTCTGAGAAAAAAATTCGTAAGTGATGTCCATTTTCGTAAAAATAGGTAAAAATTTTGAAGGCTTGTAATTTTTTAACAAATTCGAAATCGGCAAAATGATGACTTAAACCCCCCTAATTTCACATGGACTATACGATATTTTGGTTACAACAAAATCGCAGATGGTGAGGTCGAAGAGTGATCGATTCGACGTGGAATGATCCTACAGAAGATTATGTTATAAGAGCATCGTGACATTCATCGCGAAAATCATATCGAGTCAGAAGTCGGGGTTATTGAACGGTCCTCCAGTGGCACGAATGCCATAAGTCCGATAAAGCAGGATCTCGGGGAGAAAGCTTCCATTCGGTACAGGCTTTTATTAAACTATTCGTTAACTGCGCGTTACCCTCATCGCTTAAAATCCCTCTGTCCATGGAAAACATGATTCTGAATGGATTTCGCCTTCCTCCCTCGTTTTCATGGGCGTTTTTTTTTGCCCTCGATAGCCGGGATTTTATGGACGAACACGGTCCGTCTGGATTTCCAGTGTTCCCTTTGTTCCACGAAAATTTCACACTCCACCGACCAGGAAGATAAAGAGGAGAGACAGAGGTGCACGCGAGTGTTCGCGGCGTGGATTACACGGATCAACTTTTAAATAAAACTTATTTACAGTCCGATTGTCCGCGCATCGAACGGAAGAAAGGAAGAATATCTCTATTGCTTCTCGATTTTCGTTCGATGATGGTTACGTCGATCGTTCGGGGAGTTCATTCGATTTCCCGGTTTTCACTTTGAAACTTTGAAATTTTTGGACCTTGGGAACTTTGGAAATTTTGGGGTTTTGCGACCTTGGGAACTTTGGAATTTCGGGGACTTTGGAAATTTGGGATTTTGGGAATTTTGGGAATTTTGGGAATTTTGGGGACTTTGGGATCTTGGAGTTTTGAGACTTTTGGGACTTTGGAAATTTTTGAATTTTGGGACTTTGGAAATTTTGGAAATTAGGGATCTTGGAATTTTGGGATTTTGGAGATTTTGGAAATTTGGGATCTTGGAATTTTGGAATTTTGGGACTTTGGAGATTTTGGAAATTTGGGACTTTTGGCATTTTGGAACCTTGGGGATTTTGGAAATGTGAAATCTTGGAATTTTGGAACTTTGGAGATTTTGGAAATTTGGGATTTTTGGAATTTTGGGACTTTGGGGATTTTGGAAATGTGGAATCTTGGAATTTTTGAACTTTGGGGGCTTTGAGAACTTTGGGGATTTTGATAATTTGGGATTTTTGGAATTTGCTACTTCGTGGTTTTCGGATTTTGGAGTTTTGTGACATTTTCGGTGACTAAGATACAACTGTATTCTACTTTATCAAACTTTCCGAGAAACGTGTATGATTGTTGAAGAAAGTAGCAACCTTGTAAAGTTCATCGTTTAGCAAAACGGTGTACGTGTCGGGTCGTAAAAGCTCGGTTGCACCGGTGTTTATCTCGATTTTATCATCGTCTCAAGCAATCGAACGCAAACTTTTAATGCGAAAACTTTCTCGATATTCGCGGGACACGCGTGGACGACCTCTCCAGGAAATTATAGCGTTCCAGGAGTTTAATCGCCTTTGGGAGTCGTTGCATTCAATCGTGGGCATACGGGAGAAACGTTTCACTATCATTTATAGCGCGGACTGTTAGTTATTTCAAGTTGAAACGCGGGTCATCAACCACCCACGGCATTTAGCACGCGCATAACTTTGATCAATCATTTGCCAATGGCCCTGTGTCCACTATATCCCGTTTGATTTACCGGGAGTCGAGAAAGATATATTTTTACATATTGATTACATATGTACGTATTTTTACATGTTGATTACACATGGTTAATATTTACATATTGATTACATACAGACAATATTTACATATTGATTAGAAGAAAATTAAAAATTACAAAGTTGACACGAAGAGTGTAGGAAATGAAAAAGAATCATCATTTGGGAATTTAAAATTATTTCCAGAGTATGCAGAAGTCGCGGAAAAGGTGTCCCGAAAATGAATCTCAATTAAAACGTTCCGTGCAATCCTTAGAATGCAAATGACGTAGATTCTCGTAATAAGCCGTGCTAGGTAAAGCGTCAGAGTAAATTCTAATTTCAGGGGAGAAACGTGCTCGTTCGCAATTAGGCGTTGATGGTGTCCTTTTCTCTTTTCATAGGCCACAACCGATCTTTACGGCGAGTGTACCATGACTCATAGTGGAACATCCGCTGCCGCACCGGAAGCTGCTGGGGTCTTTGCACTTGCCCTCGAAGCTAAGTGAGTATCTCACAAAATACTTGATTTATTAATATAGGAAAATTTCAGTATATTGAAAGTGTTGTAAAATTGCTTTTGACGTTGTGAATATATGATGATGTTTATTCATAATTACACACACATCAACATCCATATGCACCAAAGTTTACTCACATCCACATCCATATGTACCAAAGTTTACTCACATCCACATCCATATGTACCAAAGTTTACTCACATCCACATCCATATGTACCAAAGTTTACTCACATCCACATCCATATGTACCAAAGTTTACTCACATCCACATCCACATGTACCAAAGTTCACTCACATCCACATCCATATGTACCAATGATCACACATCCACATCCATATGTACCAAAGTTAACTCACATCCACATCCATATGTACCAATGATCACGCATCCACATCCATATGTACCAAAGTTAACTCATATCCACATCCATATGTACCAAAGTTCACTCATATCCACATCCATATGTATCAAAGTTCACTCACATCCACATCCACATGCCCTAAATTTCACCTCCACTTTAACATACATATACATCCAGATCCACGTCCACATCCACGTAGATAACTGTTTCTTCCAGAATTTCCAGAAACCGTGCGTTAAAAATGTAAAGAGCCTCGAACAGGAGTTCTCAGTTATCGAGATGCAGTGTATCGAATGCAATTTCATCAGATAACTTTCGTGGACGAAGGCGTTGAAACTTTTATACAACAGGTCGATCGATGAGTCTCGATAAATATCGAATTACCAACCGGGGTGCCGTGCTGAAATTCCTTTTATCCTCCGTTTCGGGTTAACTGTATTTTTTTCCCCTTTCGATGCACTTTTCTCCCTTTTGCTGCTCAGTTTGAACTTTTAGTTAAAAGTCAGGGTACCAGAATTGAATTTTCCCCCGTTGTTTCGCGCGGAAAAATGTATTTAAATTGTGATTTTCCAATATGGCTTGTGTATTTTCAGCGCCGTCAAAGGCATTGTTGACCCGTTTCGCTCGTGGTCTGTCGTGTGCAGGGAAAACCTGAAACAAAAATCACGTTAATTAAGTCACGTTGATCGTTGAGCAAACATTTCTGCATTCCAATATTGCTGCATGAGCGATTAAAACGGGGCTGACATATTGTCCCTCTCGAAACAAAATTTATTATTAATCGGAACAACGAGTTAACTGTTCCCGTGCAAATATTGGATAATGCGTGACGATGAAATTAGGAGAACGAGTTAATTTTAACGTATGTATGTACGTTGATGAGAGTGAACGTCGCAATTGCTTTTGGATTACAATAAATTGAGGAAGTCGACAATTTATTATGGTCGTTACGTGAAAAGGTGTCTGTATGACTCTTTTTTTATACAAGTCTCTAGCATTTTGCTATCTACATATTTTCCACATCCTTTTATCATTTTACCATTAAAATTTCATTCGCAACTTTTTCACATTTAATTATCATTATCATTGTAGATATTTTTTTAATGTTTCATTGTAAACATTTTATACATAACTCTTCAATACCTTTATTTTATATTTACATTTACTATTTAATATTTTAACCCCTTCAAATTCGTCTTTTAAATATGACCTCCGTTTAAGAATATTCGAGACTTGCTAGACACACGTCAGCATAGATTTTTCATTAGTATGGACCGTGTAACCCAGGGACAACATGTGGGAAATTGACTTAACCCCTACCCCGTTTTCCAGTGCATTAAATTCGACAAATTATAATTTAGGCGACTCATCGTAGCGTAAATAACGTTGTTTATTCCACGATATAACTCAAGGTCGACATGCATGTGCACGTTTTCGTGATCAACACGAATGTATATTAAACTTTCGAACATTAGATCGTGTCGATCGTCATCCGAAACCAATCGATGATATTAAATACTTCAATTTCTGATAATAAATTTTGAAAGCAATAAGTAGTTAGGGAGATCTTAGAAGAATCTTCGGAGTGTAAGATTCGATACATCGAAGAGTAAATGGAAGATAAAAGGTTTGGCTGAAATCGATCTTGCTAAGAATCGTCCGTTTCAATTTCAGCCCGCAATTGACCTGGCGAGATATCCAACACCTAACTGTGCTAACATCGAAGAGAAATTCGTTGTTCGACTCGAAAGGAAGATTCCACTGGACGATGAACGGAGTGGGTTTGGAATTCAACCATTTGTTTGGTTACGGAGTGCTAGATGCTGGTGCGATGGTGGCCTTGGCGAAGAAATGGAAAACTGTGCCGCCACGGTATCACTGCGAGGCTGGTTCCGTACTCGAAAATCAGTGAGTGTTTCTACATGTTACCGCGAAAATATTTAGAATAGAAGTTAGCGCAATATTTCCATAATCGATCGATGTTTCACCCTTGATCATAGTTCGGAGATTCTAACTTGAGATGACGATTTAATTCATTGAACTTTCTTAGGCAATCAGCAATCTTAGGCAATCAGCAGGAAATTTTCTTTTTCTTTTTATGGTTCATTTTTAATAAAACAAAACTAGGTTGCAATTTTGGGACTTTAGAGATTTTGGAAATTAGGGATCTTGGAATTTTGGGACTTTGGGGACTTTGAAGATTTTAGAATTTTTGGACTTCGGGGATTTTTGAAATTTGGGATCTTGGATCTAGGACTTTTGGGACTTTGGGAATTTTTGTGATTTGGAATTTTGGCATTTTTAGAATTTGGAATTTTGGAATTTTTAGAATTTGGGATTTTGGAATTTTGGACCCTTGGGAATTTGGGAATTTTGGATTCTGGGACTTTGCGATTTTGGGAGTCAAATTCGTAAGATTCCAAAATTCCGATGTTCTAAAGTCCCAAAGTCCCAGAATCGCAAATTCTCAAATTTCCAAGATCCCAGAATTCCAAGATCTCAAATTCGTAAGGTCCCAATACTGCAAAGTTTCCAAGCCCTAAAATCCCAAATTTCCCGATTCCCAAAATTCCAAAATCTCCGAAGTCCCCAAACGTCCCAAAATTCCAACTCCCCAAAGTTTCAAGATCCCAAATTTCAAGGTCGCAAAACCGCAAAGTCTCAAAATCTAAAAATCCCAAAACTCCAAACTCTGAAAAACCCGAAAATCTCAGTACCCTGAAGTCCCAAAATTCCAAATTCCCGAACGTTCAAACAGACCCTAATTAGAATCCGTACAATTAAAAATCGCTGAACGCAAAATAGTCTCTACATTCGAACTTCCTTCAGCTCCCATAACCTCGTAGCTTTTCCTTCAGCCCCCGTAACGTCGAATAGTTCATTATGTCGCTCACCGAATAAATCTGATCGCGAGGGTCGCAAAAACGTATCGTTCCCCGAAACTTTTCGACGCGATCCCCGATCGTTTCCCGTTTCGAGAAATTCCGACAGCGCGTAAATCTTGATACATGGCCGGCGGATTATTATTCGTGGATGACCAGAGAGTATCGATCTCCCTGGCTGCCCTCCTGTCGCACTTTTCCTCCGGTTACACGCTCGCCTCGTTTCACCCTGACACGGAGAAATTGCCGGCATCGCGATCCCCAAGGAAAACCGGTGCCTTTCAGAAGGTCGACAACGAATCCGACGAACGTGTATCAATTTCCTTTTTAGGGAAGTGACGAGCGACCGATCGATCCTGTTGAAAATAAAGACTGATGCCTGCGCCGGCACCGAGTACGCCGTCAACTATCTGGAACACGTGCAGGCCGTTATTTCTGTCAATGCTACGAGACGTGGCGATCTCGAGCTGTTCTTAACATCTCCCATGGGAACCAGGTAAGTGCCCGCACGCGACATCATCGATTGCCTTCATTGCCGGTTAAAATTTAACACTAAACCTACCGGTCAAATTGACCATTTAACAAGTTTGTAATTTTAAGTTAGAAAGTAAGTTTAAGGTGGCTTTTTTTTAATTCGTGTGGATTTTCACAAACATACGGAATTAATGTACACATTAATTTGCTTTTTAATTGTTTGTTCATTCATTTTTCAACTACATTTTTTATTTCAAAATACAGCTGCATTTGCGCCAGTAGGTTTAGAGTTAAACGACGATTCGCGATGTACATTTGTTGACGAAAGAATGATTTTAGGTCGATGATACTGAGTCGGAGAATAAAGGACGACGATCACAGAGACGGTTTCACCAAATGGCCCTTTATGACGACACACACCTGGGGAGAGTATCCCCAGGGAACATGGCTACTGGAGGTATATGTTACATCTTCGTTATGTCTCTGATTGCTGTTTCGCTCTTAACCTTGATTTACAATGTCAGATCACTCGTGATTCATATTACAACTTCGAACAAATTTGATTTATACAAATATATACAATTTTTAATTTCTAATTATTTATCGTTTAACTATATACAATTTTTAATTTTTAATTATATTTTGTTTAATTATATACAATTTTTAATTTTTAATTATACATTGTTTAACCATATACAATTTTTAATTTTTAATTGTGAATCGATTAACGATGTACAATTTTTTGTAGCCATCTCATTGAATGAACATTAAAGAGAATTAATATTATGAATAAATGTTAAGCTCGTTGTTGAACGAAGTTGAAATATAGCAAGGATCCGATATTAGTTTGTGAATTATGTTCGATCTAAGTAGAATTTTAATTTATGCTGTAAAATGTGTGTCCAGGTGAGCTTCAACACCCAAACTCCGCAGAAAGGTTGGATCAGGGAGTGGACTCTGATGTTGCATGGCACCAGAGAGCCACCTTACACCGGACTTCCGGCGGCTGATCCTCACTCGAAACTGGCGATCGTAAAGAAGGCACACGAAGAACGTTCGACCGCGATGTAACCACTGCGAACTCCATGATTCCGAGGAACGTTCATATCGAGAAAGAATGGAAGAAAGAGAGAGATGGAACGAGAGAAAGAGAGATAAAAATAGAAAGAAGGAGAGAGATACGTTTACGCGGCTAGTCTTTATTATTTAAGGATCTCATTTTTACAGGAGTGAAAATTCGAACGCAATCGCCATGCCGTGTTTCCGTGATCGTTCGTTTGCACCATCGAGCTTCGCGATCCTCCGCCATTTTTAATCTCGATTACGATTAATAATCCTCACTGAACAATCTCGATTCAATTACGTTCGAATTTTTCAACGATCGTTCATAATATCAACTTTGTGTGATAACAACATACGTACCATATGTTTGCCCGAAAATCGATAGATTATATTATTATTATTAATGTTAACACTAGAACTACCAACGAGTCAAAATGACTGGTTTCGGGTTTGACAATTTATGTCATAAAATTTTGTGGCCGTCGTTTTGTCAAAATATCTGTCATGTTTTATTGAGCTAATGAATGGTTGTATATGATGCTGCAATATTTATTTATTTATTTATTTTTCTACTTCATTTTCAATTCTAAATGAAGTATCCATTTAATATTGGTATTTCTAGTGTTAATGGACGATGAGCGAGTTTTATTGTAATTGATAGACGATATTTATTATTGATTAGTGACGGACGTTGACGAGATACAGGAGAGTCGAGACGGTGTGATTGTTTTGCAAATGTCAACACGTTGATTGCCATAGCGAAAATGAACATGTGTAGCGAAACATGCGTTAAAGGTCATTTGAACTTTCAATCTGCTGTCTTATATTCTTGGTAAACGGTAATGGAATAGTATGGTGATACTATTATTGGTGTTACTGTACTTTACTGATGGTAATTATACTACTAGTACAGTAAGTGTTTGTATAGTACTTGTATCAGTAGTATAGTAATGATATAGTGATACTACAGTAATTAGTATTAGTATGAAAGTTACTAATACTAATAGTATAGTAATACTAATCAACTTTTCTCCCACCTTTTTCAAATTACTGCTTTGCTTTAAGGAATGCGCAACTCCTGTTTAGAAATGTATACAGGTATTAAAACCTCTATGAAAGTTTAGTATACCTACAGTCATATTTAATATACTATAATCATTCGTGTATTATCCAATCTTCCTCTATCTCTCTAATTTAATCTATATCGTTCTGAAATTTGCATATTGTCACGTTAATATGAGGTTCTTCAAGGTTGAACATTGAACACATCTTTAACACAATTTAATAACATAAAAATATTCTAAGATAGCGTTTAAATTAATTTGAAATTCACTAAAAACACGATGATAAAATTTTCCTTTTATCCTTGATACAAAATGGCTGGTGCCTTTAACAGAGTTAATCTAGATTAATCAAAAAGAAATCATAGTTCAAAACAAGGGTCCTAGATTACCCTCAATTCCTTTCCCCAAATTAATCAGCAAACTCGATCGATACTTCAGATCAATACATAAATTGTGCGAAACTTCGAGTGCAGGACACCGCAGTGATTTTCATGGCAGTCAACGTGTTAATCTAACTTTATGTACAATCCTAAACTTCTTTCGTGAGCGTCTTATCAATAATTAGCTACTTGATTGAGCCTCAGTAGCTGTCCGAAGATCGTAGACACCAAAAAACGATACTTACCAACCGAAAATCCAAAGATCTCTATTTTGTTCTTTGCAAAAGGTACTTTCTTCGAAAGGAAGAAACATCGAACACAAAATTTCGACGAATGGGTTCAGACAGTTAACAGAACAAACGCGAAACGTGTTATCGGCGTAAAATACGGCCAATGCCAAAGAGTCTCTGTCGGGAACAATAAAAACAAAAATCATTCGGTATAGTCCTCGCAACTCGACGAGCCCGTCCGTATCAAATGATAAATTCTTAGCCGAGTTTTTAGCGCGTGTCGAGTTGAGAGTGGCTGTTATTATAGTAAACGGAAACGATCAGACGGGAACACCGATGGTCCACGCGTGCCAACGTTTCTTTCTTGGATCTCTCGGAGAAAGCTTCGCGAAGAATACGAATTCTTTTGGATAATATATCTGTCGTAGACTATTAGATATTCAACTATATATATGTGTATATGTATATATATATGTATATGTATACACACGCACGTATTCGCTTTTTCAGGGAGGCCGTTGTACGCAAGTTTTGCCTCCCTAAGTGACACTCGATGGGTTTTCCGATATCTTTTACAGATAATCGATTTTAGATTTTGGTTTCTGATATTGTTGGAGATAAAGCGAATATTTCTGTAACATTACGGCCAAATAGTATAGAAATTATTATTGCTCATGCCATTCGGTATATTATTGGTAGACAATTTATATTTACTCTCACATTTATATTTACACTTATATTTATATTTACTCTCATATTTATATTCACTGTCTCATATTTATATTGACTCTCTTCTATTTATCTACACTCTCTTAAATATCTAGAAACGTGGATCAACTATTGTTTTATGCTAATTTTTGAACAAACTTGATGAACACCATAATCGACCAATATGCTTTCATCTAGCATAATCGTACATAATCAACGAAAGTATCATTTTAAAAGTACCAAGTTTCTCTGCCAAATTATACAAAGTCTTCCTAACAAGTAACTGTATAAACTTTCAGTAAATCGGATATGAAACTCTGTGTTCCTCTATCGAATTCAATCGGGACACTCGAATGTCCTACAGAAATTTGCAAGTACATATCGTTGTCTTAAGAACATATTGTTCGTTAAAGACATTGAAAGAGACCCGAGTTCTTCCTGGCCCAATCATATCGATCGTAGAGTTTCTTACGAATAAACGAAGCTTTAATTTCTAATTTCTTAATTAGATTAAATTAAATTAATATTAAGTCCAATTTCTTGCCACTTAGGGAGGCAACATGTATCTTCAGTGTGATTTTTTCTCGAGAATTTTGTATAAATTATTTACGAGTACGGCGAAGAATAAATATTGATTATTCGATCGTGCTAAATTTACGGTGATCGGTAACCTTTTTCATGATACGGGAAAATAGTGCTTGAAGAACAATGTGTTACGACCGTTAGACGTTTTTCTCTTCGATAAACTAATTAAACATATCCACGCGTCTCGGATTCTTCGCATTACGCACAAAGTAATTCTAATAGTAACGATTTTCTACGAAATTCACTTGCGTACTTAGGGCGATGGCCATAAGTATCTAGGATTTTAAACGAGAATATCTTTTGCTTTGAACGGAAGTACACGTGTATCATTTATTGAATCTTGTATTCTGGAGATTTTTGGCTATTGCCTCTTACGATATGTCGGTAGCAAGTCGAGGTCAAAGACCTCATCATATTTTAACGTTCTTTGGAAGAAATCTACACGTAGCATGAAAAAGATACGTGTTCCACGTTCGCACGCATGGACCACACTCACAATCAAGGCTTATACAAACTTTCTTTTCTTTTGTAAACTTTGTTAGCTTCATATAATTTATTAATAACGTACGATGCTTCTGTGAAGTTTGTTTTACGGTTTTCATTTAATATTTTTAAAATATATGTTGTTGTTTCTAACTTTTTTATTTAATATTTATTCACTATTTAATTAATATTTATTTAATATTTATTATTTAATGTTTATGAACAGTCATTAGCGATTTCCTATAAAAATTACTACTCACTTTATATTTCATTGAAATGCGCTCTATGCAAGGATATCATTTAAATTGTTATTGTTGTCATCTTCTTAATTTATTTCGAGCTTTCCGAAATTATGCGAATGTCGTTTTAATATATCCTCGTTTTACTCCAATGGTCTGTATTTTATGATTAAAGTTCTGATTGGATAAAAAATGACGAAAGTCGGATATTAATCATAAAATATTACAATGTTGTTTTCGTTCGTTAAAACGTCACCGTTTTCATTGATCAAAGAGTCATAGGTTTCGATAGTTAATGATTCACCTTTGGATATAATAAAATTTAAGTATACTACGATCAATATGAATTACTCTTTCGAATTTTTAATCGCTATTCTAACGAAAGGTGGGGCGTTGATGACAAATATCGTGCGTGCGGACGATTTATGCGTCTCCGCGATATTGTACACCCGATTTCGAGAAAGCAACTTCGATGTAATCATTCAACTATTTACACGATCGTCGTGCAAGCTTATTTCCTTCGTGAAACAGCTGGTTTTGTGCTTCGGTATCGATCGATTCGTAGAGTGGGACTAAATCGATTTGGAACTATTAAGGACTGGGTTCCTGATAATACGGTCGTTCATACGCGACCATATACATATTCATGTCTTATAAATATCGTATTAAAAACACTAACAATGTTTAAAATCTCGAACGATATAAAAGGAAAACGGGACTCGTTGCAGACAGTCGACCAATGCGTATAAAGCTCATCATTGACATAGATTGATTCCTTGCCTTATAATTAATATCATTATCGTACATAATTTTGAACATTGCATGTAACCATAATGTAATTGAGACTTCGAGAAATATTTCAGAAAATTTTTAGATTTTTTGAGAACTTGTAGAACGTGCGATTTTCTGCGAAAGGTTAATAATTTATTTCTAGACGATTAATGATAATTTGAATGTACGTGATTTTATTGATGCAGGAAGGAAGTGAAATTTGTTAGTCAGGGATTTCATAAAATATCAGATTATCAAAATATTGAGTATCCGGAGATAGACACTGTTGAAATCAGCGTACAATTAAATTCATCATGAGGCAAGGGTCAACGAAAACGTTGCACTGCATTCACGAAACATCGATTATTTCGAAACACGAAATGATTTGGCCAACAGCAGCTGCCATTGCAAATTAAACGAATCCGGAGAATCCTCGATTTTTAGATTGCGAAGAGAATAGAGAACAATATGTATGGTAATATCTAGAAAGAGCGCGAGAGAGAGAGAAAGAGAGTGTGAATGTGATGGAGAGAGACGTATAAGAGGGAGAGTATACAATATACATACATAAGAACTAAAGATGAAAAGGAACAAAAAAAGAGAAGAAAATTATGTATAGATACTAATAGATATATAGAGATCGGAGTGTTGGAAGGTTATGCATTGAACAGGATAAAAAGGATAAACAACGTCAACAAAAAATACAAATTATATACATACATACATACATACATACGTATATATATATATATAAATATATATAGTTGAAATGAATTTAATCAATCTTATTCTGTACGCGATGTACGTGGATGAATAAAGTCTTTATTTTTTGGCCTGCATCGTTTTTATATGCTGTACCCGAGATCCGATCACGATGTCACCCATTTTATTTATACGTTTGCAAATTTGGGACTTGGGGTTTGTGGTCTTTGGGGACTTTGAAAATTTCACGTTTTGGGATTTTGGGGTTTTGAGACTTTGGGCCTTTGGAGTTTTGGGACGTGGGGGGTTTGCAATGTTGGCACTTGGGGTTTCTGGATTTTTTTGGGGGGCTTCGGGTTTTTGGGATTTTGAGATTTTAGATTTTAGAATTTTGAGAATTTAGGAATTTAGGAATTTTGGAATTTTGGGATCTTGGGTTTTCTGGATTTTTGAAATTCGGGAATTTGGGGATTTGGGGATTTAAGAATTTAGGATTTGGGAATTTGGAATCTGGGATTTCGGAATTTGGGAATTTGGGAATTTGGGAATTTGGGAATTTGGGAATTTGGGATCTTGGGATTTCCGGATTTCCGAAATTCGGGGATTTGGGGTCTTTGGGGACTTTGTAATATGGAAAATTGCGAATTTTGGAATATGGGAATTTGGGAATGTGGAGATTTTGGAATTTTGTGGTTTTTGAGAATGTAGGGATTTGAAACTTTAGAATCTTGAGGCCCAGAAATCTTCTAATTACATGACCCACACAATATCATGCACATTCAACATATTCCACAAATAACGTAATAATCTAATCGTGAATTTTATATAACAATCTAGTCACTCAATCATAGAATATTTCTTCTATTTAGCTCAAAAAATGCGAAAATTGCAAAAAAAAATATCGATCAAGTCGCTTGTTTTTCATAAAGAAATTTCACGAAATTTTAAAGTATAATTTGAAAATCGTTTGATGGACAGATAATTCCGTTATTCAAAGGGTGAAAAGTGCATATTACAGAAGATCGTCGAAGGGTACTAATGCATTCTAATCGTATTAGAACTAAGTAGATATTTGGTATCAACGTAGTAAAGCTTCGTCGTCGAGGTGGAATCGTTTCGTTTCGAGAATACGGCTTCCTGCAGATCCATATCGATTTGCCAGCATCATACGAGTGTTTCCGTTTCTTTGCCAATGCCAATGACGAGTAAATCGTGCGATTACTCGCCCTTGATTCTAAAAACATTCGACGGATTACCGAAGATCGATGTTCGTCTGGTGAAATTACTTCTAGCACCCAGCCATCGCGCTTCGTAGTAAATCACTATAGTTATCCGTCGTAGCAAATCGCTATTTCATCGATGAACTATTACTACAATAACATAGATTTTGTCATTCGATACAGGAAATTTGTAAAATAGCTAGGTAGTTTTAATGTTAAAAAATGACTGATACCCTAATTTTTTTAATCTTCAATCTTTACAATTTTCGTATTTTCAGGTTTCTTAATTTTCGACTCTCTAAGCCAAAAATTTACGAATTTCCTAATTTTTCACTTTTAAAAAGTCTATGTTCCCTACTATCTGCAATTCCGATTTCACAATTTCCGGAATCTCTAAATCACTAATTCCACGAATTTCCAAAATTACAAATATTGCAAGTTTCAAAATTTGCAATTTTCTACATCCTCGTGTCTGCGAATTTCCAAATCAAAAAATGACTCTCCACCGTATCCTCGTTCACCCAGATTCATTATTACCGAAGAAGTTTCGTTTTATATCGGTGAAATCAATTTCGGTAATTTTAAAAGGCTTTCCAATCGATGTCACGAATATATTTCCTGATAATAATCGTAAACGAGCAAGCTGGAACGTCGATGACTGCGAAAACTTGGCCGAATTCGGTCAAGATGGAATATATTAATGGATTGTTTGCACTTGACAGCGGAACGATTTATTGTACTTTGATTTTTTGTTTTTTTTTTCCCCTGATTCACGACCTGAAATAATTTCTGTGTCGCGTTCCAATTATCGATGAGCGCGGCAAATTTAGTGGACGAATTCTATAGCCAAAATCGAATTTTAATTACGATCGAAGATTATGTCTAAATCTTTCAATTTCTCTATTTCCAAAATTCTATATTCTCCATTTCCATCAATTCTGATTCCCAAATTTCCACAATCACCAAAGTCACCAATTCCTCCGATTCTCCATGTTCCCAAATCTGCCACTTTCTACATTCCTTAAATCTACAAATCCCAAAATTCTCAAATTTCCGAATTTCTAAATTTCCAACTTTCTACATTCCCCAAATCTACAAATCCCAAAATTCTCAAATTCCCAACTTTCTACATTCCCCAAATCTACAAATCCCAAGATACTCAAATTTCCAAATTTCTACATTCCCCAAATCTACAAATCCCAAAATACTCAAATTTCCAAATTTCTAAATTTCCAACTTTCTACATTCCCCAAATCGACAAATCCCAAAATTTTCAAATTTCAAAATTTCTAAATCTCCAACTTTCTACATTCCCCAAGTCTACAAATCCTAAAATACTCAAATCTCCAAATTTCCAACCTTCCAACTTTCAAAATCCCGAAATTCTCAAAATTCTGAATTTTCCAATGTCGCGGATCTCGATTCTCCGAAATTTCCCAAGATCGAATTTTAATTACCGTCGACACCCAGAACGGCAGAAACAGCTGTGTCTAATACGACACACGATGACGCGGATTATCAAGGATATTAATTATTCCTTTTGCCGTAACGAAATGGCTGCCTGTTTCGAGTTACCGGCTTGACAGATTGTCATTGATCCGAGTAATTAACTGCTTTGAGAACGGATCGTGAGCTCTGCCAATTTGCATAATTGGGTCGCCGTTGTTAAAACGTTATTTACAACGGTTCGTTAAATTTAACGGCAACCTTTCGACCATTAGTTACGCATTCATCGAATCTCGACGCGAAGGAACAAATTTCTTATTAGTTGCAGGATTGAAATCTTATTAACTAATTACCTAATCTAATTACATTAATAATAACTAATGATCCAATGGACTTTACTTGAATCATTTTTATCCGTGGAAGTATAAGGAGTGACTGAAACAATATTCGACGTGACGATGAATTAGAATATGTGATCACCACGCAACAGATTGAAGTATGTCGTGGGGTTGAAATACAGCACACGAGGGTGAAATACAATGTTTGGTTCAAATGTGTGTTGCAATATTACAAGGGATTGAAATACATACGTGGAGAAATATAATATATTTATGTAACACGTTGAAATATACAACACGATGATATGGAAATAAATAATAAATAACGCGTCGAAGTAGAACGCAAAGAAATATCATATGTGGTAGATGGGGTCATTCTGAACAACTTCTTCATTTGCAAAAATATCGTATGGGGCTTCATAACACGTTAAAAGACACCATAACTATAATCAACCCCCGGCAACCTCACTTACTCAGAATAAATAAAAGTCGGCAATAAAACAAAGGCGTTCCAAGATACTTTATCGCATAATCATTCTGGTTGTACGTTAACCGAACGTCACCGATCGCGAAATCGTTTTTAATCTGCCTTTTCAAAGTAAATTTCTCAACGCTGCTCGCTAGCATATCGAAAGCAATTTCATCGACTAATTGACAATTACTCGCAATTCTCAACGTTTCATACGCTCGTAGGAACGAAAAGACAAGTTTTTCGAGCACGTTGCTCTGCTCATATTGCTCTCGTAAATTCGTGATATTCGCGTGACAACCACTCGTCCGGCGGGGATCAGGATAACAAACGAGCGCGGTCAAAAAACGCGAGTATCGCGTGAACTGGACCGGGTGAAAAAAAAAGAAAAAAAATAAGATATCGTCGGCATTTCATTAGCCCGACCTATACATTTTCACGTCTCCTCTGTGTGTGTACGGTCCAGAAAGAATATTGCCAGTGATCGATCATCGAGCAGAATATAATTGTTGCTCGTGTTCTACGAAAGATGCTTAAAATGTTGCAGAATTTAATTACTTCCTTTGTATGCGGTCATTCGTTTGCATGTTTTATGGGAAAATTATTTCTGTAGCATTTATATCTTAACAATTTTCGTATTTTCGAGTTTCTAAATTTTTGACTTTCCGAGTTTGAAATCTGCGAATTTCCAAATTCTCAAATTTTCGTATTTATAAATGCACCAATTTTTCAATTTTTCAAATTCGATATTCTCCACTTCCAAAAATTGTGATTCGCCAATTTCCAAAATCACCAAAGTCACCAATTCGTCGGATTCTTTGTATTCCCAAATGTCCCAATTTTTAAACCTCCAACCTTCTTCATTCCTCAAATCCACAAATCCAAAAATTCTCGAATTTCCGAATGTCTGAATCTTCCTGTTCTCGATTCATCCAAATTTCACCGTCTCCGACATCCCACATCCTCGAACCACTAAACCTCGAATTGCCCAACACCCCAAAATCTCTAAACTCTCGATTCCCCGTCATATATCGCCGACAATCGAGTAGTCCGCCACGGTACCGCCACACGGATTAATTAAGTTATCGCTTCTGTTTTCACACCGCGTAAAACCGAATATTCCCTAGGGAGAGGTGCACAAAGATTGTCGAAAAGGTGCCAAAAATCTTAGTCCGTGGAGGCTGCAGGTCGAATGTGGGCCAAGCCGTGCTGTAACGCGGAGTTTCAAGGAACGCCACAAGGCAAAGGGAGATTCTGACGTCAGCTCATTAAAGCCATCGTGAATTTGTCTGTAGGCAATGTTTCCAGGCAGATAACAGAAACCGCGTTATATCGTTCGTCCGCGTCTCGCTAATTCGCCGCACGGCGATTAAACGCATGCTCGCGGATCCACGCGATCGTTCGATAAACGCGAAATAAGAATGGCGAACGAAGCGCACAAAATTCGTTCGCCTCTTTCACCTTGACATTTGTAGGAGGCCGTTAATGATCCTCTAATCGATCGCGAACTTCACCGACAATTCACGGACAAAACAGCTATAATTTTCCTTTAAGTACTTCAAGGTGTTCCTTGAATTTCTTCCGTTATAGACGGTTTTCCTCGTTTCGGAACCAATCGAATGCGTTCGTATTTGATCATTTATGGTCGTGGACGAAGCGATTGTCATTTTTTAAAATGGAGAGTTGACTTATCACAAAGGATCTTCGAGCATCACGGACAATATTGTATTATATTACATTTTTTATAGACTATATGAAATAGTGTTCTTCGGGAATTTTATTTAATAATCGTGTCATTTGATTTTTGGGACTTTGAAATTTTTGAATTTTGGGGATTCCGGTGAATTCGAGGAGTTTGGAGACTTTGGGAACATTGAGAATTTGAAATTTGAATATTTGGGACCTTGGGACTTTGAAGTTTTGGGGTTTTGGGACTTTGGAGTTTTAGGAATTTGGGATTCTGGGACTTTTGGAATTTGAAAAATTGGGGACTTTGAGAGTTTTGGAATTTGGAAATTTAGAATTATGAGGCTATAGAATTTTTGGACTTTAGGAGTTTAGGAATTTTGGAATTTTGAAATCTTGTGACCCAGTGCCCCCAGAATTATACGTCCTATACAATACTATCTCCTATACAACATACCCCATAAATACCATCCAACTATATACAATATCACAATATTTATAATGTTGTATATACAACACGAAATAGGCTATTTCATGAATTTTCCACAATAACTAAGTAATGTAATCATCAAATACCTCCTCTATTCGGCGCAACAAATGCAAAAACTACAAAAGAACATATCCAGTTCTTCCAGAAGTAAACTTTCCAAATTTCAAAATACAATTTAAAAATCGATAGACAGATAATTCCTTTATTCCAGTGGTGAAAATTGCACACTACACAGGAACATTCTAATTTCGTGGACCCCAAGACAAACTCACGGTAAAGCGATCAATTCGAAACGCAAACGTATCGCTGGTATCGTGCTGTATCTCGTTATCAATTCTGTGGCTAATGACAATTGTGGAATGAAGCGGAAGAAAAGATTGGGGGGCAGGAGGGAGAAAGGGAGCGGGCAGTTAACGCGAGAGGGGTGGGACAAACAGAGGGGCTGGTGGGGGTTGGTTGAGAGAGAGACAGAAGAGGGGATAGAAGGAGACGCGAAACGGTGGTTGAGTTCAGTCCGCGTGTTACCCCCAGCCGTAAAGCAGGGTCGCGTTTTCTTTACTTCCGGTTGTCTGCTACTCAAAGAGATTAGGCGAAATCGTGACGTACCCGTGACACGTTTCGATTATATTTTTTTCGGGGTATCGGTGAGCAGTGTACCGGAAGTGACACGAGGTATCAGTGAAAACGAACACGGGGAAAATTTAACGGGGACGAGAAACAACGTTCTCGTTGGATATTTAGCAAGGTAAAAATTTTCATTTTTTTTTTTATTTCATTATCGGGTCGTAATATGGATATTTTTTTGAATGGAATCGTTGGAAGATTGGTTGTTTGTCCAACACGCCTAATGATAATCCGATTTTATGAAATTAACTGTGTACCGCGGCACTGTTAAATGTTGCTGTAATTAATAGCATTAGTGTTATCGATTTTAGTTATAATGTAGGCAGATGCTGATGACTATTAATTTATGGTTCGAGGGTGCTACGGATACTGATGAACATGTGTAACAATGCCGGGATCCGGGGAATTAATTACTGGCGAATTCATAGCTTTTGTTAACAATGGAAATGTATGAAACGTAATTTTCATGTTGATCTTTCCTGTCTGATATATTGTGCGATCGGTATTGGAATATTTTGTACAGTTTAATGCGAACTATTTTATTTTGTTGTAAAGAGTCACTGGAGTTATATTAAATAGTCACTATAGATACGATCATTTGTGGATATAAATGATTTGTTATTCTATGTGGACGGTTATGACAGCGACGTTACCGAGATGTTGCCTTTTCTAATAATTTCTCCACACTGTATTATGATATTTGAGGTATTAGTCCCTGTAGACACTCTGTCAGTGACCGTGTTAATTTTCCCAAGCATAATTATTCCATTGGATTATATTTGGGGTATTAATCACTGGAGACTCCCTTGTAGTGAACCTGTTAATTTTCGCATACGCAGTAACCATTGCATTACATTATATTTGAGTCATTAATCACCCGAGACACCATAACGGTCAACGCGTTAACACACTCTGGAGTACCGTATGTATGTAGAATTAGAATGTTCCAAAAATAACAGCAAGCTATAAGCATTGCTGTTTCATAAATATTAAAAAAATTACAGCGAGTTTCTCCTTCATTAATATTCTAAAAATTACAGTAGCTTGCTATTTTATAAATACCATACAAAAATTATGGCAAGTTATTATTTCATAAATATTTCGAAAATTATAGCAACTTGGTATTTTATAAATGTTTAAAAATTACAATAATTTGCTATTTTATAAATATCCCTGCTATAAATATCCTATAGCAAATTACTATTTCATAATTATTTTAAAAATTATAGCAAGTTGCTATTTTATAATTGTTCTAAAAATTACAGTAACTTGCTATTTTACAAATATTCTAAAAATTATAGCGAATTGCTGGTCTACAAGCATTTCAAAAATAACCATAAATAATAATTTCAATCGAAGAAAATCGTGGGAAAATTTTCGGTCAACGAACCCTGAAACATAGTGTTCGTTTGTTCGAGACTTGGAGAACAACCTTGAAATCTTGGAGATGGTTGTTCGACACCAAAATACAGAAATCGGTGGCTCGAGAATATTGTACCGGATAGGTCAGTACAACGTTGACTTTGTCGAACAAGTTTTTCGATTCGAGGTAGATAACAATCGATGCGTGCAGAGAAAACAAGAAGTACGAAAACCCTGGCGTTTTCCGCTACACGGGATTCACTTCCGTTTGAAAAGTTTCGTTGGTTGAGCGCGCGAACTTTCGTCACGATATTTCCAGCCGGTAAACTCGATTTGATTAGAACCCACCAAACAATCACCGCAAAAAATTAACTGAAAATATCAACAATGAAAAAATAAAACTTTCGTCTCTTCCATTCGTGATTTTCATTTTTGAAAAAGAAAAAAAAAAACGACGCAATTTCTGTTAGTAGTTTTCAATTATCAACGTGAAATACATTTTGTCAATCTTCTGTCATGGTATTTTTCAGGTCCTACAATTTTGTAGCTAAATAACGTGTATTAAAAAATGTATGTGTGGTAAAAAGATACATGTAAATATGTATAAACACCTACTGAAAAATTTTATATTATGATACATTTTAAGAGATCTTATAATATCATAATTAAATAACACGTATAGAAATAATCTGTACAATAATTGCGTACTTGATACAAGTACAAATTGTTGCATACGTATTGTATCAAATAATGCCTAAAAACTAATGCATATTAAATAATCTGTACAATAATTGTGTACTCGATACAAGTACAAATTGTTGCATACGTATTGTATCAAATAATGCCTAAAAACTAACGCATATTAAATAATCTGTACAATAATTGTGTACTCGATACAAGTACAAATTGTTGCATAGGTATTGTATCGAAATGCGAATATCTCCGTCGAAGAGCAATTAAATCGATCTCAGAAAACGGAGAGGCATTTATAGGATCGCATACAAATTTCCCGAGAAGGAATCGGTAGTCGATGATTCAATGCGAATAAAAAAACAAAAGTGAGGGAAAAAGTTTCTATCGTGGATTTACGTTTAACGTTCGATCCGTCTCGATCTGGTTCGTTTGCATTATTCTTCTCGTCCGTCGTTCCGAGGCCTCAATCACGTACTCCATTGACTGGAAAATGTAATCCCTCATCGGCCCTGAATATTTTTATCCCGTTGCAAAAAATAATCCGTGAATAATATCGTCTTCGTACTTGTCGTTCCTATGAATAAACTATACCGACGCGTCTGTTGTCCTTTTGCCGAGTGCTTTTAGCTCGGTATATCGCCAACGGCTGTGCTCGAAATTCTCCTAATCTCTGCTGATCGATTGCTTGACATATCGGCAAACAATTTTGCCGCGAACAACCTTCGAAATTAGTTTGTTCTATTTCTACGACAAAAATATAGACGTGTATCGAGCACGTTGCTCTTTACAAGTAAAAAAAAAGATGCGGAGGAAGAAACTTGTTCGATCTTTAGGGTAACCGGTGCAGTGATCATTGCATTCGGTACAGGTGTGTTATACTATATAGTTGCACTTGAAAATGTTAGTATCATGTTTTGTAACGTTAACTGTTGTATGAACAAATATAATAGTTGGATTGGTACGAGGTGATAATCACGCGTTAAATTATTGTCTAATGATTAGTTGTATTATTATACAATGTACGTTATGAGTTATAAAGAGACGGTTAGAATTTACACGAGCCGAATTACCACGCGCCGAGTTACCACAAGTTGAATTCCTACGATCCGAGTTAGCACGAGTCGGATTACCACATGCCGAATTACCACGAGTTGAATTAACAGGCGCCGGAATTACCACGCGCCGGAATTACCACACGCCGAATTACCACGCGCCGAATTACCTCGCGCCGAGTTACCACAAGTCGAATTACCACGATCCGAATCAGCACACGTCGAAGTACCACGCGCCGAATTATCAAGATTCGAATTACCACGCACTGGACTACCACACGCCGAATTAGCACATCCCGAGTTACCACGCGCCGAATTACCATGTCCCGAGTTACCACGCGCTAAATTACCACGTGCCGAATTACCACGTTGCAAGTTACTACGTGTCGAATTACCACTCGTCGAATTTCCACACATCGAATCACCACGTGTCGAATTACCACGCGTAGAATCTCCACGCCCTTAATTATCACGCATGGAATCACCACGTGTCGAACTCTCATACATTGCAATATATCACTACTCCAGAAACTGTCTGCTACTACCTCTTCACCCACGTCAACGATAACTCGCCTGCATTCACCAACAAAGTAAAGCGGCACTTAAAATAATGGTCCCGCGGGACCATTTATAAAACCGTAGTTCTAGATACAACGAAGTGTTAACAAGAATAACTTAATTACACGGTTAATGAATTAAGCTTATTGTTTCGCGCGAATTACTTTGCAACAAGTAGATAATGCCTGGTTACACGTTGCGTGATCACGTTAGTGCGATAAAGCTGCGGATGCCATGCAGGGAATAAGACGTTATCTAGAATAGTTGAACGATTGTAGGTCATAGAAAAAATGTGGTGGTAGGGACATCGTTATCGGTGGCTCCGCTTTAACATCGTACTTTAATCCTTGGGTTGAAGGTTAAGGCATTCCAACCAATAAACTGTACGTTCGTACTACATAGACACCGTTGGCGTGATACCAGGACCTCGATACTTCTCTCTTTTTTTTTAAACGAAAAACACATAAGCTCGAGGGCCGGCCATCTCGCAAAGTTCCATTTCATTTCTGCGTCATCTGTATTCGGGTGACGCGTGAATTATCACCGGAACCCATTTGTGAGCGATGCTCTTTATTCGATTATGAACGATTTTAGCGTGTGCGGGAAAATGTGTCAATACGCTCGACCCGCGTACACTCTACCGGGTGTCTGATCAATTTCCGATTCAATTTCTATCTATTAATATGTTAGTCGAGGCACGATTTGCGAAGAAACAATTCGGGGATTGGTTGTAGCTCGCAAAGACCACGTTCAAAGTGTGTACATCAACGTTAAAAAATTTCAATGGTTATTAATTATTGTTTACAGATTCGAGAGAAAGGTTCGAGCCGAAAATAATCGATGCAGGGGTCAAAGAGGAAATTACGGGTGCAAATCGGCTGATTCGTCCGTCGCAGGTTCGACGGGGCGGGTGTTAGGGTGTCGGGTGCCCTCGAACGTCTCCTTTAAGGGGGTTCAAGGTTGGCGGGCATTAGGGAGCGGGTGTTCCGAGGGACCCGGCAAATGTGGCTCTGTGCACGGTGAGCCGGGGTTACGGGGGCCGCGGGGCCCGTGGCGGCGGGGGTAGATCTCGTAGCGAAGCAAGCGTGAGGCTACCCTTGAGTCCTCGCACTCTGTGCGCCCCTGGGGCCGGAGCTGGAGCACATGTGCACCCACAGGGCGTTGCTCCGGGCGCGGCTCCTACAGCGCCGACCGCTCCTGGAACCGGAAACAACCCTACGGGACCTGCCACCGACGACGGATCCGGCCTTCCTGACGAACCGATGGTACGTCTTCAAATATTCATACAAACATAAACAGGGACAAAGATGTTCGCACACTTGAAATGTAGAAATTGTGGGAAATTTAATTCTTTCAAACAAGAGTTTAGAATAACATGTTCATACGTTGTGGTGAAAATATATGGGTATAGGGATGTACATACACTGTCATCTTAATCATGAATCCATATAAAGTTATTTCTGTACGAATTTCTCGGCTAACAAAACATTATTACATATTATTGTATATAATGATAAACATAACGATATATAACATGTGTATCATACATGTATCACACATTCATTGTATGTATGGCGATACAAAGTAAAAATATACATATATTAATGATACATAATGATGAACAATGATATGTATAATGTTAAACATATCATTATATCTATGTCAATGTGACCTTGTTAATTTTTCCTTGAGTCTATATACGGTGTGTGAATGATATGTAAATACGAAAAAAGTGTGATGGAAATGAAACGCCATGGGACCGACGAGGTTTCGATATCTGTATAAGTGGCAATATAATGAAAGTCTATTACTCGGCGAACCAGTCGGATCCTCCTGTCTTCTCAGTCTCTTTTCCTCGGTAATCCAGCACCGTGTTGACATTCCATTTTCACCCGACATTTCTTTTCCATTTCGTCAGTGTTTTTCCTTTAAACGAGGTCTCCGACCGTATTCTCTCGTCGACGTTGTTTAGCACAACCCTTTCGAACTCTCCACGTTTTTGTCCACGTAGCGCGTATATACATACATGCACACAACACGGTAAACACCGACGCCTCATCAGCATTAAACGCCACTTAAAGCGAAGCACGTGTCGCGTGCAAAGTGGAGGAGCGTTCTTCTCATCGGTGTAACGTGTTCTGCCATCAGGTACACGTCGAGAGGGCCGTGCAACAGGGTACCTGGATATGCTGCGTGCCGTGTTACTGGCTACGAAGAAGCAAAGCCGTGCACAAGGCGTTGCTCACGTTCGCCATGCTACTTGTCACGAGCCTACTCGTCACCAGTCCCGTGCTCTTCCTTATCACCACTCTGCCCGAGGGAGAGCAGCCCCGAGAATGCGCACCCCTGGTGAGTAAATCGATCAAACCGTCGAACATATGGCCTTTCGGGGACTCTCCCTTATGTTATTACGTTAGATCCTCCTCCACATCGTTCTTCAAGATCTTTGTCTTAAGGTAGATCCTTTTTCATATTACTGTTGGGGTAGGTTCACTCGCAGAGGTTAGGCCAGATCCACTTCATCTTAGGCTGGATTTTTTAGATATCACTCTTAGGCTCAATCCATCTGGATCTTAGGTTGGATTTTTACGTATCACTCTTAGGGTCAATCCTTCTGGATTTTATAGATATAACTGTTGGGGTCAGTCCATCTGGATCTTAGGTTGGACTTTTTAGATATTACTCTTAGGGTCAATACTTCTGGATCTTAATTTGAGACTGAACTTTTTAGATGTTAAACTTAGAGGCAATCTTTCTGAATCTTAATCTTATTTTGATAGGTTGGACACTTTTGAGTATTATTCTCAGGGTGAATCTTTCTGGATCTCAAGTTTAGACTGCATTTTCTGGAGATTACACTCAGGGCCAATCCTTCTGGATCTTAATTTTAAGTTAGACTCTTTTAGATAATTACTCCTAGGGTAGTTCCTTGCTTACTCATTCCTTAGAGTGGATCCTTGTGGACCTAGAGCGAGATTCTTGTAGCTCATGCATTTGTTGCATCGGTCTTAATGAACTATATTCATGAAGATCATCTCGATGTCAACTTTCGTAGAAGAACATTTCAGAAGAACATTTTAGAAGAACATCGTAGCAGAACATTGTAGATATTGCTCTCGAATCCTCAGAGTCTGTTAGACCAGCGTCGCTATGGGACCAGTCTGCAGAGTTTTCGTAACACCGGTCCCGTTATCCGCGCGATAAATTCCGAGTTAATCCGCGTATCAACCGCATCGTTGCACGTTCGCAAGAAACGTCGCGATAACGTTCGTTACTTCTTAGCGGTTCTCTAACGGTTTCTTTCGACGAATTAAGCTGCCAGGTTCGTCTGGTCGCGGCGACGAGGTTAGGTTAATGTTCCGCGAGGAGCTTAAACGCGAGTAGGTGTAGGTAAAAGTGTCTCGTTGCGAAGTGTGCCAGCAGAGAAAGAAGATGCACAAGAAAGAGCGATACCGGCGGAAAATTTCGAGGTGTTTTCGCGGACAGAAAGATGTTTCCCTGCGGCTAGAATAAAACTCGTGACGTACGAGATAAATGAAATCCGGGACGATATTCCTACGGTTGGTACAACGACGAACCGCGTCGTAAACCCGAAGGCCGAACCATAAAACCGACGTATGTAGCCGAGGACACTCTCGATCGAGTGTCCTGTTATATGGCCGTTCGATCGGTTCGTATATCGTATGTGCTTTCGTCTTTCTTTACCCGTCTATACGTTGCTCATTTTACTGCCGGGTCGAGTGCTGCCCCTTTAGCTCATGACTTTTGTATACTTCGCTTTACGACACTTTCTGCAACTCGAATTTCTTTCTGTCGAGTTTTAACGCGCTGCGCACCTCGGTCCACCTTGATCGTTCACGTTTCATTCCTTGTACTTCACCTCTTTTCGATACTTTTCATCCCTGGTACTTCACTTTCTTTTTTTATACTTTTCATTCCTTGGATTTCACTTTTTCTCGATGCTTTTCATCCCTTGAATTAGGATGATGTATCTACGATATGCACTTGTTAGAGGATCCACAGCTGATATCAGTGTTAATGCTATCTACTGAGATTTTTACAAAAAGTTTGTATCCTAACCTCTTTAAGGATGATTTTTTAAGGCTGCATATATTTTTGATCAAATAAAATTGGTCCCGTACATTAACTTTGTATTTTAAGTTCTTCAAGAATGCTTTTTTTTAAGGCTACACAAATTTTTGATCAACTTAAATTTGTACCAAATATATAAACAGATTTTAAACAAATATATAAACAATGATTTTTTTTCAGACTACATAAATTTTTGGTTAATTTAAATTGATTAAGTAAATTAACTTTGTATCTCAATCTCTTCAAGGACGATTTTTAAGGGTAGAAATTTTTCACGTGATCTTTAACTGACAAACATAAAAACAAACTAAACGTTCCCACACACGTAAATAACCCCGAAGTGGTTAAGTACATTATCGCTAATCTAATTTCCCCTAATCCCCATAAATCGTTGTCGTTCACAATAACCTCGAGGCAATTTACATTTTACCGGCTGTCAAATAAAATGGCTGACCTCGAACAGATTCTCAAGCTCGTTCGTGTTGGAAATGCTTATCTTCGAGGGCGTATATAATGATTTTCACGAACAACGTTGCTCCAGAGCGACCGTGCGTTCACAGCCGGTCCAGTCGATGGTGTATTTCCGTTGTTAAAGCAAATACGCATTTCCGCCGGTCATCACGCGTTTACCGATTTGCTTCCACTCACGGTACATGGTTCTCCGTGAATGGAAAAGGACGATTTGTAAGCTGTCTGCTCGGTAGCACCGTGTAACAGGTTTTGTCCGCGAGAGCCAGACCGTAAGAGTTTATGTCCTCGCTGCTCGTGTTTCCCTGAAGCGTTATATCACGCGCTTTAGTGCCGCTAAAGCTACACGTCACGAGCAAAACCGCGTGTGTACTACGGAAATCCTGTTCATATATAAGCCTCCCTCTAAGCATGTGGAAACTGCTGCGGAAATAAGACACTCCGAGAAGTTTTATTCGAGTTGCGACGTAACTTCTAGCGTGGCGATATATGAAACGGAGTCGGGGACACACATTGAATCTGTCGGGACGTTATCCACGTATCAATATATTGCTTCGACTATTTTATCTTTCTGCGAACTAAGTACAAAGATGTTTCTGTGAGTGATAGTCAACGATTATCATTGTGTTATCATCGAGGATTGATTTTTAGTAGTTGGAGGGTTATTTGAGGTTAGATCTTCATGTTAGACTGCGACATATTGGTTTGATATTGATTGCATTGGATTATGTGTCCACTTGTAATATTGAAAGTAATTAATAGTTCTGTCATTTATATTTTTATATTTTATAAGAATATTTTATAACGTTTATATTTTACAAGAGTATTTTATAACAGTTATATTTGTATTTTATAATAGTTATAGTTATATGTTTTGACTATATTTTACAACAGTTATATTTATATTTTATAACAATATTTTATAACAGTACTTCATCACAGTATTTTATAACAATTATATTTATATTTTTTAATAATACTTGATGCCTGTTGTATTTACATTTTATGACAATATTTTATAACATTTAAATATACATTTTATAACAGATACACTTACACTTTATAACAGTATTTTATAATTTTCAATGTTTCTTTTATATTAATACCGTACACCAATAATAATATTTGTATTCTACAACAGTCATTTCTTTTGAAGGTTAAATTTCACGTCGATTCGGTCGAAAACCGGTGTGTAAAAATAAAAAGCTTGAAACGCGCACCGTTTCCGACGAGGGCAATACAGATTTTCTAAGTAGAACGCTCATAATAGCAGCCGCGAAAGGATTTTTTTATTGTGCACGTAAATTGGGGTAAACCGAACGATTGTTTTGCAATCGGAACGAACGTGCAATATGTAGAACATAGTTATCGATTTCGTCAATGTGGTCGTCGAATGCTTTAAAAAAATTTGTAGATACTTGACCATCGATTTTCGCGATAGTTTCCGAAAGAACGAAAACGAGACTCTATGTTTTTCGATGCATTTTACCGATTTTATAGAAATCTTCGGTAATTTATAAACGTCAACGATTCGGTAAAATGTTAAACGTTCAAACGGAGATCATAATTCGTACGATAATTAATCGAGCAACAATTAATAGCGCAACAATTTTGTTTAGCTCGATTAACGAAATTCGAACACATACATTGACGTGATTTCGAATTGCAAAGTACACGTTGTCACGAACCGGGATATCGATATCGGTAAACATAAATTATCATGCATTAACTAAATATAGGTTGATTGCAAAGTAACGGGATAGGCGATAATTAAACGGTAATTAATAACGTTATCCCAGAAATTTCCGTCGCCGATAATTATGCTACTTTCGTTGAAGAATTCGAACTGGAATCGTCTAATTTTTCATGGTGCCGTTTTTGTAACAGCCAGTCAGTGGGATTAATAAATCTTCGTTAAAAAGAGGCTCGTTAGAGGCTACGTTCATCTATTTTTATATCCTTCAGTCTATTCTCTCTTCCATACGAGACGATCGATCGGTGTCGTGTTAATGATTATCCCACGGCCTTTAACCCCCTTTCGAATTCTCAAATGTCATTGAAAGGTAACCATTTATAGCATCGAATACATTCCGCACCCTTCCAATTATAATTTTGCATACAACATAATTTTGATCGGTCGTTAACCTGTACGTATCGTTAACAATTCTATTGTGAAACTTCTTTGGTGATGGTGTTTTTTCAATATGTCCATCAAATATATTTTGTGTAATATTTTGTACAATACATATTATGTATAATATATATATGTACGAGATATACATATGTACATATGTACATTATCATTGTTTTTGTATATCATACATTTTTTTAAGATTTATTTATTTAATCGTTGCGGAGTTGAAGTAAGTAGAATATAATTGTATCGAAAATTAAATGGCTTGCGTGAAATTTGAATATGTGAAAGACTATATAACGTAGACAATCTCACATAGTAACAAAGCCAGTCGTGAAATTACAACGCGTGAAAGTAAAACGCGTTGAGTTACAGCGCAGGACAATACAAGCCGAAAAATAATGATACACAAAACAACAACGCGCGCAATTACAATTAAGAATTTTTAACTTAATCATTCGATCTCTGTTCGAGTCCCCCAAATATTCTGTCTTCTCACTAATAAAACAAGATTCCGAATAACACAGTGTTTTACCATTCGAACAAGTTGTTCCGCAAGTTTTCGATTTATATTCCTTGCAGTCGTAGCCTACCGCTTCATTCAAGTCGTATTCAGGGAATGATGGCTGAAGGGAATCTCGTTTCAGCGAGCAGTTTACTATTTTGCTCGTTTCGGTTCTCCTCGCTTGTCGCACGCACTCCAACTGTTTAAAAGAGACTTTAGAGACACGTGCAGCCGAGAGACGATCTTAAAATTGAGCTTCACTTACGCGCGAGAAATTGTCTCGAGATAATACCGGCGACAGATATGAAATTTCATCTTGTACCACCACATTTTAATCGTTGATGCTACAGTTTTCATCGCTGAGTCTCGCGTTCTCTTCGAGTGTCGAAACTCGTTCGGAAGAATCAATGAAACGGATAAACCGTGATCAATTAAGCCGTTCTTATTTGCGACACCTTCACCTCGATGTCGTCGTGTTAATAAGTTTGCAGTAATTACCGGGTTCGTAGTCGGAGGGTGAGTTCGAAGGATTCGAACGAGATTGCAGTTTAAATCTTCCGGTTATAGCCGGACATTGGTAGGAATACTCTAATTATATCGGCGCGATATATATTGCCGACGAGTCAGTTTAACCTTTAAAGCGAGAGCTAAATATAACTTTACCCTCCGGTGCAAACTTTCGAATAATTGCAGCATTTTGTATCGATCTTGCGGTGTTTGAAGATCTTGGGGAGTTTGAAACATAACTCGATAGATTTATAAAAATATAGACCATAGAAATTAGAGAGATTCATAGAAATATGGACTATAAAAATTAAAGAGATTTGTAGAAACTATAGAAAGACTATAGAATAAGAACTAGAGATTATAAAAATTAAGACTTGTCTGGAAATGTGGACTAAAGAATTGAAGAGATTGATGTAAATAGAGATTACATCAATTCGATGAATTTATAAAAATGTATGTAATATAAATTAGAGAGCGTTCAAAAAACAAAGACTATATAAATTAGAGAATCTTACAGATTCAAAGACTATAAACATAAAGACACCCAACGGTTATCCCGAAGCACAAAAATGAAAATATAAATTCATTTTGAGAATATATATATTTCAAAAAATGAAAACATAGATCGGTAATCGTTTACGAATTTGTTACGAACGTCATAGTAAGTTGAATAGAACGATTCTGGTACGTCGATCGTTAAACGCAACAGTTTCCAACGAGAACGTTTTCCCGAGCGTAGAATTATGGAAACAGGACCATAAGATTCTCGTCGTTCGTGATATATCCGATGATTTATTCAGTATCCGATATTCCATCACGGCGAATGATGGATTCGAAAGGAAAGTGTTGGCTCGTATCGTTGGAACAGCGCGTGTATCCCGATGAAGCCATACTTCAAGGTAAACTTTCGAGGCAAATGTCAACCCTATACGAGGTCAGGGCTTTACCCCTCATCCTAACCTTCCTCTCTGTTCTACCCAACGAGATAAATCTCTTTGACCATTTACATTCTTCCTCCATCAAATTCTCCTTTTATATTGTGTCATCGCTCATGCCATGAGATAGGTACACGTCTCGTTCATAATCTTTGAATTAACTAGATTTGATGCGTTTCCACGTCGATGATTTCACTCGTTTCTATTAAAATATTTTAAGGTGTACATTGTTGTTCGGAGTTAGTGTTATTTAGATTTAATGTTATATGTGTTAATATTGTAATGCTAACTGTATTAGTATTATCACACGTTAGTATTAACGAGAGTTAATATTATCAAGAGGTAGAATCGTTGCGTGTTGTATTTTCACGCGTTGATATCTCCACGCGTTTGGATCGTTACACGTTAATATCACCATGTGTGTCGTCCCATGCGTTGATATATCCACACATTAGTATTGCTATGAGTTACTATCTCTACGCGTTAGTATGATCATACGTTGTTGCTCCACACGTTGATACATCTACGCATTAGTATCACCACGCGTTAGAATTACCACGTGTGAGAATCACCACGCGTTGTTGTTCCACACGTTAATACATCTACGCATTAGTATCACAACATGTGAGGATCACCACGAGTTGTTGTTCCATACGTTGATACATCTACGTGTTAGCATCACCACGCTTTGACGTGTCTACGCATTGATATTACCACATGATGGTATCACGACGTATTATTATTCCACTCGTTGATATATCCAGGCATTAATATTTCTCCGAGTTACTATCGCCACATATAAGTATCATCACATGTTTATTGTATACAAAAGTGCTTGAAAGAAAATTATGAAATTGCATACAAAAATAAAACATTTCAAATATTATTTAAATAAATCATCGTTTCCTTTACATTTAGATTCATCATTTAAAAACACAGAAATTAAAAAAGAATTACAGCTCTACACCTTGCAGTTGCCAAGAACATATTTTCAACCTCAATATACCATCAACCCCTTTATTTTACGCGAGTTTCATCGAAATCGGTGTGCCCGGATATGTTCTCGTGTAAGCATCTGTAATTGGTCAACGTTGTTTCCATCGACGTTGAGACACATGTGTCGCCACACACACGCGAGTTTCGGAAGTTGTTTGCCACCGCATGCTGTGCGATCCAGCCTGTAATTGAGCGAACAGCGGGGGTGTAAAAAAAGTTGTCGAGAGTCGTGGAAGAAGGGATTTATCGCGCGGCAAGGTCGTTCTCACCCCATTTCGGTGTGCTCGATAATAGATAATCCGACGATAACGCGAGTTTATGAGGCTGGCGGTCGTCAAGGGTAGAACACCCTCTTAATCGGATGATGTTGTAGGCTTGATTTCCGGTAGGGGTTCGTTCCGGGTTCCTTTCATACGTTCGCGCGATCTCATGCCTCAGATTCGTGATAATTCGGGGGTTATGTTTATTTCAGCTTCGTATCCGCTCCTTTTTCGTCTGTCCGGAAGTTGAATAATGCATTCGAGCCCCTTTACGGGCTACTTTAATCTAATCGCGAGTTCCTGTACGCTATGAACGATGCTGGAAGTTGAAGACGCTTTTGAAGTTCGTTTATACGTTCTACGACTTCGGCATTAATTATTGCGTTTCATTAGCCATGGAAATTAGCATCAATGAAGTTCGATGTTTTTCGAGAGCGCTCTTCGACTAATTGCGTTTCATGGAAATTTTCGTGCACGTGAAAATGGAATGAAAATTTTCGCAAATTCGGGAGTCTTTTGGTTAGGGATTAATTGATCTTGGAATATTTTCTTTTCAGATTTTGCTTTTTATTTTCTGAGAAGTTTGGTAAACTCGACGATTCATCTGATTGCGATGGTTTATTTAGAAAATAAAATTTCTATTGCATTTCTAATAGATTTTTTATCTATTTGAGGTTAGGGTTAATTATGAAATATTTATCGGAAAATCTTGGTTTTTATCATTTGAGAGATTTAATACACTTATGGTTTCATTGGATATGGCCACCATATTTTAAATAGAACGAACGCGAGTTCGAGATACCTTTCAAGTTAAGATTAAACAATCTTGAGATATTCCTCTCGAAACATTATTTTCCTTATTTGAGAAATTTAATAAACACAAGAATTTGTCCGACACAACCTTTTTATACCTTATCGCAACCTCGTGATATTTTAACTAAAATGAAAGCGACCGAAAGTGGAGAAACTTTCATTTCACATCTTTTTAGAGTTTTTCATCTGTCCAGATGATGTTAGGAAAATATGAATGCGACGTTATGGCTGTCGAAATCTTGATCCTAGAACGTTGATTTCTTTTTTCCCCCTGAAAACGTTGCCGAAGAGCTAAGTAAGATTATGGTTTCATCTATCTGACCTTAAGATCTCGAACAGAACAAACGAAGGTAAAAGAAATTTCAGAATTCTCCATCCTCGGATTCCAGATAATTTTTGGGGCTGGGTTTAATCAAGCTCGATATTTGCCTCCTGATATTTTCTTATCCGTCGAGGTACCGAATAATAAACTTGATTTCCTTCAGGAGTTCTTTTAATCTAACAGTCGGATCTCGTGTAAAATGAATGGGAACGAAAGTTTATGATGCTTTCGAGGTTATACTTATTCACCCTCGACGTTTTTCGCTTTGAGCATTGCTTCTCTCATCGGTTCAGATATTCCATACCGTGTGATTTCCATTAATTCTTGATTGCGTAACTTCAGGGAAGATGGATGCGAATTCTAGATATTTTTAGGTTATGTTCATCCATCGACATGTTGCTTTTTTCGCAAATTTTGTTAATAATCTCACAAACATTTTAATCGTATGATGAAGAATAAAAATTCAAGAATTCCGTATAATAATATTCACAATACTTTTGAGGTTATGTTGCGGACATACTTTTATCTATCACCCGATAATTTCACCGATAAGTACCTGCCACCTAATCGCGCAACTCGAGCAGTTTTTTAATTTTCAATAGTGATAATTATAATTCTTCACAGACTATGTCCATTATTTTCGACGTATCTTCGCAGACATATTTCAGCAGTAAAAAATGCAAATCCTGAGAGACTTGACTTCCTTTACCGATTCTTTCGATCGATTTCTACAAGTTCACGAATTATGTTCCTTTATTTTCAAGATATATTCGAAGATATATTTCAGCAGTAAAAAATGCAAATTCTGGGAGACTCGACTTTTTTTTACCGATTCATTCGATCGAATCGTGCGAATTCAACGAGCACGAATTAGCATAAAAACTGGAACGTTCTCGATAGTCGGGTTCCAAATACTTTTAATGCGTCCCCGATATTTCCCCGCAGCGACGTCGTTCTCCGTAAGTTGAAAAGCTCGATATGGTCCGAAGAAATGACGATCCCGTTTCGGTGGCTGGCACGAGCATTAATTTCAGTTTGCCGTATCCGATCGGATCGCTGTATCGGCGAGCAGCCGTTCGTCAATGTCGAAGATCGGCTGCTTTAAAATCGATGGAGCAACGGATGACGATGTGAATCTCGCCCACGGCTTTTGACCTAACGGCCGCGAGATTTCCGCGGTTCGATTTTTCGTCGTTGGACGAGCGTTCCCTTCGCCCCGTCGCCGCCATTTATCCAAAGGAAAGTTTGTGGTTCGTGTCATTCGTCTCTTTCACCGAAGACGTACGATTCCCGATCCGGCTCCTTAAAAATCTTTCGCCCACCGACGTTAAACAGGAACGGCGGAACGGAGACGAATCGAATGTCGTGTGGGAAAAACACTCTCTTCTTTGCTCGCTTAAAATCGAATTTCCCGGAATGTCCGTGAGAAGACGAATTGTCGAAAGAAAACCGGAGTAATGGGTTCGTAGTGTGACGCGATAGTTTGCGTCATCCTAACTTCACCATTTGCCTGGGCGTATCGTCCCACGCAAGTGACGCACGTAACAATTGAGACGCGACAAATTTGGAACATATATTTGCCATGATTGAATTTCGTGTTTAATTTCACGTTCAAATGTACTTTGTTCCTCTTAACATTACAGCAATAATCGAATCGCTGTGTCTGACGTACTTACGATCATAATGTGTCTACCTCGGACCTAGATCTTGGTATTTGTGGGCCTAAAAGTCGAAGGATCTAAATGTATATGGGTTTAGGTGTCTATGGACCTAGGTATCAACGAAGCAACGTATGTACAGGAAATATAAGAGGGGAAATGGATTTCTGTTACAGGACGAAGCGTGTATCAGAGAGAGGGACGGTCCAGAGGGTGTTTGCGACTCGAAAGCCTGCGAGGAAGCATCGAAAAGGATGGTGGCGTTCATGAAGAAGGGGGTTGATCCTTGCAAGGACTTCTATCAGTTCGCGTGCGGCGGTATCCGTGATCAACAACCGTATCAGCCCAGTTCGAGTTTCAATATGCTTCAGGCGAGGGTCGACGACCACCTACACAGTGAGTGAACGATTTCTCGTATCCACCATCATATTTTCTTTCTTCTCGTAAATCTACCTCGCATAAATCCATCTATATAGTAAATATTAGGGTGTCCCATAAATATCTTCCTCTTTTGACAGAAACAAACACACAATATTTACTGTTGAAGGTTAATTCGTTGAGTTAAACACGAACTATCCTGGTCTAACACCCTCTTCCATCCTTCAGAATGTTTTCTGAAATCGTTGTTTATTGTTTCTAAAATTCTTGGGGCTTCCTTGCAAAATATTCCGCAAATTGCGTTTTTACGTCGAATCAAGAAAGGAAGAAACTTATAGGAGAACATAATAAATAGTGGTCAACGTAACGTAGAAGATCGCAACATTAGCTCCCGAATTATTATGCGGTCCTTTGAGCGGAACTCGTATTTGCGCGTATACCGTCCACAAAGATCGAAAACGAGCATACAATATTCCAGTTTAAACCAAAATAAAAAAGAAGGGACGGTTTTTCGTTCGATCGAGTTTGTAGTTACTCGGAAGCTCAATTTAGATGGTCGCGATACATCATCCCCTACGCTCGGCTTCCATTTAGTTTTATCTCGCTCGAGATACTACCTTTGGCCCCACCTCATCCACTTCGACGACCTTAATCAATTCGAAGCGTATCCTCAGAAACGGGATGAAAGGTCGCCGTTAAAAATTTCGTTGATGCACTTTCTTTCAGCAGCGTCGCTTCATTCTGGTAGGAAGATCGCCCCGGAGGAGGCTGGTCCTTTCATGCCGTTTCATCGTTGAAACCCGTGTTCGCCTAATCCGTTGCAACGACCCGTTGCGTTTTTCATGGTTCCTCTCGTTAGCGTCTTGATTGCCGCCATGGGGCCCATTAATTTCCGGGAATTGATTAGATAAACGGAGAACAATATTGCGTAATCCCGATATCGGGTTAACGAGAGTGCGGTAGCGAGTTGCGAGAACTTTGATTAAAATATCGAACGATGAAGTGATAGCGTTATTATCTGTCATCGTTTACGCTATGCAGTTAAATTGGATGCTGCGACCCTCGCAGCGAAATTGTTTTTAATAATTTCGTTCAAGATTTTCAAGATCCACGATTTTCAAGATTCAAGATTTTTAAGATTCAAGATTTTTAAGATTCAAGATTTTTAAGATTCAAGATTTTCAAGATGCAAGATTTTCAAGATGCAAGATTTTCAAGATTCGAGATTTTCAAGATTCAAAATTTTCAAGACTCAAGATTTTCAAGATTTTTGATTTTCAAGATATCTGTGGTATTGTGGATTTAGGTACTCATTTCCATCGCTTAGATACTCATGTTCATATCGAACACCAATCGCTTATTTTTAATTTTCAAGATGTCTGTGGTATCCTGGATTTAGATACTCTTTTCCTTCGCTACAAATTGCTTCATTTGAATTAATTCTTTGAGAGGTGCGACGGAAATGAGTATTTACGCTCGGACACGTCGGATGTTCGTATAGAACACGAGCGCAGAGGGTTAAAAAGGGGTGTGCTCGATTATCGAGTTGGCGAAGTTGCGTTCGAAGGACGAGTCTGAAATTTCGAAGATGTACGGTCACTTTGAAGGAGCCTGTATGAATTCTGGCGAGGATACGCGGGAGTAAACAGAGGAGCAGTTGGGGGATGTAGGTCACACGCGATTAAAAGAGCTGGACGCGCACACGTCACGGTGCGCCGATGTAGGGGTTGAAAAACAAGTTGCCGCGTGTCCACCCCGGCGAAACTGTCGAGGAAAAAAAAGTTTCTTCGTTTTCCTTGTTGCGCCACTACTGGATACTGCTTATACTTCCTGCACGAGTATGATCAATTTTGCAACACCTTCTCGACGCTGTTGTTTGCTCGTGTCTTCAATGAAGCATCCTCGCCTCGCTATCGTTGAATACCGGGTAAATAATTTCGCAACGGGCCACGTTTCTTCGTTGCGAGAACCTACAGCGTTCCCTTTCGACGTTTCCACAATTTTCCTGCACGATTTTTGACAACGAATTTCTGCGGAATTTTTTGAGAACGAAACCTTCTGCAAATCGCCGGTGGTAATATATTACTAGTTTTGTAGATCACTAGGTTCAAAAATACATTTTTTGATTTTGCGATTTTCAAATTTGTAGATTTCTAGATTTCTAGATTCCTATATTCCAAGATTTCTATATTTCTACATTTCTAGATTCCTATATTTTCAAGTTCCGAGATTTATAAATTTGTAGATTTTTTAGTTCCTAAATTCTTAAGTTCCTAAATTTCCATATGTCGACATTCCTACATTTGTAAATTTCTAAATTTCTAAATTTCTAATTTTCAAGATCTTTAGATTCTTAGATTTCTTAGATTTCTTAGATTTCTAGATCACCAGATTTCAAGGTTCTCAGATTGCTAAGTTTCTAGATACCAAGACTTTGCCCCACCATATTTATGTATCAGTAAATTTCTCCCTTAATTAACTCGGTTTAATAGTAGATTAATTAGTCGGAGGAACACTTGCGAGATACAGGTAATAGGCGAACATTTTCACGGTCTAGAACGATCAACAGAAACCCGAGTCTCCCGGAACAGCGACGGCGAAGCCTTAAACAGTATCTGAATTTACGTAAGACGAAAGAAGGGGGTTACAAACTTGATTAATCCAACTTGTTTAATGGGTCAAGTTCGTCTCCCTAAGCTGGGCAAGCGTTACGTGGAGACTCGCCATCGTCGAATAGATTTTTCTCAATTCGCAAGTGAAACTATCTATTTGGCAACCGAATTCGTGTCCTCTTTAAACATCTCACTATTCTATACATCTCCGTGACACTCGATATATTCCGCAGACAAATAAAATGTTCGATGCAATTACAAAAACGATAAAATGAAAAATAGTAAAATTATCACACAATGTTGCAACTTTTGTAACAATAACAATACCTGTTACAATTTTTAATGTTAATGTGGGTCGAAAAAATTCACAAGAATTCAATGAAAAATTTGACAACTCTCAAAATGGATAGATGTTGTATGTGAAACAAACCTAATAAAAAATGTGTTAATATTGTTAAGCACACAGACGAATAAAACGATTGTTAGGTATCGTTGCATCGGTGTTATTCGATGATGAACAAGGTACGCAACGTGTCGTACGATCTGATATAAATAGTTTGCGAGTAATTCGGGCGTAATTAACATGTCGGCGAAATTGACGAAGACCCAATTAAAGTTTCTCGGTTTCGAAAAGTTTAACGAACCAAACGGTGGCAGGGATACGTTGCTCGTTTCTTCGTAGTCAGTTCCACTGATTAAGCGGGAAAGCTCGTTTCGTATTTCACGTGGTGCTCGGCTACATTGTCTGACCGCAAATTCGATAATCTCCTGGGGCTTCACCGAAATTAGCTTTATCACTTCAGCCCGCTAGAACTATTTCGGTTTTGTCTAGACGCGTTATTTCTCCCCCTTAATTGTTTTCGCTTTTCACCTTACAATTAGTCCATCCTGTCTCTCCCCACTGTATTTCCGATATCGTATTTTTACCACGGTATTATTTTTTTTTTCAACAAAATCGTTGATCGAATTATTGATAATTATTCATTGGTCCATCGATGATTATTCATTATTATTAATTTATATTATATATTAATAATAATCAATAATAATAATCATTAATTATTCGATCATCGATTATGTCGATGCGGTAAAAATATGTGTATATATATTTGTTTAATTGTAATTAAAATAAAATGTAAAATATAACAATTAACTACAATATATATCTATATCATTAATATGTATATATATAAATATTATTCTTATTCATTTTTAATGAATAAGAGAATTATTCGAATTTATTGATGCGTGTTTATATGGCATTTCTATATGTGTCGCTGTTGGCAGTCATTTTGTTGTATTGTTCCATCATCTTGGAGCATGAGATAGAATTCAAAAGCACGAGCATCCGAGCGAGGGTTTAACAATATTTGTAACAAATATCATAATCTACCAGCGAGAAGATGCGGGCATCGGAAATAAAATCAGTCAAGAATCGATAAAATTTTATTCGTACAGGAAATTCATTTCATCGATAGTCGAATAATGAAATAATTCGGTCGTGGTGTATCGCGTTATCCGCGGCAGTTAACTTCCTGTACGGGCATTCTTTCGGTTAATGAAACCCAGGGTGCTATACGAAATAAACGAGCGTAATTTACCGCGGTTTTTATTTTCCATCGAGAACAAGAACGGTGCCGGAGCACGTAGCAGATAAGGGATGAAAATTATTACGATAACCGGAAACAGAAAATGGATGAATTTTTATTAGCGTCGGGGACGAGGGTTGCTGGTTCGAAAAGTTTGCATAGAGTCGGTTTTTAATATCCCGTTTTTTTTTTTTTTCATGGAATACATTACCGCTCGGACATTATGCCCGCTCGTATTACCGGGACATTACGTTGAAATAATACGCGGTAAGGTATGCCAAATGACACTGTTCTGGCGAACAAAAAAAAAAAAAAAAAGAAAAATAAAAAGAACGAAAGAACTTCCCTATTACGCGATCGCAATTTACATGCGCATCAGCGTGCGGAGCGAGGGACAATTCTTTTTTCTTTGTTCATGAATTAATACAAACGAGCTTTGCAAGGATTATAAAACGCTTAGCTTTAATTAATTCTTTAAGGATTTGCATGAAAGTTCGCTGAAGTTGCCGGAAAGCTGTTCGCGAATTTTTCGCGATTTATCACCGTGCAAGAAAATCCTTTCGGCCGGTCAGGTTTTGTTTCGTGATATCTTTTCAAACGCGAAATTATTCGACGAGTTTTGTCCTCGGCCATTTTTTAATTATCACTTGACCCTTCGATCGTCGCAGATTTTTCAGAAATTTGTACTTTTGACAAATTCATTGCAAATTGTACACATTTACTGCAAATTATACAAATTCATTGCAAATTGTATATATTACAGCACATTATACAAATTCACTGAAAATTTTACAATTTACTGGAAGTTGTACAAATTCCCTGAAAATTCTACAATTTACTGCAAATTATACAAATTCACTGCATATTTTACAAACTTACTGCAAATTTGATAAATTCATTTCAAATTTTACAATTTACTACAAATTGTACAAATTCACTGCAAATTGTACAAGTTCGCTGCAAATTTTACATATTACAGCAAGTTGTACAAATATACTGCAAACTTTATAAATTCATTGTAAATTTTGCAATAGCTTTCAAAGTTGGGAGATTCGTTGTCGAATTTCTAAGGACGTTTGCGATTTGTTTGCTACGAATTAACTCGAGGACTTTGAAGGATGAACGGGGAAATAGGAGAAATATCGGAATATCAATATAGAATTTCTATTGTATATTCTCTATTCCAAGTGTACGAACACTTTTGTCCCTCGTTGTACGTGTGCAACGTCGGTATCTCGAATAGTGTAGAAAGTTTGCGGCCTAAAATGGTGGCCGCGAAACCGCGCGGGAGTAAAAATTTCAAAGAACAGAGAGTGCAACTCGGCGGAATAAAGCGGACGGTTTTCGCGAAACTGGTGAATCGCTATCTGGAAACTCGTTACACGGCGTTTCGAGAGGCGAGATTCGTAGGCACTCGTCGCGGATCCGCGTCCAAAGTACCGACGGAAGTCCGTGGATGTCGGTTCTTTTACTTTCTGTATCCCCGTTCGCCCCCGTCCGGCGTGGCTCTCCGCCCCTTCTTTTGTCGTCGCTTTCACGTCTCGCGATTCTCCTCTAAATGGAAACTCGAAATTTTCGGCGCTGGCCATCGCGAGCCGACCAGCTTTTTGCACCGGAACTTCAGACACTGCAGCAGTTTCCATTTTCTTTCTTTCGCACCCTCCATTGATCATTCATCCCCTTATTCGCGTTACTCTTTCTTCCTCTGTCTTTTTCTTTTTTTCGGATCTTTCTTTGCATTCGTATTTCGGGCTGTTTTTTGGTACAAAAATTGCTACGTTGTTTTAGAAGTTCTGATGTTGTTCTGTTTAGTAAGTTCGAATGTTAGAGTCGTTTCAGATGGTTCAAATGTTTGAAACTTTTGAGAAGGTTGAAATATTAGTGTCTTTCGGAAGTTCAAATGTTAGAGTCTTTTTAGAAGGTTCAAATGTTATAGTCTTTTTAGAGGATTCAAATATTAGAGTCTTTATAGAATGTTCAAATGTTATAGTGTTTTTAGAAGGTTGAAATATTAGAGTCTTTTGGAAGTTCAAATCGTTAGAGTCGTTTTAGAAGAGACTTCGACTTCGAGACTTCGCAGTGTACGGGAATCAATGGATAACAGCTACTGTCAAGGTTCATACTACGAATATGCGGATTGCAAAGGCTGCGTGGTATAATAAAGAGACGTAGAAAGTGGAAAGGAAGAGAAGAGAGGAACGTGGAAGTGGAGGACGTCCCACAGGAGGTCAGCAAAGGCCTCACGGAAGGCCGGATCGGCTACACGGTTGGCCGTACTATAAATATTTCATGTTAATCGATATACGTGCACACGGAAGTGTGTCATGCACGTTGTCCTACAAGTCGACACAATGCTCCACATACAAGGGCCACGATCGTTTGTCGAACGATCTTGCACGATCTAGCAAAATAATCTGCCTTCTGGTTCCATCGCTTCTCCTATTTTTAATCCCTTTTTTTGTTCATACAGGGTTAATAAACTACGTTGCATGTACTGTACATTCACCCACGAAAGGTCAGCCGAAAATAGCTGCGCATCCGTTCGATGTTAGGTCATTTTTGATCCGTCGGTGAAATTTTATTCAGTGTAATAGTGTCAATTAACGCGACACGCTTTTAATGCTAGAACTACCGATCAGTCAAAATGACTAGTACGAGGTTTGACATTTTATATTACAAAATTATGTAGTTACCCTTTTGTCAAGATATCCGTCGTGTTTTATTAAGATAATTAATGGTTGTAGTATTTATTTATACCGCAGTATTTATTTATGAATTTTTCTGCTTTATTTTCAATTTTAAAGCGAGTATGCATTTAATGCCGGTACTTCAAGTGTGAAATTAACATCGGTATCCAAATTAACACTGTACTCTATTTATGGTGCATCTATTTTTCTTGTATGTTCAGTCGAAACAATTCATTATGATCGTACCAAAATATCTTGTAGGAACAACAATAGAGTTATACATACGCGAGTCACGTGTACACGCGTGTAAAATGTTGTTCGATATCGGTAAAACGTTTTACGAGATTCAAAGATCATCAGCAAAATGTTTTACATGTACGAAGGAAAATATCCACCTGAGATACCTGATATTTTCCGACGTTTCTCCGGGATCATCCGGAACTTCTCGAACGTTAAACTTCTCGGGGAGGGAGGATAATAACGTTCGAAACGGAAGTCCGTGGATTACTCGATCAGGCGAGTTCGCCCTCGAAAGCCGCAACGAAGAATCGCGAGAACAGAATTATGGCTGGTGGATGTATGTCGGAGCCGAAGTTCGATCGTTCGGCATCGATAGAGACGGATGACCCTTGGATAAAATTTTCTCCAGACGTTTTCAGCATGTTTTCTCTCGGTCCGATGTAAATTTCTATTCTCGTCGCGTCGTCGCGGTAAATCGACCATTCCAACAGCTCTAACATGGTTACTAGGAAATATACGTCGATCAGCAGTGATTATTATCGACTGCCCATCACTAGGTTGTCATACGGTGATTATCAGATCATCGATTATCATTGCTTGTTCATCAGAAGGTTCATAATCATGAATTAATCATCGGATCATTGATTAACATTATTTTTTCATCACAAGATTGATTATTATTCGTTGATCGCCAGATTATCGATTATCTAATTGTTCATACATTGATCAGCAGATCATTGATTATCATCGATTGATCATCAGGTTATCGATTATCTAATTGTTCATACATTGATCATCAGATCATTGACTATCATCGATTGATCATCAGGTTATCGATTATCCAATTGGTCATACAATGATCAATAGATCATTGACTATCATTGATTGTTCATATCACATTGGTTATCATCGATTGATCATCAGGTTATCGATTATCTAATTGCCCATCAGATTATTGATTATTGGTACGACTCGTGGATGTGTATAGGAGCCGATTTTCGATCGTTCGGTATCGATAGAGACGGATGATTCTCGGATAAATTTTCCCCAGACGTTTTCAGCATGTTTTCTCTCGGTCGGATGTAAATTTCCATTCTCGTCGCGTCGTCGCGGTAAATCGACCATTCTAAAAGCTCTAACAGGGTTACTAGGAATATTTTAATGGCATGTTTGCCCGCGTGGGCGGCGGACAGAAGCATCTTTTATTTCGGTTAAATTGCACGGGCTCGATCGCCCGAACGAACCTTTGCCATTTTCGATCCTTGAATGGTGAACTCCCATTATAGTCGTCGCGTTCGAGTTCTTCGTCGATCTTTTTATAGGGTCGTGAATTTGTAATTCGTTCGATAGCGCCGGCGAATTATTTCCGAAGACGAGAATTATTTTCATACGGTGCCCGAGTATTTATACCTCTCTTATCGCGGACTTTAATACAATCGTTATTGATCGGGGCTAGTTTTCTTTCGAACTCAACCAGCGAACATCTTCGAAATTTATTAAAAAGCGAAGAACTTTTTATTAATACTCAATATTCATAGAAATAACATTCTTATTAACTTAATCTAATTATTTTGTTACACTGTCATTCAATTTATTTGCGATTTAGAAATAGGTGAACTTTTAATGTTTCTAAGTGTAATAGATCAGATGTACTTTTAATTTTTAGACATTTTTCAAGTTGCTAATTGTAATGTCAATTTTTCAAGTCTCTAATTTTAATGTCGGTTTTTCAAATTGATAAATTTATGTCAATTTTTTAAATCTCTAATTTAAATGTCCATTTCTCAAGTCTCTAATTTTAATGTCAATCTTCAGCCATTCTATATCGAGCAACCTGGCCCCGAATATAATTCGAAGCATCTTACATATTCTCGATATTCCTCTGAAGATAATCCGAGTTCCAAGAATATTTCTAATGGCACACAGTGCCCACGTAGAACGTTAGATACACCTTGCAATTCGACCGGATACAAAGTCGCCGAAACATCAAAGGAAATAAAAATAATGCAACAAAGTTCGTGCGCCGCAATTAACAGGTACGAAATGTGTGTTTCAGAGATGCTGGCGAACAAAACGGGTCAAATGGTTGGCGAATTCGAGAAGCTGGGTCAATTTTACAGCGACTGTTTGGCGTTCAAAGAGAAACCGGTGAATTTTACACCCGGTAAGTGAATCTTCCTTTACGATCGATACGTTTAGAACGCGTTTGCTTTCTCTATTCGGGACGTGCGGTTTGCTTTCTCTATTTGGAGGAACGATACGCGGTGACAGACAAATGTATCGTTGTTGCCGGATACAACGTCACGACGTCGCGTCGCTCTGTCGACCGTTCTAACGACGCAGTTTCCGGCGACGGTACGCGAACAAAATGAAACTCTCGAGAACCTTGATTCGATTTTGATAGATTCTCGGGCTCCGACGTGCGCAACTGTGCTTTGTCGGCGTAAGAAACTTAATAATAACAAGACTCGGTCACTTTGCAGGCGATGAAGTGTCTCTTGTTAACACTAGATTTACGGAACCCGTCAAAATGACGGATCTCAGATTTCGTATTTCATATTACGAAAATTAGGGTTCTATGAAAATGTAAGTTATTCTTTATGGAAATAAAGAATCATTGCGTGAGTTAGCTTATGTATTGTCCATTATATACTTATGTTTATACCTTAGTTTCAATTGTAATAGAGATGGTCATTCATCGCTCGTAAATCTAGTGTTAAAGCGATAGTTTAACGGAGTGACTCTCGCGAATCTCGCCAGGGGATGACGGAAAAAATGTAACCGCGATTGATTAAACGGGAAAGCAGATTTTAAATTTTACGTATATTTTCGAGGGGAGTTTCCAAGATATGTATATAAAAACGAGGAGCAAAGTTGACTGGCATCTTGAAACTTTGGTAGTTGTGACGCGTGCACGTTTAAAGTTTTTGTTGCAAATTTCCTTTTCGTTGGAAAAATCACATTTTCCCCCATGTTTCGTTGAAAGTTTCATTAAAAATTCCATTTTCGTTACAAATTTCATTTTCATTCCAACTGTTGTTACAAATTTCATTTTCGCAGCGAGTTTAATTAAAAATTTCTTTCCCCACCAAGTTCCGTTGAAAACCCAATTTTCGTTGCAAGTTTCATCGAAAACCTTATTTCCTTTGCACGTTCCATCGAAAACTTCATTTCCCTCGCAAGTTTCACTAAAAATCTCATTCGCATGTTCCGGTATTTAGTTCGTTTGTATTTTATCGCGTGTTGCTATTTACGGAGCAGGGGGTAGTATGGGGATCCGTGCAAAACAGGAAGATCGCCAGCATCTGAAACCGAAGGGGTCTTCCGTGTTACGGTTAGGTTAGGTTAGGCTATCGTGTCCATTACGCACATCCCTTCTTGCTCCCACGATTTATTTTATTCTCGGACTTCCGCAGAACCCTCGATCCCACGCTCGAACTGCGATGTATCCGCGTTTTTTCGTACACTTAGTGGTCTCCGTTTCCATTCCGGGATACATTTTCTTACTTTTTGCTCGGCGAAAATACACACGTATTCTCGAGGATAGATGGGTATAGTCGCTTTGGTTAACAGCCGATGTTCAACGATGGGCTATAGTTACCCTTGGTTAATAGCCGGTGTTCTGCGAAGGACAACCGTGCGCTATTAGGTCAGCGTTTAATAGGGGTAACTATAGCCGTGTCCGGTTAATTGTCGTCTCTCAAGCTGACAGATCAAACTCGATAGATAATTTGTCCTTGAAAACAACTCACGGTTTTCTTAAACTTTTGTCTACAACGATTTTAGACAAAGAAAAACTTGGAGTCGTTATGCCGCATAGTAGTCGGCAAGGCAACGCAAGCACAATACATCTGTCACGGTGTTCATTCATTCATTCAATCATCGACGCAGATGCTCCATTTTTGTCCCGTTTGCCTCGTTCCTCTTCTTGGAACGACCAAGGCAACGCTTTCGTCGGCCGAACCGATCGATTATTCATACGCACGTGAAATCACGAAACTCTCTCGCGAGCAATAAAACCGACTTCGTGTGTTTCTTTTTTAGCTCGGATCGAACTCGATCCGGTCGATCGAGACGAGAAAATAGTTGTAAGAAAACCATCTTAACAAATTTTCTCATTTGAAATAGGAAATTTGTAAAATGGTCATTTCAAGTATGAAATTTGTAAAATGGTCATTTGAAGTATGAAATTTGTAAAATGGTAATTTGTAATAGGAAATTTGTAAAGTGGTCATTTGAAGTAGGAAATTTGTAAAATGGTCATTTGAAGTATGAAATTTGTAAAATGGTAATTTGAAATAGGAAATTTGTAAAGTGGTCATTTGAAGTAGGAAATTTGTAAAATGGTCATTTGAAGTATGAAATTTGTAAAATGGTAATTTGTAATAGGAAATTTGTAAAGTGGTCATTTGAAGTATGAAATTTGTAAAATGGTCATTTGAAGTATGAAATTTGTAAAATGGTAATTTGTAATAGGAAATTTGTAAAGTGGTCATTTGAAGTAGGAAATTTGTAAAATGGTCATTTGAAGTATGAAATTTGTAAAATGGTAATTTGTAATAGGATATTTGTAAAGTGGGCATTTGAAGTAGGAAATTTCTAAATTGGTCATTTGAAGTAGGAAATTTGTAAAATGGTCCTTTGACCCGTTTGGTAGTTTTAAGGGAGCGTCCACATATGTTTGAGCAGCGATGGGCGTGCGTGTACGAACGTGTCACCGGTGTTACCATATTCGTTATAAATTCATCGGGGCGGCGATATTTTCGAGCGATTTATGCCGCTTCGGGGGACACGTTGATTTACGAATAAACATTTCGACAATGGAGACGGGTTTTTTAGCGCTGGTCATAAATCAGGATTGTTCCTTTGACGATTCGCTATCTCTGCCCGTTTCGACCGTGGTCTCAATTTTATTTGCTCGTTTTGACGCGTTAAAAGGAGGTCGGTCGTTTTGTCGAAGTAGCGAAACACTCGTCGCCGGCGGAATGAAATATTTTTCAACGAGAAGATCGTTGTCTCTCGCGTGTTCTCGCAAAACGATTGCAGAATTTAAACGCGAAAAATTGCTCTCCCTTCAAGTTTTTTCGGGCAATTTTTTGTTTCGAAAACGGCGAAAATATCGTGATGTACGCTTTAACACTTTGAGTGCCGTGTCAACCAGATACGGGTGACGTATGAATTCGTGCACAAATTATAACATTTAACATAACAAAGTGTAAAGAAAGTTTATAAATATATTAAACCGTATCGAATAAACCAGGGTAGAATATTATGAAAATCGTCTATAAAATTGATCGAAAATAAAATAATTTGAGACTGTTTTAGGGTGGCAGCCAAGGTGTTAAAAATTCCTGAAAATCACTTTTTTTCTGTCTTCCAGAGTGGCGTTACCCCTTAATTTCTCGGTGCTCACACAAACCGACAAATATTAATATCCCTTGCCCTGGCTATGGACAAACCTGTATACTGCACTTAGGAACAAATTCATATTGCTTTATGTATCTTAAACACGCATAAGGACTCTTACGAGAATATAAAGACCATAAACACACGTACGAGGGTGTTCGAAGACGCTCCTCCGCGAAGTATCGATAATATCCGGCGACGCGATTCGATATTTGTTTACAGTCACGTATTTTCCCGATAAATTGCGTTCCCTTGAACGAATACAAGGAATCTTTGAAAACCCGATTTTCCTTCACCGCGAATCAATAATATCTGACGCCGCGTTCCGATATTCGCAACCTGTGTAACCCGGCCCGAAATATTCCTGACAAATTGCATTCCTTCAACCGTGTAAAATGGATATAAAATATATATTCGACAGAGAAAATCGTTGAATGCGTTCACGGCGGTTTTTCTTCGATTGCCGAAGCACCGGTAACCATTCAATAATATCTGACACGGTGATTCGATACTCGTTCCGCCTCGAATATCCTTGACAGACTCTATTCCTCCGAAACTGATATAAAATTCGTTCGGAATGTACGAGACGGATGTAAAATTCGTTCGATTGATCGAAGACCCGTTTCGCGCGAGCTCACGAAAAATTCAGTTCGGGTCGATAATTAACAGACGTATGCATAAGTTTTTTCCGGTTGAATTAAGAGATGGATTGAACGAAAAGTACGCAGCATATTAATTCGAATTATACGTTACGTTTTGTCAGGGACAAAGTGCTTTATTATATATCTTTCGAAGATGGTTTGAAAATTGTTTTAAACAAATTGAATTGAAAATGGCAGCTGCAAATGCGTGCAAGCAATAACATTTATTCTTTGAGTGGGCTGATGGCCGAACATTTCTTTCGTTAACGGATGGTCGTAAATCAAAAAATCAAATAGCATATACCATTGAAATAAGAGAATATTAATAATTGTTAATTTGGTGTAGATACGAAGGAAAGTTTGGAATAAATGACGAAAGATTTAGTATTATGTGCTTTTCATTAATAATTTCAAAATGAAGCCTCATCCGATATTTTGGCAAAGGAAAAAGTTGTTCAATATAGTTCTACCTAGCACCCCTTTTCGGCTCTGACAGTATTTATGGGACACCCTGTATTGGAGTTCATTTGGAGTAAATTCTACACGAATTTCTGACTGCAGGAATAAATTCGAAGAAATTTTTCAGGACACTCCAGAACGTTGTAAAATCAGAAATAAATAACGAATTGTAGCGTTGCACATTGACTTGTATCACTGCGTTGCTGTTTGAAGAAATATGGTTACGGGCCGTTGTGTTCAACGATTCTGTCTATGAAGTAAATTGCATATCGATTTCGCACGGTCTGCAGAAAGCAATTTATCAAGAATATTCAAGGATATGTATCGCCGGATATCGACTTCTATAACAAAGTTTCTTCGAATATTTTCAACCATTTCTTGCGTCGAACAGATAGCATACACGTTTTTCGCGATATCATGTATACTTGATAAATGATATTTTCAACGATTTCTTGTGTCGAACAAGCATTTGTGTTTTCTTCACGATTTCGTGTATGTTTGATGTTCGACGATGATCGGGTATGAAGAAATATGAAATTGCAGGCTTAAACGATGGCTCGTACTACTTGATTGCAGTTTCGTCGAACATTCGTCAACAACTACTTTTAGCAAATGTATCGGACATATACTTTGTATAATTTAGTGTACATATTTTATTGGAAATATTTATCTATAAGTAGTTGCAAGTGAACATCAAATTGGAGTCTTAATCATTGACTTCTACTACTTGATCACAGTTTCATTGTACATTCTTAAGTATATTTTATATGAAATGAATAGTACATGCATTTCGTACAATTTAATATATATATATTTTATCAGAAACATTGAAAGATAAGCAGTTGCAAGTGAACATCACATTGGAGTCTTAATCATTGACTTCCACTACTTGATCACAGTTTCATTGTACATTCTTAAGCATATTTTATGTGAAATGAATAGTACATGCATTTCGTACAATCTAATATATATATATGTATATATATGAACAATATGACAAATGCTACATATTATCAATCGATAACTTTATGATGTGATGGGGTTGGGTTAAAGAGGACAGTTAATTAAGCGGTGCTCACCCAAAGCAGCTAACATTATTATCCCTTGACCTGGCTGCAGGCAGACTTACCCACTGTACCGAAAGAACAAATTGCTATAGCTTTATGTATCTCGAACATATTGAATGTTTAAACTTCAAGATACTCATCCTGTTCCTTGCTGCGGCATAACAGTACAAAGAATCGCGCGGTAATTAACGGCGCACGTCAATATCGGTGAACAATGTCGCACGTGCAACCGCGTGTTCCATTCTTCCCGGGGAATCTCTTCCGTCCTCGTTCCCGAAGCTCCTTCCCCGTCGATTTCACCCCTTTCTCCCGTAATTCCCTCTCCGTTTCGACGCCTTTTCATCGTACGCCGTTACACCCACCGCCCCGCGCAATCCCATCCCGTAATTCTCTTTTTTTTCCACCTCCACCCCCCATCCCGCCTCCACCTTCTAGTAATTCCGGTTTCCGTCAGAAGTTGTTTCTCTCTCGTCGTCCACGTTTTTCAGCCGCGGTCGAAGCGTCTTGCTCCGGTGGTATCCGCACAATGCGAAGAAAAGGGAACGCATTGAGCGACCGTGCCGTCGGAAAATGCTTTCCTCCGCTTTTCCCTCGACGATGATGCACACCCGTCGCGATCCCCCGCTTCGGCTGCTGGGTGAAAATAATAGGACGGTCGAAACGCGACAAGGCCGATTGAACTTTATTGTAAAACGAGTTACAGCGCGTCGCCCAGGAATTGGCGCGTGAGAAGATTGAAATAAAACATAAGAAGTACGCCCAGGTTCACCGAATGTCGCCTTTCTGTATCAATTTGTACCTAACCCCGTCGTGTTTCACTTTGCCGGCGAAACACCGTCGGCGACGGTATAAATAAATAAATTTTCATCAGGACAGGGTGGCAAGTATTTTCGCGGATAACCGCGGCGCACCCTCGCGATAAATTGCAGCGTGAATCGCCGGCATAGGGGGGTGAGTGGATCCGTCGATGACGAAAGGTGGATTTTCCCGTCGAGGGAAGAAAAATTGTTTCGGTGGCTGGGCTGTGTCGGCGAATGCAAATCGTCGCGATAAAAAGCCACCCCTGGCTGACCGCCGACACACGATCCACACACACCCACCCCCACATACCCCCCTTGCCCCTTTGCCCCTTTGTGAAGCGGTGGAGAACGACGCATACGGTGACGGAGTGCTTACTTGCTCGCCGTTGCAACATCATCCGCGAATCAACCCCCGAAAACCAACCCCCCCGGCTGCCACGATGAAAAAAACCACAGCCTGCGGCGTTTCATCGGCGACTAGCTAATCGATCGCCATCAACCCGCTCCCGACGCTTCTCGTTGCACTTTTTCCCCGAGCTTGGTTGTTTTTTTCTTTTTTTTTTTGTTCCGTGAATTTCAATTACGGCGAAGAATTTTCTTTTGCGCTGGGAGAGATCGCTCGGAACGACGGCCGACGTCAATTAAGCCCTCGTTGACGACCGGTTAAAAATTAACATTCAAATCGTAGCGCGACACCGTGAACGACGTGTTGTCCGCATTTTCATAATGCGTTCCGTGTTTCGTTGTTCGGGGGAATATTTCTGGAGTGTTGTTCTTGGGGAAGGGGTTGATTGAAACGTTGCAATTGTCCGTGGTGAACGGGGAGAAATTTTGGAATGTGGTATTTGGAAGTTGTAGAAATTGTTCAGAAGGGGAAAGTATATTCTATCAATATTGGAAGATTGTCGAGGTCGTAGAATGCCGAGCTCAAGGAATGCCGAATTCGAAGAATGTCGAGTTTGAGGAATGCCGAAATCGGAGAATGCCGAGTTCAAGGAATGTCGAATTCGATTGATGTCGAGTTCAAGGAATGTCGAATTCGATTGATGTCGAGTTCAAGGAATGTCGAATTCGAAGATTGTCGTGTTCGAAGACTGTCGAGTTGGAGGAATGTAGAGTTCGAAGAACGTCGTATTTGAGGAATGCAGAGTTTGAAAACGGTGTAGTCCGAAGAATGTCGTTTGAAGAACGTCGAAATGTCGGCGCGTTAAAAAAATATTCACCGCAATCGCGGAATCGCAACGAGGCGACAACGCGTCTGGCTAAAAGGTGGTTGAACAGTCAATTAACGCGGTGCGCGATGCATCGCGAGGCAAAGCGTTTTTCCCGTGGACAAAGCGTGCCACGGGCTTTTTGTTCGTCGCTTTAAACGCGCACCGACGACGAACTTCCAAGGTTTCGCGTTATCGCGGCCGCGTAGATAACAGCCTTGAAACACGGCCGCTTTCCTATTCATCGAAATAAAGTTCGCGATGACGGGCCTTCGAAACGAAACAAACGGTGGCCGAAGTTTTCGTCGCAACGACGCTCTATTTTCCTCTACGGGGATAATCGATACGCGTAACGAGATTTCGCCAACTCAGCCAAGGACTCGCGACAGTTCGGTCGTGGAAATTCCGCGACGTTCTCGTCCTCCTCGGTCGATTTCCATCGACGTAAACGGAAACGGGTCGGGAACCGTGTTTTCCACGGGCAAACACGGCCACCATCGATTATATAACCCTCATCGATCCCGTCTTCAAGAAGGTGAGGTTCGATCAAACGATGGGACACTGATTTGTCACTGGACCATTGTCCCTGCATTGTGAAACTCCAAGAGGATTCTACATCGAGAACCGAACGATGGTTCACTGATTTCTGACCAAACGATCATCGCTGCATTATGAAACTCAAAATGTATTCTGTCCCGAAAATTGAATTATGGGACATTGATTTGTGACTAGACGATTGTCCCTGCATTATGAAACTCTAAGAGGATTCTACATCGAGAACCGTACGATGGGTCACTGATTTCTACCCAAACGATCATCGCCGCATTATGAAACTCAAAATGTATTCTGTCTTGAATATTGAATTATGCGACACTAATTTGCGATTAGACGATTTTTGCATTATGAAACTCTTAGAGGATTTTATCTTGAAAATTGAACAATGGGTCACTCATTTCTACTCAAATGATCATCGCTTCATTATGAAACTCAAAAAGTATTCTGTCTCGATAATTGAATGTGTACATCTGACAGATGTGGGTGAGAGAAACGGAGAGTATTATATGACAGACACTCACTGTCGTTGAAGAGTGTGCAATTCTTGTACCTTCGATATATGTGCTACCAATCAGCAATTTCTTTTTCGTTGAAAAATTTGATGAGTCTTTTCAACTTATTTCTGTATTATTAATTCTCTGAGTCGTACAAATATGCAATGTCTATCATTAAAGTTTGCAGTAAAGCAGGTGTCACGAAGAGGAGAAAATTTCTTAAAAATTCGTTCGAAAAAAAATGATCATACTTGTATCTAAACAAATACACATTGCGCATTATTAAAGTTTGCAGTAAAAACGTGATCGTCGAAGAAGAAAATCTCTTAAGAATTCGTTTTCTTATTTACTCGATTTCGATTCGATGTAAGCGCGTACTATAAGCGTTATAAATCACGCACCCTCTCTTTCGCAGCAACCCTCCTGCGCAGCACGCGATAGAACGTTATTTATGTCCAGATGTTTCAATAATTTCATAGGACAGCAATTTTTACGCTTTTCTCCGTGAAATTAATTACACCTGGAACGGAGGGGGTTAATTGCGTCGGAACGATCCGATGAAATTTATTTCTCCGGGCGGCTTTCATCCTTTGGCCCCGGGGTTCCTTTCTATCGGGATTTCCGAGATTTTTCGACGAGAGGAAATTAAAAAAGAAAGAAAAAAAAAATGTCTGAAACACGATGTACGGATGGTCTCGCGTCATTGCGATACAACGGCACCGGTATAACCCAGAAAGTCAATGTAGGCGGTCTAAGAATAGAAACGAACCAATGCTGGCTACGTGGAGCCGATATCGTACGGTCGGCAAATACGATTAATCAGTCAGTATCGGCGCCCAATCGTCGGCCAGTCTCTATTAATCAAAGATGAACTGTTTCCTCGAAATATCATCCGCGAATTTCGCGGGACGATGACGAGCTCGTTCGAATAATGAAACTTTGCATCCTCCACTACGCTGACAATTGTTCCACTGATCACTGGTGTACGAGATCTAATTCCACGTTTTGTTATTCCATGCTTTGCAATTCCACGTTTTGTTATTCCATGCTTTGTACATCCACGTTTTGTTACTCCATGCTTTGTAATTCCATGCTTTCTAAATCCATGTTTTGTTATTCCATACCTTGTAATTCCACGTTTTGGTATTCCATGCTTTGTAGTTC